>CM076571.1:750579632-751226611 GCA_034641835.2 Pinus albicaulis | reverse complement strand
AAGAAAGTGGGCATAGTAGATATATGAGGAGATCTATGATTCTCCAGTTTATTTTTTGCTGATAGGAAGTTTTTGGACCTTCCTCTGCAAATCTTATTCTTGGATCCTTCCATTTCTTTTCCTTCTTCATTTGATAGACCTCCTTGAAGATATCTTGCATGGATCTAAAGATAGGAGTGGAAAAACTATCCTCTTTCATGATAGATCTCATCTATCTACTTCTTCTTTTGATGCAAAAGATGAAGTGTCCACAAGCTGAGCCAAAGATCATGCTATGATACCACTGTAATATCCCAAAAGGGAAAATGCAGTAATACTTAAAAAAAATATAGGAACTGTAACTAAGTAAACAATAAATCTCAAGACAACATCAGAATTTACAAAGAAGCTGAGCCATTTTATTAAATGGAGATGAATCAGTTACACAATGTTCAGAAAATGAGTAGATCTATCCCAAAAGAAGGCCTAGAATCACCCTATAATGGTGTTGCGACTAGCACTACATAACTAGTGAGCTTACAGAAACAATATTATGTTGGCCCTGCTACTGTGGATACACATGAAAATTCTGTAAAGGAAAATGCAGATCTAGGGAGATTATGAGCTCTGCTGATGCCAAGATTCAATATCTGGCCAATGTGATGGATTCCTAAGATAACCCAGAAAGGATTTTCCAGATCTACAACTTTGGAAAATCACCCTCCTAGGGCTTGATGTATAATCTGTTGGGATTACAGATCTAAAAATAGATCTGAAAAATAGATGACTGAAATATCTCACAGGATTAGATCTATGCTTGAAGGGATGATCCCTCCTTCAGATCTACAAGCTAGAAGCTCTAGATCTAGCTTCTCAATCCTTTAATAATGATAACAGTTGTTGCAAAAAACTGCTCATAGCAACTACACTATAAGGGAAAGAGAGGCCTTATGCCTACTGAAATATGCTGCAATAAACTCCAAGCTGATGGAAATATTGATGGCAAGGTGAGGGGATGATCCCTCAGAGGATTACTAGCTGAAATGCTAGCAACTTCCTTCCTTCCTTCCTCCTTCCTTCCTCCTTTGGATTGCTGCTAGGAGGTCAATAAATTCTTCCTTGATGCCAGATCTGATATGAAACCCTAGGAATGTTGATATTTAAGCCCAAGGTGATAGGAATAAACCTTCACCAGTTCTCTAGCTGAAATACTGAAGACAACCTCCTCCTCTCAAACTGATCTTTAGAAATATGAAATTTTTTAATATGGATGTTCTGCAGAAAGTAGGAAAATATAAGTGGCACCAATGCTTGATGTAGAATTAAGTACAATACTCTTTCCAGGGCTACTCAAAGAAAGAGATGGGATTCCTGAACAGGAACATCTTGTGCTAAACAACACTTGCAATATTTGCTAAACAGCCCAAGAAAGTAATGGAATGTCACATGACAGTTTCAGATCTAAACAGATCCTCAACATCAATAAAATTAAGCATGTCCTCATTCTTTCCTTCATCTTCTTTATATTGAGCTTTAGCCTTCCCATGCCTTGGCCCTCATCTAAACTGTGATGTGCATGTGGAAAAGATCCTCCATGTTTGACTTCGTTGTTTTACCATGTCATCCATCATGTCTAGGTGCACTGTACACCTTCTCCATCATGTGTGCATTAATTGCACAAAATCTTCCATCACTTTATCATGAATGCTCCATGATCTTCTGTTTGACCTCTTCCAAGATCTTAGTTGACTGTGTCAACTTCCATGTTCTATCTCATTAATGAGACATGATCTCTTCTTCCATTCACATTAGTAGTTTCTCAACTACCTTATTAAGTAGATATAGGCTTAATTAATCCACATTCACACAAAAAAAGTGGATATTTATTCATAGTGAGGATTATGGGTCCCTCCACCGTTTTATTTACTTAATTCATTAAGAAAATTAAGAACTCTAATATTCCAAATATCAGGTGAAAATTTGGGAATATTACAGATGTCATTTCTGAAGAGATCCCATAAAACTTTCCCGGTCACCTTTCCTTTGATGTTGGTGAATTTGGTGGTATCCTTAGTTGTTTCTCTAAGTTTGGTCATATAATCTTCCCTTTGGACTAGCTTGTTATTAATTACATACAATGAGGGCAACCCTTTTGCCACCATGGGTTCAATATTGTTCAGGATTCTACTGATGGCCATGTCCAACTCACGACACTTCTCCTCAAATTTCCTTACTAAATTCCTCTTAGTGAGGGCCTTTTTCACTTCTAATATGGTTTTTGCTATGTCTTGTACAGCCATCTCTTCAATCTCATAGTTGGTTTTGGAGTTCAATAATTTTATGATTTTAGGGACTGTGATTGACATGTTTCCTAGTTCCCGATTTTCTTTTTCAATGGCCACTGCACAGTTGTCCACCAACTCTTTCTATTCAAAAATGATGTGGATGGATTGACAAATTTCATCCACTGACTCTATGATACTACCGCAAATTATCAACTTCATTTGGCCCAAAATTTCATTGTTCAAAATTCCTTCTCTGCCTTCTCCAATCTCTCAATCTACTTTTTGGCTATCTCATGGACAGTTTCAGACCTGGCCTTTTGATCTTTCAGGATGCCAATCTTTGCTTCTAATTTATGGATCTCTTGTGACTGTAGGGTCATACTTTCCATGGCCTTTGATAGCTGGTCTGTCCCACTAGATGCTCTAGCCGTTGTGGGAAAAACTGATGGAATTGTTGAAATGGGGAAAACTTCCAGTGGGACGAGTGCCACTCGAGCTACTTCTTCTTTTTCCTTCACTAGCTTGTCCATCTCGTTTTCCATCTGTTTGATTTGGGCATATTGTTCCACAACTAACTTCATTATCTCTACCTTCTGTGACTCATCTTCCTCAATGCCTTTGGCCAAGGGGTCTTCTATTGCTGGCATCTTGAGTTGTTTCCCGAGGGCTGCTATGTCAGCATTATTATTCTTCAAGACCTCCTCCACAGCTTTAACATTGGCATCAATCGGATGGATGTGCTTGGTATTAAATTCAAATGATGCCTTCTTTCAACCTCTTGCTCCTTGGGGTTGTGGGACCAAGGCTTCTAGAAATGCCATCCCTATCCTTCCCCTCTCAGTTTCAAAAGAAGACAGTAGCCTGCTTTGTGAACTTGGGGTATACTTCCAGAATTGATTGTATGTGTTAGTCTTCAGAACCTCATTTATAAATTGTATTTCCTTGAATGTGTCATAAACTAATTTTTTTTTGCCTTCTATGGCAGGTCTAGAAGTAGATGTCTACAAGGCCTGCTACTGCAGAGATATTTTGGTTGAAGATGTAGGGGAGGCCATTGCTTGATCACCCACTGGAGATGGCCCAGGGGTGCCTACAATATGAACCATGATTTTATGCTCTGATTCTCCTCCTTGATCAATATCCACATGAACTCGGGCCCTATTCCTACATCTTAGTTTGAATTCTTTACTAGAGGTATCGGTCACCGAAGGTGCCTAATCCTCTCTTGGCCTTTTGCTCCCTATATCTTTCTCTTTCTCTTTCCCCTTGTCTTGTTTTCCTTCTGCATTTTTCCTGTCTTGTGGTGTTGGGGTTTGGAAGCCTGGAGTGGAGAACACTTATTCTTCCTCTTCTTCGAGGGTGTTGGTCACCCTTTTTGTTTGATTGGCATACTTCTCAATTGAGGGTCTATGTGTGTGAACATAGGGTGTGGATCTGTTTTCCACCCTTTTCTTGGAGATAATCCCTGCAAGGTCATAAGACCAAGTGAAAATGTGGCTAAAACCCATCTCTTTCAGTATCTTTTCTGCCTCCTCTCTTGCTTCTCTAGTGTTATAGATGAAAGGCCCAATTTGTTTCTTGATCTTGAATGAAGCCTTCTTCTTTGTAGAAACAAAGTGGAGCTCATCTGCATGTATCATTTTCCTTATGTATTATAGTGAAAAGACCCTCGTGGAGAGGAACTTTGGAAATTTGTAAGGGGCTAGATCATTTCCATAGAATCGAATCTCTAAGTAATTTTGGTACAAATACCAATCTGTTGTCTTCCCTTGCTCTGTTAGCTGCATGGTTTTCCTGATTTCTTAACTTATCCTGGGCTTTGCTGCATTGGTGAGTGTGTTGATGGGTGGGTGCACAAACAAATCCATAAAATCCTTGTATGTATAATCCTTATGATATTTTAATAGCAGGGTGGTCTAGAAAATGACAGATTGAGGCTCATCATCTTCATTTACCATGGTCATCCAAAATTGAAACCTTCTCGACCGGAAATGGACAAAAGTATATACCAACACAGAGGAATATTTGAAAACCTCCTCTGTATCAAACTTTAAAAACTATTCATGAATGGCCTCTGCAAGTAACTTAGCATAGTTGAAGAGGACTGTGGGTTTCGCATCTAGGGAAAGAGTGGACAAAATACCTATCACAGCTTCATATATGCACTGATCAGTGTGATAACCCAATAAATAAGATAAAACATACACAATGTGCTTGGTCCTTTTGGAAAAGATAGTTGAGGGATAAGGAGGGTTTTTTGTAGGCATTGGGGCATCAGGGGCCATGGAAAGTTTCCAAGATCTGGCTCTGCTGGCAAGTTCAAGCTTCTGATAACATTCCCTAATCAATTCATACAAGAGACGGACCGCTTTTTCAAGTGTGGGGGCCTGCATCATCTGTTGGATGGATTGGGAATTGATGGCGAACAAGACTTCTCCTGTTGGGGTGACTATGGTCCTCTGATAAATGTCATAATAGATTTGGCACTTCCTGATGAACTCTGGGCAACTATGGGTTTTTGGAAAGATGTAAAGAGGTAGCTAGGTCTCCCATAAGCTAATTTCATTGGCTCCTTCGAGAAATGTTTTCTCAAGCCAACAGTAGACATCGAATAAATTGGAGTCCGACTCTGTCTCATGGATTTTGTAGTCTCTGTCTGCTAGAGCCAAGTGATCCAAGTCTACTTGTGGGTATACCATAGGATTAAAAGGTTGTTTATCTAGCTTTGGAGGCATATATTCAATGATTCTTATTTCATAACCTGTAATGGAAAATGGGATGAAAGAGGGGGGGACAGAGAAAGGGAAATCGATATGGATTAGCACTAGGGAAAGGATATGATAGAAGTGGATCGTGACTAGGATTGAACATTCTAAAGGAACACTGTAATCCGGTCCACAAAGAGCTGTCAACTCTTATTTGATAAACAAATGTCTCTTCAACAATGGTTTGCACAGTTTTCACTTTCTCTAATAATACCTGAAAATTTAACACCTGTAGGAATTTGATAACACCCAACCAATTAAACTTTGCAGTTATGTCGAAATTTGGCTTTAAAATAGTGATTTGGTGGTGTGGAGGTGGCACAAGTCTGTTGGATAACAACTCGACCCTTTATGACACAATGACTTCTTGACAGGAGGGTATGTGATTGAGTGAAGCAAACAGGCGAGAGAAAACGTGGCGCGAATGCTACAGGCAATAGTAAAAAGGAGTAGTGATGTGATGGGTGGCACAAAGGGCTTTTTGGAGGGGGTGAGAGCAATAAATGGTATTGGAAAGGGGGGTGTGAAATAGCCATGGGAGTGACACGTAGACGAAAAGGCGATGTGGTATAATGCCCATTTCGAACCCCCACTTTTATTAACATTTGGTTGATGCAGGTAGGCCGAAAGGCATTGTAGGCCATACGATATGCGGAGGTGAGCAGAGATGGCAGGGAGTTGAGGGGGGGTTAGCACAGATTTGACATGGCAACAAGGTGGGGCCCCAATTTATATTGCAATCGTATGTCGTATTTTTAATTTGTAAGTGACGGAGGTTGACAGTTAAATCTTGTGATATGCAAAGTGCGGTGAATGAAGATGATGTGGCATGACAGAGGTAGGGGCCACCCACAGCCCGCATATCATAGATTTTAATATGTGTAGTTGCTTTTAAACCTTAAAATCTACTATGTGTGAAGAGTGGGGATGACATGGCAAGGAATAGGTGGGTCCACCCGTAGCCTGCGAAATCACAGATTTTTTTATGTGTGGCGAGAGGTAAAATTTAAACTTCATGATTTGCGATATGTGCTTGGGTCCCACCCACTTCACAAATCACACTTTGGAGCTTTTTTTATGATCTTACGTGCTTATTTTTTGGAACTCGCGATGCATACTATGTGATCAGATCCCACCCATATCGCAAATCGCACTTTGGTGATTTTAACATGAGCCCTCTGTGCCTATCTTGTAAAACTTGTGATGCACGATTGCGATCGAGTCCCACCATCATCGCATATTGTGCTTTAGAGATTATAACATGATCCCTTTGCACTTATCCTCCGAGACTTGCGATTTGGGCCCACTCAATAGGACTTCAACATTTTTTTAGCCTCTACATACTTTGCATTCAAGTCATCATGAACTTTTTTAAATGCAGACGCATGGTGGGCGCGCAGAGATGCGGAAATTTGTGGGATGTGTTAGCACAGGTGGGGACGGGTGAAATGGGGTATGAGCGTTGGGGGTAAGTGAAATTTAGGATAAGAAAAAATGTGAGGGGTGGGGTAGAAAAGGAGTACATGTAGTCGGGATCTAGGGGTAAAATTATATCATAAGGTCCCAATTTTTTATAAACATACCCACTTTGGACCTTTAGAGTACAACTTTCTTACTTTCACTTTGATTTCTTCCTCTGTTATCATAGGAAAATACTCAAGCAATTTTCAAACTTCTTATTGACAAAGTGACCCTTACATTGTTTCCCTTTCATTTTCTGACAGATCTACCTACCCAATCTACAACTAACCATTTTTCTTCTTTGTAGGGTGCATTTAGACTTGCAAACCCTGAAATCATTTTTCTTTTGGATTTCTAACCTATTACCTATCCCTTATTTCTCCTATTGGTTCAGATTAAGTTGTTGAACCAATGTAATTTTCTACCTATCTACTAATAATCCAAGATTAAATGGTTTGGAAGATCTTTATTTTCTAACCTAAAAATTCAAAATTGTACAATCATGCTTAAATTGTATAATTGCACAAGCCCTTCTCAATAGTAGTGGCATTTTGATTTGCAACACTTTGAGAAATATTTATTTTTTGTGTAGGAATTTCTTTTTCCTTTTTTTAAATTGCTCTTTTATTCTTATTTTGTTTCTTTTTATCTTTCTTTGGAAAATAATTTTGAATATTGATATCTATGTACAATATGAAAATTTTTCAAAGAGGAAGTACACAGTTATCTTGTGATACTGTAAATTACAGGACTTTAAGAAAACCAAATTGGAGATCCAATCTGAAAATCTGACTGGAACAATGATGCCTACCTTATAAAGCTTGTTTACCTCCTTCTCAATGGATGGCAACAATTTTGGATTTCTTCTCCTAAGCTTCTATCTAAAGGGCTTTTGATTTGGCTTGATCGGGATTGTGTGCTGAATGATATCTTGATTATACACCTTTAGATCTAAATAATCCCAAGAAAATACATCAGAAAAATCAGTAAACAACTCAATATATTTAGGATTTAACTCTGATGGCAAGGAATTTTAGAGCTTGATGAACTTCAGCTGATCGGTTGTTATGATATTCACATCTTCTACTCCTTTTTTTGTGGGAACCAAAGTTTGTTTCCTTTCCAAATCATCCTGATAAAATAACTCTTCCAAAGGTATGAGACCTTTCGGAATGTTATTGTCTTTGAGCTAAAGAATGTCAATTTGATCTGCTTCAATAACCTAGTCATCTTTATCATACACTTCATCCATAGAACAATTCTCAAATTCTCCTTCACTCTATAGGAAGTTGTTCACTTGTTTATCATCCCAGAAAAATTGCAAAAATTTCAAGTTATACAGAATGGCGGGCCTGTGCTTTATATGGATCTCAAAATTTTTATTACAAAACATTGTAGATCTAAAATTACTCGCAGCAGTAGCTAATGAATCAGCCATAAAATTTTGCAATCTAGGAACTACCTTCAGTGTATATTCTAGAAACATTATTAAAATGTCAAGTGTTGCATTACTATATTGCCTCATCCTAGGGTGATTAGCTTTGTACTCACCTTTGATTGTTTGATCACTAGCTCTGAATCACCATAGACTGCGATTCTCCTAGCTCCCAATTTCTTCATAATATTCAAACTAGTAAGAAAACTTCATATTCAGCCTCCTTATTTGTACAATCAAACGCTAGTATGTAGGAACACAAACTTACATTATTTGGGACCTTATTTTTCTGTTCAAATGGGATGCGGATCTATAAACCAATGCCATCTCCTTCTTTTCCAATAGAACCATCAAATTCCATGCTTCAAAGACCATCTTCTTCTTCTTCAAGGTGTTGAAACTCTTTATTTTGATTTGACACTGTTTGGTGGTCTGATTATTCATGTTGTTATGAACTTTCATCTGCCTTCTCTGATGGATGTTGGGTTATAGTACATAGATTTTATTTCTCTTCCTCTAGCACTATTCTAATACAATATTAAACTTCAAGGACATCCTCTATTTATACTATTTTACAATCTATATCATTTAATCCAGAATCATTATACAATATAAAGGACTCTAAGTCTATATTTACAACATTGATTGGATGATTATTAGGCCTTTCCTTATTAGTGATCATGTACTTAATTTTGGTCTCACGGTATAGCTTTCTCATTTGACAAAAGATAGGGATAGTGGCATAGGAAAAGTATTACTGCAGTTTACCTCTTAATTTGTCCCCCTAGGATCTCGAAAACATCATACCAAAACGTGGTGGAATATCAGCAACTACCACATACATAAGACATTTTTGGTTGGGATTTGCTCTAAGGAGACCACTAGATCTTTGTTTAGACCTAAACATTGGACATGACCAGAATCAAAAGAACATAGATCATGATATGGGTGGGTAATATCAAGGCCAGGCTTCTCCATGATGGCGTTGGGCATGAGGTAGTGAGAAGCCCTGGAGTCTAGCATAGTATTATAAAGAATGCACTGATGAAATTTAAACTCAGATAAAATGATGGGACTTTAATATCTTCGGATTTTCCATCAATGGCGGGACCAAATATCAACTATGGTTGATAATCCTCTACATTAACCATGTCGGATAAAGGGTCAACTTCTAAGGTTTTGGCTACATGGGTTTTGAACTTATCAATTTTGACCAATTCGGTAAGAGGAAAAGACACTTTTAATCTAAAAATTTCGGAATCAAAATTAAAAGGTGTAGTTCTATCTACCTATTTTATGATAACATCCCTTTTCTCAACATGATATCTCAGTGCAACTTCCTTTCTCTAAATGTCCCTTTCTTTGACCAGTGCACTTGTAGTAGGCTGATTATTTCTATCCAGATTCGGTGTTACAATCTCTTTACCCTTATTCTGAACTTGTTTCGGTGGTACTTCTTTCTACTGAACATTTTTCTTCGAAAGTGGAGTTATTGGGACATCCCGACCTGTCAAGGTATACTGCCTTTGTTAGGAACTCAATGCATTTAGATACCCTCTATGATATTCATCATATTCTACTTCTAACTCATGATCATTCGCCATTATGAAATTTTTTTCATTAGGTGAACTTGTATTCTCCACATATTCTTCATCCTCAGTGGGAAAAATGGGCTGACCATCAGCTGTGAAAATAAGGTTCTCCTCTACCATTGGCTCTTCCTCTTCATCACTTTGAGCATAATTATGTTGAAGTGGTGTTCTGATTTGCTGCTACTGCTGTGTTTCGAGAGCTCTTTGTTCTCTCTGCTTTATTCGAAACTGAGGTTGTTGATGGCCTCAGAAGTTTGGTTTTCTAATTTGAGGCTCAATATGTCTATCTGAAATAAACATCCTATCAACCATTCTTTCCATGGTTTTCAACAAGGCATCAAATTTGGTATCAGATGAAGTGTAGGGTTCCTCTTTGATAGTCACGTTGCATTCATTTTTAAGTTTGGTCTTTTTAATTAATATATTTTCTTCAACACTCACTGAATTTTTTTCATATCTTCAAGGGTGGCGGGATTTATTTCTCTCAATGAGTAGGCCATACCTGGATCAAAGGCATTGAGATAACGCAGAAGGGGTAAACCAAGAAGTGGTTTCATTTCATTAGGAATGGAATTATAGATTCTGGGATATCGGGCATTGTAATCAGGCACCGATTCATTGGGATTACATTTCAAGGAATCATATTCAGCAAGGATCTGCAAAGGGTTTTTATTTTCATCCCACCTGGCTAAGAAAGCATCAATCAATTCAGCGGGAGTCCTAATTGAATTTTCTTCTAGGGCACAGAACCAAAATTTGACTTGACCTAAAAAACCTTGTGCAATGATTCGCATCTTGGCATCATCTGCATCTAACTCCTCCAAATATATAAAGGTTGTGATTTTGGCTATATGTTGATGGGTAGTAATTTCATAGTTTTCATAAAAAATGGGAATCCTTTGATCATATCCTTGAGGTAGATAAACAATATTACTAGGGAGAAATAAAGTTCCAAAAAGAGCCATAATTCCAGTTGGATGGTATACTGGGTTAACAACTGGAGGGATGGGATGAATGGGTAAAGGGGTTGAAGTTATTGGTACTGAAGTAGCATGTATGTATGAAAAAGTCTAAGGTGCAGATGAATATACTCAGATTGACTTAGTTTGAGGTTCATATGTAACAAAAACTTCTTCAGGATGATAAAATTTGATCCACTCCTTAATGTCTAGGTCAGATTCAGGCTTTATTTCTTCAAAAAATCAATCTTTCAAAGAACTTAAATCTAATTCGGACAAAGCTTTTACTTCGGATAATCTCAGAGAATCAAAAAATATATCTCACAAGGAATTTTAAGATTTTGAATTGAATAAATATAATTCAAACTTTATGTCATAGGGTATATCTTCTAGAGAAAGAAATTTTGCAGGTAGAGATACTGATCTTACCAACGGAGTTGGTCTTGATTGAATATGCAGAGTTTGATATTGATGTCTTCGAGAGAATTTCTTCAGATCATCAACGAGATCAACTAGATCAGGTTCTGGATTTGCTCTAGTGTATCTTGTAGAAGTTAGATCTGTTGTGAGGCACTACACTTATGAAATCAGCCTTACGAAACTCGATCCTATCATCCAATGGATCAGTTTCCGATAGATATTTGTCGTATACACAGGGAAAATTTTGTCTCTTTGTTCCCAGAAAATGGAGCCAGTATGTTATCACTCCACTAGATTCCCAAGGTTGAGGAAGGAATCCCAACAGAGGTAACCACAAACCAAGCTTTTGACTTGATAGCTAGATTATAGGATGATGAAAGTGACTCATTCCTATCTCAAGTGAACTAATTCATTACACCTTAGATGCTTGATTTACCTAATGTATTTACCTTAGTAAATAGTAAAAACATAATAATTACATTCATCTTCATAAAAACATAATAATTACATTCATCTTCATCATTTACATAAGTAAATTCAATACTTCCCAAGGTAAAAGTCAAAACCGGAGTGAAACTTATAAAATTTCTGAAGACTGCAAAAACATAATTTCCTTGTTAAACACGCAATGTCCAAGAAGAAATTATGACCTTTGTTCAAGGCTGAAGTTGAGAGTTGTCCTGGTGTCCAAATATGCTTCATGATGGCTCATTGGAAATCCCTTCAATTCTACTTTCCATAACTACCTCAAGTTTCTAAAATGATGCCAATTTTCCCTCTCAAAAACCACTTCCCCCAATACTAGTAAACGTGCAACGACCAACCAGAATTTGAGGCAGAAACATGAATGTTTGATAGTGTTTTGACTTTTTGATGGACCAGTTCTCCTCCAAAATCTTTGAAACTTCACAAGGTTGGTGTACTCATCATTAAAAATCTGCTGGTGGTGGCCATTTTTCCAATAGATGCTCCAAAAAAGAGAGTAGTGTCCAAGGCACCATGCATTTAGAAAATTTTGTGTGTGAAAAATATCTTTAAAAGCACAGAAATATACAAAATGCTAAGTTTGCCAAATTTTTGTCAAAATGTTAGGGTACTTGCTGATCAAGTATTTGAGGCATGGAGTGAAACCTCAGCAAGTATATCTAACTTATTTTTCTCTTCTTTCTTGGTCAAATCTTCAATTTTATCATTGGCTCTTTTGAGCTTGGCCAATGCAATTCTCTCTTTCCTGGTATGAAGTTTGACCCTTGTCCTCAACAAGTCATTTTCCTTGTTGGACTTCTCTAGCAACTTCTCCAAGTGTATATTGGCTCTATCAAGCCATGGTTCCTTGTTCTCACTGATCTCTAGGGCAAGATGTTCATTTAGGGTAAGCTAGTCTACTAGCTTAGCTTCCATTTGTCTCTCTAGGGCTAGAGCTATTTTCAGCCCTCTAGTCCTAGGTCTTTGTCTTAGAGGCTGATCCTCATCATCACCAAGTTCACCAAACTTTTCCAATGTTTCCACAAGCAAGGCTTTAGCCTTCTTTTCCTATTTTTGTGCTTTGATGCATTTCACCTCATTGATGACCTATTTGGTCTTCAGCTGCTAATTTTCATGCTCAAGGAAGTGAATCACATATTTATCTCTCTCAAGACTAGCTTGGAGCTCACTAATCTCAGCCTCTTTACCTTTTATTGTTGCATTTGTGATTTTTTCCTCATCTTCCTCATCTAGGTAAATCAACTAAAATTCTTGCTCTGTCTCGTGATTGTGCTCCTCATCATGAATGACTCGCTCTATCACTTTTTCCTTACCTTTATCTACCTGATGTGTTGATGAAGAAGGCATGGCCCCTTTCACTCCAAGTGAAGCAAACACATGCCTATAGCCTCTCTGGTAAGTTTTTGGCAATGGCTCAACCTCAACCAAATTAGCCCATTTTGCCTCAATTTCTTCATCACTTCTTGATGACTCAAAATCATGATGTGATGATGATGAAGGGTTATAAAAAGGTGAAGAAGAAGGGTCAATGTGAGATGGAGGTGAATGAGGTGAAGGGAACTGGTCTGATAATGATTAATGAACAGTAGGATGAGATGGAAGGATAGATGAGGAATGATGAGATACTGAAGGTGCATTATGGCCATGCTAACTAATTGGGGCAGTGAAAATCTCATTGGATATGAAGGTGTCCCATGGAATGTTTAACTAATCAAGTTGATGCATGACTATCATTTTGATGAGGGAGTGGTGAAAGAGACTCTACATTTGATGATCATAATCTCTCTTTTTGGCAATAAATGCCATCTTATCAATGATCTGGTAGAGATAATAGGGTATATGAAGCATTCTAACCCTAGTGAAGTGCATGAGGAGCCGGATATGATAGGAATAGAGTCTAGAAAACCTTCCCTCACAGGTGAAGTATTTCATGATGATTTTCATCATGGGGACATATCTGCCAAGGAGGTTGGAGAAAGGAAAAATCATATTTTTTTCATTCTTGTACCTTAGTTTAAGATATGGATCATAATAATAATGATTGAGATTTCCTTGTTTAAACCATCTTTCCCCTACATTTGGGATCCCTATAGTAGCTACAATAATGTTAGTGGAAATAGTTAAATTGATCCCGACAAGGGTGACCTGTTTTTCATGAAGGTTAGAAATGAACAATCTTGGAAACATAGGATGGTCCTGGATTCTTTGCATTTTTTCACAAAACTTGAAACAGCCTACATGCTTAAAGCATGACACGGTGAGGGGGGATGCCATAAGCTCTCCAGTAGTTGTTGGTTCATGTATGATGACTTTCCCTCCCTTCTTATATGGCTTCCTCTTCTGTCTCTCTTCCTCAATATAACTTTTGTTCTCCTCTTCAGCCATGATTGGTGTAAAAAAACCTAGGGATGATGGAATGAAATGAAGGAATATGAAGTGAAGGGAAGTGTTGGGAAATGAAGGAAATGGGAATGTGAAGGGATCCTAGGTAAGTGAGACCCTAGGACTTAGGGCTATTATGGATGAGATTGTTTAGGGAATGGGGATAGGGAAAAGGGAGAATGATTTTAGGGATGTGAGGGAGAATGTATGAATGTTAAGGATTATTTTTAGGGTGTGAATTAGGTTTCAATAAGTACTAGGGTTTTCTTACTTTATAAGTAGGTTTTGGATTAAATTTTGAGCACAACATGTTGTGAGACCAGCTCCAAAAAGAGAAGAAAAGAGATATCAATGCCTTAGAAATAAGCCACTTTAAGGGGGCAACCTCCAATACATTACATGAATTAACAATTCTTGGATGATACAAATTACAAAACCTCCTTTCTATATATAGGATTCCATAGGGCCACAATGTAATCCTAGCCGACCTAACAATAATAATTTAAGGGCACAATAATAAAAATATGGGGGTTACAAGGGTACAATAATAGCAATAAGGGGGTTACACTAACAACAATAAGGGACTATACTAGTAATATAGGGACCTAACATGCCCCTCTCCTTCAAAAAAGTGTTGTCCTCAACGCTTGAGTAGCTCTGGGTGCTTCCGTATAAAATTCTCATCCTCCCATGTAGAATCTTCAGTGGGTAAGTTCTTCCACTTGATGAGATACTCTGAAATTGATCGATTCCGTAGCTATCGAGTTCTTGTTTCCGTGACCGCTTCAGGTTCCAATATGATTTTTCCTTCCTCATCAAGTTCTGAAAATATTGTTTGAACTGGAAGATTTTCACCTATAACCTTCTTTAAGCATGAAACATGGAAAACTGGATGTACTCGCGAAGAAGCAGGAAGCTCCAATTTGTATGCCATAGTACCAATCTTTTGCAACACCTTGTAAGGACCATAGTACTTTGGTGATAATTTATTATCCTTCTTAGCTTGCCTGAGGGACATTTGTTTGTATGGTTGTAGCCGTAAAAATACCCAATCTCCTACATCAAAACTTCTCTCGCTGCGATGTTGATCTGCCTGTTGTTTCATTCGATTTTGTGCCAAATTCAGGTTTTCCTTTAAGAGTTGGAGAACTTCTTGCTGATGCTCGATGTGATCTTCCACTGCTTGAACCTTCGAATTTTCCCTTAAAGATGATGTGATGGATGGTGGATGATATCCATAAAGTGCCATAAATGGGGTCATTTTTGCTGTAGTATAGAAGGAAGTGTTATACCACCATTCAGCAAGAGGTAACCACTTGACCCATTGTGTTTGTTTATCAGATACAAAACAACGAAGATATCCTTCCAAACATTTATTTAATATCTCAGTTTGACCATCAGATTGAGGATGATAAGATGAGCTATGAGCTAATTGAGTACCCAAACAAGAAAATAACTCCGTCCAAAAATTTCCAGTAAAAATGGGATCTCTGTCGCTCACAATAACCCTTGGGCTTCCATGTAGCTTTTGAATTGTGTCCATAAATGTAGTAGCAACTCTACTTGCTTTAAATGGATGAGATAATTCACAAAAGTGTGCATACTTGGTAATTATATCAACTACCACCATGATGACACTCTTTCCTTCGGACTTAGGTAAACCTGTGATAAAATCCATTGAAATCTCCTCCCAACGTTGACTTGGAATGGATAAAGGTTGTAGAAGTCCCGGGGTCTTAATTGTTTCCACTTTATTCTACTAGCAAACCAAACATTCCGCCACAAAATTTTGAATATCAGATTTAAGGCCATCCCAAAAAAATTCTTTCTTCACCCTGTGGTAAGTTTTTAAAAATCCTGAGTGTCCTCCTAAAGGAGAAGTGTGCAATTCCAAAAGAATTTTTTGTTTTAGTTGGGAATTCTTACAAAGATATAAGTGATATTTATACCATAAGGAATCATTTTTCCAACTAAATGTATCATATGTACTAGGATCTTGCTACAACTTTTGAATGAGTGTCCATACATCTTTTTCCTTCTTCCATTCATCTCTTGCTTCAGTTATCCAATCTGGTTGGATAATAGAAATGGCACAAAGCAATGCTTCCACCTCTTCATTTTTTCTTGAGAGTGCATCTGCAACAACATTAAGCTTTCCTTTTTTGTAGATTATTTCAAAGTCATAACCCAACATCTTTGTGACCCATTTTTGCTGCTCTTCTGAAGATAGTCTTTGTTCCAAAAGTGTTTAAGACTATCATGATCAGTTTTTACCTTGAAGTGTCTTCCCATTAGGTAAGTTCTCCATTTCTTTAGTGCATGCAGTATTGCTAACATTTCCTTCTCATAAATAGGTTTCTGTAAATACTTTCCTTTGATTGGACGACTTTCAAAAGCAATGGATCTTCCTTCTTGCATTAAAACAACACCAATTCCATTTCCTGAGGCATCACATTCCACAATAAAGGTTTTTGTGAAGTCTGGCGTAGCTAAGACTTGTGTTAGGCACATTGCCTCTTTAAGATGTTCAAAGGCCTTAGTTGCTTCAAGAGTCCATGAAAATGCATCTTTCTTCATTAATGTTGTTAGAGGTGCTGCTATTCTCCCATAATTCTTAACAAACTTTCAATAATACCCTGTTAACCTAAGAAATCCTCACAACTGCTTTATGGTTGTGGGGACTTTCCATTCCTTAATGGCTTTAATTTTGTTAGGGTCTACCTTAACACCCTCGTGAGATACAATATGACCCAGGTATTCCACCTCTTGTACTCCAAAGAAACATTTGGATGTTTTTGCATATAATTGTTTCTCCTGCAATAGTTTGAGCACCCTGTCAACATGTTCAACATGATCCTTCCAAGACCCGCTGTAGATTAGTATATCATCAAAAAATACTAGCACAAATTTTCTAAGGAAGGGTTTGAAAATGGAATTCATCAACCCTTGAAATGTAGAAGATGCATTGGTAAGGTTAAAAGGCATGACCAAAAATTCATAATGACCCTCATGAGTTCGAAATGTTGTTTTCGGAATATCTTCAGTCTTCATTCTAATTTGATGATATCCAGAATGAAGATCCAACTTGGTAAAATAAATTGCTCCATGTAATTCATCCAATAATTCATCAATCACAAGAATGGGAAATTTATCTTTAATGGTGAGATTATTGAGCTCCCTATAATCGGGACACTTGCGCCATGATCCATCCTTCTTGTGTACCAATACTACAGGAGAAGAGAAAGAACTTTGACTAGGTTGAATTATACTAGCCTCTAACATTTCTGCAATCATACATTCAATTTCACTCTTTTGGACATAAGGATATCTGTAAGGTCGGATGTTTGGAGGAACACTTCCTGGAATCAAATAAATAGCATGATCATGATCACGAATAGGTGGGAGTACTTTGGGAGTATTAATCACATTGGAATGATTGTGCAAGACTCTTTGGAGATCTGGATAAATAGATGATTTTGATGTTGGAACTTCTGGTGAGCATAATTGTGCAATTACGCCTCGTTGTTCTTTCTTCAGAAGCTTTGTCATGACATTAGATCTTATTATCTTTCTTGGCTTCCCTGTGATACCCCTTAATTTGATTTCATTTCCTTCCGAAAAAAATTTCAGGAAAAGTTCTTGAAAATTAAAAGCTACCGTCCCCAAAGATTGTAACCATTATACTCCTAGTACGACATCAACACCTCCCATTGGGATGGAAAGCATTGGAATATTCAATACATATTCCCCCATGTATAGCTTGATATTATGGCATTTTCCAAAGCAATTTATAGCTCCTCCATTTGCAACCATCAATTGACATTCTGGTGCTGGGTATAGGAAACAATTCAATTCCTTGGCTACCTTACAATGAATAAAATTATGGGTACTACCTGAATCAATCAACACTATTACCTTTTTCTTCTTGATATGTCCTTCTATTTTGAGAGTTTGAGGAGTGGTAATTCCTGCCAGTGCATTACACGATATGGTCGGATTCATTTCTTCCCCTTCTATGGCTGGTTCCTGGTGTATATCCTCTTCTTGTTCATTTTCTTCTTCCTCTTCACAATCTATGTAAAATAATATCTTCTCAGCACACTTATGACCTTTAGTGTATTTGCTATCACAACTATAGCAAAGCCCTTTTGCTCTTTTTTCTTCCAATTGTTGTGGTGTCAACCTTGTAGGTTGTGTAAATCTAGGCGTAGCAACACTTCCTTCTTTATAGAATTGAGTGGTAGGCTTCCTTGTCGCCATAATTTTACATTCAACTTTTCTTGCCAACCCGAATGCCTTCTCCAATGAATCAGGTTCCAAAACGCGAACTTCATGTTGGATGTTATCCTTTAAAGTGCCTATGAAGAGATCAATCCTGTGTTCCTCTGGAATATCAGTTACCCTTATATTCAATTTTTGGAAGTCCTCAATGTGCTCCCCACTAAACCCTTTTGTTTGAGATTTATCAATTGGCTAAAGAAGGTGTTGCTCTTTGTATCCTCATAATGTGCTATCATTTCCTCCGTAAAAATTGACCAAGTGACAATTTTTGTACGGGAGCAAAGCCATCGATACCATACAAATGTATTTTGTTCTAAATGTAAAGTTGCAATGCGTACCTTTTGTGTGTTTTGCACATTATTGAGATCAAAATATTGCTCCATCTGTAGTATCCATGTTAAAGGATTCTTTCCATCAAAATTCCTCATATCAATTTTTGGAATATGGTGGTTCTTGCCACCAACATTAGCGTTTATGAAATCACGATTAGCATTTATTTTGTTCGCATCATGAGTTTCCTCTAGTATATTTTCACCATTAGGAAACCTTTGTTGTATCAACTTTGTCAAACCTTCCATGTCTGATTTTATATCATTCTTCATGTTTTCCATTTTTTCATCGATCTTAGCTTCCATGTCATCCATCTTAGCTTCCATGCCATCCATATTAGCTTCCAAACCATTCATCTTAGCTTCCACGCCTTTCTTCAAACCATCCATCTTAGTTTCCATTTCATTTTTTGTTGCTCTTTGCGATAGCGAAATTTGGTGCACTTGCTCATGGACTTTTGATATCTCATGTTGCATTTCTTCATCTTCATGAGTCATAGTAGAGCTTTCTAAAGGCTTAATCAGTGTTTAATTCCTTTTATGAGGAATTTTAGAACCCAATACTGATAGCTATGCTCAATAGGCATTTGGAATCAACTAGAACTGATTTTTCAAACAAGACTTATGCAATTTGAAAAAAAAATACACACCTTTTTCTTGATTTTGAGGAGCTCTATATTGAAACTGCATTATCTCTGTGATTTCGAATCTTCAATATCTAAAATTTGGCCCTAAATTAACCCTATGAATCTTCTTTTGAATGCCACAGGTCTAACCTGATTTGCATTCTTCAAGGCAAAGTTATGTCCAATCTCCCACAATGACCCAATTATCGACTGGTTCCGTATAGTGAACTTGTATGACTTTCCATGTGTCATTGTTTCCTCCTTTGGCTCTAAAAATTGATAGACAAGAAACTAAAGTCCGTGTACTTGTGGCCCCTTTTTACAACATTCCAATCCGATGCTCAGAGAGAGAGTTATGAATATTTTCCCACGATAACCTCTTTGAGATGAAATTCAGAAGCCTGAAAAATACCTAACTTCCACAAATCATATCTCCGAAAATATTGCGAACCATGCTCTGAAATTTTTCGAAGATGTTCTTCAGGATTTTGGCTTCGCTCTCTAAAAATTTCTGCTTCTGAAACTTCATATAACAAATGTTATAGCACAAATTCTGCAATGACATGTTTAGGTTAAATTCAGGAGCCTGCAAAAAGCCCTAGATTCCACAGATCATATCTCCAAAAATGTTATGAAGAAAGCTCTGAAATTTTGCGACAATGTTCCTCAGGATTTTGGCTTCACACTCTCAAAATTTCAGCTTCTGAACCTTCGTAGAAAACAAGTTATAGCAAAAATACCACGATGACCTATTTGGGACAACGAAACCCTAGAATCCAAAGCTCTGATACCAAATGTTGTGAAACTAGCTCCAAAAAGAGAAGAAAAGAGATATCAACGCATTATAATTAAGCCACTTCGAGGGGGAAACCTGCAATACATTACATGAATGAATAATTCTTGGATGATACAAATTACAAAACATCCTTTCTATATATAGGAGTCCATGGGGCCACAATGTAATCCTAGTGGGGCCACAATGTAATCCTAGCTGACCTAACATTAATAATTTAAGGGCACGATAATAACAATATGGGGGTTACAAGGGTACAATAATAACAATAATGGGGTTACACTAACAACAATAAGGGACTATACTAGTAATATAGGGACCTAACACAACGATACATCAAAGAGAGGGTGGTTGGGTTAATTACTGGTAAATGAAGCTTTAAGAACCCTTTTACAGAGATTTAGCATCAACTTGGTGGAATGACAGACTAACAGAGGTTTTTGGCACTTCCTAGGTCAACGCGCAGCGACCTGCTGAATGCGTAGAGTCCCTCCTGAATGCGCAACACTGTTGAAATTTGCACTGAGAACCCTGACCAAATGCACAACCTCTCTACTGAACACGCAATGACCCTATTGAAAGCACATCGACTAGGAGAATGCACAACGACCGGCTCTATTTTTCCCATTTACACTCTGAAATTCGAAATTTCTCCCTTGCTGAAGTTTGCTTGAGGATGAATGAGACAAATGGGCTTTGTCTTGAAGTTTTGAGGGCTTATATACTCTATATGATTTGATTTATAACTTAAAAAACCCACTTTCCTTATGTTCACTTTTCACTTTTCAAACTTTCACACTGATACTCTTTGACATCTGACTTTTTGTTTTGCAGGTTGATCAGTTGATAGAGTTTGGCTTTTCTTTCCTTCAGTTTGGCATGAATGCTTGATTTTGAGGCTAGGGAATGAATTATTACATATGAAAAACATAAATTTACATTTGAAATAAAAAATAAATTACATTTTTTATTTCATATAAAAATGACATTTTGATATGAAAATAATGTGAAATCAAAATTACAACTTAGAAAATATGATATTTACATAGTGATGATATTTTGTTGATGAAAATAGAATGGCATTGAGTAACTCTTTTGTGTTTTCTAACTTTATTGAAATGGAATAATGCATTTTGGACCTTGAAAGACAAAATTCTTAGGACCTAATGAGACTTTGAAACCTAATTTCCATGGTTGAATTTTAACTGAGACAAGACATGGTGAAATGAGCTTTTCATAGGTGTTATTATTCTCAAGAAGACATGGAAGTGAGTTAGCAGTGTGAATCTCTGAGGGAGAGTCAAGTTTTATTGAGGGAGGCTACCATCAATGAAACAATTTTTAGCATGACCTAATGGAATGATATAAAAATTTCGGAATGAGACACCTGAAATGAAAAATGAAGGAATGATATTGATCACTGATGGTTGAATGTATATTCTGCCACTAACAGTCCTAACCTCAGGACTAGAAACCAATAGCTGCCCTTCTCCTGTCTGCAACTTCAACCTTATAAGCATCAAAAAATTGCAGCTATTAAAACCCTTCTTGCACAATCTCAAGCAAATAACCTTTGCTCTGATACCTTCTTGATCTGAGTTTGATTGTTAGTTTTTGCTTTGTAATATCAGTTTCAAATTTATAATAAAAGTGCTTATTTTTTCTTCTTGTACAAGGGTTTATGGAAGTGATTATAATTGATTAACAAGTAAAATTGTGGATATTAAGTTCATTTCATGAACATAAAATCATGGAAACTAAATGTTGAACAAAATCATATAAAAATATATAAAACCATGACCACTGAATCAATAACACATTTTTCTGATGAAGGAGTCCACCCCTCTCGGGCTACATCTCCTTGGTTCAGCTTCCATGACATGGTCCTTTGTATTATCTTCAATTGTGAAAAATGTTGTTTACAGTCTCCTGTTGCCTTTGCAACCTGCTCTAATGGCTCCAAAACATCAAAATATACCAAGAATGACTCTTCCTGAGCCAAAATTAGTCGAAAATTAGCTCAGTTATGGCAAAGACCATTTCCCCTACTATTTCTCCTCCAAAATCTAGAAAGAATCCAGCTAACCCTGCTAAATTTGGAAAATTCTGCCTAAAAAGGCACTGCTGCCAAGTTCACCACTAGTTTAAGAGAAGATTAACAAGTAGTTAATGATGACTTAGTTAGGATAAGCGTGTCATTAATTGCACATTATCCATATCGTTTATGGGCGAATTATCTTAGCGCTAATCTCAAATTAACATTTAATAAAGCAGGTTTAATTTAAAAAATTACCACTGATTCATTTAGCCCTTATGTCACGGTCATCTGTTGAAGACATATGGGAGGGGTCTGGCCCCCTCCAGACCCCCATCGTGGGTGGTGATACAAATGAAATAGCAGTGGAAAGCTATATGGGTTAAGACCCATCATGTGGAAGAGGCGGTAAGGCGGAGGATTAGCACGGGGGAGGTCGTGGGTTCGACCCCGACCCCCACACAATTATTTTTTTCCATAATATATTGATAAACCAATAATCGAAATTTTTTCCATAATTTTAATATATCCTCCTACATGTATTGACCCTGCTCCAAGGTATAAAACTTCGGGTTATGTAATATGTATTCACCTGCCAAGGTTAGAGCCTGTCCACCAAGGTTAGAGCATGTCTACCATAGGTTAGAGCCTATCCGCTATAGATAGTTTCTCTGCCAGTTTAGATAGTCTATCCGCCAAGGTTAGCATAGGTTATAAAAAGTCCTCTCCAAATAATATAGTATCTACCATAGTAGTCTGTCTTTCCACCATATATAACTCCGCCATGCATATAATAAGGTTTAGGCATTAGGCCAATAGAAATGTATGCAACCTAATATATATATGTCCAGAACTTTGAAAAAAGAATGAATTCAAAAATTATCCCAAGGTTAGATGGCTCCACACTAGAGGGGGCATGTGGCGGCCCCTGGCTGCACCACGTGTCCAGCTCTGGTTGGACTACTCCAACCTAAAAAAAAAATCTCATTCAACCTTAGAAATAGATGTAAAAAAATTTCACTAGCGAATCTGACTATGACACTTCTCATAGTGACATTGGGTTGAAATTGGAGAATATTCCCTAGATATACGTGGAGTGCTGACTGGACTGCCATGTCATCAGTCTGTCACTGTTCTGCTCATTTTTTACCTGTTTGGGAAAACAAACAGCGGGTCATAACTTCTTCATCTAGAGTCATATTTTGACGAAATGAATTGTGATGGAATCCTCACAACAAGTTCTATGTGGTCATTCTGGTTTGGAGCATTTTTTATCTAAATACATAGCCTTTTACTAGAGCATGAAAATAATTATCCAACACATGATCTTGAGTTGGAAACGATCATCCATGCATTGAATATTTGCAGACAATATCTTCTTGGTAAGAGGTTTGTATTGATGAGCAATCACAGTGGATGGAGATAATTTTTTGACAAGCCAAATCTGAATTTCAAGCAAGTTAGATGGTTGGCCACGATTAGTGGGTTTGACTTTGAGATCAAGTATATCAAAGGAAAGGAGAACACAGTTACAATTTCTCTTAGCATAAGAGTGTAGGTGAATCATATAGCAGTTATGAGTTCTTATGGGATAGACTTACAAGATTGGATCTTGCAGGCAGGACAACAGGATGATAGGTACATGGAGCTTATGCATAGGTTACAGCAGGGTAACGATGAAAAGGATGTGTATTATCATCTTAAATCAGATGGTTTGATCATATTTAGGGAAAATATCTATGTTCTAGACAGTAGTGGGCTCAAGAAGACTATCTTGTGATAGTTTCATGTGAAATCATATTCATGATATCAAGTATACCAAAAGACATTAAACGTAGTGAATAATTCATATCATTGGCCAAATATGAAGAAGTATGTGGAAGATTTTGTGGCTAGATTCCTGGACTATCAGTAGGCGAAAGAAGAATGTAAGCATTCAAGTGGACTACTCAGTCTATTTTGATTCCAGAGTGGATATGGGAGGTTATTTCCATGGATTTCATCAAAGGTTTGTTGAGGACATCTAGAAAACATAATTCCATCATAGTTGTGGTAGACATATTGGAAAAGTAGCGCACTTCAATTAATTGAAGTCTACTTATTCTGTTGGTGATGTAGCACATGTATTCGTCAAAGCTGTGGTGATTTTGTATGGTGTTCCAAGAAAAAATGTGTCAAACAAGGATGCTAAGTTCAATGCCAAGTTTTGGAAGGAGATGTTTTCATGTTTGGGGACATAGTTGACCTTCAATACAACTTATGATCTGAATTTATGAAAGAACACAATAAAATATAGAAATAGACATAAAAATGGAGATGTAGTGGAAATAAAACTTCACCTCAATAATAATAAATGATTTAAATATGCTTACAGACATAATGGAAATAAACTAGCTATGGTGCTGGTAGCTTATCTCTAAGAAGAGATGTGGTGGCTATAGGCCTCTGAATTGTGTAACATTGAGGCTTGAAGGCCTATTTATTGTTTAGAAACAATGGAAAACCCTAAACATCCAAAAACCTAACCCTATGAAATGAAGCGCCAAAACTATGGGCCCCGTTTGGGTAAATTGGTACATCAATCTTCCCGGGGATGTAACTTTGGCATACGATCTCTGTTTGACATTCTCAATACCTCGTTAGAAATATCTATCTGAGGAATACAAATTTTATCATGATAAATATCAGAGGAACTTCCATTATTCTCCTAGGTTTCCCAAAAAATGTCGTTTAGGGCCTCAAAACGCCTTTGAAAGTTCACCACCTCAAAAAACTGCTAAAAATAGTAAGTTATGCTGAAAATGAAAAAATAAAAGAATCGATGGTAGGGGTCCAAATGGAATAGGTGAGTGGCCACCAATATCCACCTAGATCATTCCTCCCCCCTTAGGAAGCAATGATCCCCATTGCGTTGAGTTCCTCCATGAGATGAGGCAAAATCTGCTTAACTTGGAATTGGATTTGTCGAAGATGTCATGGACCTGCTGGCGGAGGTGTTGGATGTGTTCAATAAATTTGGTTTCTTTATCAACCTCATATAGTATATTTGTGGATTCTATCTCTATGGCCTCAGGAGGTATGGCAACATCAGGCGGTGGTGTGACTGGGGTTAGATCAATGGAGTGCTTGACATGAAAATGTAGAGGAACCTCTGTGCTGAGGAGAAAATGTCCTCGTATTCCTCCACGACTTTGTCCATCTACTGCTGCCATGTAGGGGAGCCTTGTTTTGAGGTTGTGGCCACAATATTCTTCTTGTCTTGTGGGCCTATTGTAATGAAAATAAATTTCCTGGTTTGGGAAACAAGCTTACTGCGTTGTTTTTCATTGGTCAAAGAGATGGCAGGAGGTGATACTACCTCCGGTATCCTATACAATCTATTTCCCAAAGTAATAATAGAAGCACGAGGCCTAGACTCATACACAGCATGCCACTTCCACAAGTATGGTTGGCCCAATAATACATAAGACACATCAAGAGGAGAAACATCACACAACACCTCATCCGTGAATGCCTTGATGCTGTGTGGAAGGCAGAATTGCTCACGGACGCGAAGATATATTCCTTGGTGAAGCCACCCAATGTTATACGGTTGTGACTGTGCTATGGTTGGTAGGTCGAGCCACTCTATGACCTCTGCTGAAATGAGGTTATTTTGGCTTCTGCTATTGATAAGGAATTGTAATGGACAACCCTTCACCCACATCTATGAATGGAAGAGGCACTCCCCCTCCTATGGATCTTTGGGATCCTCCCTCTGGAGCTTGGTGGTGGAAACAATGGCACTGATATCCATATCAATGAACTACTTCCCTTTGTCATCACCCTTGTCTAGTTCTAATTCAATATTAGGACATGCATCTGATTCAGGCGCCTTTAGCTCGGCCACCAACGATTGTTTGGCCCGACACTCATTTGTGATGTGAGTGAATTTGTTATGAAATTCACACCACTTCCCCATGTCCTTCTTTGGATTTTTGGTTTTATTCTGAGTTGCTCTACTTTGGATTTTCCCCTTTCTGTGCGGTTTCGGGGGTGCCTTTCCCTGGCTTCAAATTCACAAATCTAAAGTCTCATTTCTTCTGCTTAAATTTCTACTCAACCTCGGCGACATAGTGATATGTCGTGCCAAGAAAGGTAATGTCAAGGAACTCCATTTCCTCCTAAATTTATCTGTGCAAAAAACTGCAGTACTTGAGCACCAAATATCACTCTGAATCTTTAATATCTGACTTTGTGCACAGGGTATAGAACAGATTCATCAGTTCATGCACATATTGATCTCTTTGTTGCCATGGAGTGGTCCATTGGATGTACTTGTCCTCATAGCTCCCCATAGGGTAATATTGTTCCTTGATTCTATCTCAGAAAGAATTCCAAGTGGGTGCGCCCAAGAACAGAGAGGGTTCCCTCTCTTCCTTTTTCTCACAGTAGGTTTCCCACCAGTATTTGACATGGGGGGCGGCTTTGAGGAGTGAAAAAATAAAATTTTCTCGGTCTGAGAAATCATGGACCAAGAAATACCCTTTTAGAAAATTTAACCATCTATCTATAACATCTACAGCTATCTATCCTTCAAATATATGAATATCAAATTTAACTTGTACCTTGAAAGGAGTAGCACCTCCAGAGTGGTTGTTGGATGTAGATGCAATGTTGGTGGGCAATCGTTGAAGGATCTGGGAAAAGTTATCCATCATCGCATTCCTCTATTTCTCGAAGGCCTCCAAAAGAAATATTTTGATAGGATCTCCTACTCCCTCGTCTCTCTTTTCTTCTGCCATGGGAGGTCGTTGGGGTTTGTGAGGTTGATCTTGCAAGGCTTCAACCAAATAGAGCCCTAACTCCTTATACCCTGACCTCGTTGGGAACATGCAAAGAAAAACAGAGAAAGAGCAAAGCCCTTTGATACCATTGATCTAAATTTATTCTGGAACACAATCAAATATAGAAATAGACATAAACACATAGATTCAGTGGAAATAAAACTTCATTTAATTAATAAAAAATGGCTGAAATATGCTTACAGACATAATGGAAATAAACTAGCTAGGGCGCTGGTAGCTTATCTCTGAGAATATATGTGGTGGCTACAGGCCTATGAACTATGTTACAATGAGGCTTGAAGCCCTATTTATTGTTGAGAAATAATGGAAAACCCTAAACATCCAAAATCCTAACCATAGGAGATGAAGCGCCAAAACTGTGGGCCCTGTTTGTGTAAATTGGTACATCAATCTTCCTGAGGACGTAACTTTGGCATACAATCTATGTTTGACACACTCAATACCTCATTAGAAATATCTATCTGAGGACTAAAAATTTTTATGTGAGAAACATCAAAAGAACTTCCATGTTGCTCCTGTTTTTCCCAAAAAACGTCGTTTACGGCCTCAAAACGGCTCGGGAAGTTCAGGAACCGAAAAAATGCTAAAAATAGTAAGATATGTTGAAACTAAAAAAGTGAAAGAACTGATGGTGGGGGTCCAAACGGAATAGGTGGGTGGCCACCAATATCCACCTGGATCATTCCTCCCCCCTTAGGAATTAATGGTCCCCATTGCATTGAGTTCCTCCATGAGATGAGGCAAATTCTACTGAACTTGGTATTGGATTTGTCAAAGATGTCATGGACCTGTTGGCGGACGTGCTGGATGCGTTCAATAAATTTGGTTGCTTTATCAACCTCAGATAGTATATGTGTAGATTATGTATGTGTGAACACATGAGGTATGTCAACATCAGGCAGAGGCGAACCTAGGGTCAGATCAATGGAGTGCTTGACCTGATAGTGTAGAGGAACCTCTATGGGTGAGGAGAAAATGTCCTTGTATTCCTCCACGACTTTTTCCACTTGTTGTTGTCGTACATGGGAGCCTTGTTTCAAGGATTTGGCCACAATATTCTTCTTGTCTTGTGGGTTTGGGAAACAAGCTTACTGCGTTGTTTTTCAATAGTCAAAGAGATGGCAGGAGGCGGTACTACCTTCGGTATCCTATACAATTTATTCCCTAATGTAATAACAACAACACGAGGCCTAGAATAATACAAAGCATGTCGCTTCCACAAGTATATTTGGCCTAATAATACATCAGACACATCAAGAGGAGAAACATCACACAATACCTCATCCGTGAATAGCTTGACGTTGTATGAAAGAAGACACTACTGGAGGACGCAAATATATCTTCCATGGTGAAGCCACCCAATGGAATACGGATGTAGGCATGTTTTGGTCGATAGGTCATGCTACTTCACGACCTCTACTGAAATGAGGTTCTTTTGGCTTTCAATATCGACAACGAATTGCAGTGGAGAACCCTTCACCCACATCTCTGAATGGAAGAGGCGCTCCCCCTCCTCTAGATCCTTGAGATCCTCCCTCTGGAGCTTGGTGGTGACAACAATGGCACTGGGATCTGCATCAATGATCTGCTTCCCTTTTTCATTGCCCTTGTCTAATTCTGACTCAATATCAGGACATGCATCTAATTTGAGTGCATTTAGTTCAGCCACCAACAACTGTTTTGCCCGACACTTGTTTGTGTTGTGAGTGGGGTTGTTATGAAATTCACATCACTTCCCTGTGTCCTTATTTGGATTTTTGGTGTTGTTCTGAGTTGCCCCACTTTGGATTTTCCCATTGTTCTGTGGTTCTGGGGCGCCTTTCCGTGGCTTTGGATTCGCGGATCCAAAATATCACTTCTTCTGCTTAAATTCTCAATCTTGGTGGCATAGCGATATGCCATGCTAAGTGAGGTAATGTCGAGGAAATCCATTTCCTCCTGAATATATTTGTGCAGACAACTGCGACACTTGAGCACCAAATGTCTCTTTAAATATTTAATACACAAATTTGTGTTCAGGGTATCAAACATATTCGTTAGTTCTTGCACATTTTGATCCCTTTGTTGCTGCAACATGGTCCATTGGATGGAATTGTCCTCATAGCTCCCCACAGGGTAATATTGTTCCTTGATGCCATCTTGGAATGAATTCCTAGTGGGTGCGCCCAAGAACAGAGAGGGTTCCCTCTCATCCCTTTGCTCACAGTAGGTTTCCCACCAGTCTTTGACATGGGGGGTGACTTTGAGGAGTGCAAAAATAATATTTTCTCGATTTGAGAAATCATGGACCGAGAAATACCCTTCCCGAAAATTCAATCATCTATCTACAATGTATACATATATCTGTCCTTCAAATATAGGAATGCCAAATTTGACTTGTACCTTGAAAGGAGTGGCCCCTCCAGAGTGGCTGTTGGATGTAGATGCGCTGTCAGTGGGCAACCGTTGAAGGATATCGGAAAAGTTGTCCATCATCGCGTTCCTATGTTTCTCGAGGGACTCCTTGAGAGATATTTTGATACGATATCCTGCTCCCTCATCTCTCTTGTCTTCTTCCATGGGAGGTTGTTGAGGTTTGCGAGGCTGATCATGCAAGGGTTCAACCAAATGAAGCCCTAAATCCTTATACCCTGACCTCGTTGGGGACATGAAAAGAAAAATAGACGAAGATCAGACTACTTTGATACCACTAATCTAAATTTATACAAGAACGCAATAAAATACATAAATAAACATAAACAAATAGATGCAATGGAAATAAAACTCCATTTCATTAATAACAAATGATTGAAATATGCTTACAGACATAATATAAATAAAATAGCTAGGGCACTAGCAGCTTATCTCTGAGAAGAGATGCGGTGGATATATGCCTATGAACTATGCTACAATGAGGCTCGAAGGCCTATTTATTATTAAGAAACAATGGAAAACACTAAGCATCCAAAAACCTAACCCTAGGAAATGAAGCGCCAAAAATGTGGGCCTCGTTTGGGTAAATTGGTACATCAATCTTCCCGAGGATGTAACTTTGGCATACGATCTCTGTTTGGCATGCTCAATACCTTGTTAGAAATATCTATCCAAGGAATACAACTTTGGACATGAGTAACATCAAAGGAACATCCATGTTTCTCTTGGTTTTCCCAAAAAACGTCGTATAGGGCCTCAAAACGGCTCTGGAAGTTTAGGACCCAGAAAACTAAAAATAATAATTTGTGTTGAAACTAAAAAAACTAAAAGAACCAATGGTGGGGGTCCAAATGGAATAGTTGGGTGGCCACCAATATCCACCTGGATCAACTGATCATCTGTAGAAATATGGACAAATAGAGAGGGTCAGTAGAATATTGGAGGACATGTTAAGGTTGTATGTGATGCATCAGCAGAGGAGATGGGAGAAGTACCTTTATTTGGTTGAGTTTTCTTATAATATTGGTTACTAGGAGTCACTGAGGATGATTTTGTTTAAGACACTATAGTGGCGGAGTTGCAATACTCCCATCAGTTGGAGTGATCTAGTGAACAAGGTATTGATTGGACTAGACATGTTTGCAGAGATGGAACATGAAATGCAGGTAATCAATAGGAATCTAAAGGTAACACAAGACAGGAAAAAAATTGCATATCGAAATAGGATATTTAAGGATTTTCAGGTTGGGGAACAAGTGTATTTTTGCATCAAGCCCATGAATAGCTCCTCGAGGACTAGATCGTGTGCCAAGTTGATACCATGGTTTTGTGAACTTTTTAGGATTATTGAAAGGATTGGACTAATGTCCTCTCAACTTTCACTTTCAATGATAGTGAAATTACATGATGTTTTCCATGCGTCATTTCTTAAGAAGTATAATATGTTGATCATGTGATTAAATGGTTTATATTGCAGGTTGATCCAGATGGATAATTCCAGCTGAAACCTCATTGTATCTTGCATAGAAATATTCTCATGCTTTGGAACTAAGCAATCAAGCAGGTTAAAGTGCAGTGGAAGAACTTTGGGCGTAATGAAGTTACATGGGATATGGCTGATCAGATGCAGATTGGGTATCCTTCTCTATTTGCTAGTAGAGCGGATGTTTTTGGCATATGTTTTGGTATAAGTATATATATATATATGGATGTAAATACCACCATGAGTTTTGTTACAAATCTCTAATAAGCGGCATAGGTGTCATTTTGTTTTGGTTGTCATATTATTATGTTTTTCATGTTTGTTTTATTCTCAGCAGGTTGATCATTGTAAATACCGCATTGAGCTAAGTTATAAAGCTCCATCGGTAGTATGTTTTTATTTTCAGTGGGTTTTTTGGTTTTAGGTGTCATTGAACACCAAGGACAGTGTTCCCCCAAGGGGGAGGGTTCTGTAACAACCCCAGTCAAAATTGCATGTAATAAAAGTTGATAGAGGAATAATATAACTAAGGTCATGAGACACTTATTCCAAGATAAATTTTGGAAAAAAATCCTAGTGTGGGTGTTCATTTGGTTCATTATGGCTAAATGAAATTGGAAAATTCTTTGGAAAGACATGAGGCATTTATTGGAATTTTATTTATGAAAATAATGGAAATTAGGAGAAAAAGAAGGTGAAAGGTCACAAGTTGCAAGTGAGGAGGAAAATGAAGGAAAATAATGGAAAATGAAGGAAAAATAGAGGCCTCATTGATAAAAAGGCTTATGAGGATCATTTGGTACCTTTTGTTAGATCAGTTTTGGAGCTCTCTTTCTCTACTCTCTCTCTCTCTCTCATACTCTTGGACACTTAGAGAATTCTTGGAGCACTCTAGCATTGGAGCAAAGAAGGAAAAATGAGGGACAAGGAACCAAGAGGGAGAAAAGATTAAGCAAGGAAGAGCAGGATCAAGTGGCTATAGTGGGATTACTTGCAAGTATTAAATTGCATGTATGATTTCCTTGTTATTTTTGGCATGCATGCATGTTCTTGGTTCTCTTTCTGTCATTGGCATGGGTCTTGTCAGGTGTGACAGTGTTCTTTAGCCTTGCCTTGCCATTTCTAGATAGCCATGGTGTGGTGAGTTTTCTTGTATTTGGTTGAGTTGGATTGTTGGATGGATTCAAAGCTGAGTAGGGTGGTCTTAGTATTATTCACAAGGACTAGGAATATTGGGATGGGATACATGGTAAAGCCTAGATGTGAGCACCCCGAATGAGCCTAGTAATCCTCGACCAGTGAATGGTAGGATACATGGTAAAGCTCAAAGGTGAATACCCTTGACTAGGCCTAGGAATCCCTTTACTAGTAATGGTGGGAAACATAGTATTGATGAGGTTTGAGGTGATTTTGCCTTTTGAAGCCCTAGTTGGTTTTTCTGTTATGAGTCCCAAATTCATGCTTGGAATATGGCACGGGGGTGACTGGCTAAAAGAAATATTTGGTTCAGCCAACTTATGTTCGGATGGTTTATGTATGTCCCAAACTTGGTTGGCTTATGACTTAATTAATAAGATCTCATTCTCCTTTCTGTTTCATGTGTAAATGTACTAGTTCATATGTGGTTTTTATGGTTTTTATATCCTTGTTATTTTGGTTAGTTATATGCTAGTTATGAGTATGTTTTATGACATACTTGATATATGGATCTCATCAAAGAGTATGTTTTATGACAGACTTGATATATGGATCTCATCATGTTTTGATTATTAAATGAATGAACAATGAATATATGACCTAATATATGAGAATGCAACTATTGTGTTCAGACAACAATGCTTCTTTGTGAATCTCAGATAAGTATGAGACCCCTATGTTTAGATATGTTGTTATGAACTGTAGATTTCATATTTGTGACAAGTTTGAAAAAATGTCTGTCATGGCTAGTAGGGGTATGATAAATTACTTAGTTGAAATTTTGCATTAGTGTTTTTGTTTCCATGTTAGTTTTCATTCTTGAAGTTTTCATGAAGTTCTAGGTAGTTGCTTGAGTCCTGGCCCTGAAAAAGTCACACAAAATTTGTTATCGCCCACACAGAACAAGCTAGAAAATTCCATAGTCACTGGCATGCCTTGTTGTGGGAGTGGCTGGAAGGCCTCAGTCACTTGTAGGGATTTTCATGGGAGAATTTGAGGGTCTAGATCAGTAAAATTCCAAGTTTCCTCAGGGGTTGATCACTTAGAAGGTTTGGTTGGCTCCTGAAGGCTCTGAAGTATGTGTGGAAGGTCATATTGGTTTTGTTTTGTATGTTCCATTTCCTTAAGGTGACCTAGGATATTGAATGACATCATATTAGCCTCTCATCACATGTTTACCATAGTGGACCGGTTAGCTTGGGTAAATGTGGGAGTAGAGTGTTACACAAAATTTGAGTAAAATCGTAGGGAGATAAGTTGAAAAGACGAGTTGAAAAAGTTTGTTTTCTCTCTAAAATCTTATGACGTAATATAATTTTATTATTATTTTCACTACTATTTTATAATATTCCTTAGGAGGCTCATTTTATAACTCAAAATTTCGCTAATGTAATCTTGTTGTAGATGGGAACATATTTGATTGCGTGGAGAAGGGGTATTTTAATACACATGTTCTTCAATTGTCCTAGAATTTCAACCTCTTATAGGGTGTGTTGTTTAGGCTATACCAACCTTTTAGGATACGGAGGTGCATTGGCTTGAGGGGCACTATATTCCTTCTCTTCTTCAAGATATTCAGGTGGAGAAGGTGAGTGAGCATCTAGAAGTACCTGCCCAGACCTAAGTGAATATGAAATTTCTTGGAAGGTGTACCAAAAACACTTCACTTAAGTCACTGGTGACAAGTGACCCTAACAAAAATTTGTGGGTGGTTATACTTCATATATGTAATAATAACATGAGAAAAACCTACATTAAAAAAAATATGTGATGTAAAATAATAAAGAAAAAAAGAAATCTGATGTAATAACCCAATTATGGAAAGACATTTAAATGAATAGAATCTTTATTGATAATACCTGGGAAAGGAGATCTACAAAAGGGTCTGAAAATCCCCCTCCTTGGGATGGGTCATTTTATTTCCTTAATGCTTTAGTAATGTTGGATCGAGGGGTCCTGACCCAGGTTCAGAGTTCAAGGTTTGCCAACAAACCCCTATACTATTGGCCCTTTCGGCAGTGACATACTTGCGCAGGTCAAACTCTCACCCAAAGTAGTATGGGTGGGTGCTGGAACCAGGTTTCCACACCCTGAGAAAGGATAGGTAAGGCAAGCAGAGCTGCATCCGGCCCTATGATACCCAAATCGCCTCTTTCTGAGCAGGATCTATAGGTCTCTTTTCACATCCATGTGCGCAAGGTCAACTATACTACAGTGTATGATAATTATATACTTCTACGATAGTAGTACAGTATTGCATAAAAAAGAACAAATAGATCTAGATGCAGTAAATGCACTTACACAAGACTTTTGCAGCTGAATATAGAATACACATAAAATAGTAATTACCAATGATTCACATAAACAGTACACATAGATTCAGTTCTCAAGCATCCTTTCTTATTCATCAATTCACCAATTCCCTCTTACAATACCCGTCCCAGCCTGCGCACACAGCAGCAAGGTCCACACACAACAAAAATCTGGATCTCCACGCACACAGCCAGCAGGATTCCTTTCCCCAAAAACCCAAATAGATCTACTAAACCACAAGTCACATCAATATCTCCTTCTTTTCCTTCTCCCTTACAATTCAAAATGTTCCTCTATTTATAACAATTTAGCCTAATATTTACTATGGTCCACAAACCATGGTTTGCGGATTCTAGGTCTACCCTTTGACCCATTACAATACTTTTGGGGCTTTGACCCACCCCAAAACCCCGGCGCTAGACTAAATATAATAAAAAATATTCAAAATCGGACCAGTTTCGCAGCTCGTAGGAGACCCTGTTCCAACAGTCCCCCAACACAATCTTGTGACACGTCCTGAGTCACTGTGGTGGTGCGGTCTCTATCTGCACACGTAAGGTATTGAAGGCTACAATCAGTGGAGGTAACACTTCCTGACTCTAGGCAGCAGCACTTTGTGCAATATCGACGAGCTTCAGGGAGGTCGGTCCTTCAGGAGCCATGGTAACCGGTTCCAAGATCTGGTTGAGTCGCACGATGGCGTTGTGAGCATCCTGAGATATCTGACAGGCAGCATCGCCCCATGGCTTCAAGCGCTTTCTGATGGCATGCTTGGCGCGACAAATATCCGCAATCGTGTCTTGGAGGGTGTTGCTATTTTTCAAGAGTGTCAGACACTGCGCAAGGACAAGGGAGGGCAAGGTAGCTTTGATCTGATCGAAAGCAGCTTCCTTCTATCGTAAGTCCTTTTTGACACGTTGAAGCATCGGGTTGAACTGGACCAAGTAATCTACTATATCTTTCAATATGTGAAAAACCCAAAACAGTATGTAGAACTCTAGTGGGAGTTCAAATGTAAGAAGACGATAATGGTAATGATAATAGTGATCATGGTGAAAAATGAATGGAAAAAAACTCTTATTTATAGCAACGTATTAGGTTGATCTAAAAAATGGGGAATCATAAAATATTATTGACCAAAATCAATATCTAACTGTTACGAATACTTTATTATATTTTTGGGAGAGGTAAACTATATTCAAAATGGTCAAATATCTTTATTTTGAAATAATTAACAAATAAAATGAATTATTAACTATTTCTCGAGGATTAATAAAGTTGTGAAAATGAAATATTTATTAAATAGTGATTTAACAATTATTCCAAAAAGTATAATAAATGAATAATAAATAAATAGTGATTTATTTAATTATTCCTAGGTGATTTAGTCAAACGTGACAAGGAATAATTATCAAATAATGATTTAATAAGTATTCCTAGAGAAAAAAAAAAAAAAAATTTATTTATTCAATTATTCTCATGGGGTTTTTTAATTAATCATAAATAATTAATAAAAATGATTTACTAAATTATTTCCAATGGTGAAATTGATTTTACCATCGTAAAATTAATCCTCCATGTTGTATTTCGATCCACCTAGTTAGAAATGGCTAGGTGATCATTTTTTGGTGATAACAGATTCCCCCCCAACGTATGAGTGTTAGGAGAAAATCATAAGACTAGAATACGTTGTAGGTTACACTTCTATGAGACACCAAAGGGGATTCAGAGAGAGAGAGAGAGAGAGAGAGATGAAGCAATGCAAGGAAGGACAAAAATGGAGGGGGAGAGACCTACTAAACTGATATAAGTATCATTTTATTTTGGAGTACATGATATCAAATGAGGTGGGGTAGGAATACCCATATATTTTGAGATAACTGAGTACAAATAATGATGGTGAGCCCAAAAAATTGGTACATGATACATGATATTCTCACATCAATGGCCAGAAAATAATACAATGGATCCCATATACATAATGTGCTTGGAAAGACATAGTCCATGACTAAATATAATAATATCTAAGTACATTAGACATAATTCCCCTCAAACTAACATGGTGATGGGAACTCGCAATGAAAGAAGCCATGCTGAAAAGGAAAGGACTTTAAATATATGAATGGATCATTTCAAGGAGATATGCATGCGGTGGGTGCTGCAAGCGGCTGAAACAAAACCCATTAAATCTGTGGAGCTGAACCTAAGGATGGATCATAAGCTGCAGACATCTGGGAATGTGGGGGGATACCTAAAGGTCCACCCCCTCATGAGGTTTGGAACATATCACACACACCTGGGAATCACTGGTACAATGTGTTAGATCACTGAACCATCAAATGTACAATTCTCAATCATGCGATAATGAGCTCGAGTCGAGCACATGAGAAAAAATGAAGTCAAAGGGAAATAATGATTCCCTTTGCTTGATTTGAGGCACTGAACAATGATCAAAGTTGGAATCAAACCACACAACCCAATAGACCACAATTCCAGAATGAATGTGTTAAGGTCCATAGAAGAGAGCCCGCAAGAGTTGAGGCAATGAGGAATCCTCAAAAAATTCACGATGGATCATAGTGAACTGACTGATGGAATTACACCATGGATGATGATGGAAGGAAAGAAGAGGAGTGGTGGGTGGAGTACTTCCCTTATCGGAGCATAATATGCATGGTTGACCTGGTAGCGACTGACTCGATTCTCGAGTGTGTTATCACCAAATTTCATTTTTTGTAAATTTGTATTAATGTTGACAGCTGCGTTGTCAGCATTAAGGGTTGTCATAAGTATGTTTCATACATTTAAAATATTTTAGAATCTAACATGGTTGAAAGACTAATATCGCTGGCAGTAAGGATATCAACATTTTCTCATTTCTCCGACAATTCGATTGTTAGCAACTAAAGTTTTTTTAAAATATCTGAAATGTTGACTGTGTTGACCATGTTAGTGTCACTGCAGGTGTCTCTGATATGTTTGAAAGGGTCAAATATGTTGTGTAGTGATGCTAACTGACTCTAATGACTAAAGGTATGGTTCGATCAATCTCGTGTAATTATAGTCACAATTCACAAGCATGGTTAACAATTTTTCATTTCAATTTGACAGTCATGTGGGTTTACCATATCTACACAAAAACCAGCAGAAAAAACACCTTTCTGGCATTAAACTAGTAGAAAAACCCACAGAGAGTGCCAGAAGGATAGGGAAAGGTAGAATGTTGGACCACACTAAGCCAAAGGAGTCGAAGTTGTTAAACATTTAAGCCTGCAAAAACCCTAACTTCCTTAGATCATATATCTGAAAATATAGCGAACCAAGATCTGAAATTTGACACGGAGTTCACCAATATTTCGACTCCAGATAGTTTCAATTTCAACTTCTAAAGCTTTGTAAAAAAAAACGTTATAGAAAAAATTCCAAGATGACCTGTTTAAAGAAGTGAAACCCTATAATCCAAAGCTCTAATACCAAATTTTATGCAACCAACTCACAAATAGAAGAAAATATAGATTGACGACTTAAAAATTATCCACTTCGAGAGGGAAACATACTTTACATTACATAAATAAACAATTCTTAGATGATTCTTATGACAAAACCTACTTTCTATATATAGGAGTCTAAGGGGTCACAATATAATCAAAGCCGACATAACAATGATAATGTAAGGGCACAACAATAATAATAGTGGGATTCTATGGGACACAATAATAGCAATATGGGGACTACATGGTAACAACAATAAAAATAATGGGGCTACACTAATAATAAAAATAAGGGGATACACTAGTATTATAGGGACCTAACAAAATATCAATTTGTTTTTGCGATCATGACCTTCCTTTAAATGCACCCTTAAAGAGAGACTAGAGCTTTAGAACTAGATCCTAGAAATCCTCCAAGTAATCTCATATTAAGGATAATATTCAAATCACGTTTGATTCCATAGTCCTTCATCTTGTAGTCGCCTTGCAAATTTTTCCTTGCAAAAAACTAATTTTGAATATTTGTTGGGATACCCATCTAATTTTGTATCCTTTACTTCATGTTTTGAATCTACTCTCTAGTCCAAACTCTCATTGAAACTAATTTCCCATTTATATTTTTAATAAAAAATTGGGAATTTTCCTTTCTCTGCTGACTCGTCCCCTGATCTACCTTTACCATTGCTTTTATGATCAGGTCTATAGGAGATCATTCTAGATTTGGAATGGAACGATGCAAAACTAGTGAAGATTAGTCAAGAAGGTGATAATCACATTGCACTTTGTCCCAAACCCCATCCTTCGCTGCATGAGCCAACAAAGAAATCCACCCTTTGCGTTCGTCCTCGGAAAATTTTGAATGTTGTAGGTTGACTCAAAACAAGAAGGATAACTCCTGATCTGGCCAGAGAGGAGATTGATCTACAACTAGGAAGGCTAGATCTAAAAAACGGTAGATCGGATCTGAAACTAGGATAAGCTGATAATTTTGGTTGAATATTTGCAAAGGTATTTCGGGCAGCATGGAAACATAACCCCTTGTCAGCGTGACCCAAGAGGGTCCCTTCCTATGATGAGAGCTTTTAGCAACAAATCGGATAACAATCCATACTCTAGAGCTATGTGACATCATCTAGTTACCATTTAACAGGTTAACAAAAACCGTGAACTCTTCTTCACGCCTTGTATGGATACACCGATCTCCCAAACTGCAGTCTCCATTTGCATCAAAGTCGTACTGAGGCTTGATGGTGATGGCAGCAAGGTTGGAATCGTAGGAAGAAACCCTCCCCATTCGTCTCCTTGGAAAGCCTACCAAGTCTTTATGCCTACCCGTTTTTTTAAATTGAACCTTCAAATAATAAATTGATTGAAATACTTTTACGAAATTTTATGAACCTTGCACCTTAAAATGATAAGAAGCTAATAATTACAATCCTCTTCAAGGGAAAAACATCCTTTTACAATGAATACAATATACAAGACAATATTTGGTGTTTTTAAGATTAGAGATCTCCTTAGTGTGTGCGTGTGTGTGTGTGTGTTTGTGTATGAGAGAGACAAGTGTACAATTATAATAATATGGGAACATGAGAGGTTCTAGCCTACATAACAATATGGAAATAAAAATGTAATCACTTAATATCTTGTTATTAATAAATGGTTTTATGGTTAACATGGGGATTATATAGGGCTTTACAAATTCTAAGTAATATCACCTAGTTTGAACATAATTTACATTGCATTTACTCTAGTCTTTCCAAGTGCTTAAGACCTCTAGCAAAGGTATCAGCTAAAGGAGGAAAGATGTTCTAGAAGTGCCCAAATTTTTCTTATATGTTCCCTATCGACCCAAACAATTCCTACATCCATAGGAATACAAAGACTCTTTGTAGCTTCCTAATATTCATAGTGGAACACCAAATGATGGGCTTGGGTTGCTTCAACCCACATCCTTAGCCTTTGATTCTTCATCATCTTCATTTCTTTTACCACTAAAAGAAGAGGAAGAGGATGAGTATTTCAACTTGCATGATGATGGGTTATGCCTTCTGAATTGTTACTTCAACGAGGATGGAAATGGATAGGAAATCTCATTTTAGTTTTCCTTACAAACCCACTTTCCTACAACATTCATTTAATTTGTAATATCATCTAGCATCTAAGTGACTCTGATTGACCAGAGAAAATTATTGACTAAACTAGGTATAGACTAGATGAGACATAAACATTGTCAATTTTTCCTTACTAGTGGGCATCACTTAGTTACTAAGATTTCTTTATTCTTGGGATTCTATGTGTTATTGCTAAGAGAGGGAGGTGTTTCACCCCTTATGTAAGTTTGTTTAATAATAAATTTTCAATAGCAAATTGATTTAAGAAAGTGTAATTATAAAATTAAAATTTAATATTTTTAGAAAATCTATTTATTAATAATTGATAATCTTAAATTTGGTTAATCGTAGTTGATGTATTTCTAATGAAATATTCCACAACCATAATGCTTATTACGAATTGATCTCAAACAACTAAGCTTTTATGAAAGTTATTTATCAATTTCTCAGTCTTTTTTTTTCATCTATCTGCTTTGTCAATTTAATCTCAACAAATTCGCCCAACATCTACAACCAAACGTACGCATCTGAGGACTTATCTCTCTCTCACACACACACACACACACACAAAGACAAGAAAACTTGGTGGTGGTGATAGACTCGGATATTTTTGAGGAAATTCTAGAGAGAGAAATGGTTGTCTTCACAAAATTGACTTGAGTGCATAAGATGTAGGGGTAAAGAGCCCAACAAATAGGTGGGGATTTTTTTAAATAATTTTATAGAAACTTGACAATGACTACAAAGTTGGAAATATGTGAGGAACATATAGAGAATGATAAACAAGTATATTCAGCCAACTAAGTCAAGTGCACCATGTGCATAAAGGCCAAGAAATAAGTGTGGAATTTTTCAATAATTTTATGGAAACTTGGTGGTGGCCATAAAGCCATAAAGTTAAGAAGTGATCATAGAGAAAGAGATATAGCCATATTTACTCACCACTAAATAGATGGAATTTTTTTAAATAATTTTATGGAAACTTGACTATGAAAACATATATAAAAAGTTATGAAGCAATTATAGAAAAATAAAAACTACTACATTCACCTAACTAACTCTAACACACTTAAAAGTATAAAAGCAAAAAAGAAAAATAAAGTTTCTTAAAGATTTCTTACTAAAATTTAGAAATGACAATAATGTTACAATGTTATGACAAAAACAAAAATAACTATTTCTAATTAAAAAAAAACACACATACATATATTTAACATTAATCAATTATTTATAAATAATAATAATAAACCCATATATATATATATATATATGAATTAAAATGTTGCCATAACAAATTTTTTTTTCTTAAATTATATTAATTATAACATATAAACACAACTGTTCCTACCATATTTTGTTGTTAGCTTTTGAAATGTGAAAGAACCCGTCCTGTTCCTTTTTTCCAATGATTTTAGTTCCCGTGAACAACTTGTACAGATCAATGTTGAATTTTCCTTCTCGACAAAGACCGCAACCCACCCACGCGTAACGCTACAGTTGCCGTGAACAACCGGTACAGAGCATTGGATTTTCCTTCTCGACAAAGACCACAACCCACAACCCACAACCCACGGGTAATGCTTTACGTGTGAATGGGTACCACACCACTACTTTTCAAACATGTCTGCAAAGAAAGAAAGAAAGAATTTTTAATGTCCACGAGGCTAAAAATAGCCTATGGGATGAATTGCTTCTCTATCTGACTCTTGTATTCGGCCCTTTTCCTGTGAAGTTTTACAATGACCACTCCCAGCTTATCGACAAACTCTTCGCTGAATATCTTATCCCAAGAATTAGCTGCCAGAATACCTGCATAGTTTTCCCTGGTGTCTTTGAAGGCCTCACATTCTAGAATGAAATGTTTTTCTGTTTCCACTTTTCCGGAGGAGCAAAAAATACATACTCTTTCTTCCCACATTTTTTTTGGCCTTTTCCAGCACCTTGTTTCACAACGAAGTTGATGAGAATTAGTCCTTAATTGAGCAATAATAATTTTAGATCTCCAAGAAATATTCGCCCCTATGTACGCCTTTTGTTGATGGTTATGCATGGGGTTAAACTCTTCAATGTAGTACTTCTTCTTTCTCTCTAGCTCTTTCTTCCAAGTATGTTTGTGGAATTTATCCATAAAAAAAGTTTTTATCTCTTTACTGTTTGTAGGACACATGTTCAAGCAAATACCCCATTTACTAAACCATTTGTTATTTTTCTGCATCCAAGTCTTCTGTCTTTTGCACAATCTGTCACTAAACACCACCTTAGGCCATCTACCCTCATCCATTTGCTCAATTTTTTTCAGATACCTTATGACTCACACCATAGCAATTGCTTCAATAGGAGTAGCCCCTGTTTCACTTAACAGGATAGCATAAGGAACTGCACTTTTAATTTTGAATCTATTTGTAATCAAACGTTTCTGAATTTTCTCAATTTGTTTCCACTACATCTTGGTTGTGTTGCTGGCCCACAGTTCACAACCGTAGAGAATCACCGGAATCACTAGAAGCCCAAAAAGAGTTAGAGTTTCCAGTCCCACAGCTCTGCCTCTCTACACCTGTTTTGAATAGCATAAAATGCTTTCCAACCCCCTAAAGTTCTTTTCTTTCTACAACCATCCCAACTTAAATTTCTGTTGAAGTCAATTCCGAGGTATTTGTAGTATGCAACTTCTTCCAGAATGCTGCCTTCAAAATAGAACTTATGTTGGTTATGCCTTCTTTTGTTAGAGAAAACCACTACTTTCATTTTGCTAATATTGACTTGCATCCCAACCCTTCTACAAAAATTCTCAAGGGAACGTAAATGCTCTTGCAAACCAAGAGCCGATTTAGTAATCAATATAAGGTCATCTGCATACAAAAGAAACCTGATAACGAACTTGCCCAAATGGATACCGTCACCCCCTTGCGAATTTAGCCACTCTTCAAGCTTGTCAATATATAACCCAAAAAGGGTAGGAGACAATGGGCAACCTTGCTTGACCCCGATATCACTTCTAAAACTTTCATAAATGCTAGCTGAAGTTCTGATTTTGACTTTCACCTCTTCATACAACCTATGCACAGCTGCTCTCAAATGCTTGGGAACCTCGAGTTCCTCCATTCTACCCCAAAGCTTATCCCTAGGAATCGTGTCAAAGGCTTTTCTGAAATCAACAAAGCAACAGAAAAATTCTTCCTTTTTTTCCCAAACTTTTTCAATGATGTGCCTTAAATTTATACAATGATCAACTGTGGAATGTTTAGGTCTAAAACCTGCTTGCCCTTTAGCACGTTTATCTCTTTCTTCTGCCCACTTGCTGATTTTATTTTCTAACATGCTTCCAAATAACTTTGCAAACAAGGGGTTTATCATTACGGTTCTATAATTGGAGGGATTATTGACGTCACCACTCTTGAAAAGAGGTATTGCCATACTAGTTGTCCAATCTGTGGGGAACCCTTGCTGTAAGATGTTGTTGAAAATTTTTGTGATGTGAGGTGAAAGAATTTTTAAGCCCCACTTTAGATACTCTGCTTGGAGTTCATCTAAGTCTTTTTCTTTTCCAGCGCCCAACTTCTTGATACCCATCTTTACCTCTTGCACCGTGAAGATTTTTGTGTCTGTGTTGACCAAGGGAGGAGGGTCAACTTTGGGATCCTGCTCATAAAGTTGTCTTGCATAGTCAAACCATTTAGAAGCTGTAATGTTGTTTTCAGTTTGCACCTTTTTCGATTGGAGCTCCTTCCAAAATAATTTGGGGTTATTTTTCCTGAGGAAGATTAGTTCTTCTCTCCTTGAAACCATGAAATCGGCTTTTTTCTTTTTTACTATCTGCTTGTAAGCTTTGAGCTTTATGTTATCTGTGTCTGATTCCTTCCACCTTCTCCTTGCCTTTTTGCATTCCTCGTCAAACCAAGCATTAATCGGAAAACAATTTGTTTCAGACTTCTTAATTTTTGCTCTTTTGCGCTCTGCAAGTGCGCTTTGAATTAAATGTGTTAATCTGTGACTATGAAGGCCATGAGATGGGATTTCCTCCTTCTTGAAGAGCCTCTCTAGCATTATTTTGAAGGTATTACAATTCTCTAGATTCAAGAGAATTCTGCCCTTTGGGAGATTTTGTTGAACACACTGATTTTTTGACCCTAATTGCTTCTTTCCGGTCCAAGAGAAACTTAAATAGATTGGCTTGTGATCTGTTTTTAAGTCCCAAATTTGATCTCCAATCAACACTTCCTCCATTTTCTCACACAAACTGTGCGAGCAAATTACATAATCTACTACACTTGCTCCATTGTAAGTATTGCAAGTGAAATTACTGGACTTTTCCCATCTAGTCAAACCATTACAAATGACTAAATCGAAAGCCCCACATAGCATAAGCAGTTGTTCTCCAAAGAGATTGCAACCTTTATCCTCTGAAATTCGTTCCCACTGATGATTACTCTCTTCTGTAAGTCAGATAGGGTCACTGTCTTCTTTACAACAAAGAATGCTAGCTTGTTCACCTGCAGTTCTAGCATTGAAATCCCCCACTATAAGGACTTCACCTAGCTGAGAATATATTGCAATATCTGTTTTTAGGGCTGCAAAGGGATCTTTGTGGTCAAGCCCTCTACTTTTGTAGATTTTTTAAACTTGCGGTGCAAAATAGCACGCTGCAATTCTAATGTGATTTCCATTTTCTGATATTTTAAGCCAAACAAATTGCTTATTTGGGTCTTCTTTTTCTAGCTAAATGAAATGACCTTCTTTTTCTCTTACTAATACCATGATACCCCCGTGCCCTTTGCCATTCCCTGTTGCCTTGTTCCACACTACTATCTTCCAGTACCCTTCAAACAAAAGTGTCTTACACCCTTCATACTCATGTGTTTCTATGAGGCAAATTATGTCTCTACCTTCCGCAATAGGCCCTAACCCAGGTCCTCGTCTCCATGGGTAACCCCTACAGTTCCAGCAAACTAATCTTAACGAAACCTGGGTAAGACTTGATTGCTATTTTTTTTTACATGCAAGACTCACAGTGGAGTCTTTGTCCCTACTTTTCCATAATGACCTTGCTTCCTCATTTCTTGCTAAAGAGTTTGTTGCCTCTTCTTTGTTATCATTTTGCCGCCTTGCTTTGGAAGGAGGTCCAAATTGCGCAATCACGGCTTTACCTTTATAAATCCATGCTCTTTTTCCCTCATCTCTTGCTGCCCTAACTTTTGTCATTTCATCCCTCCTTTCCTCTTGTTGTCTTACAGTTAAATCTTCTTCTAGAAAAAACCGAGAACCCCTTAAGAGTTGCTTCTTGCTTAGAATGATATCTTTGTCACGCAAGTTGGGCATGATGACTTTTATGGGCCTGGCTCTCTCACCGTTAAGCTTACCTACTCTCCATGCTCAAGATATATTTGTCCTTGCCATTGGAGCTTGTCTTTCCAGAAATCTCTTGCAAGGTCAAGAGTACATTCATTTTTCCCATACTCTTTCACCCCTTTAATAATTATGTTTGTTGCTCTATCCAATCTTTCCTTGCTTTCTCTATGTTGTTAACCTGAATTTATGGGCCTGGTTCTCTCACCGTTAAGCTTAAGCATATTGCTAATAACCGAAGCCCAGGGATTTTGGGGCACATAGGATCTCCTTTTCTCATACCATTGATGTTCTTCATTGTTGTCTGTTGAGCAAGCAGCACCCTGTCACGGATAGCTTCGCATTCTGTCTCATAGTCTCCTTTATATGAAGTTTCTTCCGTTTTTGCCTCACAACTGTCGTTGCCATTATTTTCCTATTGAGAAACTATAGGTAATGACACTTGTTCGCCCGGAAGCTTTGTTATTTCTTGTCATGACAGGATTATGATGGTGACTGACCTGTGGATTCGTGGATTGTACAATCCCTTTCCATTCTTTAGCCATACTACTTCCAACCTTTCTTTTACATTTAGGAGTTCTTTCACATAAAGATTAGATGACCAAGTGAGAGGTGTGGATGTGGGACTATATAAAGCATAATCATCACTAACTTTTTCTTTTCCTTTGGACTTGTTGCCACATGTTTGCGAAGAAGACTTGTTTGAATGTTGTTTCTTACGAACAATACTCTCCCTTTGAGACCTTTTTTTCCTTGTCTGCACCCATTTTAGACAAGCTAGTCTCCTTTTTAAAATGCCCTGATATTTTTTGGCATTGACCCAAACCCACTTCCCAGTTTTCGTTGATGAGGCAATTTTCACTTGCCCTATATCATTTGTTTCCACGGGTTCTAAAGTTTTTTGTCCCATTATCATGATGATATTAAGGGAAATCAAAATCTCTACCCAAAACTGACCCCTTGTTTTATGGTTAACTCTTCAATATCTATTGGTCTGACCACTAAAAACCTGTTGCTCTGTCCTTGTTGCTCTGCCCACTGTCCACTACTGTCCTATGTGCTGCTTTTCTGGTGCTCTGAAGAACCTCTCTCTCAAACTGTCTCTTGAGAGAAATTGCCATTACTTACAATTTCCACTTGCGGAAATCCCTGGAGCATTCCGAGGGTATCTAAATTGTCCATAACAACATATGCTACTAGAGCAAAAACCAAGCAAAAACCAAACACCGCCGCTGTAGCAGATACCTCGTTCTGAACACCTTATTCGAATTATTCGAGTGTAATGATGTTACATAGATATAGACTGTAAAAGACGAATCGAGACAAGGAAATCTGAGCAAATCAGCATCTGCGCACCGTGTTGGAGAAGTGAAAAAATGGATCTCTCTCCTCACCGTCACCTGTAACAGTGCTCAGTTTGATTTATCCAAGCCGTTAAACGCACACTATTATCGCTGACATCTCATAAGAAAATTTGAGCAAATCAGCGTCTGCGCACAGTATTGGAGAAGTGAAAAAATTGATCTCCAGCGTCACGCACTTAATTCTCCACAAATCTCTTGGCATCTCCACGGGGCTTCTTCTACACGGGACTTCACTACTCCCATCGCCGTATCTATATATATGTATGTGTGCAGGTATACAAGAACACACAACTCTGAGGCTTTGAAATTCTGTATAGTCTTACAAGGGAGAAATGAATCTTCTTGTGTTATTATTGCTTCTGTGCATGGCCCTCTCTCTGTCTGCAGCAAAATCTAACCATCGCTCAACATGGAACCCATATTTCCATCCTCATTCTCATTCCATAGAACCCATGGTTGAAGAAGCTGAATTCAATACATCATCAATGGACGCTCTGCACGAGAAAAGGGACCTCCATGCTCTCTTGTCCTTCACAAATTCCATCACATTGGATCCATATGGCTTCCTCTCCAACTGGACGGCAGAGAATTCCGATAACATATGCTCCTCATGGTATGGTGTTCGCTGCAGAAAAGGCACCAAAAGAGTGGTCGGCATCGACCTCTCCTGGTCGGAATGGCAAGGTCCCCTACGGCTGGAAGGTAGCATTTCTCCGTCCCTCGGCAATCTGTCTTTATTGCGCAGTTTCAATATTTCTAGGCAGTGGTTATCTGGAACAATTCCACCCCAGTTTGGCCACCTTAAATCATTGCAAATACTTGACCTGACCGCCAATTATATCACCGGTTCTATTCCCGTCGAATTGGGCTTGCTGCAGAAGCTGCACACCTTGGATCTTTCTCAAAATATTTTGAGTGGAAGAATTCCACCCCAGTGTGGCCACCTTAAAGCCTTGCGAGTACTTGACCTGAGTTACAATGCCATTTCAGGTTCTATTCCAGCAGAATTGGGCCTGCTGCAGAAACTAGAGTACCTGCGTCTAGATGGAAACAAATTCTCTGGCAGTATACCAGGTCAGTTGGGTAATTTGACACACCTTACAGACTTATACATATCTTGTCCTCCTAATATTCCGGCCTTTATTCCTTTTGAAATGTTTCGGCTTCCCCTCTCCTCTCTGACTCTTCTTGAATTTAGTCTGAGCCCTGAAATGAGCAAAAGCATTCCTAGAGCCATTGCCAATTTGACCAAGTTGACTTACTTACACCTAGACGGAATTGGAGTGAGGGATGAAGACATAGCCAATTTAACAAAGTTGACTGCCTTATTTCTCCTCCGAAACGGACTCACTCGAAGCATATTTAAAGTCGTTCTCAATTTGCGTCAATTGACTGAGTTACAAATTTGTAGTAATATGTTAAGAGGGCCCATCCCTACTGCCCTTGTAAATTTGAGTCAATTGACTGTTTTAGACCTTGGCAATAATGGGTTAACAGGGCGCATTCCTGCCGCTTTTGGTTATTTGAATCAACTAACTTCCTTATCTCTTAATCATAATAAACTTATAGGTCACATTCCTAAAACTCTGGTTAATTTAGAGAAACTTAAATTCTTTGATCTTTCAAATAATAATTTTATAGGTACAATTCCAAAATTTATAGGAAAACTTCGTTCATTATCATTTTTATCTTTGCAATCAAACAATTTAACTGGTCATATCCCATATAACATAGGCCAATTAAAATCTCTTCGTAAACTAATTATATATAATAATAGTTTTTTAGGAAATATTCCTAATAGTTTTAATGGTTTGGTTTCACTTGAAGCATTAGATTTATCAGAAAATAATTTAACTGGACCTATCCCTAATGTCTTTGGCAATATCACTTTTATGATAATTTTCTCAGCTCACTCCAATAATCTCTCAGGGACACTACCCACATCTTTGGCCCATTGTACCCAGCTTAAATTATTGGATTTAAGCAAAAATCAATTATCGGGAAAGCTTCCTCAATACTTCACAGTTTTTCATAAGTTGACTGCTTTAATTCTTAGTCACAATCATTTGGAGGGTTGTATTCCTCAAGGCGTTACAGATCTTCCCAAGTTGCATGTGTTGGACTTATCCAACAACAAATTTAGTGGAACAATACCACTTCATCTTGACAGGCTCTCTGGATTTGCAAATGTATCAAGTCATGATATATCAAGTCATGATTATTTAAGGGAGGAAATGGAAATTGTTATCAAAGGAAGTGAGTATATTCTTCAGTATTTGTCTCCTACAAACAAAATATTTGATTTATCTTCCAATAATTTTGTAGGAGAAATCCCTGCAAGCATAGGAAGTATGAGTCAATTGCGGTTATTGAATTTATCTTGGAATCAATTAGAAGGGAAAATACCTGCATCTCTTAGTGAGATCTCCACTTTGGAGCAGTTGGACTTGGCAAAAAATAATTTAAGTGGACCAATTCCTGAAGACCTCTCTATATTACATGAGTTGGCAGTATTTGATGCTTCATCAAACAGGTTCTGTGGGAAAATCCCTACAGGAACACAATTTTCTACTTTCAGTGCAAGCTCATTTCAAAATAATAACTGTTTATGGGGTTGTCCTTTGGATACATGCAGAGAAAATGAAAGAGCAAGTAGACAAGGTGATACTGCTACCAAGAGTAGTGATGTAAAAGAGGGATGGCTATATCATGTGGATAGAAAGATGTCATTGATAGCATTGGGGATAGGAATGGGAATTGGATTTGGGGGAGTAATTGGTTTATTTATGTTATGGGAGAAGGCTAGACTTTGGGTGATTCCCCCAAACATACCACAACCTTATTTTGGGGTATATCGATTTCCTGTATAATTTCTTATATAATTAAATATTGAATAAAGTAATTTCTCAATTATGTCATGACTCTATTTTCATATTTTTTATATGGTTAAATTTACTAAATCTAAATATTTTAATTTATTATTGAGTATATAAATATGCTTAATTCAGCATAATATATATATATATATATATATATATATTAAAATAAATTTTTATAACATTTGAACAACTAAATACAATTAAATATTCTATTTCTTTTTCAAAACCGTCTTTAAGATTCAATAGTAGAATTTACTCTAAATGTGACTATAAAAATGACTCCAATTAGCTGTAAATGCATATGTGCACTCTCCACATTATAATTAATTTTTATAATCTAAAAACTATATTATTGAGTTAAATGGCTTTTCAGGAATGCTCAACTGAGAGCTGTACTATAGAGTCTTGCAGATGCCCTATTTCTGTTCAAGACTCGAAAGGGTTTTAGTTTATCCGGAAAAAAACTGTTGCAAACATTCATATAAAGGAAAAAACGATCAGTTTATATCATATCATACGCGATTAGAGCTGTAGTGGGAGATGAAGAAAATCTGCATACGCGATTAGAGATGTAGTGGAGATGAAGAAAATCTGAAAATCTGAAAATGGAAATGTGTGGAAATGGGTCAATTTGCTCATTCCAATTTCCACCCATTGTATGTTGGAATGACTGTAAGTGTTCAAATCTAGAGGTTTTGTAATTCGGATCTATAAAATAATGATTCACAGGGCTGGAATTCACTTCGGCATGTCCAGTCACATCAAAATTTATGGCAGTGTAAATATTTAAACAACTTCGTTTTGGAAGGTAAATATTTAAATTGACTTCATTTAAGAAATTGAATTAAGGTAATTTTATTTCATTTCTAAGGTTTTCATATGTTGGAATTGGAGGAAGATAATTTATCGGGTTAATAGTAAAAACCCATCAGTTATGATACTCATATTCAAAAACATAAAATTATAAGCATTTAAATTTCTTTTACTAAATTCGGCAAAAAATTTAAAATTTTAATTATAATTAAATATTTAATATTTTTATGATAAATTTTGAAAATAATGTTTTATTATTATAATTTTTTTATTATATAGTTTTTATCTATTTTATATTAAACCATTAAAATTAATAATATAATGGTTATGATTTTATATATATATATATGTTAAAATGATTAATTATATATAATTTAAAATTAACAATATAATGGTTTATATCTATATATATATATTTATTTAAATGTTAAAATGATTAATATATATATAATTTAAAATAAAACAGTGTATATTTATTTTAAACTATTAAGTATTTAGAGAGATTAAATCTATAGAGGTATAAATTTCTTTTTTAAGCTAAAAAATTAAGGAAAAATTTACATCTTATCTCTTTAGGTTGACAAATACAAATTTAAAATGGATCTAAATTGACTCATAATATTTTATATATAAAATGTTTATAAAAATATTTGATATATTCTTTGCAAAATATTTTGTATATCCTCTCCATAACAGTTTGTCATTATTTTTCAGATTCTGCTAAAAGATTCACTTTATAAAACTTTTTCTTAGCATTCAAGATTATTAAAATCCATTTCCCATTTTACTTGAATGGAAAATTAAAGAGTGTTAATATTTATAAGAGAAAGAAAAGAGTAAATATACTTTGTGTAATTAAAATATATTATTCATTTTAAAAATGAAATTACAATTATATATTAACATATTAATTTAAAAAATATATATATAAAATAAACAACTTTTAATGTTATCATAGAGTAATTTCAAGTAGTATTAAATATATAATAAATTTATATAAAAGAAAATAGTTATATTAAAAACATGTTATTTCTTTTTTATTTCTATATATTTTTATAGTGTGCCGAAAAAATTTATAAAAGAAATTATATGAAAATACATTGTTTCAAACTAATTCTAAGCTGATTTATTTCTTTAATAGCCATTAATAATTATAATGAAACATAGCTAGTAAAGTTATTCCCAATAAATATCCCTTTAAGGTAGAGGTGAATAATAACTCAAAATAGCAAAGGTAGATGTAAATATGAAGGTGAGGGTAAGACTCTACTTTCACCATGAAATGTGAAGGCATCCATCTTGTTTTATTATACAAATGCATAAATACGTTGGCTTCAAGTTAATAATTTTTTTCTAGAATTCATATACTCTAATATAGGTAGACCATCTTTTTCATCCAAAAGGGGTCCAAATTATCATGCATGGTCATCAAAACTAAGTTTGAAATATTTTCATAATGGATATGCTTTCACATCTATCATTACCTAGTACTTAGGTTTACTGGTCTTGAGTAATCAATAAGCTAGCATGGTGGGAGTGGAGTCAAAACTTGGACTAAAACCATATTTTTCACCATCATCTTTAAGATGCACAGATTTTCTTAATAAGAAATAGGATGTGGATTCTATATAGGTGTGCAACAATGGGGTTTGTCCCTTTGTAAAAGGTTCAAATGATGCAACAAGATCATGGAGGAAGGAAAACAAAAGAAGTTAGATGTGCATGTGAAAATCAAGAATATGAAGAAGAAACAATAAGAAATATTTAAGATAGTAAACTCCAAAAATTTCTCCAAAAGTGAGTATTTATAGATTGATTATAGATTTTTTTATAGAAATTTCAACTGCTCGAGATTTCAAATTGAAAAACAAGAGACACAATTCTACTTTACAATTCTGCAGAATGGAAATCACAATTTAGAGACACATGCAAAGACATGCAATAAGAAAAACCATAAATACACAATGATTTCTAGGGGAACCCAACTGGTAAAAACCCCTCAAGCCTGTTTGCATTAATTAGTTGAACAGAGAAACTATTATTATTGCTTACTCCAGCTTTGAGCACAGCTTGCAAAATAATAAATGTTCTCTCTGTTGAATGAGAAATTTTGGCCAAGACTTAGCCAATTATTTTCTCACCTAGCCTCCTATTTTCTTGTGCAATTTCCAAGGATTGATCTCCTAACCTCATGCAACAATTGTACACTCAAACTAGTATACAACTCATGTTACATTGGCCTTAACTCCTCCACCTCAGTTGAGCAATTTGAATTCCATGCATGCATGAGCTATTTTGGGCTAATGATTAGTTAATTGACATATCTTTGAGTTAGACTGTTGTTCGAGTGCTCAAATGACATTCAACTAACTCTATCAATAGTTAGAGGTCAGTTAACTGAATTGAAAATATAACTAAACTAGATTGCCAAATTTTAGCAATTAACACATGCATGACTGAACTTCAAGCCCATAACTTGAATTTATTGAGCTAACTGAGTGATACGAGCCATGTCACACTAATTAACTACCTCTAGGTTGTCCTGCAGATGTGGAAATTCGATTTACCCAATTTAACTCAAGCTAAAGTCAAATTGAGTCTTTCTTGCTAACATTGATTATTAGAGGAGATGTGCCTTCAACCACTCTCATGGATGTAGAACACCTAGAATATTTTAGATTTTACAAAGAAATATAAACATATCGCAAGTTACTCTCATAAAAGGAAGAAATTTTCTTATAAAAGGAGGGATTTCTTTTGTTTTTGATAAGGAGATTGTATTAAATTCTAAATATATTGTTTTTAATGCCTAAGAAGCTATACTAGAAGATATAACCTTTATAGGGCTAATAGTTAATGAAGTAACTTGGGATGCAGTTGGATCAAGAGTCAAGCAAATGAGATAACAAGGGAGATGGAGGGTCCAACATTCAGCTTGGAATAAGTGCCCCGTCAACCGTGGTTATTATTTTAAATTTATTACATGGAATTTTCACCAGGGTTGTTACAATCTCAAGTACCTATGCCTAGCAATGAGGTCTTATATGGATAGAGCCTCATTATTGTTCCATCTCGTTAATGCTGATATTCACAAGCTATGTCCACACAACTTCTTGATGGATGCATTAGGGCCCTCCAAAATGGAGGTAAATAGGGGTATTCGAGAAGATATTTTAAAATTTTATCTTTTGTGCACATGGATAATACCTATCATGCCACTCTCATTGAATATTTATTAGTGTTACAATATATATCTTATTTTTAGTGATTGGCTCATTAGACCTGTGGGATACACAAAACTCTGTTGTCTTGTAATGAGAGATTTCCAGTTATATAGATCAAAGTTTTCTCACATTAGCTCCAAAGTTATAGATATCACCATACTCCTTAGGCGACTACAACTGTAATTCGTAGTCCCTAAATAATAAGACAACATACCACTTTAGAATTTTGTTATTCTTCCCTTTTCCACGATTCTCCTAACTCACTCCAAGGATTTGTGGCATATAAGAAACGAAAGATATCCAAACCTCTTATTTTGGGATATATTTAACCTACATCATCATCTTGTTGCGGGGAAATATTCTATATTGACTTGTCACTAAATATTACTTCAACATACTTTCAATGAAGCCCAAACAAGAAAAACCCCATAATAATATCAGTGGCATACTTAGGCAATGAAAATTCTTCAAAATGTACCTTTTGACCTCAATTGATAAGAGAAATGCCCCTAAACAGGTTGAAATTGCTTCAAAAGAAATATCTGGATCCACCCCTTAGCCTCACCAGTAGAACTAAGTTTTTTATAAATGTCTCAAGATAATATAATCTAATTATTTAGCTAAAAACTCTTTTTCTATTAAAATTTCAGTTGGTTTTTTCACCAAAATGGTTATCTTTTATTATAAATCTTTATTCTAACCTTAACACTATATATTTTACTATATTATGATACATTGGCCATTTGAGAACAAAACACTATGTTAGAATAATATTGAACAAAATACTATGTTATAACAATTTTGTATGTCTATGTTAAAATGGGTAGTCTATTAATGGATGGAATGATTTTTTTCCAAACATGATTTCTTGGTCAATTTTGTCTAAAATTTGAGAGAATATTTTAAGAATAATAGGTTTAAAATGTTTAATCTACAATGTTTAGTACTTTAAGAAGTTTTTTTGAGTGTTGAATCTATTTATACATTCAAAAATACATTTTAAACAATAAAAAATCACAATTTTAATGGAAATTACATTATATCTCTGACAAAAATTCATTTCATCTATTAATTAAACTACAATTATATCAAAATATTAAAATAAAAAATTATTAAGTAAATATACTCTACGTTAATCCATTTATCAATTTGTTAACATTATACAACCCTTGACCAAAAACATTGAAAATCACAGGCTTCACAAATCACTTTCAGAAGTCAATTGACATCAAAATGCTTACTTACAAAAATAAAGTTGCTTGCTCTCTTTCTGCAAGAGGCGTTGAAAGACGTGGGAATTTTGAAGTTATATTACCCATCAAATTTGATGTTTTTAACCACATTATTTAACGTTTGACATATTTGAAGGCTGTTGGATGACATGTATAGTGGAGGGCTAGCCATTTTGTAGTTTTAATTTCTGTTTAGTTATATTTAAGTAAATTTTAGCTATATTTAAACAAAATTTTGATTATATTTAAGCAATTTCCCATCAAATTCCATGCCACGAGGAATAATTCCGCTCTCATTCAAGTGAATACACCGTTTTGGAGCCATGTCATTACCAACAACTCAAAAATTTTGAAGAATGGTCCGGCATAATCCGATAATACTGATATTTTCTTGAAATTTTCATCCGAGTTAGTTGGCCTAGGATTCAAGTCAATAGGGATATCATTACGCTTCATTTAAGTCCAATGTCATTACCCAAAACTCACGATTTGAAGGACAGTGCATTAAATTCAAAAGTCATTACCCAAAACTCACGATACGATTTGAAGAAGAGTGCGGCAGAATCTGATAAGAGATTTTCATAGAGTTAATTCAAGTCAGTCACGGCAGACATTTTCTTTGGTCACTTTTCCAAAAAAAAAATCAATTACAATTTTGATAATGCTCCAATTATGTCTGTATTGAAGAATTTTCAACCAATTTATTGATCCATATGTACTCAATTCAAGTCAACATTGACATTTTTTTGATAAAGTCAAGTTAATAAAGACATTTTTCGCTATTACTTTCTCATCTCCATCACTATTTTCCAATAGATTTATCCATTAAAATATTTCAGCCATTAAAATTTCGACTCAAGTGAAGTCAATATGTGATAAGTAGACTATGCGATGCAATGAGTGTTAAGTGGACTATTCAAAAATCATGAGAAACTAGTCACTTACGACTACCTCTTATGGAAATGGTCATAAATGAATGACTTAGTTAACGTAGTTGAATCCCAAAATTGATATCTAATATAATGCACCGCAGAAACCCCTCATACTTAAATACAAAGAGTAAAGGGAGCTCTACTTGAATGGTTCATGAGGCACAATACTTGCCAAGGTTTTGCAAATGGGGTTGCAAGCTAAGTGGGCTTGATTGTGGGGAAAACTCCACAGTTAAGCGCGCTTGAGCTAGAGGCGTTCTGAGATGGGTGACCTCCCAGGAAGTCCTGGTTAACGAGTTCAAGCCTCGAAAGTGATGATTGATGCTATGTGATTCATTTCACTAGTTTCAATCCCACTTCTTCACCCCTGTGAGCATCACCCGATGCAATGAGTCTTAAGTGGACTATTCAAAAATCATGAGAAACTAGTCAGTTATGACTACTTCTCATGGAAATGTTCATATATGAATGAAATAATTAACGCAGTTGAATCCCAAAAATGATATCTAATTGTCAAATTTGAACCATAACTACTGTACTAGTAATTGAGCTTAAAGGTGCAAAGATACACCAAAGGAGTAAAAGTTTTGGGAAAATCCAAACCAAGAACATAACCTATAACTAAATGCATGTACTCATTGTGTTTGCTCACAATTCGTGCAAATTCCATCAATAACAATGGCTAGAGAGCCATTGGGTTCTGAGGGTCATGATCCATCCCCCAATCATCAGGTGCTGTGGGAAAATTCAAATTGAAATGACATTGAAAGACGAGATGAAACCCGTTCCTAGATTAACTCATAATTTCGATAAAATTCAATTATGTGAACAAAGTTCCATTGGATTCGAGTAAATGTAGAAATTATGATCGATAAAAATACAAATTTAACTGGAATAAAAAAAAACTCAAATGCTAGACGTTAAATGATGGGATAAATTGTTTTTATGTGAAATGATCTGAAGGAAATTTCAGCAAAATTGTATAGTAATGTATATGGTGACCAAATTACCAAGATAGCATGGATCGGGTGTGTAGCTAGAGTTGTGGGAGAGAGGCAAAGGATAATGAGGTAGAACTAGTAGAAGTATATAGTTAAGCGAAAGGACGAGAAATGCCATGGATGGCGATGAAAGTGTTGGAGAAAACATTAAGGGCTTTGATGGCCACATAATTGGTTGAAACATGTGGGTTCTCCTTTCTTGGGGAAAAAAAAAAGAAACAGAGAAGTTGGTGGTCACGTTGAAACATGTGGGTTCTCCTTTCTTGGAAAAAAAGAAACAGAGAAGTTGGTGGTCACAAGTGATGATGATGAAGGATCTCCGGCCATGAAATAACATCAATTTTCTATAAATGTTTAATCAAATCTAAATGTGGTAATTCAAAACTACTTAGATTACATATTTTTATTTGTCAATTCATGTTTTCTATGATTTAAAATTAGTTAGATAGTATATTTTTACTAGTCAAATCATGATTTTTGACTATCTAATTTAATTCATCAACTATATAAATTAATTCAAAAACCTAATTATAATATAGTAGCATAAAATCCAGAAGCTACTAAATTCCCCGATTCCCAGATAAAAATATAAAAAATAAATTAAAAAAATAAATACCCATTACCAACGTCATAGCCCGAATTCAGAAATGATTATAAAGAGAATTTTATATTTTCTTGTGAAAATCTAATATTTATTTGGACAAGATTCCTAGGGTGGCGGTTATGGTGAGGAAATGGCTTGGAATAATTAAAAAAAAAAATACCCATTACCAACGTCATAGCCCAAATTCACAAATGTTTATGAAGAGAATTTTATATTTTTCTTGTGAAAATCTAATGTTTATTTGGACAACATTCTTGGAGTGGCGGTTATGGTGAGGAAATGGCTTGGAAAAATTGTATGGAGCTTCGTTCCTACGGGGATCCTGGCAAGGTTTGGAGACAAGAAGAGGCCCTTCATGGTGTGATACCCAAGAATCCATGGACGGGGGTACATGTATTTTTTGAAGGCTTCGTGTTGGGTGCGAAGAGCAATCAACAATAATTCCCTGTGTTAATAATTCTCCAACTTGAAGATAAAAAAGAAGATGAATTTCTAATTATTTTCCCCAGTTTTTAGGTTGAGGAATTTCTTGTTGTTTTTTGACTAAATGGAGTAATGTGGGGGAAGTGAATCTATGAGATTGTGTATCCGTATGATCTGAAAATGGAACTATTTGTAATGCTATGCAAAGTATCCATTTCCATATAATTTAGTGTGCAAAGGTTCTCCATGACTTGCAGGTTAAACAAAGTTTTTTGGCAATGTTTCTAAGTTTTATGTGTGAGGATTTGTTAATTAAATTTGTTGTTTAACATATCACAGCAAAAATACACAGCAAGTAAAATTCACCATAACATAACACAGCAAAATGTTGAGGTAGTTCACCCCTCTTGGGCTACATCTTCCGATCCAAGGCTCCCCAATAGCATGTCCTTACTCTATTAATTTGCTCAAAATGGTTATACAGTGAAAAATATGTCTGTTGTGGTGGATTCGACACATGGGTGTACAAAATTGCATGAGTTTAGAGAGTGTGGTCTACCCTCTAAACTATAGGTAACAGGCAATATCTGGGGGGAGCTCAAAAGCATAAAACTTAAATGAAGTAATACGCCGAAGTATGCTCTGTTAAAAAACTAAAACTAAAAACACAAAAGAAGCTATATAGAGAGTTCCAAACAGTAACAAGGTAAAAAATGATTCGATGGCCTCTTCTTATTGAATGCTTGGAATGAAAACAAATCTTACCCACTTGCCAAAGGGCCCCTAGGCAATGGCTCTAGGTCCTGATGCAAGGATGTTTGTCCTTCAAATTATGCCTTCTGACGCAGTCTAACTCTCTCTCTCTCTCTACTGTAGTGGACTAAGATGTTGGGTGTCAACCATCGATTCCTCTCTTTCTCCAGCTCCTTGGGTCACACAAACTGCTGGTGTTGCTTGGGAAACTTTGGCCAGCATAACCTTGTGATCACCCTTTGTTCATCTCTTGGTGGGTTTTTATAGGTGAGCTTCAAATCCTCCTTCCCTCCCTTGGTACATGATGTGTGGTGACGCAAGGGAGAGGTGTGATTCCATTGTGTGCTAAAATATGCTTTTTTGTGCTCACATAATGTCTAAGGAGGCACTGGTGCTGTCCTTAGGCGGCTTTCACATAAGGAGAAACTATCCTTTGGTTGCTTGTGGTCTCGAAAAGTGACTTTTTTCTACTTCCAGGAATGTGTGCTTATCGGGCTCCAATGCACGCAGAAGGCGCTCTTTTCGAAGGAAAAAGCGTGCATTTGAGCATTTATGACTAGTTCAAATTTGATTTTCTCAAAACCTTAGAGATTTTAAATACTTCTTGATTCCATAATGTATCCCTGTCCTGTAAATCCTTGGGCTCTACATTAATTGATGTCGTCTTTTGCTGTACGATTTTCCAGTGTTAACAGTTGCCCCCTAATGTGTGAGGTTTAGGAAGAACTATATAGTCAAAATACATTATAGTTTCTTTTATATATCGTACATAGAGAGAGAGAGAGAGAGAGAGAGGCTTGCATGTAGAACAGACAACACCTTGCACTGTTTTCGAGATAACCATGGCCTAAAGGACCCCCTGCAAGTAGACAAAATATACAACATATTTGCAAAATTTCAACGAGGAGGGCATGTCCCATGCTTGTAATGCTATGGCTAGTTAAACAAAATTGACAAATACATGTGCTCATTAGGGGAATTTTGAGGTCTAAAATGGGCCTCCTAAGAAAAATGTACAACAAAAATAAACTTTATAACAACCAATAGGATTCAAGATGATGATGTAAACCATGGGGGATGATTTACCATTTTTTAAATAAAAGGGTAAAAATATTAAAAAATAATAAAATAATAAAACTACTTTTTCAACTTGTATTTTCAACTTATCTCCCAAAATTTTTACTCAACTTTCAAGTGGGAGTACTCGTTGGATGCAAAATTTAATTCCTCATCCAAGGAGTACCCATGTTGCATACTTCTGATGAACTCTACTACACGAAAAATGAGAAATACATAAAAAGCGTGATTGTAATCATGTTTTTTTTTTAATGTATTTCTCATTTTTCGTGTACTAGAACCCATCGAAAGTATGCAACATGGGTACTCCTTGGATGAGGAATTAAATTCTGCATCCAATGAGTACTCCTTCTCGAAATTTGAGTAAAAACTTTGGGAGATAAGTTGAAAATATGAGTTGAAAAAGTAATTTTTTCATTTTTCCCTCTAAAATTTGATGATGTCATCAAATCTTATTTGATTTTTTCCACTATTGTTTTATAATTTCCTTAGGAGGCCCATTTTAGACCTCAAAATTCCCCTAATGGTATGTGCCACTACTGTGGTAGTGATCTTGGTGGTTGTTGACGACGACTGTTGATGCCCTCAGGGGAGTTTTTTGTTTGACGATAGGTGGAATGTGGTACCCATATGCGTAATCTTTGTATGGCATATCATTGTGTAATGTACGCATATGTACTGGCTGGGACCTTCCCGTGTAAGCATTGTTGTCAGAGATGCTTATAAAGGCACGGGTCTTCAACAGATCTTGATCAAAGTGCAATGGTTGTAAGGTACAATACCATCGTGACATGAAAGCTTTTGCTGTAGTCGAATGTCAAGAGGATCGATGAAATCTACGGACAATGATGTCTCCCATAGTGCCACCCGACGATACCCCTTTGCATGGGGAGGGGTCATCCAAGGTACCGCTTCTTTTTTGGAAAAGAGGTGCTTATGTCGACAAAAAGGAAGCCTTAACCGAACCATAATGGGTTTAACATAGGCATGTTGGTGAGCGGTAACTGAAAACAGATGATGGGGATTCAGTGGCCTGAGGTCGAAGTATATTTGAGCAGCTTGGCGGCAGTCATAGGTATTTCTGAAGGGAAAAGTCCTTGGAGTTGATAGGACTTCCAGGGCAGGTATGAACCGGCTATGATTGTTGTAATGGTGTGTGCATGGGGGGGATGAAATACTTCGACCAAGGGCGATGGGGGACTGCTGCCATGGGAGAAAAGGTGAAATATGAGGGCGAAGAGGCAGAGGGCATCATTTTTGGTCTTTGTACAATTACCAAAAGAATAAAATAATGGGGTTTGGTTTATACAAAACACAGAGACGGGTACCCCAAAACATGAAAGAGGATCGCTCACTTGATGGTGTGAGGACGATGTTTTGCTGGGGGTATGCGCCCCATTGGTTGGTCTCATGTGTGGGGTTGATGAAGTGGAAGATGTCGCAGATGGGCTAATGCTGATGGAGGTATGGTGGGCCAAATGCGGTGCGCGGAGGTGCGCTTCCATTCTGCTTGTACAACCCGATCGTTCAGGAAGGGGGTAGCTTCTAGCTTGAGCTTCACTAGATTCTTTGAGAGGTTTTTTATTAACTTGTTCATTTCCTCTATTTTATACTCATGTGATTCTCTTTCTTGGTTCGAGGTAGTGTATTCATCTTTATTCTTCCTTCTTGCTTCTTGATATGCTTTCCCCTTAAATTTGTCTATAGAGGTAAAATTTGCTTCTACTTCCAAAGCATCAGTCTGGATTTTATCTAGAGATGTAGACTTCTTTTCTCTTAGGGTGAACCCAAATTCTGGTTCAAAGGCCCCAACAAAAACCACCTTAGCAGCAGCTTGGGGAGGTTTTATCTCTACGGGAAGATTATTATATAACTTGTTGAACCTTTTAATAAACGTGGTTACATCCTCGTTGTGTCTCTTCCTTAATGCATTAAAATCTATGAGAACATAACCATGGTCCCTCTTCTCACCCCACTTTAGCATGAAGAGATTCTCCATCTTCTCCTGGGTGCGCACTGAGTTGTTGATTAATGATTTAAACTACTTCCAAACCTTGCCATCCAAGGATTGGATGAAGACCCTCAACTCCACATCCAAATGCTCCACATTCAAATTCTCAACAAAGACACATAAGTTCTCAATTTATCTATACGTTGGGTGGCTATCTTCCCCTGTGAAACAAGGTAGGAGCTTAAGGTAGTTCTGCAACATGTCATTTAGCAGCAGAGGAAGGGCCAATCGGGTGTACTTGTTCAAGAGGAACCTGGGCACAACCATTTGAGGAGGTGGAGGTGGTAGATTATGTATTTGAGTTTGATGTTGGAAGGTGTGATGGATGATGGGTATTTGATGAGCAAAGGAGTTATTGTTCTTTTGTACATTGTTCTGGAATGTTGGGACTTATTTTACCTCTTTAGCCTCAGGAGTAGGATGGAAAACAAGGAAAAAAGATTTAGTTGACTATGTTTCGTCCTTTAGGAATGGATTAGATAGATGAGATACATCTAGCGAGTATTCAAGTACTCGAGCCATGGATTCTTAACCATAGATATCATCTCTTTGAGACGAAGTGGGTGAAGCTTCAAGGGAGAAACGAGGTAAGTTGGTCTAGCCAGGTTGTCTTTCTTTCCAGTCCCTTTTGAAGATGATTTTCTCAAGTTCAGATACGGAAGGGGTTTTCAAATGGGTGGCATCTGATCGGGTATGTGGCCTTGTGAAAGTCAGGATTACTATTTATTTAATCTCAATTACAGTGGAGTCGCCAAGGTGAGGGTTATGCAACTCCCAACCCTTCCTGCTCACCTGATTGAAGGGTGGAGCTTTTGTCGTATTTAAGGGAAAAAATATTTCTAATTTAGTCCTCGCAAACAACACCAAAAATATGTTGTAACTCCTAGAGACAACCCTGAGTTGCTAAAGACCAGTGCCTAGGACATCTTAGAATTAGAGAGTTTAAATTCATTTACCTAGAGGCTCCTTTGAAGGTATCTTCATTGAGAATTTATGGGACTGTGGTTCAAGAATAATGAGGAATCTTGGTACTAAGCTCATGCAAACTAATCTACACTCGAATGGGCTCCGGGGGCTATATGCATCTAGGATGCTTCAAATGGGCCAAGTGAAGGAATAATGAACAGATATTTGAATATAATGCAACGACGATTTAGAGAAATCAGGTGGATAAATTCTGAAGATATGGGCTTATTTGTGATAATAATATAACCCTCTGAGAATTTTGAAGGAAAGGTGGCAGGTGAGATATCGGTGACTACGGAGTCTCACGGAGAGCAATATTAAGGCTGCATATTAAATTAACACATGAGTGACATCTTTTCTCAACGATAACATATACAAATTCATGAGTTAAACCATTTACACCCAACGTCTTTCACACATGATACATTGGAAGATCAAATTATGAAATGAAAAATCTTAAACAAACAGAAGATAAACACATACATACTGCTCATTAATCCAATTGGAATCTAATCGTAGAAAAAGTTGTTTTATATAAGCCTTCAAAAAAAATCTCTCCTAAATATGCATTTTAGAGCTCAAAAATAGCTTTACATGATAGACTACACAGTATGAACCCAAAAATTTCCACAAAATCCAAAACCCTTTCATTCTCTCTAAATTTCCTACATATAGGGTTTCTTCTACGGGCTCTTAGCTAGATATTATTTCTTAATATGCTCGTACATACATCAAAATAAAAAATGATACGGTCCAAATAGAAGCTTATTGTAAGCAACACTCTTGTAACAAAAAATAACAACAACAAGGCTGAAATTCTAATTTCACTAGTTAAGCATCATAATTGAAAAGTAAATAAAAACAAAACAAGTATAGACCATGTGGGCCGAATCTCGAAATATTCATCTAGGACGTCACGGGGTAGCAGAAGGTCCTGAAGTGCGCAGCCGTATCAGAGTGGAAGAAGAACCAGAATGGTGGGATGACAGAGGCACCCTTGGTTGTGAAGTGGACGCGACTGGTGGATGCACATGCTTGTAACAGCTATGCCATATAATATCTGATGGTAAGGGAGCAGAGATTAAGAGTTAAAACAATGCCTACAGCTGAGTTGGTTCTAAATAATTAAGGTTGGTAGGGAAGAATTGTTTGAACTTGGCAATTAATAGAAATTCGTTACGAAGAGATGCCACCAATGTCTCAATCTTAAGATGGGAGGTCTTCTCTTGAGTTGAGTCAACTCTGCATTTAATACAGACCATCCTCTGCTCATATGTTTCCCAAGGGAGCATCATGCCTAAAGGGTCCCAAAAATTTTACAATCCTGCCTCCACCACTTTATTCCACTCATTATCAAATTATTTCACCCCTCTGAAACTATCCCTAAACAACCAACTGCTTTTTCCCATGCATCCTCTTTTTGTATCATCCTCATGATTTCCATCACCATTCGAAAATGGTTGACCACTCTGCGCATGCCTAATTCCTTAATGGGAAGCTCGTTAATGAACTGTATGTATCCCCACGCGATCATCACTTTCTCATTTCCCTCTCTACAACCTACATCCAGTTGCACCTTGAAATCATGGATATCATTCTTTTTGTCATTTACCAATGTGATGTATTTCCCGTGATCCTTTACTTCCTTGATAATTTTGCTCCAAATAATTTTTTTGGCCTCTACTAAGGACATATTTCCCTTAATCTGTGCCTTTAATTCCTTGATTGATTTTAACAGATCTTTGGATTCTCTATGAGCAGTATATGTTTCCTTTTGCAGGGACGAGATCATCTCTTCTTCCTCTGCCAGGGCAGCCTTTGCTTCCTCTAATAATTTTTGCACGGGTCATGTTTCATCTTCTAACACCTTTAACTCCATCAAGACCTTTATCAAGTGCTCCGAAGGATTCTGTGGGTCCTCGGGTACCAGGATCAAGCATACATTATTGTCCTGAGTCTGCTAAAGCTCAACCATTCTCCGTTTCAGCTCTGTTATCTCCTCGCCCTTTTGGATGAGTATATCTGAGAGGGTTTCCCTCTCCTTCTTGACCTAAGCCAATTCTGCTGTCTGAATATGCTCTAAGTCGAGAATATTTAGCTTATGCCACATCTATTGCACTTCCAGCTCTGTTTTTCGTAGTAGAGTTTGCACGGTTGCATCCTAATATGAGCCCTTCCCCTTTATCATTGCCTTATATTCAGCCAACTACTTGGAAAGAGCCTTTGAATTTTCCCTTTCCTTATTAAGGGTAGCCACTGTCTTACCCAACCAACTTTGAGATTTCTCCAAAGCAAGGGTGTTCTTTATTAGCTCATTGTGTAGCATTTCTCCAATATATTTATGTAGATTTAACTTGTCGGCTAATGGAATGGAATCCAGATCGAGTATCATTTCCAGGGCCTTGTACTTGGAACCCGGAGGCAAGGGATGAGAAGCTTAGTGTTGAAATACGACTACAAGTTGGTCAATTTCTACGTTGATAGCTATCAAAATCCTTGTATGGTGCTTATCTACATACTAATATAGCTCTGCCTTTAACCTCTCCCTAGACAATTGGTTCTTTGCTTCATTATTTTCCCCAATGGCTAGTCCATTCCTCATCCAGTATCCCTTTCTGAAGGAAACTCTTTCAGGGTGGCTATCTGTGAATACTCTAAAGGCACCTTCAAGGAGGCAGTGTCTAAAGAAACTTAGAACCCCGACATATCTTTACCTTGGTCAATCTACTTAGGGACCACCTCATCAGGCTGCTCTATGACCTGTCCTTCAGTTCCTTCAGTTCATTGCTTTTTGCTAACGTGGCCCTCCTCTTCCACTTCCATAAAATATTGTACCATTCGGTAACTTTATTAGTCCTAAACCTCCACCTCATTCTATGCACTATCTCCTCTATATCTTCCTTCGAAATTTGGGGATTTAGCCTCCTCTTTGTATCCAAAGGCCACGGATCAGAGCTAGATTTCCATTCTCCTTGAGGTCTAGGCTCATGTTCATATGTCAAAGACTTAATCTTATTCCTTCTGTGTGAAATGACACCCTTAGGCTCATAGCGCCATACATCTCCTTGTAGGGAACTCATCTTCTGCAGTAGCCCCTCGGCTAGAGGAAGTGGATGCCTTGATTTGATGGTAAATAGCTCTACTACACTCAAGAGATTTAAAATATATCCCTTCTTCAAGGGCACAAAATGATTTTGGTTTGCACTCAGGACTTGCCTGATAAACTCGAGGGTGAAATTTCTCATAGGCATGAAAGTTGGCAGATGGAAAGGTGGAATTTCAAAACCATGAACCTTGATTTTTGAGTGATTCTCGAACAAATACCAATCCCCAACACATTCTGTCTCACTGAACTGGAGTAGCTCCTTCTGTTCAGGAAAAATCCTAGGCGGAGGGCTACCATGTATAATTTCATAGGCCCTGGACATGAAATTCGTGACGAATTTCATGTATCCCCTTCCTTTGGGGTATTGGTGAACTGAGAGGGTCCACTCAAAAATGGATTTTGGCTCTACCGCTTGCTTAGAGAACTTGTCCAAGCCTAATCCCTAGAAAATTTCTGCATGTGTGAACAAGAACAAATAGAACACCAAAGAATAGTACCTAAAACAACTTGAATTTGATAGGTCTTGGAATTGAGATTGGATGGTAGAGGCCAGGAATGTAGGAATGTCAAGAAGAGTCCCAGGTTGCATCATGAGATCTAGGAACCTTAGACAGGAATTAGTTACCCAACCTGCATTTTCCACCCCCTACATACTCGAAATGGTTATTAGGATAGGTTGAATTGCCTCGAGGAAGAGTGAAAGAGGGAATGTCTCAATGGGTGGGAGAGCAGACATATGAGATGTGGTAATTAGATCAAGGAAGGACCTATGATTCTTGAGGGGAAGGTTCGAGAAATGACACATGAGGGTTACCTCAGTGAATTCGATGCAGCCATGATAAGGGGGATAGCACAGGGCTTTCCCAATCAACTTAGGGTTTATTTTGAGTATCTTAGTTCCCTATGCGGAAAGAAAGAAACCCTTTCGCTCATGTAAGCTTCGGTCAGCCAGGCTATAAACTCAGGGAAGTGATGAATGGATGGGAGTATCTATTATTAAAGTCCTGAGTAAACAACCCTAAACAAGTCCTCACCCTGCCATTTGTAGCCAAGAATATCAGACCACATGTTGGCTAAATTAAACGGGTAAATGGTGTCACAGAGCTCGGCTTGAGAGTCCATGAATGGTTCAGGACCGGGGGTGGGCCTAGCCTCTTGAGCTTGCGGGGTTTAGGGAGTGGTCTTCTTCATTTTTTCAACCATAATTAGACAAACACAGTAAAAGAAAACAATAGGGGGCCGACCAAATACCTAAGGCAACAAGAGCGATGTGAGGAAAGAGCTGCACAGACTGCAATTTTTTTACCCGGGTGCTCAGCTTGGTAACAAATGAAAATGGTAAAAAACAATGGTCGACTGAAAAACCTAGGAGGAAATGGTCCTTTTAGGGTAAGGAAAGTGGAAAAAATTGGAGGAAGGACATCAGCAGGGGAGACATGTGGCACAGGGAGATTGGCCGGCGGCGACCGGGTGGGTGAGAGGCCACGTACACAACACGCGATACCAGTTCCATACCATGACTATTACCTTACCTTGTTTAACTTTGTGTTGCTTCATGTCATGCTGCAGGACGTGTGGTCTCCACTGGAATTTTGACAGGTCGAAAAGTCTTCAGCAGATTAGGACTTAAGCCCTTGGAGCCCATTTTATTGGCCAGTCGGTTGGCTAAAGTCACCTATTCCTACAAGTTGGTTCTTCCTTCTCCCTCCAGCCTGTCTGTCGGCAGAATTGGCACCTACGCGGTCTGTAGATCTACACCACCATTTTCTGAACTGTGCGGTCATCGTGGGCTGCGTGGTTAGTAACCTGCCACCTTGATTGCATGTTTCTCCCTTGGCCACTCTACTTCTCACTTTCCCTGCTCATGGTTTTGCGCACCATAATTACTTCGGCTTGTGCATTCACATGCCAACAAGAATCATAAAGGTTTTTCAAAGTATCAAAGGTATGTCTTGGATTATGAAGTCTTGTTATTCTCTTTGGTATATCCATTCTACATTACTAACAATTGCTATGTCTAGCTCTTCTAAATCTTAAAATATTCTTGTTTGGGATGATTCATCATCTGATGAATATACCCACCTTATACATCTATGGTTGTTTGCATAAAAGGAACCCTAAAAGGTTCTATGAAAAAAACCTAACCTAACGATATGTTGTTAATGTGTGAAACCATAAACCTACTTAGGGCTATTAATAAATTTCCAATCTCATTAATATATTGATAATGTCATGTTTGGGATTTTGATATGATCATGGAAGATATAGCTAATTAGGGTTGAAATGAAGTATTTTTAAAACTCAAACCTTTGAACTCTTGATAGAATAAGGGTTTTCTTTGACATGAACCGAAACCCTAGGTTTTGGTTAGGTCTATAATCAAAATCCTTGTTATGAAAAATCCTAGGAATGTTGTGTAGCCAATCCTTTTTGTGGATAGAAACAATCCCTCTATTCCGATGGGAGGATCTAGAAACTACAAAAGACAACTACATGCAATCCTTCCTAATTCATATTAAAAAATGCAGAGGATATATCTCCTACCTCTCTCTGATGCTAATACCCTTGATGTAGACCTTGACTCTTTGGCTTCCAAGCTCACGATCTCCTCTTTGCTGGTGTAGATCAGTGCCTACAAGAAAGACCAAGTGGGTATAACAAAAATATGCAAAGAATAACATTTTCTAACGCAAATTATGTAACATATTAAGTATCATTACAATAAATGGACAATAATTGACACATTTATGGAAAGAAAACATATATTGTATTATAAATAGATGGAAAAGGGAGAATTAACCCCAATGAAGCGTTGACGTTGGAAGCCTCCTTCAAGTGAGATTATAAGTCCAAGCCTTACCCTTCAAAAACATTTTAGTTTGCAAATTTGCATAAATTAGGCATAATTGGGTAAAACTAGCTAGTTGACTCTCTAATGACCAACCTCACTAACCATTAGTGGATAGTGGGAAATTGATTTAAAGGGAAGGAGAGGGAGTTGAGGATCCATGGAAAGAGGGAGGAGTTCCATATCTCAAGGGAGAGCTCCATGGAAGGAGGATCTAGGGTCAGGAATGGGAGGTCTCATTCCAATCATCAAAAACCTGAAACCATGTTGTCGTTCTCGAGCCTTCTAGTAAGAGAAGCTTCTTCATTTTGGAAAAAATTTCCTGTAGAGGACCAGAGTGGATTTACCTTATAAAATTCACACCGAAAATTCTAAACATGCATAAATACAAAGGTCACTAGAATGATACATCAGTAATGGGAAACACATTGGCCTTGCAAAACAAGGTTTTTGACAAGCTCTTCAGAATATTTTCAAGGCAAGTTTTCTTCCTTTTCTTCAGGGATGTTTTAAATATATGTCATAGTGAATACATCATTTGTTACAACTTTCATTACTTCGTGACACTTGTGGCATCGAAAACAATAAGTGTGACACTTCAGGATATGAGACTGGGAGTGTGACAAAATATTGTATAACATATGCCCCCCTAAAGCATGAAGTCAAAACAGGAAGTGATGGTTGAAGTGATTTATAAGAAAAGGCAAGGAGCTAGATAACCACCATCAGGAGACCTAAACATCAAACATAATACAATATATCTATCATCTGTAATGTAAGTATGCTTAAAGTGTAAGAATATAACAATACATGGATCCATGGCATGGACACAACCATATGTATAGAAAGGATCATGTTTACAATCATGAATACTCAATAACTCCACATAGCTTAGATTTATCAAATGAAACCCAAGGTCTTCATCTTCGTCTCGATCCAACCAAAGTGAAAATATCACCATGTGAATAGATGGGTTGAATTCAAACATGGAAAAAATCACCTGATTACCAATCGATGATGTAAACTATTATGAGAGAAACCACTAATGATGACAATGTCTCTCAAGGTACAAAAACATAATCCACAAGTGTGAATAATGAAGCTGAAGTCAAGCACTTGCAGAATCATTCGATCGAAGGCCAGTGATGTGAACCTATCGTCGAATGTGAATAACTTTCCATTGAGGTATGAAAGCTCCAAGGTACTGAAAGGAAGTTTATAGATCATCTTCCCAGATAATGGGTTGGATTCGACATGAAATGATCTATCGAAGGAGGGCCATAATGTTTCCCACATCATTGACAAGAAACATAGGATTTTGCAAAGTCGGCAAGATTGATTCAGGATTGATACATAAAAATTCAAACAGGGTATAAGTGGTCTGAATTTGTTGGTGGGACTTCTCTTGAACATATTGGTGACACGACTCTGGAATGTGGTAGCACTTGACTCAAAATAGGATCACAGGTCATGGTGAAAATATATAATCAAATGAGAGGAAAATGTATTTCCTAAACCTAGTAAGACAAGTGACAAAGTTAGGATGTTCCAAACTCGACACGAGATACAGATAAGTGTCATGTTCAAGAGCGACATATTTCCTTTCACACAAAATACAGGATATATCTTTCCTTCCATTTTCCCACACTATTTCTAGTGAGTACTTCTTTATTTTTAATCTCAAGCTTGAAGAGGATACCATTCTTTGCATTATTTTCGTTGTTGTGGAAATATTCAAGTTGTCTTTTGATAAGATCGATCTCATTCTCCTGATGAACATATACAAGCTTAAGGGACTGAAGCACTTTAGTGACAAAGATTAAGTAACTATTTTTCTATAGGATTCACCATTTTAGGTCCATAACTTCCACGTTGAGAGCCTCACAAGAGTTGGTGATAATGGTACTGGGAGAATCATAAAAGGATCCCAAGGAGTTTTAAATGGAAGACATGACTATTTGGATGGGATGGAAAGCATGAGGTATGAAAAGGGGAGTGGATACTATGCTCTAATGATTTCCTGCATGAAAAGTGAGGGTCAGATGGGCAATGATGAAGATACTGGAGACAAGGGGAGAAAATAAATCATATAAGTCCTAATTTGAGAGCCTATGAGAGAGCTCGATATGCCTAATAGGATAGGGAAAGGGAGGCAGAGGAGCTTGTTCGAATCTGACCAAAACAAAGAAGAACCAAAGGGGTTAAACAAATACACTAATGCACAATTCACCACCAGCTAATATTCAAACCAGAGAAGAAAATAACTCAGACATTCATGACTAACCATAAGATTCCTGATTTCACCGAGCCACTAAAATATAGAGTCGACACATGCACGGTCCACATTTTTGGTCTCTTCTAAAGAGGATCTCAAACGAGAAAATCACTTGACTAAAATGGATCCACTTATGGTGACAACTCTATCAAACTCGATGGAATTACAGAACCACCTAGAATGAAGGAAAATAGATTCCTTATGAATATACCTCTATTAATATTGTTGCAGAACCACATGGGGCAAGGGAAAGAAAAGACCACAACTCCTGTGAAGGAGAGGAGCATAAGATAACTAGGAGGGTCAAGAGAGAAGAACATTCATAAAGGATGGTGAGACAAATAAATGGAAGGGTTAGGATCTACCATATATCTAACATTGATTATACATCCTTCCCACGCAAGACCAATCTCATCGTTATTAAAACTCCATAGAATAAGTCGCTTAGATCCATCAATATCAGGGGTGGAGGATTTTGGCTAGGAGCTAGCCATGTATAATACTTCCCAACATTGAACTTGGAGAATTATAATGGCATCCCATGATTAAGAGTTTAACGTTGTAGATGCAATGACATTTACCTTCAAGGCCTTTGAGACTTTGGTTTTAATTTTTCTAGGATCCAAAGTAGATTCATATTGGGGCAGGTCAAGGAGGAGAAATTGGGACAAGGGATAGACATAACTAACTATGGATGTGGAATGATTCCTATTTTTCATTGATATTTTTCTTCCCTTTATAAAAAAGGAGGGCTAAATTTTCTTGATCATCAACCTCGGAGTTAGACTAGTTTTAGAGGATGTGAAAGACAGAGAACATGGAAAATATTTTGAGAGCAAAGTTGCTTCTTTTAAAACGGATATCAAGGAGATATTCTTGAGGTTAAGTTTCACTAATAAAATGTTGGATAGTGAGCATCGATAATTTCTAAGGCTCCCTATTCAGGATCTATATTTTGTCCCAAAAGAAGACCATACATCCAACTTTATTATTGGTTTTCTTTCCTAAACCCCATGAGTAGTTGACTACAATTTTTCCATCAAGATTACTGAGAATCACACCCCCTCCTGCCACCCCTAGTTTATTATAAACGTCAAATATTAAATATTTGTATTTTTATTAATTAAATTTAAATACCAAATTATGAAATATAATGATTATGAATATTAATCATCATCATTTAAGTTCCTTTTAATATGATCTATATATTATAAATTTTGTTACAAATAAATTTTCATTCATAAAAAATAAAATCTCACCATAAAAAATTGAATTGAGGATATATATATATACAGAGGGAGAGAGAGAGAGAGAGAGAGAGAGAGAGAAAGAGCACTTCAACATCTCCTCTATAATGTATGTATTGTGAATGGAGGTGACATTATTATTATTTTTTAAATATGATTTTAGATATATTTCCTTATTGTTCCACTACAACATCTCTCACATAATAGGTTTTTGAGCACCTCATAAAGTGACCACGTAAATAAAACTAGACACTTTAGTTGGACTTCCACCGAAGGAAAATATTTAAATTCCACATGTGTTTTTTCTATTGTAAATTCTAGTTTATATTTTTCATTTTTGTGTGGTAAATACCCAAAGGGGATTTGAACTGGTAACCTTTATAACGTTTATTTTATATTGATCATTCATGAAAGCTTACAATAACATCAATAGTCACATATTCTTGCCATTTTGGAAACCAGAAAATTGGCAGAAGAAGAGGATTTGAGAACCTGCAAAAAAATATTGCGGTTGTACTAAGATATCAAAATAAAAGATATGTTGTAAAGGCATGATATCTACAAAAAAATGAGAGTTAGATATATCATGCATGTAGCCATGTTTCATAAACAAAATATAGTTCTGAGGCATGGAAAAATAAAAACTTAGGATGTATATAGGTAATCAAGTCAATGTAAAAGCATCAATTGGGGTTGTTGGAGTGTTGGGGGAGACAAATCCCTTTCCTCAGAAGAGAATTCCTTGAATTTCGCCGAAACACATGGCTAAGTCTTAATACTCCATGTATTGGTATTTATGCTTTGTGATGAGGTTGTTGAGTTATAGGGACATATCATGATGAATTTCACGAGTCTTCATTAAAGCCTATCCCAGGAATGTTTTTATATGTCAATAGAGTTCTACCATGAAACTATATTAGTTATACCAACTACAAGTATGCCTTAGATTTGGGAGACACTCAACAATCTAATCCAAAATATCTATGTCAATGAAATCGTTCATTTTTTCCATGGAAATAAATGAAGCTATATTCAATTTAATTTGAGTTAGTTTCAGAGTGAGAACTCTGAATTCTCTAGAAATAGAGAAGGCTCTAAAAAAACTTAAATGCTTCCAGTACCACGACCCGAGGAGACCCTATGGCAACACATTCTTTCACAAGGCATATTGTGAGACTAGTGAGGGGTTATAGGTGGGGCAAGGCTAATCTGAAGAGATAAGTATCAAGGGGGAGGGGTGTAAATGACACAGCAAAGCTACAATGAGTGACATTGCAATACGTATCCAATAAATAATCACAGGGCAGAGATATATAGGATGCTAAGAGACATAGAAATATGTCAAGAAATTATAGGAGGACATTTGTGTGAGGTGGAAAGGGAGGTGCACGAGGGTGTAGATAAGTGAGGGGCTTAGGGATATGCAATGTGGAAATAAGGTGAGCCCGTAGATTGTACTCAGGTGGTAACAAACTGTGAATGTGGTAGTCCATAGGAACAAGGCCCATAAATATTTCTTTTTTTGGATCCTAAAAAGTGGGAATGTGTTCATGAAGAAATTGTTGAGGAATACAGAAATTTTTAGTATCTCATGCTAGGGATAGAATACCCAATGAGACCACAAGGGTTCCACTCAATGAAACTATAACATATCACGTGCATTCGTGTCCTACTACACAATACACTTAATTTGACTACATATTGGAAAATACCTCTAAAAATGACATTATTTAATGTCATACCAATATGAAACCAATACACCTTCCCAATTTAAAAAACCCCTACTTTCAATAGATATTGTAGGTATATTTTTTTTCATTAACATTTTTTATACCCCTCTATATTTTTTCCTTAAGTTTGAGCTCCATTTTTTATATCCGCCAATATAAAAAACCTTTACCCCAAATTATATGCTCAATATATTATGTCATTTTCTCCTCAATATATATCTCCCAATATGAATGCAAGTGGTATGGAATTTCTCCCCCAATTAAAGCCCCATGAATGAGCCACCACTTGAGAAATGAAGCCTACGCTAGAAATCACCATCTGAGGGATGCAACCTATGCTAGGAATCAAATTAATTACAAGAATTGTGAGGTCTAAATTGGGCCTACTCATGAAAATAATAAAATAATAGTAAAAATATTCAAATAAGACATCAATTTTCAAAAGAAAAGAAAGAGAACTACATTTTATATTGTATTTTCGACTTATCACCGTATAGGATTATTTCAAGTGTGTGGAATCATTGGTTGTGGAATTGGATTTTGCATCTAACGAGTACCCACTTTGCATACATTTGAGTATACCCACACTAAGAAAATTTCAAAATGCATGGAAAAACATGTTTGAGGCATATTTTTCTTTACATTGTTACATTCATTTATTATTAAAGTAAATAAAATATTAGATAATAGAAAAAAGGAGTGGAAACACAAGATTATGATCCTAAAATATAGGTTGATGACTATTTGATAATTTAAGGGAATAAATTATAATGATTAATAATTTGGACTCCTCAATGACCCAAAGTAAAAAAATGAATCAATTTTCGAGATAGAGAAACCAATTAAAGAAAATTTTGAGAGAGACAGGGCCTTTGTTTAAAAAATTTCCATCCAAATAGAGGAGGACAATCCTAAATAACATGAATTAATTACTCTAATAGAGGCCACTTGTGGAAGAAAAAACATTTAAATATAAAATATATGACTTATGGAGGAAGGGAAAAGAAGATAAATGTAAATTGATGGTGGTAACCAATGTAGAGGGATGATGTCATTAAAGGAACATTGCCAGACTATTAAGAGCCTCAATGAAAGTTGGGTAGAAAACCTAGAAGTAGACAAGTATAAATAGGGACACTGGAAGAGGGAGATTAAAATAGAGATATAAAATTTGTCTTAGCTACAAGGATAGGTGGAAAAACAAAAGCAAAAAAGAAGAAACTTGGCTTGTTAGTAGAATTTCCCTCACCTAGAGAACACCCTAACTTGTATAAAACATATCTTTACATGAAAAAAATATCATGTTTATAAAAATGGAATTGCTTTAAATTATTCCTTACAAAATACCATCCCCAACCACTTTTATTGAGGATTGCTATGAAAGAAAAAATGAAGAGAACCATTTTCATTGTGAAGTCTATTAGCACAATAATTTTCTTCGTCGTGATCCTACATGGAACCCTTATCATTTTTTCAAGGATGTCTAGTTAGGTCTTTTGCATCATATTTAAATAATCACGCTAACTATGTTATCACTCAATAAGCAGGTGAAATAAATTGAAGTTTTAACTTATAGTTTAAAGGGGAATATTTCAACCCCCAAGATGTACTTAAAGAACATCATAGATGTATAAAACTCACAATGCCATGCATAATTCATGGCTCACATCAAGAAAGAGGGAATTTATTAATGAAATACATAGACATGGCCTCTAGCTAAATTAGGACATATTATTGTGGTGTAAAATAGGAAGATACCACAAAGGAAAAGAGGAAGACGTATCCATTCAACCCTCACAATCATGAAGTTACATTAGAAAGAGTGCACATGTACATCAAATGCATGAAAATATATAAAAATGAATGGTTTGGATTGAATTTTCATTACCCTATTTTTTGGTTTCCTACCTTAAAGTATCAAAATTATTACAACATGTCCAAGGAGAGAGAATCTCCATGTTGGAAAGAAATTGCAAAAAGTTTGGTGACCACTTTTGATATTAGTCACTACAATTATGACTCAAATTAGCTAAAAATTTGCATATGGACATGCAATAGTTTTTACCAAGAGGATATTACAAGCAACAAAGTTGGCATATTTTTTTATATCTATTCACTACCTTTTGAATATCAATTTTCCCATATTCATACCATTAGTTAACTCATTTTTTTTATAGTGACCCATTTTTTTACCAAGGTGCAATATTTCTCTACTTATGTCATATTTAATGCTCATTCTTGTGTGTTAAGCAAAGAATGTTCCTTTTTATTCTAACTAACTAGAAATCATGAAAAAAATACTCTAGATGGGATCATACATGTATATGTAGAGGCGTCTACAAGGGATTAGTTAGAGGGGTTCAACCATAACAACAAATTTAGCTCAAGTTGTTACAACACCTCTAGCTCGGATTGCCACAAAACCTTTAGCTACATTTGCTTTAGCACCTCCAACACATAGTTTTTGCCACATATTCATGTCGAAACACACATCCATCTCATGTTTCTATAAAAAATAATTATTTTTGCAATTATTTTTGCAACACTCTTATCACAGTCACAATTGACCAAAACTATTGCAACTCCTTATCCATGATGTTACAACTACAAAGATGACTGTAATAGCATCGGAATCCTACAACATAAGTCAACCACCAAAATAACAACAACCATTTTTGGTTTTCCACTAAAAGGATCAAATACTTAATTTCCAACAAAGGAAATGATAAAGATAGGTTGCCCCATCTAGAATAGAGAATTTGACTATACTTATTTTGAGCTAACCTCCTACCTATTTCACTCACTAAGTCAGTTACAAGTTCTATGACCATTCTATATTTTAACAATTTTGTTATCACATAAGGAGATCTAGTTAAGAATATGAGATTCTCATGGATTTCCTCTAACTTCATGGTTAATTTAATAGATTGAAGAATTAATGTAGAAATAGCCTATTATGCTCAATAAAAGGTAGAAGAACTATATTATTGTAATTTCATTTTGATTACTATTAATACAAGTACAACCAAATTAGTAAATGCGGTTAATATATGTCGATCAACATCATTTTCACATGTTTATTGGCTTATAAAAGGTGTAAAATGACACTGATCAATGTATATCAAGAAAATTTACTAATGTGGTTCTACTAGTTTCCAGCTGACATATTAGGGGTGGATTTTTTAACCATGCTTGACAATGAATGAAGAGCGTTAATGAGTTTAATCATCGTTAATGAGGTTGAACAAGTTTGAAGATAGTTGACTGAGGTTGACTAGGTTTGGCCATGGTCAACCATTAATGTAACAATATATTAATTTTCCATCAATTTAACAATGTGTTGAAGCCCCGAAAATCGGGTCTACAACAAGAGGGATACCCACCCGGTCCGGACCTTGGTTAGCAGCTCCTTTTCCGTTTGGTGTAGTGGGTCCGACTGGGGATAATGGGACCAGTTTCCCAATATGTGTGTGTGTGTGTTGAAAATATATATTTCCTCTCTAAAAAGGTTCCTAAGTGAAATGCTTTTATTCTATTTCTAATCTAATTATATGCAAGTTGTATTCTAATTTAAACAGAAATATCTAATTCTAAACTAAACCCGAGATAAAATCTTGTTTATGCGATCTAAAATAATTTCGAATAACAACCGATAATAAAGATTATTCAACTGTTATAAGAAAAGAATTCAATAAAGATAAACCACTTCATATAAAAAGTTAGATGAAACAGTTGTGAAAAAAACATATCGCATAATAAGCTATTCATACACTAAGCATAAATAAATAGTTATCACAATACAAAAGTGCCAAATGATAACTTAAGCATTCAAGCATCAATATATAAACAACTGAAAATAAATATTACTTTAACATAGAAGCAGAAATAGTTAAGAGATAAAAGTACCATTTATAACTGGTTCTACTCATGAGCTAAAAGCAATAATGATTTATCTCTTCTTGATCCAACATCTACTAAGAGTACAGAAATGCAACATCAGTAGTAGATATTAGACACAAATATCAATAAATCTCGTTCCATTCATTCATCAAAAACTCCTCTGAGGGTGCAGAAGTGCATGTTCTGAGGATAAGTTTTTGACAAATTTCTGGACCCTTCTCTAAATGCATGAGAAGGGTTTAAATACTACTAACTAAATCTAATTATAGTTTATTACAAAAATTTAGGATTCGGTTTAAATGACCGTCCTTTTTCTATGAAAAAATAGAGTAAAACTAAAACTAAATCTAAAATTAAAAACTATTAACTAACTACTTATGAATCTGGTCTTTGAATTTGCAAGCATCCAGCATTGATTTGAGAAGATGGGGCTCGCCGACTTCAGATTTTAATTGTCCCGAAAAGACGGAATCAGCAAGTGTTGGCGCGATCTTCTCAGCAGAATTAATGATGCAATTAAGAGTGCTGCATTGGCTGTGTGGTTTAACTAGGAACGTCCAGTAAGAATCCCAATTTAATTTTGTCAATCCTTGAATTGATTTTGCCTTCTCTTCAGCTTTCTATTTCCACTATGTTTGCAATTGTTGTGCTTGTGGTAGGTATCCTGGAATAGTTTCCGAAATCAAATTAACTTTGTGCAAATTTTCATTTACACAATCAGTCATGTTACTTGTTGCTGTAGCTGCTTCCTCTGCTGCTTTTTCTACCTCTCTGATCTATGCATCCCAATTATTGAAGAGTATTTCTTTATAACCATCATTGATAATTGGTGCTCCTACTCTTTTTCCTTCCTCTGTCTTTTTCCATGCCAAATAATTAGTAACTCTTTCATTAGTTAAATCATAATCATGTCATAATTCTATGACATGATTAGTGATTTTATCACTTTCTTGACAAAAAGAGTTCCATTGCGATATTTTCTGGCATAATATATCTTGTTGTTACAGTAGTTGATTATTCAAAGAAATAGATTCTGAGATGAACTCTGTAAGCTTGGGGTCGTCTTTATGTATCTCTTGCATAATCTGTATTTGTTTTTCTTTTTCAGCCAAGCTTTTCTGATATCCGATCTGCATTTGTTGAAACTCTTGCTGTAACTTTTCAAATCATATCTGTGCTTCACTGTTGGCATGTGCTTGTTGCAACTGTTGTCGCAGAACTTGTATTTGATCCTCTTTTTCATTTAATAACAGTCGTACCTCAGATGCTTTGTCAATAGTTGTGGAGGCATAAGCTCCTGTAATATGAGATAGTTTAGTAAGATTTTCAGTGGGATCCGTAGTAGGATATTTCCATAAAACATCCAATTGTTCTGCATCAGTAGAGAGCGCACTTTCTAATTTTCTCTTTTTTCTTTGCTTCCTTACTACTGCTTTATGTTGTGGGCTATAAAATATATCCAAAGGAGGAATTTACTCTATTTTAAGTACAAGCTCGGCAGAGGGAGTAATGGGTATATGTTCTGTTTCTGTGACATTGCCACTTATTTCTGTAACCAAACCTTTTGCTGTATGTACAAGAGTTTGTATATTTTGTCCTTCAACATTAATCAAATCATTAAATGTTTCCCATTCTTTATCTAACTGAGTGCTGATGGATGGTTTTTGTACATTAAGAGGTGGAAGATTCAACTGTGGAATAGTTGAAGTCTGTTGTTGTGAGAGCTCTTTTGATTGAGCTGTATCCTTCACTAAGCCTTCACTTTTATCCTGATCAGATTTTTTAGAATGTTCAAAAATTTATTTGTCAGACTTTGACTTAGACCTTTCTGAATCTGAGCTGCCACTGAGACTGACACTAGGATTTGGTTCCATTGCGGGTTCCAAACACAAATTATCCAAAGGAATAGTGGTCAATCTTCTTTCTCTGTATACTTTAAACTCTCAAAATTCTTCTGGGGAGAACCGTGTTTGAGCTAAATGCAAAATTTCTTTAAATGAACATTTTTCTTGAAACATATCATCAAAAAGATCTTCTTCTCCAGAAAATACTCTTACTTTAACTATAGTGGTGAAATCCTTGAAAACATCATAGGGGTCGAATAACCTTTTCAGAAACTTAAACAATTGTAAACATGTAATATTTTTTACTTCCTTAAATGCATGACCAACATCAAATAATGAAAATGCTCCGTAGGAAACAGGAAATTGTGGCCAGATGGCCTTCTTTTTATCCTTTAATTCTTTTGTCAAACCTCCCTCTTCACAAGTTTGGTATGCAATTTCCTGAGCTATAAGTTTATCCGGAACATACAAGGGTAGAACATGAGGAGAAGCAAAGCTTCCAAAAACCCTCACATAAGTAAACAATTCTTCTCCAAACCATCTTGCGACAGGAATAATGTCTACTTCTGCTTCAGGGGAGAACCTTGGAGCATCCTTATTATACAACACTCTATACAGAGGCAACATTATGCCATGGAAAATTTTATAAAAATGAGGAATAAATTTTGATTCCCACAACTCTTTGTGATAGACATGAATGGGCAATGGATCATGAATTTTCCATTGCCAACCCATTAAAGGGAACTTAGAAACAAAGCAGATTGAATCCATAACATAAGAAGATAGATAAAAAGGAGGATAAATCCTCTGAGAGACAGTTCGTTTAGACCGGTAATTGAAAATAGCCGTGGCTAAGTTATCCGACAATATTTTAGCCCAGTCCACAATGGTAGCGTTAACAACAGCATTCAATAAGGGAAGCCATTCAGGCAAAAACTTATTAATGTCAGGCTTTCCAAAAAGCCTACATAACATAGCAGCAGCAAAACAATATGGAGAAGTGAGTGAACCAGTACTATACATACCGTGTTTATCTTTCTTCAGTGGTTCATCTATTCTGGACCATTCTTTAGTGCATTCCGCTAAGTTTGCATTTTCCTTGGAAAATTTCTCCATAAATTGTTTCTTGTAAGTTGCCTGAGGCTCCGGAAAATGATACATAAGCCTCAAATCTTCTGGAGTGAATGACCTGATGAGCTCTTGACCTTGAGTTTTGAACTGTCTGTCCGTAATATCAGTGCTATCCAGCACCCATTTTACCATGTCTGTATACGGAAGAATTCTAGGTCTTGCTGCTATTCGGTGCAAAAATGAACAAGCCAACTCTGTAAGAGATGCTTCGGAGGAATTACTTGAGCCCGCAGTAGCCGCAACATCCATTACTCCTGGGTTTTCTTCTTCAAGTAAATTAAACATACCCTCCCAAGTGGTGATGCCAGCGTCTTTGTTGCAAGTAGTGTCTGCGTACAAGGATGCCATCTCTTTATTTTCAGAACTCGGAGCTTTCTCTTTCTTTCCAGAACTCGGAGCTTTCTCTTTCTTTCCCATAATGCTCTGAATATTTCTTTGTATAGTCTCCTGTTCTTCGCACCTGCAGTTTTACGAATTAAGTGAGAATAATGATATGAGACAGGTGACAGGATAGTTTTAAATGCTGAAGGCATATGAAATATATTATTTAATCGTGAAATAACCTTTCGATCAAAACAAAATCCTTTTTCATTAATAATTGGCAATCCATTCATTAACTTGACATTAAGGTGCATAACGGGTCTCGATTTACGGAAAGATTTTCTTCGTACAACGAGCTTTCAAGAATCTGCGATAATGCGATCTGTGATTTGATTTACAATATCGCAAAATCGCAATATCGTAAATCGCAACTTTCGCAAATCGAAATCATAGCAACTTTCGCAAATCACAATTAGTAACATCACGACATCGTAATATCGCAATATCGCAAAATATAACATATGAAAAATATCCGTTAATATATTTTCTGCGATATGCGATTTGCGACAAATATTTTAATGCATAGTTATTGGATTGCACTTATCGCAGTTTAGAATATTCTGCTTTGCAAAAGATATCTTGTACTTTTTGTTGCGATGGATGCGATATTTTCTTCAAAGAAAGGTTTTATTCTAATCTATCATAAACTTAAGTTTATCTATATATTTTCTAAGGAATTTTCTTAAGTTAATGATATTAAGTTTTATTTGAAAAAGAAAACAATCACTAATTTAATTTTTTGGATTTTTTAAACTAAGGGTCCCCACTAATTTAGTATTATTACTAATATTAAATAAAAAGGGGGGTTGTTGCTCGCTACAACACAATGTTACACTAAACTTGAAATGTTAGAAACATCAATGTTACAAAAATGATTGACCTTATGCACAACAATTTTTTTCATCTCATTTACATTAATGTTATAAAAATGGTTGACCATAGTCAAACAAATTTACAAAAATGGTTGGTTATAGTTGACCATGGTAGCACATGGTCAAACACATTTATAAAAACAATTTGACCATAATTAACCTCAGTTAACTAGGGTTTCCAAAATTTTCTATGATGTGTGATGGTTGACTATTGCTAATTAAGGTTGATTGTGGTTGACTATGGTCAACACATGGTGGAGTAAGGTTATTTAAGGTTGACCCTTTTTTACTATGGATGATGATGTTTGACTATGGTTGAAGAGGATTTGCCATGATTGACCATGGTTGACGATGGTTGAAAAGATTGATGAGGAATGACCATGGTAGGCCAAGAGTTGATGAGGATTGTAGTTGCATTTTGAGTACTATTAATATATCATTACCAATTCCTATTGAAATTATGTTCTATGAATGTGATGTGCTAATAGTATAGGAATAAGGTAGGGCCACCTCTTTAGTTAAGTGCTACCTATATTTTAGTATGGTAGCCTTCGTTTCATGTAGAGTTCATATGATTCAATAGTTTACTCAATTTATAGTTGTTAACAATGTTTCAATTTGATTGAACGAATTATTTACTCTATTTTCCAATCTAGACTTTGAATTGGAATTTTTGGGTACTAGACGGTAATGACCCCTAGTCAATTTTCCATGTAAATAAAATAAGACCATGGTTATGGGACATGTATTCCAAGTTGAATGATTGGTAAAACATTATAGTGGGAATCACTTGTGGTTTATTAATGACTATGGAAGTTGTAAAATGCATTGGAAAAGGTAAAGAGGCAATAATTGGAATTTAATTATGAAAATAAAGGAAAATAGGAGAAAAGGAAGGTAAAGTGACACAAATAAGCATGCAAAGGAAATTAGAGGAAAATGAAGAAAAATGAGAACTCAATGATAAAAAGGAATAAAAAAAACAATTCATATATTTTTGTCATATTTAAATTTCCTCTCTTACACTCTTGCACACTTAGAGAATTCTTTGAGCATTCTAGCTTTCACTTGGACTAGGAGAAAACAAGCAAAGGAAAAACAAGGAATTGGTGGGTGACAAAAGAGAAGGTTCGATCAAAAACTACAATAGGGATTCTTTACATGTAACAGGTTGCATGAGTGATTTCCTTGGTTGTTTTTGGGTTCATGTTATATGCATGTGGTACCTTGGTTTTTTGTTGTCATTGGCATGGAGCTTTTTCAGGATTGATAGTGGTTTAAGCCTTACCTTTCCATTTCCTAGATAACCATGGTGTAGTGGATTCCCCATTTGGATTTTATGATTGGTTGTGAGGTTCCATATGGTTGTGGGTTGAGATATAATCTTTGAAACCCTAGAATAGCTTGGGTCCCTAGAGGCTCTCAATTGAGAAGGTATTTCTCTGGAGCCCTATAACATCTTGAGTCCATGGAGGCTATGGGTTGAAATAGGAGTCCCTGGAGCCCAAGTAAACTTGGGAGGAGGCCAATTTGGTTGATGTTGGTGATTTTGGACTGGTTAGGTGAAATCACTATGGTTGATCGTTGAGGTGGTTTAGCCTATGGAAGCCGTGGTTGGTTATAATTTTGTTTTAACCCTTATGATCCCACATTCATGCTTAGAATTTGGCACGGGGGTGATTGGTTGAAATGAATATTTGGTTCAACCCAATCTATGGTTGGGTGGTATATGGAATTCCTTGACTTGGTTGGCATTTACATGTGTTAACATGAGGTATTTTCCTATTTTTATCTATGAGCACTTGTACTGGTTATTATGTTGATCTTATGGTTGATTTTCATGGTTTCTATTTTGATTATATGCATGGCTCTATATATGCTCCAGTTATGGATATTTTTCATGATTTGATAAGTTATCAATCAGTTAATGAATGCATGGTCTAAGAAGTGTTGCAATAACTAGCTTGAGAGGTAATTGGACCTTCTTGATGATTCTCTGATGAATTTTGGCAGTTTATGATCAAATATGCATTCATGACCTGTAGCTTCTATGTTTACTATCTTTTTGATGTAATGTCTATTATGCATTAGTGTTGAGTAGGTCAATCCATTTTGTGGACATAGGTGATCCCTCTAGCCCTAGGGTGGGTCTAGAAACAAGTGAACAAGCTAATGTGTAGGTTCCTAGTTAACAAATGAAATATCTTGGGATAGATTACGTCTTACATGTAGTTCAACGCGGTTGTCGCAGCTGTAGCAGTGGCGGCCTCTTGATCTCTGTCCCAACAGGTCGCGGTCCTTCAGAAATGGTACTCGGGTGCCTGCACAAAGATCAAAGGAAAAGAAATAGTATACAAGACAATGATTGCATTCATAACTAGCTAATCATTCAAGGAAGATTAAACATACTGCGTAAAATAAGCCATACTAACACAAGATGGTAATCGTATATATATCTCCATAAAATAAGCCATATATATATCTCCCTAAATATTAAATGATAAATTTTGTTACATTATGCTGGAGACCAGTTTATAATATATGAAAGTTGAATTAAATTATAACACACACACACACATATATATCCTAAATTATAATACTCACCAACTTATTATAATTTCAGGGTATATTTATATATGTGTTTGTTGAAATTTCAAAAGGTGCAAACCTATTTTCTGAGGGAGATATTTGATCCCTCTTGGAGCTTGATAGATCTTGAGTTCAGCTAGATCTAGCTGGTTTAATTATTAATTTTATTTTTTAGTTTAATTTTTATTTTTATGTAATTTCAAGTCAAAATGTTTTAATTAATAATTTTATTTTTTAATTTCAACTTTATTCTCATCAAAATGTTTAGATAACATAATATAAGAGGACATTACAACATCTCTTTCATCATGGAATGGAGAGTGTTTATGAGCTCAAAAATGTAATAAAATTAAATTTAAAAAGAAATACAATTTTGAAATATTCATTGAAAAATGAGAGATGGATTTTGGGCATGTGGTAGTGATGAGCCATGGTATTGACTCATGGTATGGTATGCTTAATAATATTTATGGTCAAGTGGGTCCAGATTATCCATGGTTAAAAATATTGTTATATTGTAAGTACTATTTTGATTGCGAAATGAAAGATGGTTTTTGGGCATGTGGTATTGATGAGCTATCTTATTGGCCCATGGTATGGTATGATTAATAATATCCACTGTAAATTAGCAGTAAATATCTATGGTTAACAATCTTGTTACATTGTAAGTATTAAATTTCTATGTGCTTATTAATGAAATTTAAACATGGTTACAAAATTATTATTTTATTTATATGTTAAAATGAATCTTAAATCAAATGTAATTTTTTTTCTATTAGATATCATTAAGTCATTCATCTATGACCATTTCCATGAGAGGTAGTGGTAGGTGACTAATTTCTCATGATTTTTAAATGGTCCACTTAGCACGCATTGCATTGGGTGATGCTCACACAAGTGAAGAAGAATATTCTAGATTCGAATTCTTGAAAATGGAGTCGCCAGAGCAAAATCACATAGCCAAAACTGATGTCCCAATCTATGTTTTCCCTCATGATACGTTCTAAACAATAAATTCATTCGGGGAGAACGTATCATGTGTTCCCCAGCAATGGTGCCAAAATGTTATCACTTAGACAAAACCCTAGTTTCGGGAAAAACTATAAGGTAACCTCAAACCAATTTGATGTTTTAAGCTTGCCCTTCAACCTCAAGAGGGATCTCTCCCTAAAAATAATCTACCCAAGGTCACAGTGGTAGAAGGTTTGCAATATGTCATATGGACATATTTATTTAAGAAAAACTAAGGTTGGCTGGACTTTAGGAAAATTTCACCATTAGGCATGGAGTCTGATCCAATCATCTTTATATAATCACACGTTCAGTGAGAAAACATCACAAAAGCAAGATAGTGACAATTCCTTTGACAATTTTTAGGAAGTTGGAGGATAGTAAAGTAAATTAGTGTGATATTTATGTCAAAAAAAAAAGTATTTAAATATCTGAATTTAAATAAAATGGATCATAGAAATATGAATTCCAATTTCAAACCACTTAGCATTCAGACAATGTAGAAAGTATTAAAAACCAAGAGACAAACAATGAATTGTGACATGAGAATTTCTACAAACTGCTCACATAGAAATTTTTATTATAATCTAATCACAAAGTACATAAAAAATGTTATCTCTCAAAATTTCCAGCCTTGTTTCATTCTACAGTCCTTGTCTTTATAATAAAATTACCAACTAAAACATGTTTCTCCCCCTACTTAATTTCAAATTGCTAAAAATAAAAGAGATAAAGTGTATCTCTCAAATACATGCATATGAACATATTTCCAAACCTATCTGCATCTAAAGCTCATGATGTTGTTAGAGTCATGGTTGGAGATAAGGATCACCAAGTCGAATTTGATGAGGTGGCATCCAAGTCAACAACTATCCATGTTTTTTTTCCTCACAAATTCCTGGAAAATAGGGTCAAGTGATCCATTTGAAACTCCAAAAATGTGATATTTGTTAGAAAACTTAGATAATTTTATTACAATGAGCCCATATCGGAAAAAACCCTCTTTTGGTTTTGAAAAAATTGTACTGATTTTTTTGGAAAGTGTGCCAAAAATTATTGTATTGTAAATGAAAAGCATATTTTTAATTGACCATTTTTACAAAAATGAGTTGTTACTCCCATTGTTAGTGCATTTTCCTTTTTTCTTTTTTTTTCAAACACACGATAATTCTGACACTCCCATTGTCATTGCATTTATTAAATTTCAAAGCTACAATAACAATGATAAGCCCATTATCAGTGTTTTTCCCTGTTTATCAAAAATTGGCGCTCACACTCCCTTTGTTAGCGCTTTAAAAATTTTAGACTAAAATTCTGATAACAGAGACCATTGTCAAAGGTTACCGCTGAGATTGTCACATTTGAATGTTTTTCAAGGGATTGACACTCGACACGTTCAAGGAATTCCACTGGATTATTTTGTGTTGGAGGAAGATCGGGAGCCTAAATCTTCTCTAGAATTCGATGTGTAGCACAGAGAAAAAAAAAGTGTAGCTCTCGCTATAAACGATGGCATGTGGGTGTAGTTTTTGATTTTCATGGTCAACATTGTACAAGGTTTTGTGTTGTTCTCCTTAGTTGAGGCACAACATAAGTGTCGTTTTGATTTTGGATGGCTACACTCGATCCCATGACCACCGTGTTCAATACTCCCTCAATGTTCTAAATTGTGTGGATACACAAGAGCACACTGATAAGGAAATAGAATGGATGAAGCTAGAACACAATGTGACAGTGTTCCAACGAGTGACAACTTAGATTCTACAAAGCCTATGGTGACAAGCCTAAATGAAGCCCGTGAGACAAGTTGGAACATTAGTGATTTTTTTTGTTTTATAAAAGATGAAGAAAGACAAAAGACAAATCAACCCACATGGGTGAAGATATGGAAACCAAATTTTCCACGATGCCATAAATTAGTGTTTCTTTTCTTGAATTATTTTGAGTTTTTTGAATGAAACAGGTTGAGCTTGATCAACTCAACATGTAAAGGCAATTTGTTAGAATTTATCACTCTAACAACTACAAATTAAAGTTAAAAGAATCAAGACAAAGACACCAAGTTTGTATATGATTTTAGAAGAAGTTGAACTGTGATGGTGGCAGTGGATATTAGTTGGTTGAAGTAAAAAATATGGACAAACAAGGTAAAGTATTATGTGTTGAATAATGAAACACACTCAATATCACGTAGTAATGTGAATCACACATGTATTAGTAAGAAAGTATGGTGTTTTGTAGTGGTATTTGGAAAGTATGTACATGGTAACTCCATGAGTTGGAGTGTGTAATTTAAGCTTGATGAGGCATGTGTAGCCCTTTGAAATTGGAGGTAATATTAAAACCACTTTGTAAGTGCAGGTTTTTGGTAGGCCATAAACCACTTGTGAGAGTGTAGTGTAGGTTTGTGGTAAGCCAAAAACCACTTATGAGAGCGAAGTGGGTAGGGATTCTTGTAGCATGGTTTAGGGTTAGTCGACAAAACCTTGGGCACAGTTTAGGGTATGTCGATAAAACCCAAAGCATGATTATGGGTAATCCGAGAAAACCCATGATGAAAATGATGAAGGAGGATTTACATGTACAGGTACACATGTGCATATAATTTTTACTGAACCATGTACATGAAGGACATCCTAGTAGACTGGCGGTTGCAGCGGTTGGGGACCCATGCATTGTGGTAGATGGATTTTCCTTTAAGAGGGAGTGTTGCCTAAAAAGAGGTGATGCTTTTGCAGAATTGGCGTGATGTGTCAAAAGAAATACCGCCTCCAAATTGATAGCGTGGGGTTCAAGTATCGAATCGTGTGTATTGATATATTTGTCCAGCTTATGTGTGGGAGACTAAATCATATGTTAACTGAAGCCTTGTAGTGTTGTAAAATTAAAATGTGTGAACTGGTGTTATTAGATTTGAAGCACTTAAATTACCGCATGTGAATGTGTGGCATCGTCTATGGGAACCTCCCGACCTTTCAACGATTTGTGGGTCTTTCGATGCATGAGATTATTAGTCAAAGAACTTTCGATCATTGTCAATTAGGAAGATTCAGGAGAGGAGCTCGCATGGAGATGTAACGACCATGAAAAGTGACTTAGAGACTGTTATCACTTAGAGAAAACCTTGGCTAATGGAAAACTCTAAGGTAAGCTCAAACCTCTTTGAGTTTGAAAGTTGGCCCTTCAACCTGGAGAGGGATCTCTACCTAAAACAAAACTACCCAAGGTCATAATGGTAGAAGGTTTGCAATATGTCCTATGTCCATATTTGTTTAAGAAAAATTGAGGTTGGTTGGACTGTAGGAAAATTTCACCATTTGTTTGGAGTCTAACCCAATTGACTTTATATAAACACAGTTTCAGTGAGAAAACATCACAAAAGCAAGATAATGACAATTCCTTTGAAAAATTTTAGGAAGTTGGAGGATAGTAAAAGAATCAGTGTTATATTTATGTGAAAAAAACAATTATTTAAATATCTGAATATAAAGAAAATGGAGCATTGAAATATGAATTCCAATTTCAAACCACTTAGCATTTAGACATTGAAGAAAGCATTAAAAACCAAGAGATGGACAGGGAATTGTGACACAAGAATTCTTGCAAACAGCTCACATAGACTGCTTTATTATAATATGATCACAAAGTCCATAAAAAGGGATATCTTTCAAAATTTCCAACCCTATTTCATTCTACATTCACTTTATTTATAATAAATTTACAAACAAAAACAAGTTTCTCCTCCATAATTTATTAGAAATTGCTAAAAATAAAAGAGGTAAAGTGTATTTCTTAAAGACATGCACATGAACATCTTTCCAAACTTATCTGCATCTAAACATCATGTTTTTGTTGGATTCATGGCTGGAGATAAGGATCACAAGTTGAATTTGATAAGGATCATATTTTTCCTCATGAATTCCTGAAAAATATGGTCAAGTGGTCCATTTGAAACTCCAAAACTAGGATAGTTGTTAGAAAACCAAGAGAGTTTTTTTAAATGGGCATGAGACAAAAACCTCTTTTGGTTTTGAAAAAATCATTCTCATTTTTTTGGAAAGCGTGCCAGAAATTACTATGTTGTACAAGAAAAAATAGAGTTGTAACTGATCATTTTTACAAAAATTCGTTTCTACTCCCATTGTGAGTGCAATTTCCTTTCTTTTTTTTAATTTTCAAACAAATGATAATATTGACACTCCCATTTTCAACACTTTTTTAAACTTTCAAAACTACAATAATGCTGATACTCCCATTATCAGTGGTTTTCCCTGTTTATTACAAATTGGCACTGGCACTCCCATTGTTAGAGCTTTAAAAATCATAGACTAAAATTGTGAGAAAAGCTGGCTTCACGAGGATGTTATCGATCATAGATGGCAGAAATAACCCCTATAGACCAGATGACTGATCAATTGGGCTAATCCCAACTCAAAAACTTCAACTTACAACCGACTGAAATCAAACTTCATAAATTAAAAATTAGAACTACACACTCTTGAAACTGAAAACTATACTTTAAATTCAATGCTGAAAATAAGACTGAAAAATGTTGAAAAATGAACTCAAAACTTTTGAAATAAATGCTCAAAAGTATGCTCAAAGTGCTCATTTTATTCAAAAACATCTTACTCCATGCTACTAGGAACCATTTCTAAATCAAGTGATATCAAAGCTGCAATGTAACCACAAAACTAGTGAACCTATTAACTGTATCCTATATCTATTTTTGTGGAAAAATAAGATAGGAAAAATTAATAAGGATAACAAAAAAAAATTATTTGGTAGCTCATAAATACAATCCTTGGATCTTGTTCTTATGAGGGTAAAGGTATCTAATGTTTTAATAAAAATTAACTCCATGTAAACTGCCACAGGATCCTGGAAAGAAAAAAAACTCCTTTTGTACAAATACATGATCATTGCTTTCTTAGAACTGATGATGAACATTTTCTTGTAGAGAAAACATAGTTGACTGATGTAGTAACTTATTATTATCAAATTCACTACCCTCATGTGATTGTTTTTGATAGTTTTCATACACTACCTCATTATTTTCATAAAGTTGATGCAAATGAATACTTCCAGATAAAGGGAATTATACTGGTTTCTTGTGTCGATCATCCTCAACATAATCATCATACTTATCATATATGGGTAAATCAAAATCCTTTGTATAAAAAATAACCTCTTAATCTCCCATTCCTACTTCTTAGTGTGAATTATTTTTAACAAGCCATTGTTCTTCATAGGAATTTGCAACATTCAATCCTTCATCAAGTTGACAACTCAAATCATAACAAAAAGTACTTGAAGTATCTAGAAAACTATCACATACTTTTTATGCATCTATTTTTAGGAGAATATCTTCATTTTGATGTTGAATAGAATTTCCTAAAGAATGACTCTCATAAGACAAATCCTCATGTTTTCTTTGAATCAACAAGGCTTCTTGTTCTAACTGAAATTATTCAACAATTCCCTCTAAATAATTAATTAAATCTTCTTGATTAAAAATGTTACATGAATCGAAAAAAGAAGAAGATATAAATGAAGAGAAATCTTCATGCAATTCATCATTGGAAAACATAGTAATCCATTCCTTAAAACCTTTAAGAGAAGGCACATACTTTCAATTGATGAAGTGTACTTTGTTATCAGAGGTATACTTTTCATGGATGAAAATATTATATTTCTTTTCAAGAGATGAAGCATAATATTTCTATTTTTTTTGCAAGCAAATAACATATTTCTTTCAATAAATATCAAGCATAGAAGTTTATTTTGATCCATGCAAAAAACTTATTTCTTCTCAAGAAATATCAAGCATGGTAATTCTATTTTATGCATATTTCTCATCAATAAAATCTAATAAAATAAGCACTTATTCCTCTTTGATATTCTAGTGGTTCTCTTTAGGAATCTAATGCATGAGAATCTTGTTAATAATTTCAAAGGAATTAATAGTCTAACTTCCCTCACATAATTTCATGCAATCTTTTTTTCTTTTTAATAAAATAATTGAGTTTCTTTATCTTTTCTCAAGCAAAGCTCACACGCATTCTTTATGAACAAGAGCATGACTTCTTAAATATTTTATGCATGCAATCACACAATATTATTTGAAAACCAACATGGGTTCTTTTCTATATGCATATGATTCACAAGTAAGTTTTCAAGAAAATAATTCTAGTTCTCATCATTCAATGCACAAGAATTCATATATTTTTCTGTCCAAAGAATTAGCACAACCAATTTATCTTTTACTATGCATTATTTCTAAAATAACAAGGCTAATGTTTTATGCAAATGATAATTATGTGCATTCTTTTGGTAAATTTTAGTTTTACTATGCTTGTATGAGAATTACCATAACTAAAAATAGAAAAATGTGTTCTCTTTCAACAACTTCCACAAAATTTATCCGTTATATTTAACAAAAAATTCATAGCTACTTATCCCTTTTCAAGAATTTTAATGCATAGAAACTATGTGAATCTTCCCAACAGAATAACCTAGATTTTCACACATAATTTTCTTGCATACTTTCCCAATTTAAAAATAGCATAACAAAGGGTTGGTATGCATTAATTTTTATTATTAATAAAATTTATAACAAATCCCTCCTTTTTAGGATGTAACTTGAATAATTATCTTTTTATGGAATAATTTATATGAAATATTTCCAAGAAGATAACACTAATAAACTTTTTTGGTTTTTGCAACAAAATCAAATAAATATTTCCAAAATATAAAAAGATTAATCTCTCTTTTGATACACAAGAATCAAATAAATCTTTCCAAGAAAACAATCTTGATTCTCATAATTTTTCACACAAAACATGGATAGGAAATATTTCTTAGGAACCTAACAAAGCTAACTTTTTATACTTCATCTTGAGTAAACAAAATTTCAAATTATTTTTAATAATGGAATATACTCATTTTTTTTTAGCAAAATCCTCCATTTTGAACCGCATAAGGTTCATGGATCTGGATCTCTTTTTGGTTTTCCTTTAACATAGTTGATGTTATGCGGTTCATGGATCTGGATCTCTTTTTGGTTTTCCTTTAACATAGTTGATGTATTTGATCAATGAGGAAGTTGGTCGATGATGTTTGAATCACCCACATAGTCATCGTGTATTAATGAAACTATACTTTTAATAAAAAATCAGTTTTGTAATGCCAAATGTTGCTAGTAAAATATACTACCAGACTTTCTTTCAATATATGTTAACAATGAACAATGGTGCCCAAGACAATAGTTTTTTCCTTCCACATAAGAATGCAAGTTTGTATTCTGGGAGTTACACGCATGCTCTGTCGGTGGCTTTTTCTATCTAACACACTCAATGTCCTTTGGCTTATTTAAAGCATATGATTTTGAAATTATAATTGGTTTAAATCTAAAAAAAATCTTCACTCATCATTCTTTAGCATCTTTCAAATCTACAAAATTTCTTTCAAATCTACAAAATTTTCAAATGATCTCTAGCATCATTTATTTATCTTAAGATTTGTCTAATCTCACAAACTTTCAAGATCTATTTGAAAAAAGTAGATTGAAGTACACATTAATCAACCTTAAGTGAATCCTATAGCATCATTTTTTATTAATAAAAACATAGGAAAACACAATTGTTTAAAATTATAGAACCTACTTTTTTAGTAAATCCTAAAAACCCCCTAGACAAGATAAGCAAAAGTGATTTTGAAAGCTTATAAAATTTTTGAATATTAAAATTATTTGTTTTAGCATAAGCTATTTCTTATACAACATGGGTAATAGAGTGAATAATCAATAAATATTCATTTATGAAATTATTATAATTATTGGTGTTCATTTCTTCATGATAATAAACATATTATAGATTGTAATACTTGTTAAAAATATTCATTCCTCATATGGCAATCACCAGCACATTGTAGCACGTTGTGTCATAGACATGAATATCAATAATTATAATAATTTCATATATGAATATTTGTTGAAAATTGTACCTTCCACATTAATAAATAAACAATGCTAAAACTTCTTTCAATCGTAAATAAATGAACACTAATAATAAATATCATAAATAATTATTTATTAATTATTCTTTATATTGCTAACTAAATTTCATGTTTTAATAATTTAATTATTTAACATATGAATGGACACACTAATTTTATAGTCACTCTGTAGGTGGCTACAAAAGAGTTTCATATACAAAAAGAACTAAAACAATTGACACAAAATAAAAATAAAAACAATTATTTTTTATTTTTTTTTATTTTTAAATTTTATCTCTTATAAATTTTATTTTATTATTCTACTAACCTTAAAATATTCATAATTATATACAAAATTACAACCTAATCTATACTATTATATACAAAATTACAAACTAACCACTTCACTAGCTCAATATTTCATACTTAGTTCGCTGCTCTCCGTATAACTTATATCAAATCGAGATCTCGTGGATCACTAAATCCTCGCTCCACTGGATCTGAACACTATGAAAATCATTGAAACTATGCAAGATCAAATCACCAAATTTGAAGGATTTCGCAAATTTCTAGCTCTATATATATAAGTTTTGAAATATATATATATATATATATATATATATATTTAACTTTTGTACACAATAAATTAAAAAAAAAAACAAAAACAAAGACATTGGAACCTAATCTTAGTGGAGGTTAGGAAAGGTTTGATTTGATCCTTCTAGGTTCTTATAGATTTTGTGTTAAGATAGATCTAGTTTGGTTTAATTATTAATAATTAATAATAAGAGTAATTATTATAGTTAATATTTTTGGACTTATCTAATGTTTGATTGGTGCGAGGAATGTGTGTGACTTATAATGGACACTCCACCCATCCTAGCACTATTATAATTATTATTTTTATTTTTATTTTATTATTTTTTTGTAATTTGATCTAGTCAAAATGTATAAATTACATAATATAATAGGAAATTACAACATCTTGTCTTCCATTATGATCTAGGTACAATCAACATGTCACTTTTCGTGACTTTGGTCAAATAACTTGCTAATATCCCATTAAAATAAATTGTTTTGACCTAAATTTTAAAATTAACCAAAACAAAGAGATAACCAGAGATAACCAAAAAAAAATTGACCTAAATTTTTGGTTATTTCTCATGGATGTCCTCTAACTTCATGGTTAATTTAATAGATTGAAGAATTAATGTATAAATATCCTACTCAAGAAAAGGTAGAAGAACTATAGTATTGTAATTTCATTTTGATTACTATTAATACTATCATGACCACATTAGTAAATGTGGTTGATATACATCGATCAACGTCATTTTCATATGTTGATTGGCATATAAAAGGTGGAAAATCACTTCAATAAAATTTACTAATATGGTTGTTCTAATTTCTAACTAACATGTGTGGGGTGGATTCGTTAACCATGGTTGCCAATGGGTGAAGAGGGTTGATGAGTTTGATATGTTGAATATTGTAACTAGATTTGGTCTTCATAAATTGTATTTGATTCAATATTTATTGTACTTGTCAAAAGAATAAATAAAAGAATTTATATTATCATTTATTTTATTATTAAAATACTTATTAAACCATGGGTTTCATGCCTGGGTCATATTTAGATTAAGTTCCTCATTGCGGACTCCTAGGTTAGTCATTATAGATTTAAATTGACCCATTATGGGCTTTTGAATCATGAATTAGGTCAAGTATTCATCCAAATATGGTTTATGGAGCCTCACATCAAGTCAACCTTCAAGTCAACAAGTCAACCTCAAGTCTAGTAATTCGAACCCATGAGAAGCCTATAAATACAGGGAGATCGAATTCATTTGGATACATTTCTGACACACTCAGAAATTTGATACCTTTTGTTGCATCAGATAAAATTTTTAAGTGAAGGAAGATGTCTTTTGGAGTGATGTTTTGGGAAAGCAAAAGGAGTTCAAGAAAATAAAAAATTTGGTTCTACTCTCTCTCTCTTACATGCTATATTCTGCAAGATCGAAGTTCTCCATCATTTACTGAATGAGTTGTTATATCAGGTGTTCCCAATCGTTGTTGCCAAGAGAAGAGTTGAAGTTGATTCTGTTGGATGTTTCAACCTTGATAAGTTTTATTGGGTCAAAATCGAACTCCTAAAAGAAATATCGAAGTATTTCCCTCAAGATCAAAGTTCGAGGAGATTCATAGGGAAAATTTAAGGGATGGAAAATTATTTTGAAGTTTAAAAAATTGGTGAATCTCACTAATCCCTAATATGAAAAATATAAAATTCTTATTAATTTATTTTTAAAATTATTAAAATTTTTAATGATATTATATATATTGTCTATATAATGTTGGCGATTTTTAAGGTAAAATAATTTTATATTGTAAAATTTGGGCGAATCACTTGTATAAAAAAATGGAAATTGGCGAATATTTTTTTTGGAAAAACCATGGAAAATTAGCCCACCTGCGAATATTAGCCCCTAAAATTTTCCATATGACACTCCGAGAAAGGTCGAATTTCCAGGTCGAAGTAACTGCTACATAGAGACGTTATTGTTGTTGTTGCTGCCATATTGAAGAAGGATCAAAAGGAAGGCTGACTTGGTGTGGAGGAAGTACGATTCAAGGTCTAGAATTACTATTGAAGGAAGAATTATTGAATGGGTTTTCCCAAAGAGAGGGGTTTTTCCCTGGTTGCTCGCCTACATCTAGTGTCCTTGATATTTGTGCATTTTCTTTGATATTTGCTTCATGAACTAAGAAGAATATAATATGAACTAAATTATATCACAAGAAAATAATCAATAATAAGAAAATCTATTTTCCTTTTTGATTCTCTTACATGGTATCAAATCTTTGGTGACTAAAGAAGGAAAAGGCAGTCTCAAGGATTTTATCAAGGAGGAATAAGAAGTTCATTAAAGGTAAATATTTAAGGAAATAAGTCTTCATTAATTTCAAGAAATATGTCTAGCGCTATCAAGGGATATATCAAGCTTGAAGGAGCTTCAAACTATAGATCTTGGAAAAAGAGGATTGACTCCTCCTTGAAAGAACAAGGTCATTGACTTGGTGACAGGAAAAGTGAAGAAGTCGATAGAAGAATTAGGTGATGCTGATAAGGTAAAATTTAGAGAATTGGAAATAGTAGCTATGAATTTTATGGTTGAAGGGATAATGGAAAAACTTGTCCCCTTCATAGAAAACATTGACCATGCACAGGAATATATGATTCCTTGTCAAAACTATTCACCACCAAGAACATTTTAAAGATGGAAAGCCTAAAATACGAACTAAGGACTCCTAACATGACCAAGGAGGATATTCTATTTACTTTCTTTGTGAAGATAGAAATAATAAGATATGGCCTTCTTGCCATTAACGAGATGGTAACAGATAAAGAACTTGTGATCACAACCATACTAGGGTTACCACCTGCTTGGGGTGCATTTGATGTAGGTCTCAATAGCTCGAAAGAAACTCCCACCTTCGAGGAACTATGGAAAGCCTGTAGTCAAGAAGAGTTGAAAATATCAATGGTAGCCAACAATGAAGAAGTCTAAAATCCTTATGTTTCTCATCACAAGGGAAACTTCAAGAATAAAAGGACAAGGAACAAGGTTGATATGTCCAAGATTGAATGCTATCACTGTCACAAAATTGGGTATTATAGAAGTGAGTGTCCCGAAAATCCTAGAAGTAAGAAAAGATAGAGAGAAAATGTGGCTGAAGAATTATCCTCTCCCAAGATAGAAAATCCCGAAGAGAATGACATAATGGACTTACATTACTAAGCCCCTTCCTCTTAGCTTTAGATATTTCATTTTTATATTTTATGTTTAGTTATAGGTTTAACATATTTTTGGAAAGACATTTTTCTTGTTTTATAAGTTTTTAGGTTTCCCTAAAAGCTTTGGAGGGAGCCCACAACAACTCCTCGAGATAAGTATCTAATTCCCTCTCAAATTAGTTTCATAAACTTATTTAAAGTTTTTATTACATTAAATACTAATAACCTGTCTACCTCCATTTCCTTGACTACGACTTAACCTACTGGATGTTCAAGAATCATGGAAGAGGGCCTCAAGCATTAATAAATAAGCCCTCACTAGACAAAGCATTGGAATTGTTGTAACTCCTAGAGACAACCCTGAGTTGTTAAATACTAGTGCCTAGGACATATTAGAATCAGAGGGTTTAAATTTATTTACCTAGAGGCTCCTTTGAAGGTATCTTCATTGATAATTTAAGGGACTATGGTTCAGGAATGATGAGGAATCTTGGTACAAGCTCATGCAAAATAATTTGCACTCGAAATGGGATCAGGGGGCTGTATGCATCTAGGATGCTTCAAATGGGCCGAGTGAAGGACTAATGAACATATATTTGAATATAATGCAATGATGATTTAGAGGAATCAGGTGGAGAAATTTCGAAGAGATGGGCTTAGTTGTGATAAGGATCCTACCCTCTGAGAGGAAAGGTGGCAGGTGAGAGATCGGCGACTACAAAGGCTCATGGAGAGAAAAATTAAGGCTGCAGGCTAACTTAACACATGAGTGTTGTCTTTTCTCAACGAGAACGTATACAAATTCATGATTTAAACCATTTTCACCCATCGTCTTTCACACATGAGACATTGGAAGATCAGATTATGAAATGAAAATTATTAAACAAATAGAAGATAGACACATACATATTTCCCATTTATGTAGTTGGAATCCAATCGTAGACAAAGTCATTTTATGTTAGCCTTCAAAAAACAGCTCTCTTGAATATGCATTTCAGAGCTCAAAAATAGATTTACATGAAAGACTACACAGTATGAACCCAAAATTTTCCACAAAATACATAACCCTTTCATTATGTCTCAATTTCCTACATATAGAGTTTATTATATGGGCTCTTAGTCGGATATTATTTCTTCATATTCCCTTTATATACATCAAAATAAAAAACGATATGGTCCAAACTGAAGTGTACTGTGAGCAACACTCTTGTAATAGAAAATAACAATAACAAGGGTGAAATTCAAATTTCACCAGTTAAGCATCATAACTGAAAAGTAAATAAAAACAAAAAAATTATAGGCCACGTGGAATGAATCTCGAAATATTCATCTAGGACGTCGCAGAGTAGTAGAAGTTCATGAAGTGCGCGGTCACATCGGAGTGGAAGAAGAACGTAAATTATGGGATGACAGAGGCACCCTCGGTTGTGAAGTGGACATGACGGGTGGATGTGCATGCTCGTAACATCTCTTTCATATAATATTTGATGGTAAGGATGCAGAGCTGAAGAGTTCAAACAATGCCCATAGGTGAGTTAGTTCTGAATAATCAAGGTTGGCAGAGAAGAACTATTTGACCTTGGAAATTAATAGAAATTTGTTACGGAGAGATGCCACCAAGGTCTCGGCCTTAAGACGGGAGGTCTTCTCTTGAGCTGAGTCATATCTACATTTAATCTTGACCATCCTTTGCTCATATGTTTCCCAAGGGAGCAACATGCCTAAAGGGTCCCAACAAGCTAACAATCTTGCCTCCCCCACTTTATTCCACTCATTATCAAACGCTTCCACCCCTCTGGCAACTATCACCAAACAACAAGTTTATTTTTCTCATGCATCCTATTTCTGTATCATCCTCATGATTTCCATCATTGTTTGAAAATTGTAGACCACTCCGCGCATGCCCAATTCCTTAGTGGGAAGCCCGTTGATGAGCTGGATGTATCCCTGTGTGATCATCACATTCTCATTGCCCTCTCTATGACCTGCATCCACTTGTGCCTTGAAATCATGGATAGGATTCTTTTTTTCATTTACCAATGTGATGTATTCCCAGTGATCCTTTATTTCCTTGATAATTTCTCTCTAGATCATCTGTTTGGCCTATACTAAGGACATATTTCCTTTAAGTTGTGCCTTTAAGTCCTTGACTAATTTTTTTAGATCTTGGGATTCTCTACGAGAAGTATCCATTTCCGTTCACAAGGACGAGATTGTCTTTTCTTTCTGTGCCAGGGAAACCTTTTCTTCCTCTAATAATATGCACAAGGTCTGGGTTTCATCTTCTGAGACCTTCAAATCCACCAGGCCTTTGTTAAGTGCTCTGAAGGATTCTATGGGTGCTCAAGTATTGGGAACAAGCAGGCATGATTGTCCTGAGCCTCCTAAAGCTTAGCCATTCTCTGTTTTAGCTTTTTTATATCCTCACCCTTCTAGATAAGTATCTTTGAGAGGGTTTCTTTCTCCTTCTCAACCTGAGCCAATTCTGTTGTCTGAATATGCTCTAAGTCAGGAATATTTAGCTTGCATTGCAGCTCTTGCACTTCCAGCTCTGTTTTTTGTAGCATAGTTTGCATGGTTGCATCCTAATCTGCGCCTTTCCCCTTTATCATTTCCTTGTATTCAGCTAACTGCTTTGAAAGAGCCTTTGAATTCTCCCTTTCCCTCTTTAGGGTAGCCACTGTCATACCCAACCGACCCTAAGATTTCTCCAAAGCAAGGGTGTGCTTTAATACCTCATTGTGCATCATTTCTCTAATAGCTTTATGTAGATTTAAATTTTCATCCAAAGGAATGGAAGCCATCTCGAGTATCATTTCCAGATCCTTGTACTTGGAACCCAGAGGCAAGACGTGAGAAGTTGAGTGTTGCACTGCGACTACCAATTAGTCATTTTCTACGTCAAGAGTTGTCAAAAGCCTAGTATGGTGCTTATCACCCCTCACCTCATTACATGACATTGATAAGTTTTTTCCCAAGGCTTGGCAGTTAGATTTAGACAGGATATTATCCAACCCCTGGCCTTTGATCATCTTAGTGGATTTAATCTCCATTTCATACTCCTGGATATTTTTTATCTCCTTACCCCTTTTCCCTTCATTGTCACCCTGTACCAGAATGTATTTTACAGCAGTAGTGGGTACATAAGCCATGATGGTGGATTGTAAAATATACACCCGGAAATATTTTAAGGCTTTGACCAAGGCATATGTGTGTTTCTCCAATATGTTTTATTTTAATTCTCCATCTTTAAGTACTTGACTGAAGAACGTGATAGGTTTCTCATGCCCTTCATCGTTCTTTTGCAATATCACTGCGACGATTGTGTGAGGCGATGCGAATGAAAAAATAAAGAATGGTTTTTGATAGTCTAGGCCAACCAAAACTGGGGCTTATGCAAAGGCTTACTTGATCCTGACAAAGTATTCCCATGATTGGGTTGTCCACTTCACTTCACTATCCTTCTTTAGCATTTTTGTGATGTTTCTGATGATCTTTGCATAATTTTGTATGAACCGTCGTAAGAAATTTATCCTTCCCAAAATTACCTGCACCTCCTTCTTATTTCTCGGTAGGGGAATTCCATTTATTACCTCGACCCATTTGGGATTGATCTTTACCCCTTCCTTGGTTACTATGTGTCCCAATAACTTCCCTTCTTCAAGAGAAAATAGAGACTTCTCAGGGTTTAGGGATAAACCATACCTACAACACTTATCGACGGTTCATCGTAGGTGTTTAATGTGTTCAACATCTGTCTTGGAGAATATGGTGATGTCTTCCAAATATATCACCACGAACTTGTCCTGGTCCCCAATGAAAGAGATATCCATCTTTTTCTGAAAGGTAGCACCGATGTTTATGAGCTCGAAGTTCATCTAGGTGTACATAAATGTTTCCTAGGGCCTGGTGAACGATGTTTTCTTCTAATCTTCTGGGAGCACCGCCACCTGATTGTATCCCGAGAACCCATCCATCATGGACATATGAGAGGATCCCACAACCTTCTGGAGGTTTTGATCCATTTTGGGGAGGGGGTAATTATCTTTGAGCAAAGCCCGGTTCAAATTTCGGAAATCTACACAGAGCCTGATCTCGTTGTTTTTCTTTCTTAGGGGCACTAGGTTTTCTACACATTCTGAATAACTTAGAGGCACGATGATATTTTATTATAAAATATTCTTAACTTATTTCTCAATGGAGGGGAGGAGGAGTGAATTTATCTACCTTGACTTATGTTTATGGGGTTTGGCATCTTCCTTAAGATGGATTTTATGCTGAATGACACCCACGTTGAAATTCTTAAAATCTTGGTATGACCAGGTGAAGACATCCTTATAAGACCTGAATAATTTCAGATATCGCCCCTTATATTCCTCATGGATCCCTTTCGACAACTTTATCAACTTCAGGTCTTCATCTATCCTGATATTTAGATCCCTCATGACTCATTGAGCATTGGCTTGCTTGAGTTCACCTGGATGTCGTTCTTGTCGAAGAGTCTTTCGAGTGGTACTAGACCCTTGGGGATAATTTTTCCCTTCAGCAGAAGAATCTTGTGTCCATCCAGAGTTTCCTTGAAGACCTAAACAATTTCAGGTATTTCCCCTGATATTCCTCATGGATCCCTTTCAACAACTTTATCAGCTTCGGGTCTTCATCTTTCCCAATATTTAGATCCCTCACTGACTCGTTGAGCACTGGCTTGCTTAAGTTCACCGGGATGTCATTCTTGTCAAAGATTATTTCCAGAGGTACTAGAGCCCTGGGGATAATTTTTCCCTTCAGCTGAAAAATTTTGTGTCCATCCAAGGTTTCCTCCCACCTTGTCTCTGATTCTTTGGCTTCAGTCCCGTCTCCCAAGTCTATTACTAAACTGGAGAATTCTCCCACCATCTCCATGAAGCATTTGATCTGCTCCTCATCTTAAAAAACTTGCCAGTGTTTAATATTATATGGAATGGAATGGCAGTACCACACCTCTATTTCATATCTGAGCAATGGATTTTGAAGAGGGTGAAAATTACTAGCTGCCACAGCTAGTGAATCAGCCATTTTATTTCTATCCCTGGGCATAAACTGAATATTAAACACCAGAAAAAAGAAAAAAAAAATCAACCAAATTCCATACTTCATTAATATAAGCCTTAAGGCAAGGATTTTTTTCGTGGCATTGTCTCCTCACTTTCCTCATTACCAATTCTAAATCCCCAAACACCTTGAGGCTCTAAACGTTCATATTCTTTGTTTCCTGCAATCCTAACAGCAACGCTTCATACTCAGCCACGTTATTTGTGGCTTCTAATTCCAACTTGAAAGAGAGGGGAATCAAGAAGCCTTCAAGAGATATTAGCCAAACACCTGCCCCATTTCCTTCCCTTGAGTAAGCCCCGTCGAACTGCAAAGTCTAGATATCGCTTACTTATTCCTTCTTGATGTCAACCTATTTCGGGGGGCAGACCTTCATTTCCTAGAGGAGCATCTCATCTTCCTCCAACATCAAGCAAGATAATTCACCTTCTTTTCCATATACTAGGGAGTTGGTCGATACATCAGCTCGGGTGATTATTTTCACAAACCTTGACTCTTCATACAACCTCCTCTCTTCTCCACCAAATATGAGGATAGTGACATAGGTTAAGTATTCGAGTACTCGAGCCGTGGATTTTTGACCATAGATATCATCTCTTTGAGACGAAGTGGGTGAAGCTTCAAGGGAGAAACGAGGTCATATTTTCTCAACGAGAACATATACAAATTCATGAGTTGAGCCATTTACACCCAGTGTCTTTCACACATGATAAATTGGAAGATAAAATTATGAAATGAAAAATCTTAAACAAACAGAGATAAACACATACATACTGCTCATTAATCCAATTGGAATCTGATCATAGAAAAATTTGTTTTATATAAGCCTTCAAAAAAAATCTCTCCTAAATATGCATTTTAGAGCTCAAAAATAGCTTTACATGATAGACTACACAGTATGAACCCAAAAATTTCCAAAAAATCCAAAACCCTTTCATTCTGTCTGAATTTCCTACACATAGGGTTTCTTCTACGGGCTCTTAGCTAGATATTATTTCTTGATATGCTCATACATACATCAAAATAAAAAAATGATACGATCCAAACAGAAGCGTATTGTGAGAAACACTCTTGTAACAGAAAATAACAACAACAAGGCTGAAATTCTAATTTCAAAAGTAAATAAAAACAAAAAAACTATAGGCCATGTGGGCTGAATCTCGAAATCTTCATCTAGGACGTCGCGGGGTAGTATAAGGTCCTGAAGTGCGCGGCCATATCAGAGTGGAAGAAGAACCGAAATGGTGGGATGACAGAGGCACCCTCGGTTGTGAAGTGGATGCGACTGGTGGATGCAGATGCTCGTAATAGCTATGCCATATAATATCTGATGGTAAGGGAGCAGAGATTAAGAGTTCAAACAATGCCCATAGCTGAGTTAGTTCTGAATAATCAAGGTTAGTAGGGAAGAACTGTTTGAACTTGGCAAGTAATAGAAATTCATTACGAAGAGATGCCAACAATGTCTCAACCTTAAGATGGGAGGTCTTCTCTTGAGCTAAGTCAACTCTGCATTTAATACAGACCATCCTCAGCTCATATGTTTCCCAAGGGAGCATCATGCATAAAGGGTCCCAAAAATTTTACAATCCTACCTCCACCACTTTATTCCACTCATTATCAAATGCTTCCACCCCTCTGAAACTATCCCTAAACAACTAACTGATTTTTCCCATGCATCCTCTTTTTGTATCATCCTCATGATTTCCATCACCGTTCGAAAATGGTTGACCACTCTGCGCATGCCTAATTCCTTAATGGGAAGCTCGTTAATGAACTGTATGTATCCCCACGCGATCAGCACATTCTCATTTCCCTCTCTACAACCTACATCCAGTTGCACCTGGAAATCATGGATAGCATTCTTTTTGTCATTTACCAATGTGATGTATTTCTCGTGATCCTTTACTTCCTTTATAATTTCGCTCCAAATCATTTTTTTGGCCTCTACTAAGGACATATTTCCCTTAAGTTGTGCCTTTAAGTCCTTGAATAATTTTAACAGATCTTTGGATTCTCTACGAGCAGTATATGTTTCCTTTTGCAGGGACGATATCGTCTCTTCTTCCTCTGCCAGGGTAGCCTTTTCTTCCTCTAATAATTTGTGCACAGGTCAGGTTTCATCTTCTAACACCTTTAACTCTGTCAAGACCTTTATCAAGTGCTCTGAAGGATTCTGTGGGTCCTCGGGTACCAAGATCAGGCATACATGACTGTCCTGAGCCTGCTTAAGCTCAACCATTCTTCGTTTCATCTCTGTTATCTCCTTGCCCTTTTGGATGACTATATCTGAGAGGGTTTCCTTCTCCTTGTTGACCTAAGCCAATTCTGTTGTCTGAATGTGCTCTAAGTCGAGAATATTTAGCTTACGCAACATCTCTTGCACTTCCAGCTCTATTTTTCGCAGCAGAGTTTGCACGGTTGCGTCCTAATATGAGCCCTTCCCCTTTATCATTGCCTTATATTCAACCAACTTCTTGGAAAGAGCCTTTGAATTTTCCCTTTCCTTATTAAGGGTAGCCACTGTCTTACCCAACCAACTCTGAGATTTCTCTAAAGCAAGGGTGTTCATTATTACCTCGTTGTGCAACATTTCTCCAATATATTTATGTAGATTTAACTTGTCGGCCAATGGAATGGAATCTAGATCAAGTATCATTTCCAAGGCCTTGTACTTGGAACCCGGAGGCAAGGGATGGGAAGCTTAGTGTTGAACTACGACTACAAGTTGGTCAATTTCTACGTCGAGAGCTATCAAAATCTTGGTATGGTGCTTATCTACATACTAATATAGCTCTGACTTTAGCCTCTCCCTGGACAAATGGTTCTTTGCTTCATTCTTTTCCCCAATGGCTAGTCCATTCCTCATCCAGTATCCCTTTCCAAAGGAAACTCTTCCGGGGTGGCTATCTGTGAATACTCTAAAGGTGCCTTCAAGGAGGCAGTGTCTAAAGAAACTCAGAACCCCGACCTATCTTTACCTTGGTTAATCTACTTAGGGACCACCTCATCAGGCTGCTCTATGACCTGTCCTTCAGTTCCTTCAGTTCGTTTCTTTTTGCTGACGTGGCCCTCCTCTTCTGCTTCCATAAAATCTTGTACCATTCGGTAACTTTATTAGTCCTAAACCTCCAACTCATTCTATGTACTATCTCCTCTAGATCTTCCTTCGAAATTTGGGGAGTTAGCCTCCATCTCTGTATCTAAAGGCCACGGATCAGAGTTAGCTTTCCATTCTCCTTGAGGTATAGGCTCATGTTCATATGTCGAAGACTTAATCTTATTCCTTCTATGTGCAATGACTCCCTTAGGCTCATAGCGCCATACATATCCTTATAGAAAAATCATCTTCTGCAGTAGCCCCTCAACTAGAGGAAGTGCATGCCTTGACTTGATGGTAAATAGCCCTACTACACTGAGGAGATTTAAAATACATCCCTTCTTCACAGGCACAAAATGATTTTGGTCTGCACTCAGGACTTGCCTAATAAACTCGAGGGTGAAAATTCTCATAGGCATGAAAGTTGGCAGATGGAAAGGTGGAATTTCAGAACCATGAACCTTGATTTTTGAGTGATTCTCGAACAAATACCAATCCCCCACATATTTTTTCTCACTGAACTGGAGTAACTCCTTCTGTTCAGGAAAAATCCTAGGTGGAGGGCTACCATGTATAATTTCATAGGCCCTGGACATGAAATTCGTGATGAATTTCATGTATCCCCTTCCTTTGGGGTATTGGTGAACTGAGAGGGTCCACTCAAAATTGGATTTTGGTTCTACCACTTGCTTAGATAACTTGTCCAAGCCTAATCCCTAGAAATTTTCTACATGTGTGAACAAGAACAAATAGAACACCAAAGAATAGTACCTAAAACAACTTGAAGTTGATAGGTCTTGGAATTGAGCTTGGATGGTAGAGGTGAGGAAGGTAGGAATGTCAAGCAGAATCCCAGGTTGCATCACGAGATCTAGGAACCTTAGATAGGAATTAGTTACCCAACCTACTTTTTCCACCCCCAACATACCTGAAATGGCTGCTAGGATAGGTTGAATGGCCTCGAGGAAGAGCGAAAGAGGGAATGTCTCAATGGGTGGGAGAGCAGACATATGAGATGTGGTAATTAGATCAAGGAAGGACCTATGATTCTTGAGGGGAAGGTTCAAGAAATGGCACATGAGGGTCACCTCAGTGAATTCGATGCAGCCATGAGAAGGGGGATAGCATAGGGCTTTCCCAATCAACTTAGGGTTGATTTTGAGTATCTTAGTTCCCTATGCGGAAAGAAAGAAACCCTTTCGCTCATGTAAGCTTCGGTCAGCCAGGTTATAAACTCAGGGAAGTGATGAATGGATGGGATTATTTGTTATTAAAGTCCTGAGTAAACAACCCTAAACAGGTCCTCACCCTGCCATTTGTATCCAAGAATCCCAGACCGCATGTTGGCTAAATTGAACGAGTAAATGGTATCGCAGAGCTCAGCTTGAGAGTCCATGAATGGGTCAGGACTGGGGGTGGGCCTAGCCTCTCAAGCTTGCGGGGTTTCGGGAGCGGTCTTCTTCATTTTTTCAACCATAATTATACAAACACAGTAAAATAAAATAATAGGGGGTCGACCAAATACTTGAGGCGACGAGAGCGACATGAGGAAAGAGTTGCACAGACTGTAATTTTTTTTACTTGGGTGCTCAGCTTGGTAACAAATGAAAATGGTAAAAAACAATGGTTGACCGAAAAACCTTGGGGGGAAATGGTCCTTTTAGGGTAAGGAAAGTGGCAAAAATTGGAGGGAGGACGTTAGCAGGGGAGACATGTGGCACAAGGAGATTGGTCGGCAGCGATCGGGTGGGTGAGAGGCCACGTGCACAACACGCGGAACCAGCTCCATACCATGACTATTACCTTACCCTGTTTAAATTTGTGTTGCTTCATGTTTTGCTACGGGATGGGTGGTCCCCACTGGCATTTCGACGGGTCGAAAAGTCTTCGGTAGATTAGGACTTAAGCCCTTGGAGCCCATTTGATTGGCCAGTCGGTTGGCTGAAGTCACCTATTCCTACAAGTTGGTTCTTCCTTCTCCCTCCAGGCTGTCTGTCGGCATAATTGGCACCTACGTGGTCTGTAGAGCTATGCCACCATTTTCTAAACTGCGCGGTCGTCGTGGGCTACGTGGTTAGTAACTTGCCACCTTGACTGAACGTTTCTCCCTTGGCCACTCTAATTCTCACTTGCCCTGCTCATGGCTTTGCGCACCATAATAACTTCGGCTTGTGCATTCACAGGCCAACAAGTATCAAAAAGGTTTTTCAAAGTATCAAAGGTATGTCTTGGATTATGAAGTCTTGGTATTCTCTTTGGTATATCCATTCTACATTACTAACTATTGCTATGTCTAGTTCTTCTAAATCTTAAAATATTCTTGTTTGGGATGATTCATCATCTGATGAATCTACCCACCTTATACATCTATGGTTGTTTGCATTAAAGTAACCCTAAAAGTTTCTATGAAAAAAACCTAACCTAACGGTATGTTGTTAATGTGTGAAACCATAAGCCTACTTAGGGCTATTAATAAATTTCCAATCTCATTAATATATTGATAATGTCATGTTTGGTATTTTGATATGATCATGAAAGATATAGCTAATTAGGGTTGAAATGAAGTATTTTGAAATCTCAAACCTTTGAACTCTTGATATAATAAGGGTTTTCTTTGACATGAACCGAAACCCTAGGTTTTGGTTACGTCTACAATCAAAATCCTTGTTATGAAAAGTCCTAGGAATGTTGTGTAGCCAATCCTTTCTGTGGACAGAAATGATCCCTCTATTCCTATGGGAGGATCTAGAAACTACAGAAGACAACTACATGCAATCCTTCCTAATTCATATTAAAAAATGTAGAGGATATATCTCCTACCTCTCTCTGATGCTAATACCCCTCATGTCGACCTTGAATCTTTGGCTTCCAAGCTCACAATATCCTCTTTGCTAGTATAGATCAGTGCCTGCAAGAAAGACCAAGTGGGGTCAACAAAACTATGCAAAGAATAACATTTTCTAATGCAAATTATGTAACCTATTAAGGATCATTACAATAAATGGACAATAATTGACACATTTATGGAAAGAAAACATATATTGTATTATAAATAGATGGAAAAGGGAGAATTAACCCCAATGAAGCCTTGATGTTGGAAGCCTCCTTCAAGTGAGATTATAAGTCCAAGCCTTAGCCTTAGAAAACATTTTCCTTTGCAAATTTTCATAAATTAGGCATAATTGGGTAAAACTAGCTAGTTGACTCTCTAATGACCAACCTCGCTAAACATTAGTGGATAGTGGAAAATTGATTTAAAGGGAAGGAGAGGGAGTTGAGGATCCATGGAAAGAGGGAGGAGTTCCATATCTCAAGGGAGATCTCCATGGAAGGAGGATCTAGGGTCAGGAATGGGAGGTCTCATTCCAATCATCAACAACCTGAAACCATGTTGTCGTTCTCGAGCCTTCTAGTAAGAGAAGCTTCTCCATTTTGGAAAAAAATTCTTGAAGAGGACCAGCATGGATTTACCTTATAAAATTAGTGTCGACAACGCTAAACATGCATATATAAAAATGTCACTAGCACGATACATCAGTAATGGGAAACGCGTTGGCCTTGCAAAACAAGGTTTTTGACAAGCTCTTCAGAATATTTTCAAGGCAAGTTTTCTTCGTTTTCTTCAGGGATGTTTTAAATATATGTCATAGTGAGTACATCATTTGCAACAACTTCCATTACTTCACGACACATGTGGCATCGACAAAAATAAGTGTGACACTTCGGGATATGAGACTGGAAGTGTGACAAAATATTGTATAACATATGCCCCATAAAGCATGAAGTCAAAACGGGAAGTGATGGTTGAAGTGCTTTATAAGAAAAGGCAAGGAATTAGATAACCACCATCAGGATACCTAAACATCAAACATAATACAATATATCTAACATCTCTAATGTAAGTATGCTTAAAGTGTAAGAATATAGCAATACATGGATCCATGGCATGGACACAACCATCTGTATAGAAAGGATCATGTTTAAAATCATGAATACTTAATAAATCCATATACCCTAGATTTATCAAATGAAACCCAAGGTATTCATCTTCGTCTCGATCCAACCAAGGTGAAAATATCACCATGTGAATAGATGGGTTGAATTCGAACATGGAAGAAATCACCTGATTAACAATCGATGATGTAAACTATTAAAAAACACGAGAGAAACCACTAATGATGACAATTTCTCTCAAGGTACAACAACATAATCCACAAGTGTGAATAATGAAGCTGAATTCGAGCACTTGCAGAATCATTCGATCGAAGGCTAGTGATGTCAACCTATCGTCGAATGTGAAGAACTTTCCATTGAGGTATGAAAGCTCCAAGGTACTGAAAGGAAGTTTATAGATCATCTTCCCAGATAATGAGTTGGATTCGACATGAACTGATCTATCGAAGGAGGGCCATAATGTTTCCCACATCATTGACAAGAAACATAGGATTTTGCAAAGTCGGCAAGATTGATTCAGGATTGATACATAAAAATTCAAACAAGGTATAAGTGGTCTGAATTTGTTGGTGGGACTTCTCTTGAACATATTGGTGACACGACTCTGGAATTTGGTAGCACTTGACTCAAAATAGGATCAAAGGTCATGGTGAAAATATATAATCAAATGAGAGGAAAATGTATTTCCTAAACCTAGTAAGACAAGTGACAAATTTACGATGTTCCAAACTCGACACGAGATATAGATAAGTGTCATGTTCAAGAGCGACATATTTCCTTTCACACAAAATACAGGATATATGTTTCCTTCCATTTTCCCACACTATTTCTAGTGAGTACCTCTTTATTTTTAATCTCAATCTTGAAGAGGATACCATTCTTTGCATTGTTGTCATTTTTGTGGAAGTATTCAAGTTGTCTTTTGATAAGATCAATCTCATTCTCCTAATGAACATATACGAGCTTAAGGGACTGAAGCACTTTAGTGACAAAAAATAAGTAAATATTTTTCTATAGGATTCACCATTTTAGGTCCATAACTTCCATGTTAAGAGCCTCACAAGAGTTGGTGATAACAGTACTGGGAGAATCATTAAATGATCCCAAGGAGTTTTAAATGGAAGACATGACTATCTGGATGGGACGGAAAGCATGAGGTGTGAAAAGGGGAGTGGATACTATGCTCTAATGATTTCCTGCATGAAAAGTGAGAACCAGAAGGGCAATGTTGAAGATACTGGAGACAAGGGGAGAAAATAAATCATATAAGTCCCAATTTAAGAGCCTATGAGAGAGCTCAGTATGCCTGATGGGATAGGGAAAGGGAGGTAGAGGAGCTTGTCTGAATCTGACCAAAACAAAGAAGAACCAAAGGGGTTAAACAAATACACTAATGCACAATTCACCACCGGATAATATTCAAACCAGAGAAGAGCATAACTCAGACATTCATGACTAACCATAAGATTCCTAATTTCACTAAGCCACTAAAATATAGAGTCGACCCATGCATGGTCCACATTTTTGGTCTCTTCTAAAGAGGATCCCAAACGAGAAAATCACTTTACTAAAATGGATCCACTTATGGTGACAACTCTATCAAACTCGATGGAATTACAGAACCACTTGGAATGAAGGAAAATAGATTCCTTATGAATATACCTCTATTAATATTTTTGTAGAGCCACATGGGGCAACGAAAAGCAAAGACCACAACTTCTGTGAAGGAGAGGAGCATAAGCTAACCAGGAGGGTCAAGAGAGAAGAACATTCATAAAAGATGGCAAGACAAATAAATGGAAGGGTTAGGATCTACCATATATCTAACATTGATTATACATCCTTCCCATGCAAGACCAATCTCATCATTATTAAAACTCCATAGAATAAGTCGCTTAGATCCATCAATATTAGGGGTGGAGGATTTGGGCTAGGAGCCATGTATAGTACTTCCCAACATTGAACTTGGATAATTATAATGGCATCCCATGATTAAGAGTTTAACGTTGTAGATGCAATGACATTTACCTACAAGGCCTTTGAGACTTTGGTTTTAATGTTTCTAGGATCCAAAGTAGATTCATATTGGAGCAGGTCAAGGAGGAGAAATTGGGACAAGGGATAGACATAACTAACTATGGGATGTGGAATGAATCCTTGTTTTCATTGATATTTTTCTTCCCTTTATAAAAAAGGAGGGCTAAATTTTCTTGATCATCAACCTCGGAGTTCTAGTTTTAGAGGATGTGAAAGACAGAGAACGTGGAAAAGATTTTGAGAGCAAAGTTGCTTCTTTTAAAACGGAGATCAAGGAGATATTCTTGAGGTTAAGTTTCACTAATAAAATGTTGCATAGTGAGCATCAATAAGTTCTAAGGCTCCCTATTTAGGAGCTATATTTAGTCCCAAAAGAAGACCATACATCCAACTTTATTATTGGTTTTCTTTCCTAAACCCCATGAGTATTTGACTACAATTTTTCCATCAAGATTACTCAGAATCACACCCCCTCCCGCCACCCCTAGTTTATTATAAATGTCAAATATTAAATATTTTTATTTTTATTAATTAAATTTAAATACCAAATTATGAAATATAATGATTATGAAATATAATGATTATGAATATTAATCATCATCATTTAAATTCCTTTTAATATGATCTATATATTATAAATTTTGTTACAGATAAAATTCCATTCATAAAAAATAAAATCTCACCATAACAAATTGAATTGAGGATATATATATATACAGAGAGAGAGCGAGAGAGAGAGAGAGAGAGAGCACTTCAACATCTCCTCTATAATGTACGTATTGTGAATGGAGGTGACATTATTATTATTTTTTAAATATAATTTTAGATATATTTCCTTATTGTTCCACTACAACATCTCTCACATAATAGGTTTTTAATCACCTCATAAAGTGACCATGTAAATAAAACTAGACACTTTAGTTGGACTTCCACCGAAGGAAAATATTTAAATTCCACATGTGTTTTTTCTTTTGTAAATTCTAGTTTATATTTTTCTTTTTTGTGTGGTAAATACCCAAAGGGGATTTGAGCTGGTAAGATTTATAACGTTTATTTTATATTGATCATTCATGAAAGCTTACAATAACATCAATAGTCACATATTCTTGCCATTTTGGAAACCAAAAAATTAGCAGAAGAAGAGGATTTGAGAACCTGGAAAAAAATATTACGGTTGTACTAAGATATCCAAATAAAAGATATGTAATAAAGGCATGATATCTACAAAAAAATGAGAGTTAGATATAGCATGCATGTAGCCATGTTTCATAAACAAAATATAGTTCTAAAGCATAGAAAAATAAAAACTCAGGATGTATATAGGTAATCAAGTCAACGTAAAAGCATCAATTGGGGTTGTTGGAGTGTTGGGGGAGACAAATCCCTTTCCTCAGAGGAGAATTCCTTGAATTTCGTCAAAACACATGGCTAAGTCTTGATACTCCCTGTATTGGTATTTATGCTTTGTGATGAGGTTGTTGAGTTATAGGGACATATCATGATAAACTTCACGAGTCTTCATTAAAGCCTATCCTAGGAATGTTTTTATATGTCAATAGAGTTCTACCATGAAACTATATTAGTTATACCAACTACAAGTATGCCTTGGATTTGGGAGAAACTCAACAATCTAATCCAAAATATCTATGTCAATGAAATCGTTCATTTTTTCCATGGAAATAAATGAAGCTATATTCAATTTAATTTGAGTTATTTTTCGAGTGAGAACTCTGAATTCTCTGGAAATAGAGAAGGCTCTAAAAAAAGCTCAAATGCTTCCAGTACCACGACCCGAGGAGACCCTATGGCAACACATTATTTCACAAGGCATATTGTGAGACTAGTGGGGGGTTATAGGTGGGGCAAGGCTGATCTGAAGAGATAAGTATCAAGGGGGAGGGGTGTAAATGACACAGCAAAGCTACAATGAGTGACGTTGCAATAGGTATCCAATAAAGAATCATAGGGGAGATATATATAGGATGCTAAGAGACATAGAAATATGTCAAGAAATTATAGGAGGACATTTGTGTGAGGTGGAAAGGGAGGTGCACGAGGGTGTAGATAAGTGGAGGCCTTAGGGATATGCAATGTGGAAATAAGGTGAGCCCGTAAATTGTACTCAGGTGGTAACAAACTGTGAATGTGGTAGTCCATAGGAACAAGGCCCATAAATATTTCTTTTGTTGGATCCTAAAAAGTGGGAATGTGTTCATGAAGAATTGTTGAGGAGTACAGAAATTTTCAGTACCTCATGCTAGGGATAGAATACCCAATGAGACGACAAGGGTCCTACTACACAATACCCTTAATTTGAATACATATTGGAAAATACCTCTAAAAATGACATTATTTAACGTCATACCAATATGAACCCAATACACCTTCCCAGTTTAAAAAACCCCTACTTTCACTAGATATTGTAGGTATATTTTTTTTCATTATCATTTTTTATACCCCTCTATATTTTTTCTTTAAGTTTGAGCTCCATTTTTTATATCTGCCAATATAAAAACCCTTTACCCCAAATTATATGCTCAATATATTATGTCATTTTCTCCTCAATATATATCTCCCAATATGAATGCAAGTGGTATGGAATTTCTCCCCCAATTAATCCCCCATGAATGAGACACCACTTGAGAAATGAAACCTACGCTAGAAATCACCATCTGAGGGATGCAACCTATGCTAAGAATCAAATTTATTATAGGAATTGTGAGGTCTAAAATGGGCCTACTCATGAAAATAATAAAATAATAGTAAAAATATTCAAATAAGACATCAATTTTAAAATGAAAAGAAAGAGAACTACATTTTATATTGTATTTTCGACTTATCACCCTATAGGATTATTTCAAGTGTGTGGACTCGTTGGACGTGGAATTGGATTTTGCATCTAACAAGTACCCACTTTGCATACATTTGAGTATACCCACACTAAGAAAATTTCAAAATGCATGGAAAAACATGTTTGAAGCATAATTTTCTTTACATTGTTACATTCACTTATTATTAAAGTAAATAAAATATTAGATAATAGCAACACGGAGTGGAAACCCAAGATTATGATCCTAAAATATAGGTTGATGGCTATTTGATAATTTAAGGGAATAAATTATAATGATTAATAATTTGGACTCGTCAATGACCCAAAGTAAAAAAATGAATCAATTTTCGAGATAGAGAAACCAGTTAAAGAAAATTTTGAGAGAGACAGGGCCTTTATCTAAAAAACTGCCATCCAAATAGAGGGGGACAATCCTAAATAACATGAATTAATTACTCTAATAGAGGTGAATTGTGGAAGAAAAAACATTTAAATATAAAATATATGACATATGGAGGAAGGCAAAATAAGATAAATGTAAATTGATGGTGGTAACCAATGGAGAGGGATGATGTCAGTAAAGGAACATTGCCAGACTATTAAGAGCCTCAATGAAAGTTGGGTAGAAAACCTAGAAGTAGACAAGTATAAATAGGGCCACTGGAAGGGGGAGATTAAAATAGAGATAGAAAATTTGTCTTAGCGACAAGGATAGGTGGAAAAACAGAAGCAAAAATGAAGAAACTTGGCTTGTTAGTACAATTTCCCTCACCTAGAGAGCACCCTAGCCTGTATAAAACATATCTTTACATGAAAAAAATATCATGTTTATAAAAATGGAATTGCTTCAAATTATTCCTTACAAAATACCATCCCCAACCACTTGTATTGAGGATTGCTATGAAAGAAAAAATGAAGAGAACCATTTTCATTGTGAAGTCTATTAGCACAATAATTTTCTTCGTCGTGATCCTACATGGAACCCTTATCATTTTTTCAAGGATGTCTAGTTAGGTCTATTGCATCATATTTAAATAATCACGCTAACTATGTTATCACTCAATAAGTAGGTGAAAGAAATCTAAGTTTTAACTTATAGTTTAAAGGGGAATATTTCAACCCCCACGATGTACTTAAAAAACATCATAGATGTATAAAACTCACAATGCCATGAATAATTCATGGCTCACACCAAGAAAGAGGGAATTTATTAATGAAATGCATAGACATGGCCTCTAGCTAAATTAGGACATATTATTGTGGTGTAAAATAGGAAGATACAACAAAGGAAAAGAGGAAGACGTATCCATTCAACCCTCACAATCATGAAGTTACATTAGAAAGAGTGCACATGTACATCAAATGCATGAAAATATATAAAAATGAATGGTTTGGATTGAATTTTCATTACCCTATTATTTGGTTTCCTGCCTTAAAGTATCAAATTTATTTCAACATGTCTAAGGAGAGAGAATATCCATGTTGGAAAGAAATTGCAGAAATTTTGGTGACCACTTTTCATATTAGTCACTACAATTATGACTCAGATTAGCTAAAAATTTCCATATGGACATGCAATAGTTTTTACAAAGAGGAGATGACAAGCAACAAATTTGGCGTATTTTTTATACCTATTCACTACCTTTTGAATATCAATTTTCCCATATTCATACCATCAGTTAACTCATTTTTTATAGTGACCCATTTTTTTACCAAGGTGCAATATTTCTCTACTTATGTCATATTTAATGCTCATTCTTGTGTATTAAGCAAAGAGTGTTCCTTTTTATTCCAACTAACTAGAAATCATGAAAAAAATACTCTAGATGGGATCATACATGTATATGTAGAGGCATCTACAAGGGATTATTTAGAAGGGTTCAACCATTACAACAAATTTAGCTCAAGTTGTTACAACACCTCTAGCTCAGATTGCTACAAAACCTTTAGCTACATTTGCTTTAGCACCTCCAGCACATAGTTTTTGCCACATCTTCATGTTGCAAACACACATCCATCTCATGTTTCTATAAAAAATAATTATTTTTGCAATTATTTTTGCAACACTCTTAGCACAGTGACAATTGACCGAAACTATTGCAACTCCTTATCCATGATGTTACAACGACAAAGATGACTGTAATAGCATCAGAATCCTACAACATAAGTCAACCACTAAAATAACAACAACCATTTTTGGTTTTCCACTAAAAGTATCAAATAATTAATTTCCAACAAAGGAAATGATAAAGATAGGTTGCCCCATCTAGCATAGAGAATTTGACTATACTTATTTTGAGCTAACCTCCTACCTATTTCACTCACTAAGTCAGTTACAAGTTCTCTGACCATTCTATATTTTAACAATTTTGTTATCACATAAGGAAATCTAGTTAAGAATATGAGATTCTCATGGATTTCCTCTAACTTCATGGTTAATTTAATAGACTGAAGAATTAATGTAGAAATAGCCTACTATGCTCAAGAAAAGGTAGAAGAACTATATTATTGTAATTTCATTTTGATTACTATTAATACAAGTACAACCAAAATAGTAAATGTGGTTAATATACGTTGATCAACATCATTTTCACATGTTTATTGGCTTATAAAAGGTGTAAAATGACATCGATCAATGTGTATCAAGAAAATTTACGAATGTGGTTCTACTAGTTGCCAGCTGGCATATTAGGGGTGGATTTGTTAACCGTGCTTGACAATGAATGAAGAGCGTTAATGAGTTTAATCATGGTTAATGAAGTTGACCAAGTTTGAATATAGTTCACTGAGGTTGACTAGGTTTGGCCATGGTCAACCATTAATGTAACAATATATTAATTTTCCATCAATTTAAAAATGTTACACTAAACTTGAAATGTTAGAAACATCAATGTTACAAAAATGATTGACCTTATGCACAACAATTTTTTTCATCTCATTTACATTAATGTTATAAAAATGGTTGACCATGGTCAACAAATTTACAAAAATGGTTGGTTATAGTTGACCATGGTAGCCCATGGTCAAACACATTTATAAAAACAATTTGACCATAATTATCCTCAGTTAACTAGGGTTTCCCAAATTTTCTATGGTGTGTGATGGTTGACTATTGCTAACTAAGGTTGATTGTGGTTGACTATGGTCAACACATGGTGGAGTAAGCTTATTTAAGGTTAACCCTTTTTTACTATGGATGATGATGTTTTACTATGGTTGAACAGGGTCTGCCATGATTGACCATGGTTGACGATGGTTGACAAGATTGAAGAGGAATGACCATGGTAGGCCAAGAGTTGATGAGGATTGTAGTTGCATTTTGAGTACTATTAATATATCATTACCAATTCCTATTGAAATTATGTTCTATGAATGTGATGTCCTAATAGTATAGGCATAAGGTAGGGCCGCCACTTTAGTTAAATGCTACCTATATTTTAGTAGGATAGCCTTCGTTTCATGTAGAGTTCATATGATTCAATAGTTTACTCAATTTATAGTTGTTAGAAATGTTTCAATTTGATTGAATGAATTATTTACTCTATTTTCCAATCTAGAGTTTGAATCGAAATTTTTGGGTACTAGACGGGAACGGCCCCTAGTCAATTTTCCATGTAAATAAAATAAGACCATGGTTATGGGACATGTATTCCAAGTTGAATGATTGGGAAAACATTATAGTGGGAATCACTTCTGATTTATTAATGGCTATGGAAGTTGGAAAATGCATTTGAAAAGATAAAGAGACAATAATTAGAATTTAATTATGAAAATAAAGGAAAATATGAGAAAAGGAAGGTAAAGCGACACAAATAAGCATGCAAAGGAAATTAGAGGAAAATGAAGAAAAATGAGACCTCAATGATAAAAAGGAATCAGAAGAACAATTCACATATTTTTGTGATATTTAAATTTCCTCTATTACACTCTTGCACACTTAGAGAATTCTTTGAGCATTCTAGCCTTCACTTGGACTAGGAGAAAGCAAGCAAAGGAAAAAGAAGGAATTGGTGGGTGATAGAAGAGAAGGATCGATCAAAAACTAAATTATGGATTCTTTACATATAACAGGTTTCATGAGTGATTTCCTTGGTTGTTTTTGGGTTCATGTTATATGCATGTGGTACCTTGGTTATTTGTTGTCATTAGCATGGAGATTTTTCAGGATTAATAGTGGTTTAAGCCTTACATTTCCATTTCCTAGATAACCATGGTGTAGTGAATTCCCCATTTGGATTTTATGATTGGTTGTGAGGTTCCATATGGTTGTGGTTTGGGATAGAATCTTTGGAGCCCTAGAATATCTTGGGTCCCTAGAGGCTCTCGATTGAGAAGGTATTTCTTTGGAACCCTATAACATCTTGAGTCCCTGGAGGCTATGGGTTGAGATAGGAGTCCCTGGAGCCCAAGTAAACTTGGGAGGAGGCCAATTTGGTTGATGATGGTGATTATGGACTGGTTAGATGAAATCACTATGGTTGACCATTGAGGTGGTTTAGCCTATGGAAGCCGTGGTTGGTTATAGTTTTGTTTTAACCCTTATGATCCCACATTCATGCTTAGAATTTGGCATGGGGGTGATTGGTTGAAATGAATATTTGGTTCAGCCCAATCTATGGTTGGGTGGTATATGGAAGTCCCTGACTTGGTTGGCATTTACATGTGTTAACATGAGGTATTTTCCTATTTTGATCTATGAGCACTTGTACTGGTTATTATGTTGATCTTATGGTTGATTTTCATGGTTTCTATTTTTGTTATATGCATGGCTCTATATATGCTCCAGTTATGGATATTTTTCATGATTTGATAAGTTATCAATCAGTTGATGAATGCATGGTCTAAGAAGTGTTGCAGTAACTAGCTTGAGAGGTAATTGGACCTTCTTGATGATTCTCTGATGAATTTTGGCATTTTATGATCAAATATGCATTCATGACCTGTAGCTTCTATGTTTACTATCTTTTTGAAGAAATGTCTATTATGCATTAGTGTTGAGTAGGTCAATCCCCTCTACGGACAGAGGTGATCCCTCTAGCCCTAGGGTGGGTCTAGAAACAAGGGAACAAGCTAATGTGTAGGTTCCTAGTTAACAAATGAAATAGGTTGGGATAGATTGTCCTACATGTAGTCCAACGCGGTTGTCGCAGCTGTAGCAGTGGTGGCCTCTTGATCTTTGTCCCGACAGGTCGCGGTCCTTCAGCAACGGTACTCGAGTGCCTCCACAAAGATCAAAGGAAAAAAACAACATACAACACAATGATTGCATTCATAACTAGCTAATCATTCAAGGAAGATTAAACATATTGTGTAAAATAAGCCATATTAACACAAGATGGTAACCGTATATATATCGCGCTAAAATAAGCCATATATATATCGCCCTAAATATTAAATCATAAATTTTGTTACATTATGCTGGAGACCAGTTTATAATATATGAAAGTTGAATTAAATTATAACACACACACACATATATATCCTAAATTATAATACTCACCAACTTATTATAATTTCAGGGTATATTTATATATGTGTTTGTTGAAATTTCAAAAGTTTTAAACCTCTTTTCTGAGGGAGATATTTGATCCCTCTTGGAGCTTGATAGATCTTGAGTTCAACTAGATCTAGCTGGTTTAATTATTAATTTTATTTTTTAGTTTAATTTTTATTTTTATGTAATTTCAAGTCAAAATGTTTTAATTAATAATTTTATTTTTTAATTTCAACTTTATTCTCATCAAAATGTTTAGATAACATAATATAAGAGGACATTACAACATCTCTTTCACCATGGGATGGAGAATGTTTATGAGCTCAAAAATGTAATAAAATTAAATTTAAAAAGAAATACAATTTTGAAATATTCATTGAAAAATGAGAGATGGATTTTGGGCATGTGGTAGTGATGAGCCATGGGATTGACTCATGGTATGGTATGCTTAATAATATTTACTGTCAAGTGGGGAGATTATCCATGGTTAAAAATATTGTTATATTGTAAGTACTATTTTGATTGTGAAATGAAAGATGGTTTTTGGGCATGTGGTATTGATGAGCTATCTTATTGGCCCATGGTATGGTATGATTAATAATATCCACTGTAAATTAGCAGTGAATATCTATGGTTTAAAATCTTGTTACATTGTAAGTATTAAATTTCTATGTGCTTATTAATGAAATTTAAACATGGTTACAAAATTATTATTTTAATTTATATGGTAAAATGAATCTTAAATAAAATGTCTTTTTTTTCTATTAGATATCATTAAGTCATTCATCTATGACCATTTCCATGAGAGGTAGTGGTAGGTGACTAATTTCTCATGATTTTGAAATAGTCCACTTAGCACGCATTGCATTGGGTGATGGTCACACAAGTGAAGAAGAAAATGTTATAAAATTAAATTCAAATAAAATATTTATAGAATATTTTGATTCTTAAATAAGAGATGGTTTTTTAGTATGTTGTATTGATGGGTCATGGTATTTTCCCATGGTATTGTAACACAACCTATTGACAAGTTATTAATATCTATGGCAAAGTGGATGTGAATATCCATAGTTAAACATATTGTCATATTGTATGTTATTGTAAGTATTAAATTTTTTATGTTCTTATTAATTAAATTTAAAGATGCTACTGAATCAGTATTCTATTTCATAAGCTAAAATAGATCTAACTTATGGTTACTACTTGTTTTTATATCTATTAATAAAATATGTATATTATGAATTTTTTACTTAAAAAATTATTCCTAATTTTAACTTTTTAGGAACACTACAACATCTCCCCATATGGGGTTCTATATTACTTGTTAATCTAAATTCAACATATTAAGTTGGCATGTAAAAATGTTTACAAACTTTCTTACATTACTGGCTTATTGACTATGAGTTATGTATTTACATGTTAACTTATTTTAGATTCTAAGATTCTGAAACTTGGAAAATATAATTTCTACTTGTCTCAATTGTGATTCTTTCTATATAAAGGAGCTTTCTCGTATTCCCTAGGAGTTGTTTAGATTTAGAATTTGTGCTTGAGATATTCTCTCAACTAAGTGATTGTGTGTCAAAAATAATCTACTTATCTTGAGATAATACTACATGTATTTATATGTAACATTATTTGATTAATTTAGGTGGTGATGAATTTTTCAAATTAGTATCAGAGTCCCTAGGAGTTGTTTAGATTTAGAATTTGTGCTTGAGATATTCTCTCAACTAAGTGATTGTGTGTCAAAAATAATCTACTTATCTTGAGATAATACTACATGTATTTATATGTAACATTATTTGATTAATTTAGGTGGTGATGAATTTTTCAAATTAGTATCAGAGTTTGTTTGTGTCTGGGCCTTGGCCCCTTTTGGGTCGAGGGAAATAAAGTGTTTGGTTAATGTTTGGTTTTGGTTCATCCACTTATTTAGGTCAAGCTTGGCGAAGTGTGGACGAGTGTTTCCATTTTATTATAAGTCTTATATTGACTAAGTTGTTGCAACTTTGGAAGAGACGATCAGAGCAGTGGAGTTCATGCTAGAGCATGGGTGAAGGAGCAGCAGTGTTCCTCTTAGCGCCCATCGTTTGACTGGGTGTATTTCATTTGACCCTAGTGTTGTTGCTGGGATCAGATCCAAAATCTCCATCGTAATTGGATCTTGTGTGAATCACATAAGGATTTCGAGAGCGTTGTCTGGCATAAGGGGAGCCCATTGTGTTTTTTGTGGAAGATCGAATCGTTGCCTTGACTATTTTGGTCCCACAGTGACGAGGCCAAGAGATATCATTTCACTCTCACGCTGGACATGAAGTGTTTGAAGCATCCTGGAATCATTTGGAGGATTCGTTTGGAAGATCTGATCCATTGGAATTGTTGGACTGTTTTCCTGTCGAGGTGAGAAAATTCGAGCAGCCAACTTTGTAAAACTACAATCTATCACCAAGAAAGTCAATTTGTCATCAAGAGAACTGAATCACATGAAGCTTAGTGCAGTGGAAGGAAGGCTTAATAGTCAATGGTGGTTTGAAAATTTTGTTTTAATATGATCAACATGTCGGTGACTGGTGAGGTGACTATGTTTAGAGTCAAGGATGACACATAATATTGCCTGGAAAGAGGTGATGCTTCTGCAGAAATGTCGTGATGTGTCAAGAGAAAGACCTTATGTGAATTGATAGTGTGGGGTTGAAGTATCAAAGCATGTGTATTGATGTATTTTTATCCAGCCTGTGTGTGAGAGATTGAGTCATATGTTAATTGAAGCCTTTTAGTGATTCAAAGGTATTACGTGTCCACTGATGTTATTATATTTGAAGCACTTGAATTCTCGAATGGGAATGTGTGGCGCCATCTATGGGAACCTACTGACCTTTCTATGATTCATGGGTCTTTCGACACATGAGATTATTGGTGAAGGAAATTTCGATCATTTTCAATTAGGAAGATTCAAGAGAGGAGCTTGTGTGGCGCTGTACTTACCATGAAAATATATTTGGATATTTCTATAACTTGGAGAAAACACTCGCTATGGGAAAAACTCTAAGGTAACCTCAAAATTATTTGAGTTCGAATATTGGCCCTTCAACTTGGAGAGGGATCTCTCCTTAAAACTCATATACCCAAGGTTACAGTGGTAGAAGGTTTGCAATATGTCCTATGGCCAAATTTATTTAAGAAATACTGAGGTTGGTTGGACTGTAGGAAAATTTCACCCTTCGGCATGGATTCTGGCCCAATCAGCTTTATATAATCACATGTTCAATGAGAAAACATCACAAAAACGATATAGTGACATTTCCTTTGATATTTTTTATAAATTTAGAGGGTAGTAAATGAAATCAGTGTGATATTTATGTGAAAAAAAAAAGTATTTAAATATCTGAATATAAAGGAAATGGAGCACAGAAATATGAATTCTAATTTCAAAACACTTAACATTCAGACATTGAATAACGTATTAAAAACCAAGATACACATAGGGAATTGTGACACAAGAATTTCCGGAAACTTCTCATGTAGATTGCTTTCTTATAATATGATAACACAATACATAAAAAATACTTTCTTTCAAAAGTTCCAACCCTGTTACATTCTACATTTCCCGTCTTTATAATAAACTAACAAACTAAAACGATTTCCTCCTTCATACTTAATTACAAATTGCTAAAAATAATACAGATAAAGCATATCTCTCAAACACATCCACAAGAACATCTTTCCAAACATATCTGCATCAATACATAATGTTGGTTTTGGAGTCTTGTTTGCAGATAAAGATGACCAAGTCGAATTTGATGAGGTGGAATCCAATTCAATAGTTGTCTATGATCTTTTTCCTCATGAATTCTTGAAAAAGAGGGTCCAGTGATCCATTCGAAACTCCAAAACTGTGATTTCTGTTAGAAAACCGAGATATTTTTTTTTAAATGGGCCCACGACAAAAACCTCTTTCAGTTTTGAAAAAATAATTCTCATTTTTTTGGGAAGCATGCCAGAAATTACTGTGTTCTACATGAAACAACATAGTTTTAACTGACCATTTTTACAAAAATGCATTGCTACTCTTGTTGTGAGTGCATTTTCCTTTTTTTATTTTATTTTGAAACACACAATAACGGTGACACTCCCATTGTTAGCACTTTTTTTAAAATTTGAAACTACAATAACTTTGATACTCCCATTATAAGCGATTTTCCCTATTTATTACAAATTTGCGCTGACACTCCCCTTGTCAGCGCTTTAAAAATCATAGACTAAAATTGTGATAACATCTAGCTTCACGGGGATGTTTTATGATCGTAGGTGACAGAAATAACCCCTATAGACCAGAGGCATGATCCCAACTCAACAACTACAACTTGAAACTTGCATCGTAACTTGACTTGAAACCAACTAAAAACAAATTGTACAAACTAAAAATCACAACTGCACACTACCAAAATTGAAAATTATACTGTAAAATTCACTGTTGAAAATCAAACTGAAAAATGTTGCAAACTAAAATGAACAATTTTGAAAGAAATTCTCAAAAGGATGCTCAGAGTGTTAATTATATTAAAAAACATCCTACTCCATGTTGCTAGGAACTATTTATAAATCAAGTGATATCAAAATTCCAATGTAACCATGAAAGTGGTGAAAAGGATAGGAAAATTAAGAAAGATAATAACAAAAAATATATTTGGTCGCTCATATACACAATCCTTGGATCTTGTTATTATGAAGGCAAAGGTATATGATGTTTTAATAAAAATGAACTACATGTAAACTGCCACAGGATCTTGGAAAGAAAAATAAAACTCCTTTTGGTCAAATACAGAATCAATGCTTTAATTAAACTCGTGATGAACTTGTTCTTGTAGATAAAACATAGTTGACTGATGTAGTAACTTATTATTATATTTTCACTACCTTCGTGTGAGTTTGATTGACATTTGGCATACACTAGCTAATTGTTTTCATAAGGTTGATGCAAATGAATGCTTATAGATAAATGGAATTCTACTAGTTTCTTGTGTCGATCATCCTCATCATAATCATCATACTTATCATATATGGGTAAATCAAAATCCTTTGCATAATAAAAAATGATCTCTTGATCTCCCATTCCTACTTCTTCAAAAACTGAGTGTGAATGATTTTTAACAAGCCATTGTTCTTCATAAGAATTTGCAATAGTCAATCCTACATCAAGTTGACAACTCAAATCATAACAAAAAGTATGTGAAGTATCTAGAAAACTATCACATACATTTTCAACCTCAATTTTTACGAGAATATTCATTTTGATGTTGAATAGAATTTCCTAAATATTGACTCTGATAAGACAAATCCTAATGTTTTCTCTTAATCAACAAGGCTTCTTGTTCTAACTGAAATTCTTCAACAATTCTCTCTAAACAATTAATCTTATATTCTTGATTAAAATTTTTACATGAATCGAAAAAATAAGATATAAATGAAGAGAAACCTTCATGAAATTCATCATTGGAAAACATATTAATCCATTCCTTAACATCTTGAAGGGAATCAAGGTCTGACACATATTTTGTTATCTGAATTGATGGCATACCTGTATCAACAGTTGCAATCACCATTCTAGAATCAATGGAGTTGCTAGTGAGACTCTTGAGTTAGGAATCCTATAGACAATGGAGTCACCATGGAATATTCTAGATTCGAATTCTTCAAAATAGAGTCACCAGAGCAAAATCTCATAGCCATAACTGATTTCAAAATCTTGTTTTTCCATCATGATACGATCTAAACAATAAATTAATTCAAGGAGAATGTATCATGTGTTCCCCAGAAATGGTGCCAAAATTTTATAACTTAGACAAAACCCTAGTTTCGGGAAAAACTATAAGGTAACCTCAAACCAATTTGAGGTTCTAAGCTTGCCCTTCAACCTCAAGAGGGATCTCTCCCTAAAAATAATCTACCCAATGTCACAGTGGTAGAAGGTTTGCAATATTTCATATGGACATATTTATTTTAAAAAAACTAAGGTTGGTTGGACTTTAGGAAAACTAAGAAAAACTAAGGTTGGTTGGACTTTAGGAAAATTTCACCATTAGGCATGGAGTTTGACCCAATCATCTTTATATAATCACACGTTCAGTGAGAAAACATCACAAAAGCAAGATAGTGACAATTTTTAGGAAGTTGGAGGATAGTAAAGTAAATCAGTGTGATATTTATGTGAAAAAAAATAAGTATTTAAATATATGAATTTAAATAAAATGGACCATAGAAATATGAATTCCAATTTCAAACCACTTAGCATTCAGACAATGTAGAAAGTATTAAAAACCAAGAGACAAACAACGAATTGTGACACGGGAATTTCTACAAACTGCTCACATAGAAATTTTTATTATAATCTAATCACGCAGTACATAAAAAATGTTATCTCTCAAAATTTCCAACCTTGTTTCATTCTACAGTCCTTGTCTTTATAATAAAATTACCAACTAAAACATGTTTCTCCCCCCTACTTAATTTCAAATTGCCAAAAATAAAAGAGATAAAGTGTATCTCTCAAATACATGGATATGAACATATTTCCAAACCTGTCTGCATCTAAAGCTCATGATGTTGCTAGAGTAATGGTTGGAGATAAGGATCACCAAGTCGAATTTGATGAGGTGGCATCCAAGTCAACAACTATCCATGTTTTTTTTCCTCACAAATTCCTGAAAAATAGGGTCAAGTGATCCATTTGAAACTCCAAAAATGTGATATTTGTTAGAAAACCTAGATAATTTTATTACAATGGACCCATATCAGAAAAAACCCTCTTTTGGTTTTGAAAAATTTGTACTGATTTGTTTCGAAAGTGTGCCAAAAATTACTGTATTGTAAATGAAAAGCATATTTTTAACTAACCATTTTTACAAAAATGAGTTGTTACTCCCATTGTTAGTGCATTTTCCTTTTTTTTTATTTTCAAACACACGATAATGTTGACATTCCCGTTGTCATTGCATTTATTAAATTTCAAAGCTAAAATAACAATGATAAGCCCATTATCAGTGTTTTTCCCTGTTTATTAAAAAATTGCCACCAACTTTTTGAGCAGTGAAGCTTGGGACACTTCAGGAATGCACTATATGCACCTACTTATGTAAATTTTTATAATTAATAGAAAGTTATAATTTTTCCACTAAAGAAAATCGCCTTATTTGCGGGACAAGGGACCCACCTCCGCAAGAAAAAGGTCTTGCAAAGGATTACGTGATCCTATCATTTTGACACACAACAACTAGTTTTGGACCTAATTTTTAGATTATGAGAACACAACATTTAGATGTAGCCTTTGTCTCCAAACTGGACATCTACAAACCTTTGGCAAAGAAAGATTCGAGAAGGAAAAAAAATATGTCAAAAAGATAAAGGAACGGCAATTCCCAACACCACAAGTCGAGAGACATCTTCATCAAATGAAGATTTGAGCCAGTATAGAATAGGGAGATCAACCTGGAAATATATAAGTGCAGAAGGATATTCAACCCAAGAAATATCTAAATAAAATGAGACAACACTATTCAAACGCCCTATACATCACAGTTCAGAATCAAAGAAGGAACATTTGAGGCAGACAAAAGAAAAACAACTAATTATTGTAACAACCAATCCTGATCAAGGATGTCGAAAAATAGAAAAGAAAAAAAGGAAGAAAAGGGTGACTTCGACTTTAAGCTTAGCCCCACTTTTTGCGGGACAAGAGACTCACCTCCGCAAAAACATTTGACTGCTACCCCCTCTGGTTTTGAACCTGTGACCTCTTAGGTGAAAACACATGCTCTTTAACCATTAGGCTCACTATATATATATATATATATATATATATATATATATATATATATATATATATATTTCCCTAAATATTAAATCATAAATTTTATAACACTATGCTGGACCAGTTTATAATATATGAAAGTTGAATTAAATTATAACACACACACACATATATATCCTAAATTATAATACTCACCAACTTATTATAATTTCAAGGTATATTTATATATATTTTTGTTGAAATTTCAAAAGGTGCAAACCTCTTTTCTAAGGGAGATATTTGATCCTTCTTGGAGCTTGATAGATCTTGAGTTCAGCTAGATCTAACTAGTTTAATTATTAATTTTATTTTTTAGTTTAATTTTTATTTTTATGTAGTTTCAAGTCAAAATGTTTTAATTAATAATTTTATTTTTTAATTTCAATTTTATTCTCATCAAAAATTTTAGATAACATAACATAAGAGGACATTACAACATCTATTTCATCATGGGATGGAGAGTGTTTATGAGCTCAAAAATGTAATAAAATTAAATTTAAAAAGAAATACAATTTTGAAATATTATTGAGAAATGAGAGATGGATTTTGGGCATGTGGTAGTGATGAGCCATGGTGTTGACTCATGGTATGGTATGCTTAATAGTATCTATGGTCAAGTGGGGAGATTATCCATGGTTAAAAATATTGTTATATTGTAAGTACTATTTTGATTGTGAAATGAAAGATGGTTTTTGGGCATGTGGTATTGATGAGCTATCTTATTGGTCCATGGTATGGTATGATTAATAATATCCACTGTAAATTAGGGGTGAATAGCTATGGTTAAAAATCTTGTTACATTGTAAGTATTAAATTTCTATGTGCTTATTAATGAAATTTAAACATGGTTACAAAATTATTATTTTAATTTATATGGTAAAATGAATCTTAAATCAAATGTAATTTTTTTCTATTAGATATCATTAAGTCATTCATCTATGACCATTTCCATGAGAGGTAGTGTAAGGTGACTAATTTCTCATTATTTTTAAATAATCCACTTAGCACGCATTGCATTGGGTGTTGTTCACACAAGTGAAGAAGAAAATGTTATAAAATTAAATTCAAATAAAATATTTATAGAATATTCTGAGTCTTAAATAAGAGATGGTTTTTAAGTATGTTGTATTGATGGGTCATGGTATTTTCCCATGGTATTGTAACTCGACCTATTTACCAGCCTAGATCCATCTTACTCTGGATCTATCATGCGCAGAAAGGGATCAAATCTCTCGAGGTGCAAACCTATTTTTTGAGTGCAAAACTTGGGGAAAGGTTTTCACCTCGAGAGATTTGATCCCTCTCAGCGCATGATAGATCCAGAGTAAGATGGATCTAGGCTGATTCCAGTTGGAGGCATCAACGTCACATTTTTCAGATTATTAAAATTTTTGTATATTTTTGAGATGTACATCATACTTTGAAATTTTGAAGATTAGAAACACAAATTCTAACAAATGTTATTAATATAAATATGTTTGGTGATCATAAAATGAAATAATTAATATATTAAATAACAAATACACCTATCATATCATTCAAATGTGATATGAAGAATATATTGAAAAATACATGAAAAACACATAATTTATTTAGTATTTAACCTTAACCTGACTTCTTCTTCTTTTCTCTTAGAAACACCGGCACAATGTTAATCCAATAACTTTAAAATTAATGTACCATCAATGTACATCCAATTACATCAAATCAGAAATCAACGTTTACACTGAAATCAATGCATATAATGCAAACAATGAAATAGGATTAGAAAACAACATCTACAGTGAAATGGATGCATCTAATGCAGGTAATCAAATAGGATTAGAAAGCAACATCTACATTGAAATTAATGTATCTAGTGCAAGTAAGAAAATAATATTAGAAACCAACATCACTGAAACCAATGCATCTAGTGCAAGAAATCAAATAGGATTAGAAATCACCATCTATACTGAAATCGATGCATTTAGTGCAAGCAATCAAATACGATTAGAAATCATGTACATTGAAAACAATGCATCTAGTGGAAGTAGTCAAATATAATTAGAAATCAGCATCTACACTAAAATTAATGCATTAGTGCAAGGAATCAAATAGGATAGAAAATTGTTGTCTACACTGAAATCAATGCATTTATTGCGAGAAAACATATAGGATTAGCAATCATCTACATTGAAATCAATGCATATAGTGCGAGAAATTAAATATAATTATAAATAAACATATACGCTAAAATCGATGCATCTAGTGCAAGCAATCAAAATGGATCAGAAATCTCCATCTACACTTAAATCAATTCATCTAGTGCATGAAATCTTCTTCCCTCTCTCCCCCCTTGAAGTACATCTTTGTTTCCTTCCCTCTATCCACTCTCTCACATCCTCCCTTTCCTTCCTATCTCTCCATTTCTCTCCTACATCTCTATCAGTCTCTCTCTTCACCCTCCAACTCTGTTACTACATCCCTACCTCTCTCCTTCTCTCATCCCTTCTCTTCATATCTCATTCTTTGTCTCTTTATCTCATCTGAAAACACACATTCTCTCTCCATCTCTCCCTTGTCACTTAATCTCTCTCTCTCTCTCTCTCTCTCTCTCTCTCTATTTATATATATTCTTCCCTCCAACTCCATCTCTCTATCCCTCCCTCTCTCCTCCTATTTCCCTCCCTCTCTTCTCCTCTCTCTCTTCCTTCCTCTCCTACCCCCCTCTCTCTTCCCCCATCTCTCTCTTTTCCCTCTAATCCTCTCTCTTCCCCCATAACTCTCTCTCTCTCTCTCTCTCTTTGCCCTCCAATCCTCTCACTATCTCCATCCCTCTCTTCTCCTCTCCCCCCCCCCCCTCCATATTTATGTCTCCCTCTTCCTCGCGTACCCTTTTCTACCTCTCTCACTCCTCTCCCTCTCTCTCTTCATTCCTCCTCTCCCCTCTCCTTGATTTTATCCCATCTCTCCCTTCTCACTCCCTCTATCTGTCCACCTCTATCACTCTATGTCTTTGTTCTTCCCTTCCATATATATCTAGAGTTAATATATATCACGATACACTAATGTATATAATAATATAGAAAATTTAATATTGTATTAATCCAAAGTTATTAAATATAATAATATTAATATGAATATTAGTTTTAATATTATTATTATTATTATTATTATTTTGATATTAATATTAGGGATAATAATGGATTTTTTGGCATGATATTAATAATGATTTGGCCCATAGTATTTGACCTAGAGGATTCACCTAGATAAAACCTATTTTTTTATATTTACTCTATAAATCTATTTATATTTACCAACAGTCAAAAAAAGGTTTTCTTTATTTACCATACCTCTTTTATTTACAAAGGTATTTGGCCCATAGACTTGGTATATAATCAGATGTTGATTTATAATGATATTTGATATGTTTTTATATATTTATCATGCCTCTTTATACCTCTTTTATAAATATAGTATTTAGCCCATGGTATTAATAATAATTTGGCCCATGGTATTTGGCATATAGGTTTCACATAAATAAAACTTCTTTTTTGACTTATTGTAAATATAAAGAGATTTATGAAGTAAATATAAAAAGAGGCTTTATTTATTTAGTGGAAGTAGTTAAATATAATTAGAAATCAACATATTGACTAACACCGGCTTCTAGATTAAAACAACACTGACACTCTCTATCCTCCATGGTATCCTCCATGGTAGCTAAAGATGCGTTGGTTTTTCTTATCAACTGGATCGAGAGATTCCCTCAGTACAAGAATACAGAATTTTATATATGTGGGGAGAGTTACGCAGGTTAGTCTATATATAGAATTGGAAACAGCTGAACTTAATTACATTGTAGAGTAATTTTAAATATTCCATAACTTGATAGATAGAGCCCAATCAAATGTTTGACTTGACTTGTGTATTTTTTCACACAATAAAAACCAACTCAATTTTCACAGTATTCTGTTAAAAAACTCGACACTAAATCGCAATTATGTAAATAGAGACTTTGGAATTTGTTTGTGAACGCAGGGCATTATGTTCCTCAGCTTGCGAAAAAAGTGTACGAATACAACAAAGGGAATTCTAATCCCTTCATAAATCTCAAGGGTTTTATGGTATATATCCGTATTTTAAACTTTGTAGTGCTTGTTATATTTCTACAGCCTTGGTGGATAAAACTTTCTTAATGTGTTGTTTTCTCCAAACTCTAGAGCCTAGGTGGGATGAGATTTTCTTAATGTAATGCTCTTTCTATACAACACTGTTGTATCAATCCCGAAATTTATTGTTCAAAGATCTATGTTGTTCAGTCCGTCTAATTTTCAGTATGGTAAGCAACAAATATTGTTTGAATACTTGGATTAATTCAAAGTTTATTAGAATTTACTTTCTTGTACTGTGCACCACGTGGGAAATGGGTTCATTCACTTTCCCTAGGACTGGATAGGCACTCAATACTGGTGGTCTCATGCTTTGATATCGGATGCCACTTATAATAACATTATGAACATCTGCAATTTTAAGCAACAGAATCTTTCATCAGCCTGTAATAATTACCTTTATAATGATACCCAGAAAATTGAATTCAGTAACATAGATCCCTTGAATATTTATGCCCCACCATGCACGCAATCGGTAGGGAATGAGAGGTTGGCCAGATTGAAAAAATCGGTACGAATCATCTAACCCTGAAACTATCAACTAATTTTCAGTGATGAGGTCTCAACTAATATAATATATTAAAACCCTGGTGATTTCAAAGATTATGTGAACCATGGAGATTCAGGTAATTTCGTGCAGATTTTCTTGATCTTTGTGATATTATTCATTGTGAGCATTTGGTATCTACCATGAATGATTTAGGTATTAGAGAGTCACAGTTTTTTTTCTTGCTGGTAATGGTTTTGTTCTCCGTGTTTGTTTTCATGGCGGAGACCCATAGCAGAAGAGAGATATCACAACCATTGTCTCTCTTGTAGAAATGGTTTATGAGGGATACTGGGCTGTAGATGCACCGGATCTATCAAGCTGAGTTGTTTTATTTTATTTTTGGTTTATTTATATTATTGTTAAAATTTATTTGCTAAGCCGACACTTAATTTTTATTTTTTATTTTCTATTTTAATTTAAAACTTAAGTCGACATTTTGTATGAGGGCATGACCCACCTGACATCGGGGTCAAATTGGGCTGTAGATGCGCCTCTCGACGCAACAAGTTATTAATATCTATGGCAAAGTGGATGTGAATATCCATAGTTAAATATATTGTTATATTGTATGTTTATTCTAAGTATTAAATTTTTTATGTTCTTATTAATTAAATTTAAATATGCTACTGAATCAGTATTCTATTTCATAAGCTAAAATAGATCTAACTTATGGTTACTAATTATATTTTATATCTATTAATATAATATGTATATTATGAATTTTTTACTTAAAAAATTATTCCTAATTTTAACTTTTTAGGAACGCTACAACATCTCCCCATATGGGGTTCTATATTACTTGTTAATATAAATTCAACATATTAAGTTGGTATGTAAAAATGTTTACAAACTTTCTTACATCACTGGATTATTGACAATAAGTTATGTATTTACATGTTAACTTCTTTTAGATTCCAAGATTCTGAAACTTGGAAAATATAATTTCTACTTGTCTCAATTGTGATTCTTTCTATTTAAAGGAGTTTTCTAGTATTCCTTAGGAGTTGTTTAGATTTATAATTTATGCTTGAGATATTCTCTCAACCAAGTGATTGTGTGCCAAACATAGTCTACTTATCTTGAGATAATACTACATGTATTTATATGTAACATTATTTGATTAATTTAGGTGCTGATCAATTTTCCCAATCAGTATCAAAGTTTGTTTGGGTCTGGGCCTTGGCCCCTTTTGGGCCGATGGAAATAAAGTGTTTCGTTAATGTTTGCTTTTGGTTTGTCCATTTATTTAGGTCAAGCTTGGTAAAGTGTGGACGAGTGTTTCCATTTTCTTAGAAGTCTTATATTGACTAAGTTGTTGCGACTTTGGAAGAGACGATCAGAGCAGTGGAGTTCATGCTAGAGCATGGGTGAAGGAGTAGCAGTGTTCCTGTTAGCACCCATCGTTTGACTGGGTGTATTTCATTTGACCCTGGTGTTGCTGCTGGGATCAGATCCCAAGTCTCCATCATAACTGGATCTTGTGTGAATCACATAAGGATTTTGAGAGCATTGTCTGGCATAAGGAGAGCCCATTGTGTTTTTTGTGGAAGATCAGAATCGCTGCCTTGACTCTTTTGGTCCCACGGTGACGAGGCCAAGAGATATCATTTCACTCTCACGTTGGACATGAAGTGTTCGAAGCATCTTGGAATCATTTGGAAGATCTGATCCATTGGAATTGTTAGACTATTTTCCTGTCGAGGTGAGCAAATTGGAGCAACCGACTTTGCAAAACTACGATCTATCACCAAGAAAGTCAATTTGTCATCAGGAGAACTGAATCACGTGAAGCTTAGTGTAGTGGAAGGAAGGCTTAACAATCAATGGTGGTTTGAAAATTTTGTTTTTATGTGATCAACATGTCGGTGACTAGTGAGGTGGCTATGTTTAGAGTCGAGGATGACACATAATATTGCTTGGAAAGAGGTGATGCTTCTGCAGAAATGTCGTGATGTGTCAAAAGAAATACCCCATGTGAATTGATAGTGTGGGGTTGAAGTATCGAAGCATGTGTATTGATGTATTTTTATCTAGCCTGTGTGTGAGATATTGAATCGTCTGTTAATTGAAGCCTTTTAGTGATTCAAAGGTATTATGTGTACACTGGTGTTATTATATTTGAAGCGCTTGAATTTTCGAATGGGAATCTGTGGCGCCATCTATGGCTACTGACCTTTCGATGATTCATGGAATTTCGATGCATGAGATCATTGGTGAAGGAAACTTTGATCATTTTCAATTAGGAAGATTCAAGAGAGGAGCTTGTGTGGTGTTGTAATTACCATGAAAAGATATTTGGAGATTTTTATCACTTGGAGAAAACACTCGCTATGGGAAAAAATCTAAGGTAACCTCAAAATTATTTGATTTTGAATGTTGGCCCTTCAAATTAGAGAGGGATCTCTCCTTAAAACTCATATACCCAAGGTCACAGTGGTAGAAGGTTTGCAATATTTCCTATGGCCAAATTTATTTAAGGAATACTGAGGTTGGTTGGACTGTAGGAAAATTTCACCCTTCGGCATGGAGTCTAGCCCAATCAGCTTTATATAATCACATGTTCAATGAGAAAACATCACAAAAGAGATATAGTGACATTTCCTTTAACAATTTTTATAAATTTGGAGGGTAGTATAGGAAATCAGTGTGATATTTATGTGAAAAAAAAAGTATTTAAATATCTGAATATAAAGAAAATGGAGCATAGAAATATGAATTCTAATTTCAAACCACTTAGCATTTAGAAATTGAAGAACGTATTAAAAACCAAGATACACACAGGGAATTGTGACACAAGAATTTCTGGAAACTTCTCACGTAGATTGATTTCTTATAATATGATAACACAATACATAAAAATGCTTTCTTTCAAAAGTTCCAACCTTGTTACATTCTACATTTCCTGTCTTTATAATAAACTAACAAACTAAAACAAGTTTCTCCTTCATACTTAATTACAAATTGCTAAAAATAAAAGAGGTAAAGCATATCTCTCAAACACATCCACATGAACATCTGTCCAAACATATCTGCAGCAAAACATCATGTTGGTTTTGGAGTCTTGTCTGCAGATAAGGATGACCAAGTCAAATTTGATGAGGTGGAATATAATTCAACAGTTGTCTATGATCTTTTTCCTCACGAATTCTTGAAAAAGAGGGTCCAACGATCCATTCGAAACTCCAAAACCGTGATAGTTGTTAGAAAATCGAGATAGGTTTTTTAAATGGGCCAACGACAAAAACCACTTTCAGTTTTGAAAAAATAATTCTCATTTTTTTGGGAAGCATGCCAGAAATTACTGTGTTGTACATGAAACAACATAGTTTTAACTGACCATTTTTACAAAAATGCATTGCTACTCCTGTTGTGAGTGAATTTTCCTTTTTTATTTTGCAACACACGATAACGGTGACACTCCCATTGTTAGCACTTTTTTAAAATTTCAAAACTACAATAACTTTGATACTCCCATTATAAGCGATTTTCCCTATTTATTACAAATTGGCGTTGGCAATCCCATTGCCAGCGCTTTAAAAATCATAGACTAAAATTGTGGTGACATCTAGCTTCACGGGGATGTTTTATGATCGTAGGTGGTAGAAATAACCCCTATATACCATAGGCATGATCCATTGGACTGATCCCAACTCAACAACTACAACTTGCAACTTGCATCATAACTTGACTTGAAACCAACTAAAATCAATCTGTACAAACTAAAAATCACAACTTCACACTACCAAAATTGAAAATTATACTGTAAAATTCACTATTGAAAATCAAACTGAAAAATATTGAAAACTAAAATGAACAATTTTGAAAGAAATTCTCAAAGGGATGCCCAAAGTGTTAATTATATTAAACAACATCCAACTCCATGCTACTAGGAACCATTTATAAATCAAGTGATATAAAAATTCCAATGTAACCATGAAAGTGGTGAAAAGGATAGGAAAATTAATAAAGATAATAACAAAAAAATATTTTTGGTAGCTCATATACACAATCCTTGGATCTTGTTCTTATGAAGGCAAAGGTATCTGAAGTTTTAATAAAAATGAACTCCATGTAAACTGCCACAGGATCTTGGAAAGAAAAAAAAAAAACTCATTTTGGTCAAATACAGAATCAATGCTTTAATGAAACTCCTGATGAACTTGTTCTTGTAGATAAAACATAGTTGACTGATGTAGTAACTTATTATTATATTTTCACTACCTTCATGTGAGTTTGATTGACATTTGGCATACACTGGCTAATTATTTTCATAAGGTTGATGCAAATGAATGCTTACAGATAAATGGAATTCTATTAGTTTCTTGTGTCGATCATCCTCATCATAATCATCGTACTTATCATATATGGGTAAATAAAAATCCTTTGTATAATAAAAATTAATCTCTTGATCTCCCATTCCTACTTCTTCAAAAACTGAGTGTGAATGATTTTTAATAAGCCATTGTTCTTCATAGGAATTTGCAACAGTCAATCCTTCATCAAGTTGACAACTCAAATCATAACAAAAAGTATTTGAAGTATCTAGAAAACTATCACATAAATTTTCAACCTCAATTTTTAGGAGAATATATTCATTTTGATGTTGAATAGAATTTCCTAAATATTGACTCTGATAAGACAAATCCTAATGTTTTCTCCGAATCAACAATGCTTCTTGTTCTAACTGGAATTCTTCAGCAATTCTCTCTAAACAATTAATCTTATATTTTTTATTAAAAAAAATTCATGAATCGAAAAAATAAGATATAAATGAAGAGCAACCTTCATGAAATTCATCATTGGAAAACATATTAATCCATTCCTTAAAATCTTGAAGAGAATCAAGGTCTGACACATATTTTGTTATCAGAATTGATGGCATATCTATATCAACGGTTGCAATCACCATTCTAGAATCAATGGAGTTGCCAGTGAGACTCTTGAGCTAGGAATCCTATACATAATGGAGTCACCATGGAATATTCTAGATTCGAATTCTTGAAGATGGAGTCGCCAGAGAAAAATCTCATAGCCAAAACTGATGTCCAAATCTTGTTTTTCCCTCATGATACGATCAAAACAATAAATTAATTTAGGGAGAATGTATCCTATGTTCCCCAGCAATGGTGCCAAAATGTTATCACTTAGACAAGACCCTAATTTCGGGAAAAATTATAAGGTAACCTAAAACCGATTTGAGGTTTTAAGCTTGCCCTTCAAACTCGAGAGGGATCTCTCCCTAAAAATAATCTACCCAAGGTCACAGTGGTAGAAAGTTTGCAATATGTCATACGAACATATTTATTTAAGAAAAACTAAGGTTGGTTCGACTTTAGGAAAATTTCACCATTAAGCATGGAGTCTGACCCAATCATCTTTATATAATCACACGTTTAGTGTGAAAACATCACAAATGCAAGATTGTGACCATTCCTTTGACAATTTTTAGGAAGTTGGAGGATAGTAAAGTAAATCAGTGTGATATTTATGTGAAAAAAATAAGTGTTCAAATATATGATTTCAAATAAAATGGATCATAGTGTTGAGGAGGTAAATCCCCTCTGCGGACAGAGGCGATCCCTACTAGCCTAGCAGGGGTCTAGCAACAATCATCAAATGCTACAACGCAAGTTCCTAATTGCGAATAAATAGACCAACGATGGAGGCCTACCTAGAGTCCAGTGCTATGATTCATAGAAGAGACAGCGTTCCCGTTCCTCAGCCTCGGCAGATCACGATCCCCACGATCTCTGTGAATGGACACCTGCACATGCAAGAAACAACATGAATACAAGCATAAAATCCAGAATACGCAACTATATATCAGTCAGAAAGGATATAACTCATCATTAACATAAGTGAAAAACAGAGTGGAACCATAACCGGTAGTCATTCATTAATAAACAATCAAAAGAGAGTACAACCAATGTTCTGACGCCGCGGTCTCCTTCGGATGGGTCCCCAGTCGTTCACGTCTTGCAAAGCTCGCCAGGGAAAGGGCAAGCCTCTCTAGAGTCTCTCGATGATAGTCTCCTTACTTGAGTCGGCCTTAAGGGAAGAAAGAGGGCTCTTACAGCACAAAGGCTCTTGGGAATTAGGAGATTCAAAGCTTAGGCACTTCAAGACTAGATTGCAATGGCAATAGGAAAGCTTTTATAGATGGGGAAGGAGGGAGTTGGGATCCCTATTATTGTGGGATTGGCCCTATCATCAAGGAAGGTTCCATGAGAGGTGGCAAACCACTTCCCTTCCATGGAACTCCCGTAGCCAAACCTCCCAACTCAAGATAGGAAATGGTTTCTGAGTTTGTTGAAACACAACTTCCGCCATCTTTATTTAAAAAAACACTCCTTAAATTGGCCGGCGCGACTGCTGCTCTGGGACAGAGCGCCCGTTGGCGTGGCCTCTTTGTATTATTTTCCCCATTGGCACGAGTGATGAACTGTCTGCTAGCGCCAATGCAAAAAGGAGATGTTTTCATGGTTTTTTGCAAGGAGATGTCTTTAGGGAAATTGAAGCTCATGTTTAGAGGAATGCATTGATGATGATTTCAAGGCATGACAATGTTCACGGTCACAAAATGGGTCCTCCATAGTGCGGGACGGGGAATGGTAGGGACAGTGACAAATTACTGTGTAACAGATGTCCCCTAAAGTATGAGGCCCGAGAGAGAGAGGGGTGAAATGCTTTACGAGAACATGTTCAACTGAAGCCCCGCCGTCGGAAAACCTGCGTAGAAAAATACAACTGATATCTCAAGTACATGATGTATATGTGGTATGGGCGTGTAGCCCATCCGAAACAAAGGCGACTATAACTGATCCTGTGGTATACAATGCATCCAAATGAGGGATCAAATAATAGACTGGGTATTATAACAATCCAATCAGTGAGTCATGTACATAATGATAATAATCCACAATCGCAGCCTGGATTACAACAGACACAATCCAGGATCTTGCGCTCCATCTCGACCCAAATAAAGTACAAGTTCAAGCATGCGAATATGTGAGCTGAAGTCGAACATGCAAGAACATCGTCTGATTACTAGCCAATGATGAGAGCTGTTAACAGACGCGAGAGGAACCACCAATAATGAAAATGGCCCTCAAGGTACTATAGGTACAATCTACAGCGTGTGAATCAATGAGCTGGCGTCGAACACCCATAGAATCACTCGATCAGAGGCCAATGATGAAAACCCCACGTCGAATGCGACGAACCTGCCATTGAGGCATGCAGGCTCCAAGGTACCATGAAGGAGTCTCTAGATCAACTTCCTGGATAATGAAGTAGAGGGGCTCCATTGTGAAGGATATTTTGATCGAAGATGTGGCCATACGTTTCCTACATCATCGATACACTGAGACAAATAGGAACATGATGTTTTTGGTGTGAATCGCATCTAAGGAGATTCGTAGGAAAGGTTGATATTCAAGTAGAGGTCAACTTTCGAACATATAAACGGCACGACAGTGGACTTGGCAGTATTTGACATCAACAGATCAGAGGTCATGGTGACGAGGCAATGAGCAGAGGAGAGGTCAAAAAGGATTATCCAAACCCACGGAGGCAAAGTGAAGAAATGAGATGAGATTTCCCCAACCCAACACGAATGCAGACAAGTGCCATGTTCAAGAGCGACATACTACCGACGACAACGATGATGGTTCCATTTTTTCCCCCACCATTTCTGGCGAGTACCCCAATTATTTTTGATAACAAGCTTGAAGGGGATAGCATATGCTTGTGATATAAGTCCGCCCTTCGGGCGAATCCATCCTAGTGCATTTAACGAGTCCTGGGAAGGAGAAACTCGGAGAACGTCATTTCGACGAAATCCAATGTCATCAGGGTTTAACGAGTCTGACAAAGGAAGAACTCGGCGTCTTTTCATGTTTAGAGAGTTTGAAAAGACAGCGGAAAAGAAAACTCCACAAGTCCCTTTTCGTAAATAGTTCCCCAGATCCGAAAAGGTAGAAAACAATATCCGGGGAAACCTCCTAGTCGCGATAGGCTAGGGTATTCCTTTTTCGTAATCAATCCATCCCAGCCCGAAAAAGGGTTAAACTTATACTGGGTGGATGTCGATTCGTGTCCATTTTAACGAGATCGAAACAACAAGGGCCTCGGCGATCTTTTCATATTTAGAGAGTCAGAAAAGAGCTGAAAGATGACTCCAAAGTGACTTTTTCGTGTATTTACCGAGTCCGAAAAAGTATAAAATACAACTCGTTTCCACCGTTAAAGTCGCAAAAACCTGCTGCTGCACATACCAAGCAAGCGTAAAACCCATTTTCGACATAACATATTAAAATATTTGATAAAAATAACTTTTAAAACCCATCCTATGTCGAAAAATTTATAAATATGCAAAAATGGTAAAAACAGAATTACATTTACTATTTACCTCGGTAAAAAGCAACAGTGGTCCATTTGGAGTGCGAACTTCTGACGGTGATTGCGACAGATCCGGTTGACCATTCAGATTCTCGTCTGTGACAGGTAAGAGGCGCTTCCCTGTTCTTCATTTCAATCCATTTTTTAATAGTTTTCCCTCATGTATCAGCCCTCTGTGGCCACTCTTTGAATTTTTAGGGCTGCGCTCATTGGCGCGGGTATTGGGCACGGACCCGTGCCAATGGGCTTTTCTATGCAAAGGGCTCGCGCCAGCAGCCGAACCCAAAATTCTGCCTAAAAATCCGAAATTTTAATCATTCTAAATGAAATTTGAAGCCTACCAGAGATCTAATTAAGGGTTTATGACCATGTGGATGCAGGAAATCAAGAAAAATGGTGATTGAGTGGAAAGAAAGAGAGCATGGAGAAGAGGATGAACAGGCCATAGAAAGTGAGGCTTGCATGAATGCCCTCAGAAACTTTGGGCTAAAGAAGTTCTTCCTTACACCCTGTTTACGAGCTCAGCCTGAGCTCCTCCAGTATTTGATCAGTATTTGGGACGAACAGGAACAAGTGTTCAAGTTGCGAGATCAGGTATTGGAGCTGGAGGTTTCTGATGTGTATTTCATAACCGGATTGTCTCACAGAGGTCCGGTACCCATCCTGACTGGGAGCAGACCATCTGGCGAGAAGATGGAAGAAGTGATGGCACGAGTGTGCCCAAGAGCACAAATGGGATCAGGGAGCAAAAAGGTGGATATCCACACTATCCCCGATCTGGCATTGAGAGTTGTCCTACATAACATCACGCGGGCTGCAGGATCGCAGGCACCGCACGAGGCCACAAAGGCCCAACTCCTGCTGGTTTCATAGTGCATGAGTCCCGTACTGTTTGACTGGGCAACAACAGTAACAATAAACATGAAAATACAGTTCACAAAATGCAAGCAAGCCAAGCTGAAACAGTTTGGCTATGGTTCCATCCTGGTATCGTTCATTCTGGAATGCTTACCAATCTTCCAGGGCCAAGGGGCCATAGTAGAAGATCCGATACCACGAGAGCCAAGAATGGCTCGCTGGGCAGCACTAATTCCCAGAGCTAGAGGTGGCCAACAGATGTCCTGGAGGCCGGAGTTTTTTAGGTGGTTACGGCCCCAGTTGATTGTAGTGGAGGACTGGCCATATGCAGGAACTGACTACACTAGAGACCCAGATCTCCCACTGCCAGAAGGAGATGACTGGGACAAGGAGTTGGGTAAGACCTCATTGTTTTGGTTTTTATGTTTTATGTTTTTTTTGTTAATACACATTCTTCCTAACACATTTTATATATGCATGCAGATGTGGGCCCTGAGAGACCAGCTGGGATGTCTCCAATCTCGCGGAGGACTCATCTCACCCATGATCCTCAGGGAGAGGGCACAGGAGGAGAGGAGTTGATCCAGAATCTCGAGGGCATTTCCCGAGGGATCCCGGACTATGCTCGGCTGGTGGATGTACTGATGGCGTACCAGCGTCATACAGTGGGAGTTCCAAGTCGGATCCACCGAATCCTGAGACGCTTAGTGCATGCAGTTACATGTTATCACGAGCATCATGCGGATTAGCTCTTAGGGATTATACCACACATATTTTTTGAGAGACATATCATCTCCGGATGTACTTAAGACGATTATGTATATTTTGACTTTATGTGACGCACACTGTGCAAACATTTCGACACACACACACACACATATATATATATATGACTATTTTGGATGGATATTTTACATGTGATGATGTTTTCTATATGTCATGCAAATGTCTAATACAAATGTAATCTAATGTATCAGTTACATAACAAACGACCCAATGCGAAATGTATTCACACAATGTATCCACTCACACATTTCATTTTTACGCAAGCTTAAAAGCACATATGGACATACATATGCAAACTATGCTTGAGAATGAGTTTTATTTTTATGCAAGATTAAAACACAAACTATGCTTGAGATAAGGAAAACGGGCATGCCCCCCAGCATGGTGTCTCGATTTGAGGTGCATGCCCCCCAAGCTTCAGTCCATTGGAAATGGAGTGAAGGTTCAAAACAAAGTCGAATTGAACATGTTCGCGTTTCATTATTTTAACGAGGTTGACACACCTAAAAGAACTATCCTCGAACAGCTTGTTTCATTGTTTTTAGGAGCTCGACACAAGTGAAGGAACTATGCTCCGAGAACCTGGTTTAATTTTTTAAAGAGATTGACACAGGGAGGAAACTGTGCTCTAACCGACTTACATCAAAATTAACAAGAAGGCGGTGCTTCCAATAGTTTCACTCCCGATGGAAGGAAAACATCCTGGAAGTCAGGACCTAATGCCCCCAGTACACTATGCACGACGGCGTCGTCACTGAGTGCGGGCACAGGATAGGTAGACATATAGTTGACCTGCGGTGGAGCAGATACAACAGGTGAATAAAAACTAGGAGTGGGTGATGGCGGACCAGTTGCCACATTAGGACCAAAGAACGAAAGCTGATCAATGGTCACGATCCGTCCTTCATGCGGAAAATAGGCCACACGAAAAAGGGAGGAGACGAGCGCTCCCATGGCATAGGTGTAATCGCGCCCCAGGAGCAGATTGAAATCCAAGGGGCCTGGAACGACCATCACGTCCATATGGATGGTTTTACCTCCCAAAGTAACCGGTAACCTTGGAAGGATCCCCAATGGTTGACTCGTCCTTCTGTTAAAAGTCAACAGATTCTGCGTAACAGGCGCAAGCGACGGCGAACCGAAAGCTTGCCAGGTAGTTGAGGATAGAATACTAACAGAGGCACCTTCGTCTATAATGGTGCTGGGTACAACCAGACCAAGAGCCTGTACTGTGATCTCGAAAGGCACGTAAGACGGAAGGTGGAATCCTGCAAATCGACTCCAATCAAAGGAGGCAACCAGACTACTCGGAGGGGATACCATCGAACCGAGAAGGTCTTCCCCTGGTGTTACGGAAGAAGGAGCATCCTCCATAACCTCCATATCGAAGGCGGGAGGGATATCCTCCATAGCCTCCATCATGGGAGGCGGAGGAGCAGCTTCTTGAAGTACAGGGACAGGAGAATCTTTCTCCAAGTCTGAAGAATCTGAAGAAATCAGAAGAACATGGGGGGTGTGAGATCCACTCTCGACAGAAAAGACCTGGTGCACCGCGGATGGGGCCAGCTCAACCGATCCTACGACCAATGGTTGGTCAAGGACGGATTCGTGAATTTGAATTTCTGGGGGAGTGGGATCAACCAAGGATGACTCTTGACCAATCGTAGGATTAGCTGGCGAAGGACTCAAAGAAAGCCGATTATAACCAGGTGGAAGGCGTGGTGTGGAACCGGTTGGGTTGTCCAAAACTCGCTTGGCTTCATCCATATAAGGACAAAGGTGAATGGCATGGTGCCCTTCACACAACTTACAGGGATTGGTGATCTTACCCTGCTTCTTAGGAGCCTTATCAGTACCAGTTGAAGACGTGCCCCCAACCTGGCTCCCGGAAGTCAAAGGCAATGGCGGATGACTGTCAGACCATGCTTCGAGCACTTTGGGGATGCCAGGGAAGTCTCGAAGAAGATGGTCTCCCGTGCACAATAGGCAAGGGAACTTGACTTTCCGTGGAGGGTTGGAAGGTTTATCGAGAGGAGATATTTCAGAAACAGTGGCTGCACTTTTAGCCTCTCGCTTATCTGACTTCTTCTTCTTTGTCTTCTTCTTCTTCTTCTTAACCACCTGGTTACTCGAATCTAGGCTTTCACCAGGTGAAGTAGAAGAGGAGGACGCAAAAACAGGCGAAGAAGGGGAGAGGTCCACTTTGGAATCAACATAATGTTGTTCAGGTGGAGGAAATGATTGAACATTAGCGGAGATATTTGGGACCACAGAGGTTGAAAACAACCAAACAGGCAACCCAACAGTTAACCTAGGAAGGGACAACGTCGCCATGTAAAGAGAACCAACATTCCCAAAAGGAGGAAAATGACCAGGATTCCCTTCTGAGGGGATTCCTTGGTTGGTAAACTCTGAAAAAGTTGCCATCAAAACTCAACACCACACACGGGCTGAAAAAGAGTCAAGACACACGATCAAACGGTCAACAAGCAATATCTAACAGGGCGTATAATCGTGGGTGATTAATTTTTACCACATTGAAAAATAAGAAACTTCACTGTTTCATGTTTTAAGAGTCGAGAAACGATAAAAGATGACTCTATCTCTTTCAGGTTTGACACAAGCGTGAAAGGACAAGCGCTTGACGGTCTTTTCAAATTTAGGGAGTCAGAAAAGACCAAATGACTGCTCAGGAATACTAGGCACAAAGGGTGTACCAAATAACCATGAACTGCAATATACACCTTGGTTTTAATAATGAAAAAGAAATCGACCAAGGACTTTCCGTACGTGCAGGTAGTCTCCCCGAATGCTGTGTTCGGTGTATCACGGGTATAGGGCGGCAGACTCGGCTTCTTGTGGATAAAGGATTGAAAACCTAGAGGGGTCTCCCTTTATATACGCGACGGTACGGGGAGCACAAGTCCGTGCTAGCGCTGTCTAAAGCCAAAAGGCGAACGACAACTGCTAGGTTTAAAGACGCCGGAACACGTCTCTAGCCTAGACCTCTAAATGTGTTTCGTTAGATTTCAATGCTGCCTTAGTGTAAATTGAGTAGATTTTAAAGTTGATCTTCAATTACGTTTCAGTTTTCAGGCCCTAACGAATGTGTTGTTTCCAAAAACTCCTAAATGCAAAGCTACATGCCACAGTACATCATTTTGTTCGATGAAAACTAGCTATAGAAGAGTTGAGAGTTTTTACACAAACAAAATGATCGGAAGACAAACAATGATATCTCTAATGCAACTAATGAAATTGAAAACTTTTCATTCAAATCACTAATTACTAGTAAAATCGAAAAATTTCAATTTGCACTAATCAACCAAAAGCAAAAGAGATTTTTTTTGTAATTTTCAATGTTTGATAGCTAGATGCACTAAACAAACTGAAAATAAAAGAGAAGCAACTTGAGAAACGATATTGAGAGAGCAAAACGAACAAATTTCACTCAATGACACAAGCAATCAGATCTCAAATCGACCAAAGTCTCTCAAAACCAAGAAAAGACTCAAAGGCTCCAATGGACCGTGTGATCTAGGCCCAAAGCAAGACCAAACGAAATTTGAATGAAGAAATGAGCAATCACCCAAAAATCGCAACAAAACAGCGAACAACTACTAAAAGAATGCGGAGGAGCAATCAGAGAGTTGACTGGATAAACGAAACACCAAAACTCCCAAGGAGGGCTCGATACACAAAGCCACTAGATGCCCTAGGGCTTAAAACGTGAAATCGATGGAGAAAAGCAAACAACCAAAGGATGAAGGCAAATTCCCAGTCAAACAGGACTCCAACACACTCAGGTAGTCGAAAAATCAAGAAGAAAAACACTGACCAGACCTAGAGAGCTCAAAACTGAGCAAACTCAAATACCCTACAGGAGTGGCGCGACTGAAAGGCTGCAACTGGCGCCAGCAAGCAATTGTCACGGGCGATACAAAAGCAACATGCACCAATTGGCGTGACTGTCGGGCTAAAAAGAGCGCCAGTCGAGTTTCTCAGCCAAAGATAAAAAAGAACTACTCCAAAAGTAGATCAATGTAAACTAAGCAAACCAAGAAGCAAAAAACAGCAAAAGAACCCAGCCCAGAAGGCTAACCAAGCAAGGAAAATCACAAAACAATCAAAATGAGACAACGAAACTAGACGATCCCCAGCGGAGTCGCCAAATTGTTGAGGAGGTAAATCCCCTCTGCGGATAGAGGCGATCCCTACTAGCCCAACAAGGGTCTAGCAACAATCATCAAATGCTACAGCGCAAGTTCCTAATTGTGAATAAATAGACCAACGATGGAGGCCTACCTGGAGTCCAATGCTATGATTCGTAGAAGAGACAGCGTTCCCGTTCCTCAGCCTCGGCAGATCACGATCCCCACGATCTCCGTGAATGGACACCTGCACATGCAAGAAACAACACGAATACAAGCATAAAATCCAGAATACGCAACTATATATCAGTCAGAAAGGATATAACTCATCATTAACATAAGTGAAAAACAGAGTGGAACCATAACCGGTAGTCATTCATTAATAAACAATCGAAAGAGAGTACAACCAATGTTCTGACGCTGCGGTCTCCTTCGGAAGGGTCCCCAGTCGTTCACGTCTCGCAAAGCTCGCCAGGGAAAGGGCAAGCCTCTCTAGAGTCTCTAGAAGATAGTCTCCTTACTTGAGTCGGCCTTAAGGGAAGAAAGAGGGCTGTTACAGCACAAAGGCTCTTGGGAATTTGGAGATTCAAAGCTTAGGCACTTCAAGACTAGCTTGCAATGGCAATAGGCAAGCTTTTATAGATGGGGAAGGAGGGAGTTGGGATCCCTATTATTGTGGGATTGGCCCTATCATCAAGGAAGGTTCCATGAGAGGTGGAAAACCACTTCCCTTCCATGGAATTCCCGTAGCCAAACCTCCCAACTCAAGATAGGCAATGGTTTCTGAGTTTGTTGAAACACAACTTCCGCCATCTTTATTTAAAAAAACACTCCTTAAATTGGCTAGCACGACTGCTGCTCTGGGACAGAGCGCCAGTTGGCGCGGCCTCTTTGTAGTATTTTCCCCATTGGCGCAAGTGATGAACTGTCTGCCCGCGCCAATGCAAAAAGGAGATTTTTTCATGGTTTTTTGCAAGGATATGTCTTTAGGGCAATTGAAGCTCATGTTTAGAGGAATGCATTGATGATGATTTCAAGGCATGACAATGTTCACAGGTCACAAAATGGGTCCTCCATTGTGCGGGACAGGGAATGGTAGGGATGGTGACAAATTACTGTGTAACACATAGAAATATGAATTCCAATTTCAATCCACTTAGCATTCAGACAATGTAGAAAGTATTAAAAACCAAGAGACAAACAACGAATTGTGACACGGGAATTTCTACAAACTGCTCACATAGAATTTTTTATTATAATCTAATCACACAGTACATAAAAAATGTTATCTCTCAAACTTTCCAGCCTTGTTTCATTCTACAGTCCTTGTCTTTATAATAAAATTACCAACTAAAACATGTTTCTCCCCCATACTTAATTACAAATTGCTAAAAATAAAAGAGATAAAGTGTGTCTCTCAAATACATGCATATGAACATATTTCCAAACCTATCTTCATCTAAAGCTCATGATGTTGCTAGAGTCATGGTTGGAGATAAGGATCACCAAGTCGAATTTGATGAGGTGGCATCCAAGTCAACAACTGTCCATGCTTTTTTTCCTCACAAATTCCTGAAAAATAGGTTCAAGTGATCCATTTGAAACTCCAAAAATGTGATATTTGTTAGAAAACCTAGAGAATTTTATTACAATGGGCCCATCACGGACAAAACCCTCTTTTGGTTTTGAAAAATTTGTACTGATTTATTTGGAAAGTGTGCCAAAAATTATTGTATTGTAAATGAAAAGCATATTTTTAACTGACCATTTTTACAAAAATGAGTAGTTACTGCCATTGTTAGTGCTTTTTCCTTTTTTTTTATTTTCAAACACATGATAATGTTGAAATTCCCTTTTTCATTGCATTTATTAAATTTCAAAGCTACAATAACAATGATAAGCCCATTATCAGTGTTTTTCCCTGTTTATTAAAAATTGGCGCTGACACTCCCGCTGTTAGCGCTTTAAAAATTTTAGACTAAAATTATGATAACAGAGACCATTTTCAGAGGTTACCGCTGAGATTGTCACGTTTGAATATTTTTCAATGGACTGACACTCAACACGTTCAAGGACTTTCCACTGGATTATTTTGTGTTGGAGGAAAATAGGGAGCCTAAAGCTTCTCCAGAATCTTATGTGTAGCAGAGAGAAAAAAAGAGTAGCTCTCGCTATAAACGATCGCATGTGGGTGTAGTTGTTGATTTTCAAGGCCAACATTGTACGAGGGTTTTTGTTGTTCTCCTTAGTTGAGGCACAACATAAGTGTCGTTTTGATTTGGGATGGCTACACTCGATCCTGTGACCACCATGTTCAATATTGCCTCAATGTTCTAAATTGTGTGGATACACAAGAGCACACTGATAAGGAAATAGAATGGATGAAGCTAGAACACAATGTGACAGTGTTCCAAAGAGTGACAACTTAGATGCTACAAAGCCTATGGTGACAAGCCTAAATGAAGCCCGTGAGACAAGTTGCAACATTAGTGATTTTTTTTTGTTTATAAAAGATGAAGAAAGACAAAAGGCAAATCAACCCACATGGGTGAAGGTATGGAAACCAAATTTTCCATGATGCCATAAATTAGTGTTTTTTTTCTTGAATTAATTTGAGTTTTGTGAATGAAACATGTTGAGCTTGATCAACTCAACATGTAAAAGAAATTTGTTAGAATTGATCACTCTAACAACTACAAATTAAAGTTAAAAGAATCAAGACAAAGACACCAAGTTTGTATATGATTTTAGAAGAAGTTGAAGTGTGACGGTAGCAGTGGATATTAGTTGGTTGAAGTAAAATATATGGACAAACAAGGTAAAGTATTGTGTGTTGAATAATGAAGCACACTCAATATCACGTAGTAATGTGAATCACACATGTATTAGTAAGAAAGTACGGTGTTTTGTAGTGGTATTTGGAAAGTATGTACATGGAAACTCCATGAGTTGGAGTGTGTAATGTAAGCTTGATGAGGCATGTGTACCCCCTTGAAATTTGAGGTAATATTAAAACCACTTTGTAAGTGCAGGTTTTTGGTAGGCCAGAAACCACTTGTGAGAGTGTAGTGCAGGTTTGTGGTAATCCAAAACCACTTATGAGAGCAAATTGGGTAGGGATTGTTGAAAATTTGGTACCGGAGGACAGGTGGTTCCCTAAGGCTTTGATCTTTGGCCTAGGGAAAAGTGTCCAAAAGAATTTAATTTTTCTCCTAAAGTGACTTTATAAAGTTATAAAGTCAAATCTAATTTAAAAGTGACTTTAAGTGATAAAGTTACTAAAGTCTAATTTAAAGTGACTTTAATAAAGTCAATATAAAATTAGAAAGGAAAAAGTGACTTTGGAAATAAAAGACTAAGTGGGTCTTTATTAAAGTGGGGTGAATTAAAAAAAATAGAAAGTGAGATTTAAATGAGCATTTAATCTCAGCCCTAGATCTCAATCTATCTCAGCCATTGGATTTAGGGATTCCCCAAAAGTCACTTAGGGTTAGGTTAAAGGAGGAAAAGGAGGGAAAAGTTCATTCATTCTTTCATGAGCAGATTGAGAGAGGAATAGAAGGAGAGCAAGGGAGATTTCTGAGCAAAGAGGAGAAAGAGAGTAGCTGATAGAGACTTCAGCAAAGGCCGTACAGCAGCAAAGAGGCATGGTTCCCAAGACAGAAATTCGTACAGCAAGTGTTGGGCACATTTTTCGAGGGAGAGAGGCACAGTTTTCAAGGAAGGCTGTACAGCAGCTTCAGCATTTATTTCTGGGAAAATTCTGGGCACAAAAATCGAGGAGAGAGACTATTGGTTGGTGGCACGAATTTCTAGAAATCCGTACAGCAGCAAAACAGTAACTTCAGCACAGATTTCGAGGCTTAGAAGCATGGAAATCGAGGAGAGAGGTTTGATGTACAAATCCGTACAGTCCGTACAGCAGTACGGCCGTACAGATGGGCACATATTTCGAGAAAGGCAGTACAACATTTAATGCTGTAATAAATGCTAAAAAATTTCTGTTTTTGTTTTTACTATTTTACGTTTTCCAAGGCGAGTGAATGCAGTAAAGAGATAAATGCAGTTGTTTAGTTGCTAATTTTTTACTTGTAATTTCACCTCACTATAAAAGAATTTTCGAAATAAGAAGGAGCTTTGTTGGTTTTTGAAAATATGTAGAGGTTTTTCGGGAGTCAGATCGTTAAAAATATCTGTGTTAAAATGTATGAATGGCTGTTTGTATGTGCTGATATTTATTTCTGCATTTTCCAGCATTCTGTAATATTTCCAGAATTTGTGTTTTCAGCAAAATTTATTTTTCAGTTGTTGAATGTATGGATATGAGAAAGGGCATTTAACTATTTTGGAGAAATAAGGTGAAACTGAAAACCGGGGTGGGAAAGAGGAAATTTCTACATGGTATCAGAGCTTGAGTGCTGAAGTGCAGTTTGGGACAGCAAGGAGAAAAAATACAGCCTGCTGATTTTTCACTCAGAAAATTCCAGCAAGCTTATTTTTTCACAAACATAATTTTTACCTTTACTACAGCAGTGTTATTTTTTAGTTTTAGGACAGCAGGATGTCTTTGGGACTGAGGGTGGAGGATAGGTTGGATGGGCATACCAATTACAGTGTTGTGAAGGAGAGAATGCAGAGTATCTTTGAGGAGGCGGAAGTCTGGGACATAATGGTGCATACCGCACAGAACCCTGTAAATGTGCCTACTGATGCTACTCAGTTGGCAGCATATAATAAAAAGAACAACAAGGGTAAGAGACTGATTCTAGACGGAATCAAAGGCCATTGCATTCCTCATGTGAGAGGAAAGAGAAATGCTCATGAGATATGGACAACATTGACCAACCTCTACCAGAGTACCAATGAGAACCGAAAAATGGTCCTGAAGGAGAAGCTAAAGAACATTAAGATGGGTAAGACTGATAGTGCAGCTGGATATCTCACAAAGATTACTAATGTGAGAGATGAGTTGGCAGCGATTGGAGAGGCCATTCCACCCACTAAGTTGGTGCGGATTGCAGTGAATGGCCTCCCCAGTTCATGGATGAACTTTGTTGATGGGGTTTGTGCACGTGAGACCCTTCCCACATGGGAGAGGTTTTGGGATGATTGCATTCAGACAGAGATTAGGAAAGGTCAGCTTGGGGCAGCCAAGCCAGTTGAGCAAGATGAGGATGTAGCACTGTTGGCAGGACGCAAGAAAGGCAAAGGGAAGAAGCAGGCTTCCACAAGCAATGGTGGGGGTAAAGGCAAAGGTAAAGGTAAACAGGATAACTCACAGAAGGACTATTCCAAAGTGAAGTGTTGGAATTGTCAGAAGATGGGACACTATGCAGTTGTGTGTCCGGAGAAGAAGAAGAAGAAGGGGAAGAACCAGAGCATGGCAGCTTCAGCAGAGGTTGAGGACTTTGCAGATCGCTTTGACCGGGAGTTTGGGTTCATTGTGTGTGAGTCTTCTAGTGCAGGATTATCTGCCATAGAGGTTCAGAGGGAGCATGCATTTCCCTCGGGACATGAGCATTCGGTCCGGTATGTGGACAATAAGCCACGTCATGATGACAGAGTCCGCGGAGTACTTCTCAGAGAGTGGCACCGATGTAGAGGTAGTACTCCTACATTGCAGTTGTTATGGGGCTTATGTGGGGACACCGATTTCAGAGGGGAGTCTAAACCTCCTGAAGGTGTCAGATGTCTTTTATGTGCTAGGATGAGGAAGAACCTCATATATCCATCTCGCATTTGGAGGATAGAGGATATGAGATACGGTTTGTGTGGGAGGACTGTGTGCCGATGTATCTCAGGCATCAATCGATTCAATCTAGGATAGGTACACCATGCAAAAAGGTGTAAAGGCTTGCATTTACCCTTGCATTGCGCAAACCAATCTCACGTAGAGCCAGCACCTTCCAGCTGTGCAGAGATTTGGCACTGCAGGATGGGGCACATGTATCATGGAGCCTTAAGGACATTGCGGGAGATCACTACAGGTGTGCCAGATTTCAGTACTGATCAACTAGATACATGCAGAGGATGTGCGATGGGCAAGTTTGCCAAATCCCCTTTTCCTAGCAGTGACAACAAATCGACTGGGATACTTGATTTGATTCATACCGATGTGAGTGGTCGGATGTCTCATGTTTCCTTGAGTGGATATGAATACTATGTTTTATTCATTGATGATCACTCCAGGAAGACTTGGATTTATTTCTTGAAGACCAAGAGTGAGGTCTTCAAGCAGTTTCAGGAGTTCAGAGCTCTTGTGGAGACATAGACAGGTTGGAATATCAAGTCCCTGAGGTCAGACAATGGAGGAGAGTGCACCCTCGGAGAGTTTGTTGACTATTGTGCGGAGGCGGGAATTAGGAGGGAGTTCATTGTTCCTTACAACCCCTAGCAGAATGGGGTTGCAGAGAGGAAGAACAGATCCATTGGAGGGGCTGCCAAAGCCATGTTACATGATTAGGGGTTGCCATTGTTTTTGTGGGCAGAGGCCTGCAACACAGTTGTTTACTTGCAGAACAGGAGTCCGCATCGTGCCTTGGGGCACATGACTCCGGAGGAGGCTTTTTCTGGGAAGAAGCCTGATATTGGTCATCTTCGTATCTTTGGGTGCATCACATACTCCTACATACCCAAGGAGAAGAGGACCAAACTAGAGCCCACCGCAGAAAAGGGTATCTTTGTGGGCTACAGTGAGACCTCAAAGGCCTTTCGGATTTACATTCCTGCACAGAGGAAAGTTGTTGTCAGGCGGGATGTGAAGTTCGAGGAGGACATGGCCTTTAGGAGGTCACGGGAGTTAGAGTATCTGGATCAGCCAGACCCTCAGCAGCAGTTGAGTCAGTCGCAGGGATCCAGTGGGCAGGGATCAGGAGGATCCGGAGGTACATCTATGACGATGTCAGGTCCGTCAGTGGGCAGTGGCTCGCAGAGTCAGAGGGGTGGTGCTACGGGCAGCATGCAGAGCAGTCCACAGAGTAGTTCACTGGGGAGTCCACTGATGGACAGTTCACACGGTACCTCAGCTTCTACAGGTTCAGGTGCAGGCAGGAGGACAGCAGACAGACAGTCAGGAGTTCAGGCTCCTGATGTTGAGGAGGAGGAGTTTTATTCTCCAGTAGGAGAAGTGTGCTCAGGGAAGAGGAAGCCCAAGTGGCTTCAGGACACCTTGAGATATGCCACATCTATTGCTGAGCCTAAGAGGCTGGTCAGAGAGAGCAGACCACCTGAGAGGTTTTGTAGCTATATGGCAATGGCTACCAGCATCCTTGACTCTGAGCCTTCTAGCTATGAGGAGGCATCTAGCCAGCAGGTCTGGAGAGAGGCCATGCAGGAGGAGTATTCTTCTATCATGAAGAATGATGTTTGGGAGGTGGTGCCGACGCTTGAGGGAAAATCTGTGGTTACTTCCAGATGGCTTTACAAGGTAAATCATGCTACAGATGGCAGCATTGAGAAATTCAAAGCGAGTTTTGTGGCTAGAGGGTTCTCCCAGGTAGAGGGAGTTGATTATGAGGAGACCTTCGCTCCCGTGGCTCGATATACTTCAATCCGCTCCATTATATCGATAGCAGCAGAGATGGGTTGGAAGATCCACCAGATGGATGTGAAGACCGCATTTCTCAATGGCTTCATACAAGAGGAGGTGTACATTGAGCAGCCACAGGGCTTTGAGGTGCATGGGAAGGAGTCCCATGTGTGCAAACTGAAGAAGGCCCTTTATGGCCTGAAGCAAGCTCCCAGAGCTTGGTACTCCAGGATAGATACTTACTTGCAGAAGATGGGTTTCACAAAGAGTGAGGCAGATCCGAACCTTTACTATATTGTGATAGGTGAGGAGCCTCTCATTCCGGTGTTGTATGTGGATGACTTAGTCATTACAGGTGCAGAGAGACTCATAGAGCACTGCAAGAGAGATCTTGCGGCGGAGTTTGAGATGAAGGACATCGGCTTGATGCATTACTTTTTGGGTTTGGAGGTGTGGCAAGAGGAGGGGCATTTCTTCCTGGGGCAGGGGAAGTATATTGTGGATATCCTTGGCAGATTCCACATGGAGGATTGTAAACCCATGTCGACACTGATGATCACCAACTGGAAGAAGCTCCATGCTTCGGATTCCGAGTTGGTGGATCCCACATTGTACAGATAGCTGATTGGTTCCTTGATGTATTTGGTCAACACTAGACCAAATATTTGTTTTGCAGTCAACACGATGAGTCAATTTTTGTGTGAGCCTAGGAAGGTTCACTGGGTGGCTGCAAAACACATTTTTTGATACTTGCAGGGGACAATCGATTATGGTCTGGACTACAGGCAGGGGGATGGAGTGAGATTGGCAGGTTACACTGATTCTGATTGGGAAGGTTGTGCTTATGATAGGAAGAGCACTTCAGGGTGCTGTTTTGGGTTGGGTTTGGCAGTTGTGTCATGGTTTAGCCGAAAGCAGCAGTCAGTAGCATTGAGTTCAGCGGAAGCAGAGTATATGGCAGCCAATCTAGCTAGTTGTGAGGCCATCTAGCTTCGCAAGATGTTGTTTGGCTTATTTGGTCAGCCGTTGAGACCTTCACTAATTTACTGTGATAATCAGAGTTGCATTAAACTCACGGAGAATCCAGTATTTCATGACAGGTCAAAGCATATCGGGATCAAATATCATTTCATCAGAGACTATGTTCAAAAAGGAGCTGTGAAGCTTGAGTATATTCCCACTGATGAGAAGGTTGCAGATATTCTTACCAAAGCCTTACCACGGGGCAAGCATGTCTACTTCAGAGACAAGATGGGTGTGGTGAGGAACACCTTCCTCGGTAAGAGGGAGTGTTGAAAATTTGGTACCGGAGGACAGGTGGTTCCCTAAGACTTTGATCTTTGGCCTAGGGAAAAGTGTCCAAAAGAATTTAATTTTTCTCCTAGAGTGACTTTATAATTTTTATAAAGTCAAATCTAATTTAAAAGTGACTTTAAGTGATAAAGTTACTAAAGTCTAATTTTAAAGTGACTTTTAATAAAGTCAATGTAAAATTAGAAAGGGAAAAGTGACTTTGGAAATAAATGACTAAGTGGGTCTTTATTAAAGTGGGGTGAATTAAAAAATAGAAAGTGAGATTTAAATGAGCATTTAATCTCAGCCCTAGATCTCAATCTATTTCAGCCATTGGATCTAGGGATTCCCCAAAAGTCACTTAGGGTTAGGTTAAAGGAGGAAAAGGAGGAAAAGGTCATTCATTCTTTCATGAGCAGATTGAGAGAGGAAGAGAAGGAGAGCAAGGGAGATTTATGAGCAGAGAGGAGAAAGAGAGCAGCTGATAGAGACTTCAGCAAAGGTCGTACAACAGCAAAGAGGCACGGTTTCCAAAGCAGAAATATGTACAACAAGTGTTGGGCACATTTTTCGAGGGAGAGAGGCACAGTTTTCAAGGAAGGCCATACAGCAGCTTCAGCATTTATTTCTGGGCAGATTCTGGGCACAAAAATTGAGGAGAGAGACTACTGGTTGGTGGCACGAATTTCTAGAAATCTGTACAACAGCAAAATAGCAGCTTCAGCACAGATTTCGAGGCTTAGAAGCGCGAAAATCGAGGAGAGATGTTTGCTATACAAATCTGTACAGTCCTTACAGCAGTACGACCATACAGCTGGGCACATATTTCGAGAAAGGCCGTTCAGCATTTAATGCTGTAATAAATGCTGTAAAATTTCTGTTTTGGGTTTTTACTGTTTTACACGTTTTCCAAGGCGGAGTGAATGCACGAAAATCGAGATAAGTACAGTTGTTTAGTTGCTAAAATTTTTGCTGTAATTTCTGCCTCACTGTAAAATAATTTTCCAGAAATAAGAAGGAGCTTTCGAACTGGTTTTCCCCAAGAGTTGTAGGGGGTTTTTCCAGGGTCATGTTGACAAAAAATATCTGTGTTAAAATGTATGAATGACTGTTTTGTATGTGCTGATATTTATTTCTGCAATTTCTAGCATTCTGTAATTTTTCCAGAATTTGTGTTTTTAGCAAAATTTATTTTCCAGTTGTTGAATGTATGGATATGGGAAAGGGCATTTAACTATTTTGGAGAAATAAGGTGAAACTGAAAACCGGGGTGGGAAATAAGAAATTTCTACAGGGATTCTTCTAGCATGGTTTAGGGTCAGTCGATAAAACCTTGAGCATGGTTTAGGGTATGTCGATAAAACCCAAAGCATGATTATGGGTAATCTGAGAAAACCCATGATGACGATGATGGAGGGGGATTTACATGTACAGGCACACGTATGCATATAATGGTTTACTGAACCATGTACATGAAGGACATCCTAGTAGACTGGTGGTTGCAGCAGTTGGGGACCCATGCATTCTGGTAAATGGTTGTTCCTTTAAGAGGGAGTGTTGCCTAAAAAGAGGTGATGCTTTTGCAGAATTGGCGAGATGTGTCTAGAGAAATACCTCCTCCAAATTGATAGCGTGGGGTTCAAGTACCCAAGCATGTGTATTGATATATTGTTGTTCAGCTTATGTGTGGGAGACAGAGTCATATGTTAATTGAAACCTTGTAGTGTTGAAAAATTGTAATGTGTAAACTGGTGTTATTAGATTTGAAGCGCTTAAATTCCCACATGTGAATGTGTGGCGTCATCTATGGGAACCTCCCGACCTTTCAATGATTTGTGGGTCTTTCGATGCATGAGATTGTTATTCAAAGAACTTTCGATCATTGTCAATTAGGAAGATTCAGGAGAGGAGCTCGCGTGGAGATGTAATGACCACGAAAAGAGACTTAGAGGCTGTTATCACTTAGATAAAACCTTGGCTAATGGAAAACTCTATGGTAACCTCAAACCTCTTTGAGTTTGAAAGTTGGCCTTTCAACCTAGATAAGGATCTCTACCTAAAACAAAACTACCCAAGGTCACAATGGTAGAAGGTTTGCAATATGTCCTATGTCCATATTTGTTTAAGAAAAATTGAGGTTGGTTGGACTATGGGAAAATTTCATGGAGTATAACCCAATTGACTTTATATAAACACAAGTTCAGTGAGCAAACATCATAAAAGCGAGATAGTGACAATTCCTTTGAAAATTTTTAGGAAGTTGGAGGATAGTAAAAGAATCAGTGTTATATTTATGGGAAAAAAATAATTATTTAAATATTTGAATATAAAGAAAATGGAGCACTGAAATATGAATTCCAATTTCAAACCACTTAGCATTCACACATTGAAGAAAGCATTAAAAACCAAGAGACGGACAGGGAATTGTGACACAAGAATTCTTGCAAACTTCTCACATAGACTACTTTATTATAATATGATCACAAAGTCCATAAAAAAGGATATCTTTCAAAAGTTCCAACCCTATTTCATTCTACATTCCCTTTCTTTATAATAAAGTTACAAACTAAAACAAGTTTCTCCTCCATAATTAATTAGAAATTGCTAAAAAAAAAGAGGTAAAGTGTATTTCTCAAATACATGTACATGAACATCTTTCCAAAATTATCTGCATCTAAACATCATGTTGTTGTTGGATTCATGGCTGGAGATAAGGATCACCAAGTTGAATTTGATGAGGTGGCATTCAAGTAAACAATTCTCTATGATATTTTTCCTCACAAATTCCTGAAAAATATGGTCGAGTGGTCCATTCGAAACTCCAAAACTAGGATAGTTTTTAGAAAACCAAGAGAGGTTTTTTTAAGTGGGCACGGGACAAAAACCTCTTTTGGTTTTGAAAAATCGTTCTCATTTGTTTGGAAAGCGTGCCAAAAATCACTATGTTGTACAAGAACAAATATAGTTTTAACTGATCATTTTTACAAAAATGCGTTTCTACTCCCATTGTGAGTGCATTTTCCTTTTTTTTTTTTTTCAAACCAATGATAATATTGACACTCCCATTGTCAACGGATTTTTAAACTTTCAAAACTAAAATAATGCTAATACTCCCATTATCAGCGATTTTCCCTGTTTATTACAAATTGGCACTGACACACCCATTGTCAGCGCTTTAAAAATCATAGACTAAAAATTGTGATAAAATTTGGCTTTGTGAGGATGTTATCGATCATAGATGGCAGAAATAACCCCTATAGACCATATGACTGATCAATTGGGCTAATCCCAACTCAAAAACTTCAACTTGCAACTTACACTGTAACTTGACTTGCAACCGACTGAAATCAAACTTCATAAACTAAAAATTATAACTGCACACTCCCGAAACTAAAAACTGTACTTTAAATCCAATGCTGAAAATAAGACTAAAAAATGTTGAAAAATGAACTCAAAACTTTTGAAATAAATGCTCAAAAGGATGCTTAGAGTGCTCATTTTATTCAAAAACATCCTACTCCATACTACTAGGAACCATTTCTAAATCAAGTGATATCAAAGCTGTAATGTAACCACGAAACTAGTGAACCTATTAACTGTATCCTATATCTATTTTTGTGGAAAAATAGGATAGAAAAAATTAATAAGGATAATAACAACAAATTATTTCGTAGCTCATATATACAATCCTTGGATCTTGTTCTTATGAAGGTAAAGGTATCTGATGTTTTAATAAAAATTAACTCCATGTAAACTGCCACAGGATCCTAGAAAGAAAGAAAAAAAATCCTTTTGTTCAAATACATGCTCATTGCTTTCTTAAAACTGATGATGAACATTTTCTTGTAGAGAAAACATAGTTGGCTGATGTAGTAACTTATTATTATCAAATTCACTACCCTCATGTGACTTTGTTTGATAGTTTTCATACACTCCTTCATTGTTTTCATAAAGTTGATGCAAATGAATACTTCCAGATAAAGGGAATTATACTGGTTTCTTGTGTCGATCAACCTCAACATAATCATCATACTTATCATATATGGGTAAATCAAAATCCTTTGTATAATAAAAAAATAACCTCTTGATCTCCCATTCTTACTTCTTTAGAAACTGAGTGTGAATGATTTTGAACAAGCCATTGTTCTTCATAGGAATTTGCAACAGTCAATCCTTCATCAAGTTGACAACTCAAATCATAACAAAAAGTACGTGAAGTATCTAGAAAACTATCACATACATTTTATGCCTCTATTTTTAGGAGAATATCTTCATTTTGATGTTGAATAGAATCTCCTAAAGAATGGCTCTGATAAGACAAATCCTCATGTTTTCTTTGAATCAACAAGGCTTCTTGTTCTAACTGAAATTATTCAACAATTTCCTCTAAATAATTAATTATATCTTCTTGATTAAAAATGTTACATGAATTGAAAAAAGAAGAAGATATAAATGAAGAGAAATCTTCATGCAATTCATCATTGGAAAACGTAGTAATCCATTCCTTAAAACCTTTAAGAGAAGGCACATACTTTCAATTGATGAAGTGTACATTGTTATAGAGGTGTATTTTTCATGGATGAAAATATTATATTTCTTTTCAAGAGATGAAGCATAATATTTCTATATTTTGTGCAAGCAAATAACATATTTCTTTCAATAAATATCAAGCATAGAAGTTTATTTTGATCTATGCAAAAAACTTATTTCTTCTCAAGAAATATCAAGCATGGTAATTCTATTTTATGCATATTTCTCATCAATAAAATCTAATAAAATAAGCACATATTCCTCTTTGATATTCTAGTGGTTCTCTTTAGGAATTTAATGCATAAGAATCTTGTTAAAAATTTCAAAGGAATTAATAGTCTAACTTCCCTCACATAATTTCATGCAATCTTTTTTTCTTTTTAATAAAATAACTGAGTTTCTTTATCTTTTCTCAAGCAAAGCTCACATCATTATTTATGAACAAGAAAATATGATTCACAAGTAAGTTTTCAAGAAAATAATTCTAGTTCTCATCTTTCAATGAACAAGAATTCATATATTTTTCTGCCCAAAGAATTAGCACAACTAATTTATCTTTTACTATGCATTGTTTCTAAAATAACAAGGCTAATGTTTTATGCAAATGATAATTATGTGCATTCTTTTCGTAAATTTTAGTTTTCCTATGCTTGTATGAGAATTACCATAATTAAAAATAGAAAAATGTGTTCTCTTTCAACAACTTCCACAAAATTTATCGGTTATATTTAACAAAAAATTCATAGCTACTTATCCCTTTTCAAGAATTTTAATGCACAGAAACTATGTGAATCTTCCCAACAGAATAACCTAGATTTTCACACATAATTTTCTTACATACTTTCCCAATTTAAAAATAGCATAACAAAGGGTTAGTATGCATTAATTTTTGTTATTAATAAAATTTATAACAAATCCCTCTTTTTTAGGATGTAACTTGAATAATTATCTTTTTATGGAATAATTTATATGAAATATTTCCAAGAAGATAACACTAATCAACTTTTTTGGTTTTTGCAACAAAATCAAATAAATATTTCCAAAATATAAAAAGATTAATCTCTCTTTTAATACACAAGAATCAAATAAATATTTCCAAGAAAACAATCTTGATTCTCATAATTTTTCACACAAAACATGGATAGGAAATATTTCTTAGGAACATAACAAAGCTAACTTTTTATATTTCATCTTGGGTAAATAAACTTTCAAATTATTTTTAATAATGGAATATACTTTATTTTTTTTTTAGCAAAATCCTCCATTTTGAACCGCATAAGGTTCATCGATCTGGATCTCTTTCTGGTTTTCCTTTCACATAGTTGATGTATTTGATCAATGAGGAAGTTGGTGGATGTTGTTTGAATCACCCACATAGTCATCGTGTATTAATGAAGCTATACGTTTAATAAAAAATCAGTTTTGTAATGCCAAATGTTGCTAGTAAAATATACTACTAGACTTTCTTTCAATATATGTTAACAATGAACAATGGTGCCCAAGACAATAGTTTTTTCCTTCCACATAAGAATGCAAGTTTGTATTCTAGGAGTATTACACGCATGCTCTGTCGGTGGCTTTTTCTATCTAACACACTCAGTGTCCTTTGGCTTATTTAAAGCATATGATTTTGAAATTATAATTGGTTTAAATCTGAAAAAATTCTTCACTCATCATTCTTTAGGATCGTTCAAATCTACAAAATTTCTTTCAAATCTACAAAATTTTCAAATGATCTCTAGCGTCATTTATTTACCCTAAGATTTGTCTAATCTCACAAACTTTCAAGATCTATTTGACAAAAGTAGATTGAAGTACACATTAATCAACTTTAACTCAGTCGTATACCATCATTTTTTATTAATAAAAACATAGGAAAATACAATTGTTTAAAATTATAAAACCTACTTTTTTAGTAAATCCTAAAAACTCCTAGACAAGATAAAAAAAAGTGATTTTGAAAGCTTATAAAATTTTTGAATATTAAAATTATTTGTTTTAGCATAAGCTATTTCGTATACAACATAGGTAATACAGTAAATAATCAATAAATATTCATTTATGAAATTATTATAATTATTGGTAGTCACTGTGTATGTGACTACAAAAGAATATACCAAAAAAATAAACAATTAACACAAAATAAAAATAAAAACAATTTGTTTTTTTAAGATTTTATCTCTTATAAATTTTATTTTATTATTCTACTAACCTTAAAATATTCATAATTATATACAAAATTACAACCTAACCTATACTATTATATACAAAATTACAAACTAACCACTTCACTAGCTCAATATTTCATACTTAGTTCGCTGCTCTAGTATAACTTATATCAAATCGAGATCTCGTGGATCACTAAATCCTCGCTCCACTGGATCTGAACACTATGAAAATCACCAGTGAATTGAAACTATGCAAGATCAAATCACCAGTGAATTTCAGTATCAGGATTTTATCATTTAACTTAGAAAACGGTAACGCTAACTGTATTCTTTCAAATTATGACGATCCGGATGCACCTAATCCTTCCAGCATGGCTAAGTATTTTTTTCAGAAGAAAAAAACGCTGATTATATTGATAATATAAACAGTACATGTTCAACAACATTCTCAACTACCCAGAGATAGAGAGACATTTGAGAGACATTGAATTAAAAAAACTAAAATTTTGTCCAAAACTAATATATATATATATATATATATATATATATATATATATTCCAAAAAAAAAATCAAATATTAACAATATTAAATATATTATATTCTAGTTATCTTGAAACATCAACAAAGACATTTAATTAAAAATAAAACTAAAATGTTTTACAAATCTATAATAACATATCTAAAAATATCTAAAATGTTTTATAAAACTATAATAACATTTAATTAGCTTATAACTCTATAATCGTCCAATCTTGATCTAATTAAAAGCCTTTTATTTAACAACCAATATATATATATATATATATATATATATATATATATATATATATATATATATATAACTCTTGACTAAAAAACAAAAAAAAACAAAATTACCATCAAATTAGCTTATAACTCTATAATCGTCCAATCTTGATGTAATTAAAAGCCTTTTATTTAACAACATATAAAAAACCAACAAACTACTAAACAAATGAATAAACACATTTTTTACTTGTATTAATTACATATTTCATTACCTACTTTTCATTCATTTTGTTTAATTAAAATTAAAATGCATCTTTCATATGCTAATTTAATTACATATCTCAATGAACAAACCTCATCTAGCCTCTTTATAAAATATCTATTTTTCATTACCAACATATAGAAAAACAACCATCTACTAAATTATTCACTTTTTTCTAATTAAAATTTCAATACATCGTTAAAAAAACTACAATTAATCTTCCTTAATGTAACCCTTTTAAAGCACTCATTAAAAATTTACTATTCTCCGCTCAAAGGCAAATCAAACTATAGCCTTCACATCTTTAAATAGGCAACATTACATAAGAATATCTTGGGAAAAAACCATGGGTTATCAAAACCTGGAGTGCTAAAATTGTTAACGGTAAATTGATTATATGACCAAGTCATGTATTCTCCGCTAAAATTTACTATTCTTCGCCCAAAGACCAAATCAAACTAGAGCCTTCACACATTTAAATATGAAACATTACATAATAATACCTTGAAAAAAAACCATGAGTTATCAAAACCTGGAGTGCTAAACCTGTTGACCAAGTCATGTATTCTCCACTAAAATTTACTATTCTCCGCCCAAAGACAAATCAAACTAGAGCCTTCACATATTTAAATAGGAAACATTACATAATAATACCTTGAGAAAAAACCATAGGTTAAACCTGTTGACCAAGTCATGTATTCTCCGCTAAAATTTACTATTCTCCGCCCAAAGACAAATCAAACTAGAACCTTCACATATTTAAATAGTAAACATTACATAATAATACCTTGAGAAAAAACCATGGGTTATCAAAACCTAGAGTGCTAAACCTGTTGACCAAGTCATTTATTCTCCGCTAAAATTTACTATTCTCCGCCCAAAGACAAATCAAACTAGAGCCTTCACATATTTAAATAGGAAACATTACATAATAATACCTTGAGAAAAAACCATGGGTTATAAAAACCTGGAGTGCTTAACCTGTTGACCAAGTCATTTATTCTCCACTAAAATTTACTATTCTTCGCCCAAAGACAAATCAAACTAGAGCCTTCACATATTTAAATAGAAAACATTGCATAATAATACCTTGAGAAAAAACCATGGGTTATCAAAACCTGGAGTGCAACGGTAAATTGACCATATGTCCAAGTCATGTTTACTTGATCTACCCTAAGACATTGGAACCTAATCTTACTGGAAGTTAGAAAAGGTTTGATTTGATCCTTCTAGGTTCTTATAGATTTTGTGTTAAGATAGATCTAGGTTGGTTTAATTATTAATAATTAATAATAAGAGTAATTATTATAGTTAATATTTTTGGACTTATTTATTGTTTGATTGGTGCGAGGAATGTGTGCGACTTATAGTGGACACTCCACCCATCCTAGCACTATTATAATTTTTATTTTTATTTTTTATATCTTGTCTTCCATTATGATCTAGGTACAATCAACATGTCACTTTTGGTGACTTTGGTCAAATCACTTGCTAATATCTGATTAAAATAAATTAGTTTGACCTAAATTTTAAAATTAACCAAAACAAAGAGATAACCAAAGATAACCAAAAAAAAATTGACCTAAATTTTTCGTTATTTCTCACGGATGTCCTCTAACTTCATGGTTAATTTAATAGATTGAAGAATTAATGTATAAATATCCTAATCGAGAAAAATGTAGAAGAACTATAGTATTGTAATTTCATTTTGATTACTATTAATACTATCATAACCACAATAGTAAATGTCGTTGATATACATCGATCAACATCATTTCATATGTTGATTGGCATATAAAAGGTGGAAAATGACTTCAATAAAATTTACTAATATGGTTGTTCTAGTTTCCAGCTAACATGTGTGGGGTGGATTCGTTAACCATGGTTGCCAATGGGTGAAGAGGGTTGATGAGTTTGATATGTTGAATATTGTAACTAGATTTGGTCTTCATATAATTGTATTTGATTCAATATTTATTGTACTTGTCAAAAGAATAAATAAAAGAATTTATATCATCATTTATTTTATTATTAAAAGACTTATTAAACCATGGGTTTCATGCCTGCGTCATATTTAGATTAAGTTCCTCATTGCAAACTTCTGGGTTAGTCATTACAGATTTAAATTGACCCATTATGGGCTTTTGAATCATAAATTAGGTCAGTTATTCATCCAAATATGGTTTATGGAGCCTCACATCAAGTCAACCTTCAAGTCATCAAGTCAGCCTCAAGTCTAGTAATTCGAACCCATGAGAAGCCTATAAATACAGGGAGATTGAATTCATTTGGAGACATTTCTGACACACTCAAAAATTCGATACCTTTTGTTGCATCAGATAAAAGTGCAAAGTGAAGGAAAATGTCTTTTGGAGTGATGTTTTGGGAAAGCAAAAGGAGTTCAAGAAAATCAAAAATTTGGTTCTACTCTCTCTCTCTTACGTGCTATATTATGGAAGATCAAAGTTCTCCATCATTTACTGAATGAGTTGTTATATCGGGTGTTCCCAATCGTTGTTACCAAGAGAAGAGTTGAAGTTGATTTTGTTGGATGTTGCAGGCTTGATAAGTTTTATTGCGTCAAAATAGAACTCCTAAAAGAAATATCGAAGTATTTCCCTCAAGATCAAAGTTCGAGGAGAAAGGTCGAATTTCCAGGTCGAAGTAACTACTACATAGAGATGTTATTCTTGTTGTTGCTGCCATATTGAAGAATGATCAAAAGGAAGGCTGACTTGGTGTGGAAGAAGTACGAGTCAAGGTCTATGGTCTCAAGAATTACTATTGAAGGAAGAATTATTGAATGGGTTTTCCCAGAGAGATAGGTTTTTCCCTAGTTGCTCGCCTACATCTGGTGTCCTTGATCTTTGTGTGTTTTCTTTGATATTTGCTTCATGAACTTAGAAGAAAGAACATAAGAATAATATAATACGAACTAAAGTATATCACAAGAAAATAATCAACAATAAGAGAATCTTTTTTCCTTTTTGATTCTCTAACATGGTATCAAATATTTGGTGAATAAAGAAGGAAAAGGCAGTCTCAAGGATTTGATCAAGGAGGAATAAGAAGTTCATTAAAGGTAAATATTTAAGGAAATAAGTCTTCATTACTTTCAAGGAATATGTCTAGCACTATCAAGGGATATAACAAGCTTGAAGGAGCTTCAAACTATAGATCTTGGCAAAAGAGGATTGACCTCCTCCTTGAAAGAACAAGGTCATAGACTTGGTGACAGGAAAAGTGAAGAAGTCGATAGAAGAATTAGGTGATGCTGATAAGGTAAAATTCAGATAATTGGAAATAGTAGCTATGAATTTTATGGTTGAAGGGATAATGGACAAACTTGTCCCCTTCATAGAAAACATTGGCCATGCATAGGAATGTATGATTCCTTGTCAAAACTATTCACCACCAAGAATATTTTAAAGATGGAAAGCCTAAAATACGAACTAAGGACTCCTAACATGACCAAGGAGGATATTTTATTTACTTTCTTTGTGAAGATAGAAATAATAAGATATGGCCTTCTTGCCATTGATGATATGGTAACAGATAAAGAACTTGTGATCACAACCATACTAGGGTTACCACCTACTTGGGGTGCATTTGATGTAGGTCTCAATAGCTCGCAAGAAACTCCCACCTTTGAGAAACTATGGAAAGCCTGTAGTCAAGAAGAGTTGAAAATATCAATGGTAGCCAACAATGAAGAAGTCTAAAATCCTTATGTTTCTCATCACAAGGGAAACTTCAAGAATAAAGGGAAAAGGAAGAAGGTTGATATGTCCAAGATTGAATGCTATCAGTGTCACAAAATTGGATATTATAGAAGTGAGTGTCCCGAAAATCCTAGAAGAAAGAAAAGAGAGAGAGAGAATGTGGCTGAAGAATTATCCTCTCCCAAGATAGAAAATCCCGAAGAGAATGACATAATGGACTTACATTACTAAGCCCCTTCCTCTTAGCTTTAGATATTTCATTTGTATATTTTATGTTTAGTTATAGGTTTAACATATTTTTGGAAAGAAATTTTTCTTGTTTTATAAGTTTTTAGGTTTTCATAAAAGCTTTGGAGGGAGCCCACAACAACTCCTCGAGATAAGTATCTAATTCCCTCTCAAATTAGTTTCATAAACTTATTTAAAGTTTTTATTACATTAAATACTAATAACCAGTCTACCTCTATTTCCTTGACTACGAATTAACCTACTGGATTCTCAAGAATCATGGAAGAGGGCCTCAAGGATTAAGAAGGAATCCCTCACTAGACAAAGCATTGGAATTGTTGTAACTCCTAGAGATAGCCCTAAGTTGTTAAATACCAGTGCCTAGGACATATTAGAATCAGAGGGTTTAAATTTATTTACCTAGAGGCTCCTTTGAAGGTATCTTCATTGATAATTTAAGGGACTATGGTTCAGGAATGATGAGGAATCTTGGTACAAGCTCATGCAAAACAATTTGCACTCGAAATGGGCTCGGGGGGCTGTATGCATCTAGGATGCTTCAAATGGGCCGAGTGAAGGACTAATTAACATATCTTTGAATATAATGCAATGATGATTTAGAGGAATCAGGTGGAGAAATTCCAAAGAGATGGGCTTAGTTGTGATAAGGATCCTACCCTCTGAGAGGAAAGGTGGCAGGTGAGAGATCGGAGACTACGAAGGCTCACGGAGAGAAATATTAAGGCTGCAGGCTAACTTAACACATGAGTGTTGTCTATTCTCAATGAGAACGTATCAAATTCATGAGTTAAACCATTTGCACCCATCGTCTTTCACACATGAGACATTGGAAGATCAAATTATGAAATGAAAATTATTAAACAAACAGAAGATAAACACATACATATTTCCCATTAATCTAATTGTAATCCAATCGTAGACAAAGTAATTTTATATTAGCCTTCAAAAAACAACTCTCCTGAATATGCATTTCAGAGCTCAAAAATAGCTTTACATGAAAGACTACACAGTATGAACCCAAAATTTTCCACAAAATACATAACCCTTTCATTATGTCTGAATTTCCTACATATAGATTTTATTCTACGGGCTCCTAGTTGGATATTATTTCTTCATATTCCCTTTATATACATCAAAATAAAAAATGATATGGTCCAAACTGAAGTGTACTGTGAGCAACACTCTTGTAATAGAAAATAACAACAACAAGGGCGAAATTCAAATTTCACCAGCTAAGCATCATAACTGAAAAGTCAATAAAAACAAAAATATTATATGCCACGTGGGTCGAATCTTGAAATATTCATCTAAGACGTCGCAGAGTAGCAGAAGTTCATGAAGTGCACGGTCACATCGGAGTGGAAGAATAACGTGAATGATGGGATGACAGAGGCACCCTCGGTTGTGAAGTGGACATGACTGGTGGATGTGCATGCTCGTAACACCTTTGCCATATAATACTTGATGGTAAGGATGCAGAGCTGAAGAGTTCAAACTATGCTCATAGTTGAGTTAGTTCTTAATAATCAAGGTTGGCAGAGAAGAACTATTTGACCTTGGAAATTAATAGAAATTTGTTACGGAGAGGTGCCACCAAGGTCTCGGCCTTAAGACGGAAGGTCTTCTCTTGATCTGAGTCAGCTCTGCATTTAATCTTGACCATCCTTTTCTCATATATTTCCCAAGGGATAAGCATGCCTAAAGGGTCCCAACAAGCTGACAATCTTGCCTCCACCACTTTATTCCACTCATTATAAAACACTTCCACCCCTCTGGAAACTATCACCAAACAACAAGTTGTTTTTTCTCGTGCATCCTATTTTTGTATCATCCTCATGATTTCCATCATTGTTCGAAAATGGTATACCACTCCGTGCATGCTCAATTCCTTAGTGGGGAGCCCGTTGATGAACTAGATGTATCCTCGTGCGATCATCACATTCTCATTTCCCTCTCTACGACCTGCATCCACTTGTGCCTTGAAATCATGGAAAGGATTATTTTTTTCATTTACCAATGTGATGTATTCCCAGTGATCCTTTATTTCCTTGATAATTTCTCTCTAGATCATATGTCTGGCCTATACTAAGGACATATTTCCTTTAAGTTGTGCCTTTAAGTCCTTGACTGATTTTTTCAGATCCTGGGATTCTCTGCGAGAAGTATCCATTTCCTTTCGCAAGGACGAGATCGTCTTTTATTTCTCTGCCAGGGAAACCTTTTCTTCCTCTAATAATATGCTCGCGGTCTGGGTTTCAACTTCTGAGACCTTCAACTCCACCAGGCCTTTGTTAAGTGCTCTGAAAGATTTTGTGGGTGCTCAAGTACTGGGAATAGGCAGGCATGATTTTCTTGAGCCTCCTTAAGCTTAGCCATTCTCTGTTTTAGCTTTTTTATATCCTCGCCCTTCTAGATAATTATCTTTGAGACGGTTTCTTTCTCCTTCTCTACCTGAGCCAATTCTGTTGTCTGAATATGCTCTGAGTTAGGAATATTTAGCTTGCGTTGAAACTCTTGCACTTCCAGCTCTGTTTTTTGTAGCAGAGTTTGCATGGTTGCGTCCTAATCTGAGCCCTTCCCTTTATCATTTCCTTGTATTCAGCTAACTTCTTTGAAAGAGCCTTTGAATTCACCCTTTCCCTCTTTAGGGTAGCCACTGTCTTACCCAACCGACTCTGAGATTTCTCCAAATCAAGGGTGTGCTTTAATGCCTCATTGTGCATCATTTATCTAATAGATTTATGTAGATTTAAATTGTCATCCAAAGGAATGGAAGCCATCTCGAGTATCATTTCCAGGTCCTTGTACTTGGAACCTAGAGGCAAGACGTGAGAAGTTGAGTGCTGCACTGCAACTACCAATTGGTCATTTTCCACGTCGAGAGTTTTTAAAAGCCTAGTATGGTGCTTAGCACCCCTCACCTCATTACATGACATTGATAAGTTTTTTCCCAAGGCTTGGCAGTTAGATTTAGACAGGATATTATCCAACCCCTGACCTTTGATCATCTTAGTGGATTTAATCTCCATTTCATACTCCTAGATCTTTGTTATCCACTTACCCCTTTTCCCTTTACTGTCACCTTGTATTAGAATGTCTTTTACAGCGATAGTGGGTACATAAGCCATGATGGTGGATTGTAAAATATACACTCGGAAATATTTTAATGCTTTGACCAAGGCATATGTGTGTTTCTCCAATATTTTTTATTTTAATTCTACATCTCTAAGGACTTGACTGAAGAACGCGATAGGTTTCTCATGCCCTTCGTCATTCTTTTGCAGTATCACTGCGGCGATTGTGTGAGGCGATGCGAATGAAAAAATAAAGAATGTCTTTTCATAGTCTGGGCCAACCAAAACTGGGGCTTATGCAAAGGCTTACTTGATCCCGACAAAGGATTACCATGATTGGGTTGTCCACTTCACTTCACTATACTTCTTTAGCATTTCTATGATGTTTATGATGATCTCTGCATAATTTGGTATGAACCGTCTTAAGAAATTTATCCTTCCCAAAAATACCTGCACCTCCTTCTTATTTCTTGGTAGGGGAATTCCATTTATTACCTCCACCCATTTGGGATCGATATTTACCCCTTCCTTGGTTACTATGTGTCCCAATAACTTCCCTTCTTCAAGAGCAAATAGAGACTTCTCAGGGTTTAGGGATAAACCATACCTACATCACTTATCGAAGGTTCATCGCAGGTGTTTAATGTGTTCAACATCTGTCTTGGAGAATATGGTGATGTCGTCCAAATATATCACCGCAGACTTGTCCTGGTCCCCAATGAAAGTGACATCCATCTCTTACTGAAAGGTATCACTGGTGTTTATGAGGTCGAATTTCATCTGGGTGTACATAAATGTTTCCTAGGGCGTGGTGAACGATGTTTTCTTCTGATCTTCTGGGAGCACCGCCACCTAATTGTATCCCGAGAACCCATCCATCATGAACATACGAGAGGATCTCACAACCTTCTAGAGGATGTGATCCATTTTGGGGAGGGGGTAATTATCTTTGAGCAAAGCCCGGTTCAAATTTCGGAAATCTACACAGAGCCTGATCTAGTTATTTTTCTTTCTTACGGGCACTAGGTTTTCTACACATTCCGAATAACTTAGAGGCACGATGATATTTTGTTACAAAAGCTTCTTAACTTATTTCTCAATGGAGGGGAGGAGGAGTGGATTTATCTACCTTGACTTATGTTTATGGGGTTTGGCATCTTCCTTAAGAGAGATTTTATGCTGAATGACATCCACGTCAAAATTCTTAAAATATTGGTATGACCAGGCGAAGACATCCTTATAAGACCTAAATAATTTTAGATATTGCCCCTGATATTCCTCATGGATCCCTTTCGACAAATTTATCAACTTCTATTCTTCATCTATCCCGATATTTAGATCCCTCATGACTCGTCAAGCATTGGCTTGCTTGAGTTCACCGGGATGTCGTTCTTGTCGAAGAGTCTTTCGAGTGGTACTAGACCCCTGGGGATAATGTTTCCCTTCAGCTGAAGAATCTTGAGTCCATCCAGAGTTTCTTCTAAGACCCGAACAATTTCAGGTATTTCCCCTGATATTCTTCATGGATCCCTTTCGACAACTTTATCAGCTTCGAGTCTTCATCTTTCCTGATATTTAGATCCCTCATTGACTCGTTGAGCACTGGCTTGCTTAAGTTCACCGGGATGTCATTCTTGTCGAAGATTATTTCCAGAGGTACTAGACCCCTGGGGATAATTTTTCCCTTCAGCTGAAGAATTTTGTGTCCATCCAAAGTTTCCTCCCACCTTGTCTTTGATTCTTCGGCTTCAGTCCCATCTTCCAAGTCTATTACTGAACTGGAGAATTCTCCCACCATCTCCATGAAGCATTTGATCTGCTCCTCATCTTCAAAAACTTGCTAGTGTTTAATATTATATGGAATGGAAGGGCAGTACCACACCTCTATTTCGTATCTGATTAATGGATTTTGAAGAGGGCGAAAATTACTAGCTGCCATAGCTAGTGAATCAGCCATTTTATTTCTGTCCCTGGGCATAAACTGAATATTAAACACCAGAAAAATGAAAAAAAATTCAACCAAATTCCATACTTCGTTCATATATGCCTTAAGGCGAGGATTTTTTTCCTGGCATTGTCTCCTCACTTGCCTCACCACCAATTTTAAGTCCCCAAACACCTTGAGGCTTTGCATGTTCATATTCTTTGTTTCCTGCAATCCTAACAGTAGCACTTCATACTCAGCCATGTTATTTGTGGCTTCTAATTAAAACTTGAAAAAGAGGGGAATCAAGCAGCCTTCAAGATATATTAGCCGAACACCTGCCACATTTCCTTCCCTTGAGTAAGCCCGTCGAATTGCAAAGTCCAGATATCGTTTACTTATTCCTTCTTGATGTCAACATGTTTCGAGGGGAAGACCTTCATTTCCTAGAGGAGCATCTCATCTTCCTCCAACATCAGGCAAGAGAATTGACCTTCTTTTCCATATACTAGGGAGTTGGTCGAACCATTAGCTCGGGTGACCATTTTCACAAACCTTGATTCTCGATACAACCTCCTCTCTTCTCCACCAAATACGAGGATAGTGACATAGGTTAAGTCAAGATTTATCAATCCTCCGATCTTGGATCCCCAAGACTTCGATAACAACATATCAAACTGTGTTTAAATGTCTACTACAACTATATCCATCACTACCCTCTTTGCAAGGATCTATGCCAAGTTTGCTACCAAGTCCTTTATCGTCCCCAAACATTTCACTCTTTTGGAGTCAAAAGAATACAGGTCATACGGCCTTGTACTCTGCAACCTGAGTTGATCCATGATAGACAATGGCAGGAGGTTATGTGATACCTCATATTCTAGCATACATTTGTGTAACAGCAGGTCATTTATTACCAAGGTCACGTAGAACGGAGGTGTAGACGAGTCTTGCTCTTTTACATGAGGTCAAAAAACAACCATGGGTTGTTCCTCTTGGAGATTTAGGCTATCTAGAAAGGGAGTAATGTCGAGAGGATGCATGAATTGGGACACTTAGGTTTTGTATGATGGCTGCTTCAATAGCTCACTTAGGAGGACCAGGGTTTTGACCTTTTCCTATTCTTTTTGGAGAATAAAGATGATTGGGCTCTTTTCCACCTGAGTTATGCCAGCATGTTCCTTAGAATGTTCAGATGAATTCAGAGGTGGGGAAGGAAACTTCTCGACCTTTGGAGGGTCTGGCTCTTGGCTCATGGAGGTGGACGTAGTGGCCTTTTGGTGGACTATATCTTCTTGTGGTTTCTTTCTCTTAACTGAAGAAAGAGGGGGTGTGTGATTCTATGATATTGGCTCCTCATTTTTTTATTGTACCCGGGTTCTCTTATGAGAGGACCTAAGGTTGTATTTCTTCTGGAGCTGAGCCTGCATGAAATCTACAAACTGCCTACAATAATTTTTGATGACTTTATCTTTGGGGGGAAGCTCTTTTTCCTCTACTTCTTCTTGTAGAGTGATTTCTCCTCCTTCGTCATTAGAATAAGCCAGAAACTAATTTTCTTGAGTGTCTATAATTTATTTCTTCTTCCCTTCTACTTCCCCTTCCAAATACAGAGGGGGTTGGATATGATCTTGTACTCCTTCCTATCATTTTGTAACAGTTGTAGAGGAGGCTTTCGATATTGAGGATTGAAACCTTGGTTGGGAATCATTTGATTTGATTGAGGTAGAGAACTCTTAGCTTCTAGCTTGAGCTTCACTAGATTCTTTGAGAGGTTTTTTATTAACTTGTTCATTTCCTCTATTTTATACTCATGTGATTCTATTTCTTGGTTCGAGGTAGTGTATTCATCTTTATTCTTCCTTCTTGCTTCTTGATCTGCTTTCCCCTTAAATTTGTCGGTAGAGGTAAAATTTTCTTCTACTTCCAAAACATCAATCTGGATTTTATCTAGAGATGCAGACTTCCTTTCTCTTAGGGTGAACCCAAATTCTGGTTCAAAGGCCCCAACAAAAACCACCTTAGCAGCAGCTTGGGGAGGTTTTATCTCTACGGGAAGATTATTATATAACTTGTTGAACCTTTTAATAAACGTGGTTACATCCTCATTCTGTCTCTTCCTTAATGCGTTAAAATCTATGAGAACATAACCATGGTCCCTCTTCTCACCCCACTTCAGCATGAAGAGATTCTCCATCTCCTCTTGGGTGTGCACTAAGTTGTTGATTAATTATTTAAACTACTTCCGAACCTCTCCATCCAAGGATTGGATGAGAACCCTCAACTCCACATCCAGATGCTTCACATTCACATTCTCAAAAAAGACACATAAGTTTTCAATTTATCTCTGCATTGGGGTGTTATCTTCCCCTGTGAAACACGGTAGGATCTTAAGGTAGTCCTGCAGCATGTCATTTAGCAGTAGAGGAAGGGCCAATCGGGTGTACTTGTTCAAGAGGAACCTGGGCAGAACCATCTGAGGAGGTGGAGGTGGTAGATTATGTATTTGATTTTGATGTTGGAAGGCATGATGGATGATGGGTATTTGATGAGCGGAGTTATTTTTGGTTTGTACATCGTTCTGGAATGTTGGGACTTATTTTACCCCTTTAGCCTCAGGATTAGGATGGAAAACAAGGAAAGAAGATTTAGTTGACTATGTTTCATCCTTTAAGAATGGATTATATAGACGAGATACATCCAGCGAATATTCGAGTACTCGAGCCATGGATTCTTGACCATAGATATCATCTCTTTGAGACGAAGTGGGTGAAGCTTCAAGGGAGAGATGAGGTAAGTTGGTCTAGCCAGGTTGTCTTTCTTTCCAGACCCTTTTGAAGATGATTTTCTCAAATTCAGATACGGAAGGGGCTTTCAAAAGGGTGGTATCTGATCGGGTATGCGGCCTTGTGAAAGTTAGGATTACTATTGATTTAATCTCAATTATAGTGGAATCGCCGAGGTGAGGGTTATGCAACTCCCAACCCTTCCTACTCACCTGATTGAAGGGTGAAGATTTTGTTGTATTTCAGGGAAAAGATATTTCTAATTCAGTCCTCAGAAACAACACCAAAAATATGTTGTAACTCCTAGAGATGACCTTGAGTTGCTAAAGACCAGTGCCTAGGACATCTTAGAATTAGAGAGTTTAAATTCATTTACCTAGAGGCTCCTTTGAAGGTATCTTCATTGAGAATTTATGGGACTGTGGTTTAGGAATAATGAGGAATATTGGTACTAAGCTCATGCAAACTAATCTACACTCGAATAGGCTCTGGGGGTTGTATGCGTCTAGGATGCTTCAAATGGGCCAAGTGAAGGACTAATGAATAGATATTTGAATATAATGCAACGAAGATTTAGAGGAATCAAGTGGAGAAATTCCGAATATATGGGCTTATTTGTGATAATAATATAACCCTCTGAGAATTTTGAAGGAAAGGTGGCAGGTGAGATATCGGCAACTGCAGAGTCTCACGGAGAGCAATATTAAGGCTGCATACTAAATTAACACATGAGTGTCATCTTTTCTCAACGAGAACATATACAAATTCATGAGTTAAACCATTTACACCCAGTGCATTTCACACATGATACATTGGAAGATCAAATTATGAAATGAAAAATCTTAAACAAACAGAAGATAAACACATACATACTGCTCATTAATCCAATTGGAATCTGATCGTAGAAAAAGTTGTTTTATATAAGCCTTAAAAAGAAAGAGCCTTTGAATTTTCCATTTCCTTATTAAGGGTAGCCACTGTCTTACATAGCCAACTCTGAGATTTATCCAAAGAAAGGGTGTTCTTTATTACCTCGTTGTGCAAAATTTCTCCAATATATTTATGTAGATTTAACTTGTCGACCAATGGAATGGAATCCAGATCAAGTATCATTTCCACGGCCTTGAACTTGGAACTCGGAGGCAAGGGATGAGAAGCTTAGTGTTGAACTACGACTACAAGTTGGTCAATTTCTATTTCGAGAGCTATCAAAATCCTGGTATGTTGCTTATCTACATACTAATACAGCTCTGCCTTTAACCTCTCCATGGAAAACTGGTTCTTTGCTTCATTCTTTTCCTCAATGGCTAGTCCATTCCTCATCCAGTATCCCTTTCCAAAGGAAACTCTTCCAAGGTGGCTATCTGTGAATATTATAAAGGCGCCTTCAAGGAGGCAGTGTCTAAAGAAACTTAGAACCCCGACCTATCTTTACCTTGGTCAATCTACTTAGGGACCACCTCATCAGGCTGCTCTATGACCTGTCCTTCAGTTCCTTCAGTTTGTTACTTTTTTCTGACGTGGCCCTCCTCTTCTGCTTCCATAAAATCTTGTACCATTCGGTAACTTTATTAGTCCTAAACCTCTACCTCATTCTATGCACTATCTCCTCTAGATCTTCCTTCGAAATCTGGGGAGTCAGCCTCCATCTCTATATCTAAAGGCCACGGATCAGAGTTAACTTTCCATTCTCCTTGAAGTCTAGGCTCATGTTCATATGTCGAAGACTTAATCTTATTCCTTTTGTGTGCAATGACTCCCTTAGGCTCATAGCGCCATACATCTCCTTGTAGGGAACTCATCTTCTGTAGTAGCCCCTCGACTAGAGGAAGTGCATGCCTTGATTTGATGGTAAATAGCCCTACTAGACTCAAGAGATTTAAAATATATCCCTTCTTCACGGGCACAAAATGAGTTTGGTCTGCACTCAGGACTTGCCTGATAAACTCGAGGGTGAAAATTCTCATAGGCATGAAATTTGGCAGATGGAAAGGTGGAATTTCATAACCATGAACCTTGATTTTGAGTGATTCTTGAACAAATACCAATCCCCAACACATTCTATCTCAATGAACTAGAGTAGCTCCTTCTGTTCAGGAAAAATCCTAGGTGGAGGGCTACCATGTATAATTTCATAGGCCCTGAACATGAAATTCGTGATGAATTTCATGTATCCCCTTCCTTTGGGGTATTGGTGAACTGAGAGGGTCCACTCAAAAATGGATTTTGGCTCTACCGCTTGCTTAGAGAACTTTTCCAAGCCTAATCCCTAGAAATTTTCTACATGTGTGAACAAGAACAAATAGAACACCAAAGAATAGTACCTAAAAAACCTTGAAGTTGATAGGTATTGGAATTGAGCTTGGATGGTAGAGGCCAGGAAGGTAGGAATGTCAAGCAGAATCCCAAGTTGCATCATGAGATCTAGGAACCTTAGACAGGCATTAGTTACCCAACCTGCATTTTCCACCCCCAACATACCCGAAATGGCTGCTAGGATAGGTTGAATGGCCTTGAGGAAGAGCGAAAGAGGGAATGTCTCAATGGGTGGGAGAGCAGACATATGAGATGTGGTAAATAGATCAAGGAAGGAACTATGATTCTTGAGGAGAAGGTTTGAGAAATGGCACATGAGGGTTACCTCAGTGAATTCAACGCAGCCATGAGAAGGGGGATGGGCTTTCCCAAACAACTTAGGGTTGATTTTGAGTATCTTAGTTCCCTATGCGGAAAGAAAGGAACCCTTTCGCTCATGTAATCTTTGGTCAGCGAGGCTATAAACTCAAGGAAGTGATGAATGGATGGGAGTATATGTTATTAAAGTACTGAGTAAACAACCCTAAATAGGTCCTCACCCTGCCATTTGTAGCCAAGAATCTCAGACTGCATGTTGGCTAAATTGAATAGGTAAATGGTGTCGCAGAGCTCGGCTTGAGAGTCCATGAATGGGTCAAGACCAGGGGTGGGCCTAGCCTCTCGAGCTTGTGAGGTTTCGGGAGCGGTCTTCTTCATTTTTTCAACCATAATTAGACAAACACAGTAAAAGAAAACAATAGGGGGTTGACCAAATACCTGAGGCGATGAGAGAGATGTGAGGAAAGAGTTGCACAGACTGCAATTTTTTTACCTGGGTGCTCATCTTGGTAAAAAATTAAAATGGTAAAAAGCAATGGTCGATCGAAAAACCTAGGGGGAAATGGTCCTTTTAGGGTAAGGAAAGTGGCAAAAATTGGAGGGAGGAAGTCAGCAAGGGAGACATGTGGCACAGGGAGATTGGCTGGCGATGACCGGGTGGGTGAGAGGCCACGTGCACAGCACGTGGTACTAGCTCCGTACCATGACTATTACCTTACCTTGTTTAACTTTGTGTTGCTTCATGTTGTGTTGCAGGATGGCTGGTCCCCACTGGCATTCGACGGGTTGAAAAGTCTTCAACAGATTATGATTTAAGCCCTTGGAGTCCATTTGATTGGCCAGTCGGTTGGCTGAAGTCACCTATTCCTATAAGTTGGTTCTTCATTCTCCCTCCAACCCATCTATCAGCAGAATTGGCACCTACGCAGTTTGTAGAGCTATGCCACCATTTTCTAAACTGTGCAGTCGTCGTGGGCTGCGTGGTTAGTAACCTGCCACCTTGACTGCACATTTCTCCCTTGTCCACTCTACTTCTCACTTTCCCTGCTCATGGATTTGCGCACCATAATAACTTCGGCTTGTGCATTCACAGGCCAACAAGAATCATAAAGGTTTTTCAAAGTATCAAAGGTATGTCTTGGATTATGAAGCCTTGTTATTCTCTTTGGTATATCCATTCTACATTACTAACTATTGCTATGTCTAGCTCTTTTAAATCTTAAAATATTCTTGTTTGGGATGATTCATCATCTGATGAATCTACCCACCTTATACATCTATGGTTTTTTGCGTAAAAGGAACCCTAAAAGGTTCTATGAAAAAAACCTAACCTAACGGTATGTTGTTAACGTGTGAAAACATAAACCTACTTAGGGCTATTAATAAATTTCCAATCTCATTAATATATTGATAATGTCATGTTTGGGATTTTGATATGATCATGGAAGATATAGCTAATTAGGGTTGAAATGAAGTATTTTGAAATCTCAAACCTTTGAACTCTTGATATAATAAGGGTTTTCTTTGACATGAACCGAAACCCTAGGTTTTGGTTAGGTCTACAATCAAAATCCTTGTTATGAAAAGTCCTAGGAATGTTGTGTAGCCAATCCTTTCTGTGGACAAAAACGATCCCTCTATTCCGATGGGAGGATCTAGAAACTACAGAAGACAACTACATGCAATCCTTCCTAATTCATATTAAAAAATGCAGAGGATATATCTCCTACCTTTCTCTGATGCTAATACCCTTGATGTCGACCTTGACTCTTTGGCTTCCAAGATCACGATCTCCTCTGAAAGAAAGACCAAGTGGGGATAGTGAAACTATGCAAAGAATAACATTTTCTAACGCAAATTATGTAACATATTAAGGATCATTACAATAAATGGACAATAATTGACACATTTATGGAAAGAAAACATATATTGTATTATAAATAGATGGAAAAGGGAGAATTAACCCCAATGATGCCTTAATGTTGGAAGCCTCCTTCAAGTGAGATTATAAGTCCAAGCCTTAGCCTTCAAAAATATTTTCCTTTGCAAATTTGCATAAATTAGGCATAATTGGGTAAAACTAGCTAGTTGACTCTCTAATGACCAACCTCACTAACCATTAGTGGATAGTGGGAAATTGATTTAAAGGGAAGGAGAGGGAGTTGAGGATCCATGGAAAGAGGGAGGAGTTCCATATCTCAAGGGAAAGCTCCATGGAACGAGGATCTAGGGTCAGGAATGGGAGGTCTCGTTCCAATCATCAACAACTTGAAACCATGTTGTCATTCTCGAGCCTTCTAGTAAGAGAAGCTTCTCCATTTTGGAAAAATTTTCCTGAAGAGGACCAGCGTGGATTTACCTTATAAAATTCACGACTACAATGCTAAACATGCATAAATACAAAGGTCACTAGCACGATACATCAGTAATGGGAAACACGTTGGCCTTGCAAAACAAGGTTTTTGACAAGCTCTTCAGAATATTTTCAAGGAAAGTTTTCTTCCTTTTCTTTAGGGATGTTTTAAATATATGTCATAGTGAATACATCGTTTGTGACAACTTTCATTACTTCGCGACACTTGTGGCATTGACAAAAATAAGTGTGACACTTTGGGATATGAGACTGGGAGTGTGACAAAATATTGTATAACATATGCCCCCTAAAGCATGAAGCCAAAACGGGAAGTGATGGTTGAAGTGCTTTATAAGAAAAGGCAAGGAATTAGATAACCACCATTAGAAGACCTAAACATCAAACATAATACAATATATCTAACATCTCTAATGTAAGTATGCTTAAAGTGTAAGAATATAACAATACATGGATCCATGGCATGGACGCAACCATCTGTATAGAAAGGATCATGTTTACAATCATGAATACTTAATAACTCCACATAGCCTAGATTTATCAAATGAACCCAAGGTCTTCATCTTCGTCTCAATCCAACCAAAGTGAAAATATCACCATTTGAATAGATGGGTTGAATTCGAACATGGAAGAAATCACTTGATTACCAATCGATGATGTAAACTATTAAAAGACACGAGAGAAACCACTAATGATTACAATTTCTCTCAAGGTACAACAACATAATCCATAAGTGTGAATAATGAAGCTGAATTCGAGCACTTGCAGAATCATTCGGTCGAAGGCCAGTGATGTGAACCTATCGTCGAATGTGAAGAACTTTCCATTGAGGTATGAAAGCTCCAAGGTACTGAAAGGAAGTTTATAGATCATCTTCCCAGATAATGGGTTGGATTCGAAAAGAAGTGATCTATCGAAGGAGGGCCATAATGTTTCCCACATCATTGACAAGAAACATAGGATTTTGCAAAGTCGGCAAGATTGATTCAGGATTGATACATAAAAATTCAAACAGTGTATAAGTGGTCTGAATTTGTTGGTGGGACTTCTCTTGAACATATTGGTGACACAACTCTGGAATTTGGTAGCACTTGACTCAAAATAGGATCAGAGGTCATGGTGAAAACATATAATCAAATGAGAGGAAAATGTATTTCCTAAACCTAGTAAGAAAAGTGACAAAGTTAGGATGTTCCAAACTCAACACGAGATACAGATAAGTGTCATGTTCAAGAGCGACATATTTCCTTTCACACAAAAGACAGGATATATGTTTCCTTCCATTTTCCCACACTATTTCTAGTGAGTACCTCTTTATTTTTAATCTCAAGCTTGAAGAGGATACCATTCTTTGCATTGTTGTCATTGTTGTGGAAATATTCAAGTTGTCTTTTGATAAGATCAATCTCATTTTCCTAATGAACATATACGAGCTTAAGGGACAGAAGCACTTTAGTGAAAAAAATTAAGTAACTATTTTTCTATAGGATTCACCATTTTAGGTCCATAACTTCCACGTTGAGAGCCTCACAAGAGTTCGTGATAACGGTACTGGGAGAATCATAAAAGGATCCCAAGGAGTTTTAAATGGAAGACTTGACTATCTGGATGGGATAGAAAGCATGAGGTGTGAAACGGGGAGTGGATACTATGCTCTAATGATTTCCTGCATGAAAAGTGAGGGCCAGAAGGGCAATGTTGAAGATACTGGAGACAAGGGGAGAAAATAAATCATATAAGTCCCGATTTGAGAGCCTTTGAGAGAGCTCAGTATGCCTGATGGGATAGGTAAAGGGAGGCAGAGGAGCTTGTCTAAATCTGACCAAAACAAAGAAGAACCAAAGGGGTTAAACAAATACACTAATGCAAAATTCACCACCGGATAATATTCAAACCAGAGAAGAGCATAACTCAGACTGATAGGTCCCTATATTACTAGTATAGTCCCTTATTGTTGTTAGTGTAACCCCCTTATTGTTATTATTGTACCCCTATAACCCCCATATTTTTATTATTGTGCCCTTAAATTATTATTGTTAGGTCGGCTAGGATTACATTGTGGCCCACTAGGATTACATTATGGCCCCATGGACTCCTATATATAGAAAGGAGGTTTTGTAATTGTTAAGAAATTTACCGCAGAATAAAAAAAAATTACTGAGAGAGAAATAAACATAAAGAATCCAGCAACAAATCACATAAACATAAACATAATGTTTAACCGGGAAAACCCCAAATCCAGGAAAAAACCCATCCTAATGAAATTTCATTAGCCTTGGCCAAAACCCTGGCCAATCTAGCCAAGTGAGCCTTCACCTCTCACCTCCAGGCATACATTACAATGAAGTCTTCCCAGCCTTTTATAGGCTCCATTACATGCAATACCAGGGCCAAAACCATGGGTGCACAAAAACCTCTACTGTTTACCCTATTCAACATTGACTCTACCCCGAGTCATGTTTACCTAACAATTCCCCCCTTAAACTTGACTTGGGGATTATTGACTAAATCCAGCCAAACCTGCTAAATGAGACAACCCCGCTCACTTTAGCTATTCCCCCTCAAATTTTTACCCAGATTAATTGTTAACTTGACATCCCCCTTATCACCTAGGTCTAACCCAGACTTTACCAGTGATTACCCAGGGGTACGCATGCCATACCAGGTCTTACAGCAGTATGCCCATTTACATGTAATAAAATTAACTCCATTATAATAATATTTTTTTTTTTGTTTCATTGTTGCTCTCTTTGCAGATATGACATCAATGTCCATAAAAAGAACCCATCTACCAGGTTACATGGGTCACCAGCCTCTGTAACCGCCAGTCCTCTAGGAATTCTCTTCAGATACATGGTTCATTAATTTTAATTAATTCACCTGCAAATATCCTCTCTCATTTTGATATTCTTCAGAACATTTGATTGACACATTCTGTCAAACACTTTTCATGTAACCAATCCTCATAGTTTCTTACTCTATAGATTTAGAGACCAAGACCTCTCTAAATCAACACCACTATAATGCTCAAGAAGCTCATAATGAAGTTTTTGACATTGCCATCCATTCACCTGGTCCACAAAGATCAGAAAGCACAGTTGCTACAACTGAAACAACATCTTTTTTCTTCTTTCTGAATCTGCTGAGAATTATCAGCTTCATGGTCCATTCTGAACATATCTTGCAATCATAGTCGTCCTTGAGATCACAGTACTCAAATAATTGGCACGCAACTTCAAAACATCTGCACTTCGCATACATTGCCAGGAGGGAAGAAATTAGACCAATTTTGACAACCTGGCCTTGGATTTTCTCCCCTTCTCTTAATTCTCAGCCTCTGCCTTCTTACATCGATCTTGTCCTTCGGTTTGAGATCCAAATCTGCATCAATACAACAGATCATATCTCTATTGACAAGCCAATAAAACCCTTGGCAATAGAAAACGTCCATCTAAAGCCAAAACCTGAACATGGCTCTGATACCAGTTGTTAAGAAATTTACCGCAGAATAAAAAATAATTACTGAGAGAGAAATAAACATAAATAATCCAGAAAAAAATCACATAAACATAAACACAATGTTTAACCGGGAAAACCCCAAATCCGGGAAAAAACCCATCCTAATGAAATTTCATTAGCCTTGGCCAAAACCCTGGCCAATCCAGCCAAGTGAGCCTTCACCTCTCACCTCCAGGCATACATTACAATGAAGTCTTCCCAGCCTTTTATAGGCTCCATTACATGCAATACCATGGGCCAAAACCATGGGTGCACAAAACCATGTGCCCCAAAACCACTACTGTTTACCCTAGTCAACACTGACTCTACCCCGAGTCATGTTTACCTAACAGTAATTTGTATCATCCAAGAATTTTTCATTCATGTAATGTAATGGAGGTTGCCCCCTCGAAGTGGCTTATTTCTAAGGCTTTGATAACTCTTTTCTTCTATTTTTGGGGCTGGTTTCACAACATTTGGTATCAGAGCTTTGGATACTAGGGTTTCGCTGCTCCAAATAGGTCATCGTGGAATTTTCGCTATAACTTTTTTTGTACGAATTTTCAAAAGCTGAAATTTTTAAGGTGCGAAGCCAAAATCCTGAGGAACATCGTAAAACAAATTCAGAGCTTGGTTCACAATATTTTCAGAGATATGATCTGTGGAAGTTAGGTGTTTTTTCAGGCTCCTAAACAGGTCATCGTGGCATTTGTGCTATAACGTTTTTTTCTACGAAGGTTCAGAATCTGAAATTTTTAGGCTACGAAGCCAAAATCCTGAGGAAACTCGTCAAAATTTTTCAGAGCTTGGTTCGCAATATTTTCAGAGATATGATCTGTGGAAGGTAGTGCTTTTTCAGGCTCCAGAATTTAAACTCAAAGAGGTGATCGTGGGAAAAGATTCATAACTCTCTCTCTCTGAGCATCAGATTAAAGTGCCATAAAAATTGGTCACAAGTACACAGACTATAGTTTCTTGGCTATCAATTTCAGAGCTGAAGGATGAAACAGTGACACGTGGCAAGTCGTACAAGTTCACTCTACTGAACCAGTCCAAAATTCAGTCATTGTGGGAGATTGGAAATAACTTTGTCTTGAAGAATCCAAATCAGATCAGACCTGTGGCATTTGAAAGAAGCTTCAGAGAGCTACTATAGGGCTAAATTGCAGATATCGAATATCTCCAATTACAGAGATAATTCAATTTCAATATCAAGCTCCTCAAAAGCAAGTAAAATGTGTGTATTTTTTTCCAAATTGCATAAGTCTTGTTTGAAGAATCAAGTTGAATTGATTCCAAGGGCATATTATAGAATAGATATCAGTATTGGATTCTAAAATGGCCCCTAAAAAGAATTCAACACCCATTAAGCCTTTAGAAGGCTCTACTATGACTCATGAAGACGAATAATGGCAACATGACATATCAAAATTACAAGAGCAAGTGCAACAAATTTCGCTCTCGCAAAGAACAACAAAAAATGAAATGGAAGTTTTGAAGAAAGGCGTGGAAACTAAGATGGATGGTTTGAAGAAAGGCGTGGAAGCTAACATGAATGGTTTGGAAGCTAAGATGGATGGCATGGAAGTGGGCATGGAAGCTAAGATGGATGACATGAAAGGCAACATGGAAAACATGAAGAATGATCTAAAAGCATACATGGAAGGCTTGATGACAAGATTAAAACAAGAAATGATTCCTAATGGTGGAAATATAGTAGAAGAACCTCATGATGAGAACAAAATAAATGTTAATCGTGATTTCATAAACTCTAATGTTGGCGAGAAGAACCACCATATTCAAAAAATGGATATGAGGAAGTTTGATGGAAAGGATCCTGTAACATGGATACTACAGATGGAGCAATATTTTGATCTCCATAATGTGCAAAACACACAAAAGGTATGCATTGCAACTTTACATTTAGAACCAAATACATTTGTATGGTATCGATGGCTTTGCTCCTGTAAAAAAATTGTCACTTGGTCAATTTTTACGAAGGAAATGATAGCACATTATGAGGATACAAAGATAAACACCTTCTTTAGCCAATTGATAAATCTCAAACAAAAGGGTTTAGTGGGGCAGCACATTGAGGACTTCCAAAAATTGAATATAAGGGTAACTGATATTCCAGAGGAACACAGGATTGATCTCTTCATAAGTACTTTAAAGGATAACATCCAACATGAAGTTCGTGTTTTGGAACCTGATTCATTGGAGAAGGCATTCAGGTTGGCAAGAAAAATTGAATGTAAAATTATGGCGACAAGGAAGCCTACCACTCACTTCTATAAAGAGGGAAGTATTGCTACTCCTAGATTTCCACAACCTACAAGGTTGACACCACAACAATTGGAAGAAAAAAGAGCAAAAGGGCTTTGCTACAGTTGTGATAGAAAATACACTAAAGGTCATAAGTGTGCTGAGAAGAAATTATTTTACATAGATTGTGAAGAGGAAGAAGAAATGAACAAGAAGAGGATATACACCAGGAACCAGCCCTAGAAGAGGAAGAAATGAATCCGACCATATCGTGTAATGCACTGGCAGGAATTACCACTCCTCAAACTCTCAAGATAGAAGGACATATCAAGAAGAAAAAGGCAATAGTGTTGATTGATTCAGGTAGCACCCATAATTTTATTCATTGTAAGGTAGCCAAGGAATTAAATTGTTTCCTATACCCAGCACCAGAATGTCAAGTGATGGTTGCAAATGGAGGAACTATAAATTGCTCTGGAAAATGCCATAATATCAAGCTAACTATGGGGGAATATGTATTGAATATTCCAATTCTTTCCATTCCTATGGGAGGTGTTGATGTTGTACTAGGAGTACAATGGTTACAATCTTTGGGGACGGTAGCTTTTAATTTTCAAGAACTTTCTTGAAATTTTTTTCAGAAGGAAAGGAAGTCGAATTACGGGGTATTGAAGGGAAGCCAGGAAAGATAATAAGCTCTAATGTCATGACAAATCTTCTAAAGAAATAACAACGAGGCGTAATTGCACAATTATGCTCACTAGAAGTTCCAACATCAAAATCATCTATTTCTGCAGATCTCCAACAAGTCTTGGAAAATCATTCCAAGGTGTTTGAAACTCCCAAAGGACTCCCACCTATTTGTGATCATGATCATGTTATTCATTTGATTCCAAGAAGTGTTCCTCCAAACATCAGGCCTTATAGATATCCTTATGTCCAAAAGAGAGAAATTGAACGTATGATTGCAGAAATGTTAGAGGCGGTTATAATTCAACCTAGTCAAAGTTCTTTCTCTGCTCCTGTAGTATTGGTACACAAGAAGGATGGATCATGGCGAATGTGTCCAGATTATAGGGAGCTCAATAAGCTCACCATTAAAGACAAATTCCCCATTCCTGTGATTGATGAATTATTGGATGAATTACATGGAGCAATTTATTTTACCAAGTAGGATCTTTGTTCAGGATATCATCAAATTAGAATGAAGACTGAAGATATTCCAAAAATAGCATTTAGAACTCATGAGGGTCATTATGAATTTTTGGTCATGCCTTTTGGAATTACCAATGCACCTTATACATTTAAAGGGTTGATGAATTAAATTTTCAAACCCTTCCTTAGAAAATTTGTTCTAGTATTTTTTGATGATATAATAATATACAAGTCTTGGAAGGATCATGTTGACCATGTTGACAAGGTGCTCAAACTATTGCAAGAGAAACAATTATATGCAAAAACATCCAAATGTTTCTTTGGAGTACAAGAGGTGGAATATTTGGGTCATATTGTATCTCACGAGGGTGTTAAGATAGACCCTAACAAAATTAAAGCCATTAAGGAATGGAAAGTCCCCACAGCCATAAAGCAGTTGCGAGGATTTCTCAGGTTAACATGGTATTATCGCAAGTTTGTTAAGAATTATGGGAGAATAGCAGCACCTATAACAAAATTATTGAAGAAAGATGCATTCTCATGGACTCTTGAAGAAACTAAGGCCTTTGAACATCTTAAAGAAGCAATGTGCCTAGCACCGGTCTTAGCTATGCTAGACTTCACAAAAACCTTTATTGTGGAATGTGATGCCTCAGGAAATGGAATTGGTGTTGTTTTAATGTAGGAAGGAAGACCCATTGCTTTTGAAAGTCATCCAATCAAAGGAAAGTATTTACAAAAACCTATTTATGAGAAGGAAATGTTAGCAATACTGCATTCACTAAAGAAATGGCGAACTTACCTAATGGGAAGGCACTTCAAGGTAAGAAATGATCATGATAGTCTTAAACACTTTTTGGAACAAATACTATCTTCAGAAGATCAGCAAAAATGGGTCACAAAAATTTTGGGTTATGACTTTGAAATAATCTACAAAAAAGGGAAGCTTAATGTTGTTGCAGATGCACTCTCAAGAAAGAATGAAGAGGTGGAAGCATTGCTTTGTGCCATTTCTATTATCCAACCAGATTAGATAACCGAAGCAAGAGATGAATGGAAGAAGGACAAAGATGTATGGACACTCATTCAAAAGTTGCAGCAAGATCCTAGTACATCTGATACATTTAGTTGGAAAATGATTCCTTATGGTACAAATATCGCTTATATCTTTGTAAGAATTCCCAACTAAAACAAAATATTCTTCTGGAATTGCACACTTCTCCTTTAGGAGGACACTCAGGATTTTTAAAAACTTACCACTGGGTGAAGAAAGAATTTTTTTGGGATGGCCTTAAATCTGATATTCAAAAGTTTGTGGCGGAATGTTTGGTTTGCCAGCAGAATAAAGTGGAGACAATTAAGACCCCGGGACTTCTACAACCTTTATCCATTCCAAGTCAACGTTGGGAGGAGATTTCAATGGATTTTATCACAGGTTTACCTAAGTCCGAAGAAAAGAGTGTCATCATGGTGGTAGTTGATAGACTTACCAAGTATGCACACTTTTGTACATTAGCTCATCCATTTAAAGCAAGTACAATTGCTACTACATTTATGGATAGAATTCAAAAGCTACATGGAAGCCCAAGGGTTATTGTGAGCGACAGAGATCCCATTTTTACTGGAAATTTTTGGACGGAGTTATTTTCTTGTTTGGGTACTCAATTAGCCCATAGCTCATCTTATCATCCTCAATCTGATGGTCAAACTGAGATAGTAAATAAATGTTTGGAAGGATATCTTCGTTGTTTTGTATCTCATAAACAAACACAATGGGTCAAGTGGTTACCTCTCGCTGAATGGTGGTATAACACTTCCTTCCATACTGCAGCAAAAATGACCCCATTTATGGCACTTTATGGATATCATCCACCATCCATCACATCATCTTTAAGAGAAAAATCAAAGGTTCAAGCAGTGGAAGATCACATCGAGCATCAACAAGAAGTTCTCCAACTCTTAAAGGATAACCTGAATTTGGCACAAAATCGAATGAAACAACAGGCATATCAACATCGTAGCGAGAGAAGTTTTGATGTAGGAGATTGGGTATTTTTACGGCTACAACCATACAAACAAATGTCCCTCAAGCAAGCTAAGAAGGATAATAAATTATCACCAAAGTACTATGGTCCTTACAAGTTGTTGCAAAAGATTGGTACTATGGCATACAAATTGGAGCTTCCTGATTCTTCATGAGTGCATCTAGTTTTCCATGTTTCATGCTTAAAGAAGGTTATAGGTGAAAATCTTCCAGTTCAAACAATATTTCCAGAACTTGATGAGGAAGGAAAAATCATATTTGAACCTGAAGCGGTCACGGAAACAAGAACTCGACAACTATGGAATCGATCAATTTTAGAGTATCTCATCAAGTGGAATAACTTACCCACTGAAGATTCTACATGGGAGGATGAAAATTTTATACAGAAGCATCCAGAGCTACTCAAGCATTGAGGACAACACTTTTTGAAGGAGATGGGCATGATAGGTCCCTATATTACTAGTATAGTCCCTTATTGTTGTTAGTTTAACCCCTTTATTGTTATTATTGTACCCCTGTAACCCCCATATTGTTATTATTGTGCCCTTAAATTATTATTGTTAGGTTGGCTAGGATTACATTGTGGCCCACTAGGATTACATTATGGTCCTATGGACTCCTATATATAGAAAGGAGGTTTTGTAATTTGTATCATGCAAGAATTTTTCATTCATGTAATGTAATGGAGGTTGCCCCCTCGAAGTGGCTTATTTCTAAGGCCTTGATATCTCTTTTCTTCTATTTTTGGAGCTGGTTTCACAACCATAAATCATATAAGTCCCAATTTGAGAGCCTATGAGAGAGCTCGGTATGCCTGATGGGATAGGGAAAGGGAGGAAGAGGATATTGTTCGAATCTGACCAAAACAAAGAAGAAACAAAGGGGTTAAACAAATACACTAATGCACAATTCACCACCGGATAATATTCAAACCAGAGAAGAGCATAACTCAGACATTCATGACTAACCATAATATTACTAATTTCATCGAGCCACTAAAATATAGAGTCGACCCATGCATGGTCCACATTTTTGGTCTCTTCTAAAGAGGATACCAAACGATAAAATCACTTGACTAAAATGAATCCACTTATGGTGACAACTCTATCAAACTCGATGGAATTACAGAACCACCTGGAATGAAGGAAAGTAGATTCCTTATGAATATACCTCTATTAATATTGTTGCAGAACCACATGGGGCAAGGGAAAGCAAATACCATAACTCCTGTGAAGGATAGGAGCATAAGATAACCAGGAGGGTCAAGAGAGAAGAAAATTCATAAAGGATGGCGAGACAAATAAATGGAAGGGTTATGATCTGCCATATATCTAACATTGATTATACATCCTTCCCACGCAAGACCAATCTCATCGTTATTAAAACTCCATAGAATAAGTCGCTTATATCCATCAATATGAGGGGTGGAGGATTTGGGCTAGGAGACATGTATAGTACTTCCCAGCATTGAACTTGGAGAATTATAATGGCATCCCATGATTAAGAGTTTAACGTTTTAGATGCAATGACATTTACCTTCAAACTTTGGTTTTAATGTTTCTAGGATCCAAAGTAGATTCATATTGGGGCAGGTCAAGGAGGAGAAATTGGGACAAGGGATAGACATAACTAACTATGGGATGTGGAATGAATCCTTGTTTTCATTGATATTTTTCTTCCCTTTATAAAAAAGGAGGGCTAAATTTTCTTGATCATCAACCTTGGAGTTCTAGTTTTAGAGGATGTGAAAGACAGAGAACGTGGAGAATATTTTGAGAGCAAAGTTGCTTCTTTTAAAATGGAGATCAAGGAGATATTCTTGAGGTTAAGTTTCACTAATAAAATGTTGGATAGTGAGAATCGATAAGTTCTAAGGCTCCCCATTCAGGAGCTATTTTTAGTCCCAAAAGAAGACCATACATCCAACTTTATTATTTGTTTTATTTCCTAAACCCCATGAGTATTTGACTACAATTTTTCCATCAAGATTACTGAGAATCACACCCCCTCCTGCCACCCCTATTTTATTATAAACGTCAAATATTAAATATTTATATTTTTATTAATTAAATTTAAATACCAAATTATGAAATATAATGATTATGAGTATTAATCATCATCATTTTAATTCATTTTAATATGATCTATATATTATAAATTTTGTTACAGATAAAATTTCATTCATAAAAAATAAAATCTCACCATAACAAATTGAATTGAGGATTTATATATATATATATATATATATATATATATATATATATATATATATATATATATATATATATATATATATATATATATATGTTACATAGTAATTTGTCATCGTCCCTGCAATCCCCGTCCCACACATTGGAGGGCTCATTCCGTGACCTGTGAGCAGTGACATGGCTTGAAAATAATTTCATGGCATTCCCCTGAACATGTACTTTCATCCCCCTGAAGACATCTCCTTGTGAAAAACCCTAAAAATGGCCCTTTTTGCATTGGCACGGGTAGCCAGTTCAGTACCCGCGCCAATGGGGAAAATACTTCAAAGAGGCCGCGCCAGTTGGCGCTCTGTCCCAGAGTCGCACTCGCGCCAGCCAATTTAAGGAGTGTTTTTTAAAAATAAATGGAGGAAGTTTCGTCCTAACTGATCCAGGAACTGATATCTATCTTGAGTTGGGAGGTTTGGCTACGAATTTCCATAGAGAGGAAGTGATTTGCCACCTCTCATGGAAGCTTCCTTGATGATAGGGCCAATCCCATGATTATAGGGATCCCAACTCCCCTTCCTCCATCTATAAAAGCTTGCCCATTTCCATTGCAAGCTAGTCTTAGAGTTCCCAAGAGCTTTCACATCCTTATGATGCAAGAGCCTTCTTGATTCCCTTAAGGAAAAATACAAGAAAGGAGACTATTGTCAAGTATCCGGAGAGAGAGGCTTGTCCCATCCTTGACAGGCTTTATCGAGACATGTTGTGCTAACGACCCGCCAAAGGAGAGTGCTGCGTCAAAGCTTTGGTTGTATTCTTCTTTTGACTCATTAATGATAAGCAACTATTGGTTATGGTTCCACTCTTGTTCTTAATTATTTTCATGAGTTATGTCCTCTTCGACTGACATATAGTTGTATATACTGGATTTTATGCTTGCGTTTGTGTTGTTTCTTGCATGTGCAGGTATCCGATCACGGAGATCATGAGGATTGTGATCTGCCAGGGCAAAGGAACGAGAGCACCACCTCTTCTACAAACAACAGCGTTGGATTCCAGGTAAGCCTTCATTGCAAGTTGGTTTATTTGCAATTAGGAACCTGCACTGTAGCATGTTTGATTGTTGCTAGACCCGATCTGGGCTAGTAGGGATCGCCTCTGTCCACAGAGGGGATTTACCTCTTCAACAATTTGGCGACTCCACTGGGGATCATTAGCTTGTTGTCGTTCGTTTTATAAGCTATAGACGGAGCCTAAAGTTGGCTAGATAGCCTTCGAAACGCTATTGCTCTGCATTAGCGAAGTAGATCAAAGTTGCTTCAGTCAATCTCCGGTTTAGTTTGTAAACTGAACACTTGGAGCTTTGTCTTGTCTTTTCGGTTGATTCTTGATTCTTCTTGCTTGATCAGCTCTTTGGGCTGGCTCTTTCTGTGAATTTTTCTTTTGGATAGCTTGATCATCACTGGTCTGCTTGTTGGATTTCTCTTTTTTATTTTTGACTGGTAAACTCGACTGGCACGCTTTTCAGCTTGACAGTCGCGCACATTGGCGCAGGTTGCTAGTGTATTACCCGCGCCAATTCTATTATGGCGCTGGTTTCAGCCTTACAGTCGTGCCAATCCTGTAAGGTACTAGGGTTTACTCTGTTTTGAGCTTTATGAGCTTGATCTATGTCTGTCTCGCTTTGAGCCTAGATCTCATGGTTCATTTGAGTCTTGGAGATTCTGCTTGAAGTGGTGAGTCTGGTCTTGGTTGGGAGAAATTCTTTGTTTTTTTCATTTTCAGGCGTTGGCGCTTGTTGTCAGTTAGCAACCCGCGCAAATTGGCCATTGGCGCTAGTTGTCAATGTTCAAGTCGCGCCAGTTGGCGCTAGTTGTCAATGTACAAGTCGAGCCAATTTCAGGATGTATGAAAATTGAGACTTTTTCCCTAAATCCTTCACCAGTGTGTCTTTCCCTTCCAGTCTTTTCACTGTATGAGCATAGATTACATTGCTCATTGGTTGGAATGTATTCTTTCCATGATTCTTTGATGTAAAAGGGAATGAATGCCTTGTTTTGATCTCTTGCTTTGGAAGTCCTCCTTGTGTTTGACCTCATATGTCTTGTCGCCTTTTGGGGGATTTCATGACAAAGTGTTTGAAACAACGATTGCATTCTTAGTCTTTGTTTACATCTATTTTGCATTCATCCTTCATTAAGAATATTTGCATTTATTTAGTTGTCGTCTCAAAGTGTTCTTTTTGTTAAAATGCATTAGATCACATTGCATTGAAGAGTATTTTGAGATTTATCATTGAACTTAGATCACATTGTTTAATGATTGAAAGCTAAAAATCGCTTTGAGTGCATTCTCTTTCATTGAAACCATGCATTAAGTAGATTCTCATTTCATCAAAAAATGCATTGAGTGCATTCTTATTATTTGAAAAGGAAAAGGAAATTGTGCATAGATTACAATTGCATAGTTTTCGGGAAAAAAGAGGATTTTGCATAGATTACATTGCATTATTCGCATCGTTGAATGTCTGAAATTTATTTTGGATAGTGAAAGTCATCTAGTTTGGAAAAGTTTCATTTTTAGTGTTGTTGTTTGTTGCATCATTGTTTGAAGCTCTTCCCTTAACTAGATAGCATTCATCGAATTGAAAAGTTTTCTTTTCTCATATAGCTGCATATAGGAGATTGTCAGATGACATACGGTAGGACCTTGAAACCGAAACATAATTGAAGATCAACCATAAAATTTACTCAATTTACCTAAGGAAGCATTGAAACATTAACGAAACATTTAGAGGTCTAGGTTACAGACGTGTTCCGGCGTCGTTAAACCTAGTAGCTGTCGTTCGCCTCTTGGCTTTAGACAGCGCTAGTACGGACTTGAGCTCCCCGTACCGTTGCGTATATAAAGGGAGACCCCACTAGGTTTCAATCATTTATCCATAGGAAGCCTAGTCTGCCGCCCTATACCCATGATACACTGGACACAGCATTCGGGGAGATTGCCTGCACGTACGTTAAGTCCTTGGTTGATTTCTCTTTCATTTTTGAAACCAAGGTGTATATTGCAGTTCACGGATATCTGGTACACCCTTTGCCTAGAATCCCTGAGTAGTCATTTCGATCTTTTCTGACTCTTTAAATTCGAAAAGGTCATCAAGCGCTTTTCCTTTCACGCTTGTTTCCAATCTAAAAGCGATAGAGTCACCTTTTTCCTGTTTCTTGACTTTTAAAAGATGAAACGGTAGAGTTTTGTTTCAATGTTTTAAAAATTAACTGCCCACGAAATATTCCTAGTTCAAGTTAGTTTCCTTAGGGTGTTTCATTGGGTCATTTTCGATGGCAGCTTTTCCAGAGTTCACCAACCCAGGAATCCCCTCCGATGGGAATCCAGGTCATTTTCCTCCTTTTGGAAATGTTGGTGCTCCTTACATGGCAACGTTGTCCCTTCCTGGGTTAACTGTTGGGTTGCCTGTTTGGTTGTTTTCAACCTTTGTAGTCCTGAATGTCTCGGCCACTGTTCAATCAGTTCCTCTGGCTGAACAACATCATGTTGATTCCAAGGTGGACCTCTCCCCTTCTTCGCCTATTTCTGCGTCCCCCTCTTCTACTTCGCCTGGTGAAAGTCTGGATTCAAGTAACCAGGTGGCTAAGAAGAAGAAGAAGAAGACAAAGAAGAAGAAGTCAGATAAAGGAGAGGCTAGCTCTGCAGCTATTACGCCTAAGAAGCCTCCTCTTGATAAACCTCCCAACCCTCCACGGAAATTCAAGTTCCCTTGCATGTTGTGCACGGGAGACCATCTTCTTCAAGACTGCCCTGGCATTCCCAAGGTGCTTGAAGTATGGTCCAATGGTCATCCGCCATTGCCCTTGGCTTCCGGGAGTCAAGTTGGGGGCACGTTTTTGGCTACTGCTGGTAAGGCTCCTAAGAAGCAGGGTAAGATTACCAATCCCTGTAAGTTGTGTGAAGGGAACCATGCCGTTCACCTTTGTCCGTATATGGATGAAGCCAAGCGATTTTTGGACAACTCAACTGTTTCTACACCATGCCTTCCGGCTGGTTATAAACAGCTTTCTTTGAGTCCTCCACCAGCTGATCCTACGATTGGTCAAGAGTCATCCTTGGTCGATCCCACTCCCTCGGAAATTCAAATTCAGGAATCCATCCCCGACCAGCCATTGGTTGTGGGATCGATTGACCTGGCCCCATCTACGGTGCACCAAGTCTCTTCCATGGAGAGTGGATCTCACACCCCCCATGTCCTTCTGGTTTCTTCAGATTCTTCGGAATTGGAGAGAAATTCTCCTCTCCCTATACCTCAAGAAGCTGCTCCTCCACCTCCAGTGATGGAGGTGCCAGAGGATACCCTTCCTGACTCCGTGATGGAGGTCGTGGAGGATGCTCCTTCTTCTTCCGTAACATCAGGGGAAGACCTTCTTGGTTCGATGGTAGCCCCTCCGAGTAGTTTAGTCGCTTCCTTTAATTGGAATCAATTTGCAGGATATTGCCTTCCGTCTTATGTGCCTTTCGAGATCACAGTACAGGCTTTTGGTCTGGTCGTACCCAGCACCATTATAGACGAAGGTGCATCTGTTAGTATTCTATCCTCAACTACTTGGCAAGCTTTCGGTTCACCACTGCTTGCGCCTGTTACGCAGAATCTGCTGGCATTTAACAGAAGAACGAGTCAACTGTTAGGGATCCTTCCAAGGTTACCTGTTACTTTGGGAGGTAAAACTGTCCATATGGATGTGATGGTTGTTCTAGGTCCCTTGGATTTCAATCTGCTCTTGGGGCGCGATTACACCTATGCCATGGGAGCGCTTGTCTCCTCCCTCTTTCGTGTGGTCTGCTTTCAACATGAAGGACGGATTGTGACCATTGATCAGCTTTCGTTCTTTGGTCCTGATGTGGCAGCGGGCCCGCCATCATCCCTTCCTAGTTTTTATCCACCCGTTGTATCTTCCCCACCGTAGGTCAACTATGTGGCTACCTACCCCGTGCTTGTACTCAGTGACCATGCCATCGTGCATAGTGTGCTGGGGGCATTGGGTCCTGACTTCCAGGATGTTTTCCTTCCATCGGGAGTGGAACCCTTGGAAGCAATGACTTCTTGTTCATTATGATGAGGTCGGTCAGAGCAAAGTTCCTTGTCTTGTGTCAAGCTCCTTAAAAAATGAAACAAGGTTGTCCGGAGCAGAGTTCCTTGTCTTGTGTCAAGCTCCTTAAAAAATGAAACAAGGTTGTCAGGAGCAGAGTTCCTTGTCTTGTGTCAAGCTCCTTAAAAAATGAAACAAGGTTGTCGGAGCAGAGTTCCTTGTCTTGTGTCAAGCTCCTTAAACCATGAAACAAGGTGTTTGAGGATAGTTCTTTTAATGTGTCAACCTCGTTAAAATAATGAAACACGTTCTTGTTCAATTCGAGTCTTTGTTTAGATCTCGTAAAATCCCAGTCAAGTCTTTCTTAGATCTCGTAACTTGAACCTTCACTCCATCTGCCTTTCATATGGACTGAAGCTTGGGGGGCATGTACCTCGAATTGAGTCACCATGCTGGGGGCATGCTTACTTTTCAAGCATAGTTTGTTTCCGTTTCAAGCTTGTGGAAAAATGAAACCGGTTTCAAGCATAGTTTATCTTTGTTTCAAGCTTGTGTAAAAATGAAACCATTCCCATCTTACCTCTCAGGATCGTCATTTTATCACCCTCTATTTCCCTCTCGCGGGGGACAGAGCCTTGGTTTTCTCACTCCATCGTCACTATCTACTTGGCCGATCATATTCCTTCACTTGGTTGTTTTACCCGATCCTGAGGAACCGCTGCGATGAGTGGTCTTGTTAGCCAACCTCTTGACCTCTAATTGTTCTGAGTAGTTCCACCATTACCGGAACCAGTAGCTACTCGTTATACCACTCGTTCCTCCAGGAGGAGTCAACTTTCAACTCTTTTCTGACTCTCTAAACATGAAAAGATTGCCGAGTCCCTTGTCGTTTCGATCTCGTTAAAGTGGCTGCGAAACGACATCTACCCAGTATACGTTTACCCCTTTTTCGGGCTGGGATAGATTATTTACGAAAAAGGAATACCCTAGCCTATTGCGACTAGGAGGTTTTCTCGGACATAGTTTTCTACCTTTTCGGATCCGAGGAACTATTTACGAAAAGGGACCTTTGGAGTTTAATTTTCCGCTGTATTTTCAAACTCTCTAAACATGAAAAGACGTCGAGTTCTTCCTTTGTCAGACTCATTAAACCTTGATGACATCGGATTCAGTCATAATGACGCTACTCAAGTCTTTCCTTCCTAGGGCTCGTTAAATGTAGTAGGATGGATTCGTCCGAAGGACGAATTTATATGACAAGCATATGGTATCCTATTCAAGCTTGTCTAAAAATAAAGAGGTACTCGCCAAGCATGGTGGGGAAACTGGAACCAACATCATTGTTGTGTCGGCAGTATGTCGCTCTTGAACATGGCACTTGTCTGCATTCGTGTCGGGTTGGGGATATCTCATCTCATTCTTCACTTTGCCTCTGTGGGTTTGGATAATCCCTTTTGACCTCTCATCTAGAAAATGATGCCTCGTCACTATGACTCGATCTTTTGATGTCAAATACCGCTAAATCCAATGTCGTGCCGCCGATATGTTCAAGAGAAGTTGACCTCTACAAATTTCAACCTTCCTCTGATTCTCATCTGATCTTGATTCACAAAGACATTATGTTCCTCTGCCTCGTGTCGATGATGTGGGAAACACTATGGCCCACCTTCGATCAAGGTCACTTCCTGTCGACTTCAGCTCATTATCCAGGAAGCTGATCTAGAGACTCCCTTCTGGTACCTTGGAGCCCGCATGCCTCAATGGCAGGTTCTTCGCATTCGACGTGAGGTTTTCATCATTGGCCTCCGATCGAGTGATTCTGCGGGTGTTCGACGTCAGCTCATTGATTCGCACGCCGTAGATTGTACCTATAGTACCTTGAGGGCCATTGTCATTATTGGTGGTTCCTCTCGTCTCTGTTAACAGCTTTCATCATTGGCTGGTAATCAGATGATGTTCTTGCATGTTTGACTTCACCTCACATATTCGCATGCTTGAACTTGTACTTTGTTTTGGTCGAGATGGAGCGCAAGACCCTGGATTGTGTCTGTTGTAATCCAGGCTGCGATATTGTGGATTATTATGATTAGTTACATTTCTCACTTTCACTGGATGGCCGGACCATACTTCGAGTCTATTTATCGATCCTCACTGGATGGTTGTGCCCATGCCTTGGATCTGGATTATTGTATACTCTGTTATGGATGGCTGCGCCCATACCACGTGTATATATCATGTATCTAAGACATCAGTTGTACTTCACTCCGCAGGTTTTCCAATGGCAGTGTTTTCAGTCGACATGTTCTCGTAAAGCATTTCACCCCTCTCTCTCTCTCGGGCCTCATGCTTTAGGGGGCATCTGTTACACAGTAATTTGTCACCGTCCCTGCAATCCCAATCCCGCACATTTGAGGGCTCATTCCGTGACCTGTGAGCAGTGACATGGCTTGAAAATAATTTCATGGCATTCCCCTGAACATGTACTTTCATCCCCCTGAAGACATCTCCTTGTGAAAAACCCTAAAAATGGCCCTTTTTGCATTGGCACGGGTAGCCAGTTCAGTACCCGTGCCAATGGGGAAAATACTTCAAAGAGGCCGCGCCAGTTGGCGCTCTGTCCCAGAGTCACACTCGCGCCAGCCAATTTAAGGAGTGTTTTTTAAAAATAAATGGCAGAAGTTTCGTCCTAACTGATCCAGGAACTGATATCTATCTTGAGTTGGGAGGTTTGGCTATGGATTTCCATAGAGGGGAAGTGGTTTGGCACCTCTCATGGAAGCCTCCTTAATGATAGGGCCAATCCCATAATTATAGGGATCCCAACTCCCCTTCCTCCATCTATAAAAGCTTGCCCATCTCCATTGCAAGCTAATCTCCGAGTTCCCAAGAGCTTTCACATCCTTATGCTGCAAGAGCCTTCTTGATTCCCTTAAGGCCAAATCCAAGCAAGGAGACTATTGTCAAGTATCCAGAGAGAGAGGCTTGTCCCATCCTTGACAGGCTTTATCGAGGCATGTTGTGCTGACGACCCGCCAAAGGAGAGTGTTGCATCGAAGCTTTGGTTGTATTCTTCTTTTGAATCATTAATGATAAGCAACTATTGGTTATGGTTCCACTCTTGTTCTTAATTATGTTCATGAGTTATGTCCTCTTCTACTGACATATAGTTGTATATACTAGATTTTATGCTTGCGTTTGTGTTTTTTCTTGCATGTGCAGGTGTCCGATCACGAAGATCGTGAGGATTGTGATCTGCCAGGGCAAAGGAACGAGAGCACCACCTCTTCTACAAATAACAGCGTTGGATTCCAGGTAAGCCTTCATTGCAAGTCGGTTTATTTGCAATTAGGAACCTGCACTATAGTATGTTTGACTGTTGCTAGACCCGATCTGGGCTAGTAGGGATCGCCTTTGTCCGCAGAGGGGATTTACCTCTTCAACAATTTGGCGACTCCACTGGGGATCGTTAGCTTGTTGTCGTTCATTTTATAAGCTATAGACGAAGCCTAAAGTTGGCCAGATAGCATTCAAAACGCTATTGCTCTGCATTAGCGAAGTAGATCAAAGCTGCTTCAATCAATCTCCGGTTTAGTTTGTAAACTGAACACTTGGAGCTTTGTCTTGTCTTTTCGGTTGATTCTTGATTCTTCTTGCTTGATCAGCTCTTTGGGCTGGCTCTTTCTGTGAATTTTTCTTTTGGATAGCTTGATCATCACTGGTCTGCTTGTTGGATTGCTCTTTTTTATTTTTGACTGGTAAACTCGACTGGCACGCTTTTCAGCTTGACAGTCGCGCACATTGGCGCAGGTTGCTAGTGTATTACCTGCGCCAATTCTATTCTGGCGCTAGTTTCAGCCTTACAGTCGCGCAAATCCTGTAAGGTACTAGAGTTTACTCTGTTTTGAGCTTTGTGAGCTTGATCTGTGTCTGTCTCGCTTTGAGCCTAGATCTCATGGTTCATTTGAGTCTTGGAGATTCTACTTGAAGTGGTGAGTCTGGTCTTGGTTGGGAGAAATTCTTTGTTTTTTCATTTTCAGGCATTGGCGCTTGTTTTCAGTTAGCAACCCATGCCAATTGGCCATTGGTGCTAGTTTTCAAAGTGCAAGTCGTGCCAGTTGGCACTAGTTGTCAATGTACAAGTCGAGCCAATTTCAGGATGTATGAAAATTGAGACTTTTTCCCTAAATCCTTTACCAGTGTGTCTTTCCCTTCTGGTCTTTTCACTGTATGAGCATAGATTACATTGCTCATTGGTTGGAATGTCTTCTTTCCATGATTGTTTGATGTAAAAGGGAATGAATGCCTTGTTTTGATCTCTTGCTTTGGAAGTCCTCTTTGTGTTTGACCTCATATGTCTTATCGCCTTTTGGGGGATTTCATGACAAAGTGTTTGAAACAACGATTGCATTCTTAGTGTTTGTTTACATCTCTTTTGCATTCATCCTTCATTAAGAAGATTTGCATTTATTTAGTTGTCATCTCAAAGAGTTATTTTTGTTAAAATGCATTAGATCACATTGCATTGAAGAGTATTTTGAGATTTATCATTGAACTTAGATCACATTGTTTAATGATTGAAAGCTAAAAATCGCTTTGAGTGCATTCTCTTTCATTGAAAGCATGCATTAAGTAGATTCTCATTTCATCAAAAAATGCATTGAGTGCATTCTTATTATTTGAAAAGGAAAAGGAAATTGTGCATAGATTACAATTGCATAGTTTTCGGGGAAAAAGAGGATTTTGCATAGATTACATTGCATTATTCACATCATTGAATGTCTAAAATTGCTTTTGGATAGTGAAAGTCATCTAGTTTGGAAATTTTTTGTTTTTAGTGTTGTTTTTTGTTGCATCATTGTTTGAAGCTCTTCCCTTAACTAGATAGCATTCATCGAATTGAAAAGTTTTCTTTTCTCATATAGCTGCATATAGGAGATTGTCAGATGACATACGGTAGGACCTTGAAACCGAAACATAATTGAAGATCAACCATAAAATTTACTCAATTTACCTAAGGAAGCATTGAAACATTAATGAAACATTTAGAGGTCTAGGTTACAGACGTGTTCCGGCGTCGTTAAACCTAGTAGCTGTCATTCGCCTCTTGGCTTTAGACAGCGCTAGTACGGACTTGAGCTCCCCGTACCGTCGCGTATATAAAGGTAGACCCCACTAGGTTTCAATCCTTTATCCATAGGAAGCCGAGTCTGCCGCCCTATACTCGTGATACACCGGACACAGCATTCGGGGAGATTGCCTGCACATACGTTAAGTCCTTGGTTGATTTCTTTTTCATTTTTCAAACCAAGGTGTATATTGCAGTTCACGGATATCTGGTACACCCTTTGCCTAGAATCCCTGAGTAGTCATTTCGATCTTTTCTGACTCTTTAAATTCGAAAAGGTCATCAAGCGCTTGTCCTTTCACGCTTTTTTCCAATCTGAAAGCGATAGAGTCACCTTTTTCCTGTTTCTTGACTCTTAAAAGATGAAACGGTAGAGTTTTGTTTCAATGTTTTAAAAATTAACTGCCCACGAAATATTCCTGGTTAAAGTTAGTTTCCTTAGGGTGTTGTTTTGGGTCATTTTCGATGGCAGCTTTTCCAGAGTTCACCAACCCAGGAATCCCCTCTGATGGGAATCCGGGTCATTTTCCTCCTTTTGGAAATGTTGGTGCTCCTTACATGGCAACGTTGTCCCTTCCTGGGTTAACTGTTGGGTTGCCTGTTTGGTTTTTTTCAACCTCTGTGGTCCCGAATGTCTCGGCCACTGTTCAATCAGCTCCTCTGGCTGAACAACATCATGTTGATTCCAAGGTGGACCTCTCCCCTTCTTCGCCTGTTTCTGCGTCCCCCTCTTCTACTTCTCCTGGTGAAAGTCTGGATTCGAGTAACCAGGTGGTTAAGAAGAAGAAGAAGAAGACAGATAAAGGAGAGGCTAGCTCTGCAGCTATTACGCCTAAGAAGCCTCCTCTTGATAAACCTCCCAACCCTCCGCGGAAAGTCAAGTTCCCTTGCATGTTGTGCACGGGAGACCATCTTCTTCAAGACTACCCTGGCATTCCCAAGGTGCTTGAAGTATGGTCCAATGGTCGTCCGTCGTTTCCTTTGGCTTCCGGGAGTCAAGTCGGGGGCACGTTTTCGGCTACTCCTGGTAAGGCTCCTACGAAGCAGGGTAAGATTACCAATCCCTGTAAGTTGTGTGAAGGGCACCATGTCGTTCACCTTTGTCCGTATATGGATGAAGCCAAGTGATTTTTGGGCAACTCGACTATTTCTACACCATGCCTTCCGGCTGGTTATAAACAGCTTTCTTTGAGTCCTCCACCAGCTGATCCTACAATTGGTCAAGAGTCATCCTTGGTCGATCCCGCTCCCTCGGAAATTCAAATTCAGGAATCCATCCCCGACCAGCCATTGGTTGTGGGATCGATTGACCTGGCCCCGTCTACGGTGCACCAGGTATTTTCCGTGGAGATTGGATCTCACACCCCCCATGTCCTTCTAGTTTTTTCATATTCTTCGGAATTGGAGAGAAATTCTCCTATCCCTATACCTCAAGAAGCTACTCCTCCACCTCCAGTGATGGAGGTGCCAGAGGATACCCTTCCCGACTCCGTGATGGAGGTCGTGGAGGATGCTCCTTCTTCTTCCCTAACATCAGGGGAAGACCTTCTTGGTTTGATGGTAGCCCCTCCGAGTATTTTAGTTGCTTCCTTTAATTGGAATCGATTTGCAGGATATTGCCTTTCGTCTTATGTGCCTTTTGAGATCACAGTACAGGCTTTTGGTCTGGTCGTACCCAGCACCATTATAGACGAAGGCGTGTCTGTTAGTATTTTATCCTCAACTACTTGGCAAGCTTTCGGTTCACCACCGCTTGCGCCTGTTACGCAGAATCTGTTGGCATTTAACAGAAGAACGAGTCAACCGTTAGGGATCCTTCCAAGGTTACCTGTTACTTTGGGAGGTAAAACTATCCATATGGACGTGATGGTTGTTCCAGGCCCCTTGGATTTCAATCTGCTCTTGGGGCGCGATTACACCTATGCCATGGGAGCGCTTGTCTCCTCCCTCTTTCGTGTGGTCTGCTTTCCACATGAAGGATGGATTGTGACCATTGATCAGCTTTCATTCTTTGGTCCTGATGTGGCAGCTGGCCCGCCATCATCCCTTCCTAGTTTTTATCCACCCATTGTATCTGCCCCACTGCAGTTCAACTATGTGGCTACCTACCCCGTGCCTGTACTCAGTGACCATGCCATCGTGCATAGTGTGCTGGGGGCATTGGGTCCTGACTTCCAGGATGTTTTCCTTCCGTCGGGAGTGGAACCCTTGGAAGCAATGACTTCTTGTTCATTATGATGAGGTCGGTCGGAGCAGAGTTCCTTGTCTTGTGTCAAGCTCCTTAAAAAATGAAACAAGGTTGTTCGGAGCAGAGTTCCTTGTCTTGTGTCAAGCTCCTTAAAAAATGAAACAAGGTTGTCAGGAGCAGAGTTCTTTGTCTTGTGTCAAGCTCCTTAAAAAATGAAACAAGCTTGTCGGAGCAGAGTTCCTTGTCTTATGTCAAGCTCCTTAAACCATGAAACAAGGTGTCCGGAGGATAGTTCTTTTAATGTGTCAACCTGGTTAAAATAATGAAACACGTTCTTGTTCAATTCGAGTCTTTGTTTAGATCTCGTAAAATCCCAGTCGAGTCTTTCTTAGATCTCGTAACTTGAACCTTCACTCCATCTGCCTTTCATATGGATTGAAGCTTAGGGGGCATGTACCTCGAATTGAGTCACCATGCTAGGGGCATGCTTACTTTTTCAAGCATAGTTTGTTTCCGTTTCAAGCTTGTGTAAAAATGAAACCAATTTCAAGCATAGTTTATCTTTGTTTCAAGCTTGTGTAAAAATGAAACCAACTTCAAGCAAAGTTTCCTGATTTCAAGCTTGTGTAAAAATGAAACCATTCCCATCTTACCTCTTGTGATTGCCATTTTATCAGCCTGTTTCTGCCAGATGAGCCTTGGTTTTCTCACTCCATCGTCACTGTCTGCTTGGCTGATCATATGCCTTCACTTGGTTGTTTTACTCGTTCCAGAGGAACCGTTGTGATGAGTGGTCTTGTTAGCCAGCCTCTCAACCTTTATTTGTTCAGAGCAGTTCCACCATTACCGGAACCAGTTGCTACCCTTTATACCACTCGTTCCTCCAGGAGGAGTCAACTTTCAGCTCTTTTCTGACTCTCTAAACATGAAAAGATTGCCGAGTCCCTTGTCGTTTCAATCTCGTTAAAGTGGCCGCGAAATGACATCTACCCAATATACGTTACTCCCTTTTTCGTGTTTATAGATTATTTACGAAAGGAATACCCTAAAAAGGAATACCCTAGCCTATCGCGACTAGGAGGTTTTCTCAGACATAGTTTTCTACCTTTTCGGATCTGAGGAAATATTTACGAAAAGGGACCGTTGGAGTTTACTTTTCAGCTGTCTTTTCAAACTCTCTAAACATGAAAATATGTCGAGTTCTTCCTTTGTCAAACTCGTTAAACCCTGATGACATCGGATTTAGTCATAATGACGCTGCTCGAGTATTTCCTTCCTAGGGCTCGTTAAATGTACTAGGATGGATCCGTCCGAAGGACGAACTTATATTACAAGCATATGTTATCCCCTTCAAGCTTGTTATCAAAAATAATTTGGGTACTCGTCAAAAATGGCGGGGAAAAAATGGAACCAGCATCATTGTCATGTCGGCAGTATGTTGCTCTTGAACATGGTACTTGTCTGCATTCGTGTCGAGTTGGGGACATCTTATCTCGTTTTTCACTTGCCTCCATGGGTTTGGGTAATCCCTTTTGACCTCTCATCTACTCTTTGCCTCGTCACTATGACCTCTGATATTTTGATGTCAAATACTGCCAAGTCCACTGTCGTGCTGTTTATATGTTCAAGAGAAGTTGATCTCTGCAAGTACTAACCTTCCTCTGATTCTCATCTAATATTGATTCACAAAAACACTATGTTCCTCTGTCTCACGTCGATGATGTGGGAAACACTATGGCCCACCTTCGATCAAGGTCATCATCGACTCCTCACTATCCAGGAAGCTGATCTAGAGACTCCCTTATGGTACCTTGGAGCCTGCATGCCTCAATGGCAGGTTCTTCGCGTTAGACATGAGGTTTTCATCATTGGCCTCCGATCGAGTGATTCTACGGGTGTTCGACGCTAGCTCATTGATTCGCACGCCGTAGATTGTACCTGTAGTACCTTGAGGGCCACACACAGGTTCCTCTCTAGGCCATAACAGCTTCCTCATCATCGGGCTGCAATCGACGCAGGTTCTTGCATTAAACACTTCAAATTTCATACATATTCGCATGTTTTAACTTGTACTTTGTTCGGGTCGAGACGGAGCGCTAGACCCTGGATTGTGTCTGTTGTAATCTAGGATGTGATTTTGTGGATTATTATGATTATTTACATGACTCACTGATTGGATGGCTGCAACCATACCTGAGTCTATTTATCGATCCTCACTGGATGGCTGCGTCCATGCCTTGGATCTCAATTATTGTATACTCTATTATGGATGGCTGCGCCCATACCACGCATATATATCATGTATCTAAGACATCAGTTGTACTTCACTCCGCAGGTTTTCTGATGACAGTGTTTTCAGTCGGCATGTTCTCGTAAAGCATTTCACCCCTCTCTCTCTCTCTTTCTGCTCATGCTTTAGGGGGAATTACACACACTGTGTCACCGTCCCCTCGCAATCCCAATCCCGCACATTTGAGGGCTCATAATGCACCTCGTGAGTGCTGACATTGAGCAGAATAATTTCATGGCATTCCTCCCGAACATGTACTTATCCTCAAGACATCTCTCAGAAAAACCCTCAAAATGGCCTTTTATCGCACCTGCAGCGCTTCCGGCATCTGCAAGCAATGGGGAAAATACTTCAAAGAGGCCGCGCCAGTTGGCGCTCTGTCCCAGAGTCACACTCGCGCCAGCCAATTTAAGGAGTGTTTTTTAAAAATAAATGGCAGAAGTTTCGTCCTAACTGATCCAGGAACTGATATCTATCTTGAGTTGGGAGGTTTGGCTATGGATTTCCATAGAGAGGAAGTGATTTGCCACCTCTCATGGAAGCTTCCTTGATGATAGGGCCAATCCCATGATTATAGGGATCCCAACTCCCCTTCCTCCATCTATAAAAGCTTGCCCATTTCCATTGCAAGCTAGTCTTCGAGTTCCCAAGAGCTTTCACATCATTATGCTGCAAGAGCCTTCTTGATTCCCTTAAGGCCAAATCCAAGCAAGGAGACTATTGTCAAGTATCCGGAGAGAGAGGCTTTTCCCATCCTTGACAGGCTTTATCGAGACATGTTGTGCTAACGACCCACCAAAGGAGAGTGTTGCGTCGAAGCTTTGGTTGTATTCTTCTTTTGACTCATTAATGATAAGCAACTATTGGTTATGGTTCCACTCTTGTTCTTAATTATTTTCATGATTTATGTCCTCTTCGACTGACATATAGTTGTATATACTGGATTTTATGCTTGCGTTTGTGTTGTTTCTTGCATGTACAGGTGTCCGATCACGGAGATCGTGAGGATTGTGATCTGCCATGGCAAAGGAACGAGAGCACCACCTCTTCTACAAACAACAGCGTTGGATTCCAAGTAAGCCTTCATCGCAAGTCTGTTTATTTGCAATTAGGAACCTGCACTGTAGCGTGTTTGATTGTTGCTAGACCCAATCTGGGCTAGTAGGGATCGCCTCTGTTCGCAGAGGGGATTTACCTCTTCAACAATATATATATACACAGAGAGAGAGAGAGAGAGAGAGAGAGAGAGCACTTCAAAATCTCCTCTATAATGTATGTATTGTGAATGGAGGTGACATTATTATTATTTTTTAAATATGATTTTAGATATATTTCCTTATTGTTCCACTACAACATCTCTCACATAATAGGTTTTTGAGCACCTCATAAAGTGACCACGTAAATAAAACTAGACACTTTAGTTGGACTTCCACCGAAGGAAAATATTTAAATTCCACATGTGTTTTTTCTTTTGTAAATTCTAGTTTATATTTTTCTTTTTTGTGTGGTAAATACCCAAAGGGGATTTGAACTGGTAACCTTTATAATATTTATTTTATATTGATCATTCATGAAAGCTTGCAGTAACATCAATAGTCACATATTATTTCCATTTTGGAAACCAGAAAATTGGCAGAAGAAGAGGATTTGAGAACCTGGAAAAAAATATTACGGCTGTACTAAGATATCCAAATAAAAGATATGTTGTAAAGGCATGATATCTACAAAAGAATGAGAGTTATATATAGCATGCATGTAGCCATGTTTCATAAACAAAATATAGTTCTGAGGCATGGAAAAATAAAAACTCAGAATGTATATAGGTAATCAAGTCAATGTAAAAGCATCAATTGGGGTTGTTGTAGTGTTGGGGGAGACAAATCCCTTTCCTCAGAGGAGAATTCCTTGAATTTCGCCAAAATACATGGCTAATTCTTGATAATCCATGTATTGGTATTTATGCTTTGTGATGAGGTTGTTGAGTTATAGGGACATATCATGATGAACTTCACGAGTCTTCATTAAAGCCTATCCCAGGAATGTTTTTATATGTCCATAGAGTTATACCATGAAACTATATTAGTTATACCAACTACAAGTATGCCTTGGATTTGGGAGACACTCAACAATCTAATCCAAAATATCTATGTCAATGAAATCGTTCATTTTTTCCATGGAAATAAATAAATCTATATTCAATTTAATTTGAGTTATTTTTGGAGTGAGAACTCTAAATTCTCTAGAAACGGAGAAGGCTTTGAAAAAACTCAAATTCTTCCAGTACCACGACCCGAGGAGACCCTATGGCAACACACTCTTTTGCAAGGCATATTGTGAGACTAGTGGGGGGTTATAGGTGGGGCAAGGCTGATCTGAAGAGATAAGTGTCAAGGGGGAGGGGTGTAAATGACACAGCAAAGCTACAATGAGTGACGTTGCAATAGGTATCCAATAAAGAATCACAGGGGAGAGATATATAGGATGCTAAGAGACATAGAAATATGTCAAGAAATTATAGGAGGACATTTGTGTGAGGTGGAAAGGGAGGCGGACGAGGGTGTAGATAAGTGAGGGGCTTAGGGATATGCAATGTGGAAACAAGGTGAGCCCGTAGATTGTACTCAGGTGGTAACAAACTGTGAATGTGGTAGTCCATCAGAACAAGGCCCATAAATATTTCTTTTGTTGGATCCTAAAAAGTGGGAATGTGTTCATGAAGAAATTGTTGAGGAATACAGAAAATTTCAATACCTCATGCTAGGGATAGAATACCCAATGAGACCACAAGGGTTCCACTCAAAGAAACTATAACATATCACGTGCATTCATGTCCTACTACACAATACCCTTAATTTGACTACATATTGGAAAATACCTCTAAAAATGACATTGTTTAACATCATACCAATATGAACCTAATACACCTTCCCAATTTAAAAAACCCCTACTTTCACTAGATATTGTAGGTATATTTTTTTTCATTAACATTTTGTATACCCCTCTATATTTTTTCTTTAAGTTTGAGCTCCATTTTTTATATCCGCCAATATAAAAACCCTTTACCCCAAATTATATGCTCAATATATTATGTCATTTTCTCCTCAATATATATCTCCCAATATGAATGCAAGTGGTATGGCATTTCTCCCCCAATTAATCCCCCATGAATGAGACACCACTTGAGAAATGAAACCTACGCTAGAAATCACCATCTGAGGGATGCAACCTATGCTAGGAATCAAATTAATTACAGGAATTGTGAAGTCTAAAATGGGCCTACTCATGAAAATAATAAAATAATAATAAAAATATTCAAATAAGACATCAATTTTCAACAGAAAAGAAATAGAACTACTTTTTATATTGTATTTTCGACTTATCACCCTATAGGATTATTTCAAGTGTGTGGACTCATTGGTTGTGGAATTGGATTTTGCATCTAACAAGTACCCACTTTACATACATTTGAGTATACCCACACTAAGAAAATTTCAAAATGCATGGAAAAACATGTTTGAAGCATATTTTTATTTACATCGTTACATTCATTTATTATTAAAGTAAATAAAATATTAGATAATAGCAACAAGGAGTGGAAACACAAGATTATGATCCTAAAATATAGGTTGATGACTATTTGATAATTTAAGGGAATAAATTATAATGATTAATAATTTGGACTCCTCAATGACCCAAAATAAAAAAATCGAATCAATTTTCGAGATAGAGAAACCAGTTAAAGAAAATTTTGAGAGAGACAGCGCCTTTGTTTAAAAAACTACCATCCAAATAGAGGAGGAAAATCTTAAATAACATGAATTAATTACTCTAATAGAGGCCACTTGTGGAATAAAAAACATTTAAATATAAAATATATGACATATGGAGGAAGGGAAAAGAAGATAAATGTAAATTGATGGTGGTAACCAATGTAGAGGGATGATGTCATTAAAGGAACATTGCCAGACTATTAAGAGCATCAATGAAAGTTGGGTAGAAAACCTAGAAGTAGACAAGTATAAATAGGGCCACTGGAAGAGGGAGATTAAAATAGAGATAGAAAATTTGTCTTAGCTATAAGGATAGGTGGAAAAACAGAAGCAAAAATGAAGAAACTTGGCTTGTTAGTAGAATTTCCCTCACCTAGAGAGCACCCTATCCTTTATAAAACATATCTTTACATGAAAAAAATATCATGTTTATAAAAATGGAATTGCTTTAAATTATTCCTTACAAAATACCATCCCCAACCACTTTTATTGAGGATTGCTATGAAATAAAAAATGAACAGAACCATTTTCATTGTGAAGTCTATTAGCACAATAATTTTCTTCGTCGTGATCCTACATGGAACCCTTATCATTTTTTCAAGGATGTCTAGTTAGGTCTTTTGCATCATATTTAAATAATCACTCTAACTATGTTATCATTCAATAAGTAGGTGAAAGAAATCGATTTTTTAACTTATAGTTTAAAGGGAAATATTTCAACCCCCGAGATGTACTTAAAGAACATCATAGATGTATAAAACTCACAATGCCATGCATAATTCATCGCTCACACCAAGAAAGAGGGAATTTATTAATGAAATACATAGACATGGCCTCTAGCTAAATTATGACATATTATTGTGGTGTAATATAGGAAGATACCACAAAGGAAAAGAGAAAAATGTATCCATTCAACCCTCACAATCATGAAGTTACATTATAAAGAGTGCACATGTACATCAAATGCATGAAAATATATAAAAATGAATGGTTTGGATTGAATTTTCATTACCCTATTATTTGATTTCCTACCTTAAAGTATCAAACTTATTACAACATATCCAAGGAGAGAGAATCTCTATGTTGGAAAGAAATTGCAGAAATTTTGGTGACCACTTTTCATATTAGTCACTACAATTGTGACTCGGATTAGCTAAAAATTTGCATATGGACATGCAATAGTTTTTACCAAGAGGATATTACAAGCAACAAAGTTGGCATATTTTTTTATACCTATTCACTACCTTTTGAATATCAATTTTCCCATATTCATACCATCAGTTAACTCATTTTTTTATAGTGACCCATTTTTTTACCAAGGTGCAATATTTCTCTACTTATGTCATATTTAATGCTCATTCTTGTGTATTAAGCAAATAATGTTCCTTTTTATTCTAACTAACTAGAAATCATGAAAAATAATACTCTAGATGGGATCATACATGTATATGTAGAGGCGTCTACAAGGGATTAGTTAGAGGGGTTCAACCATTACAACAAATTTAACTGAAGTTGTTACAAGACCTCTAGCTTGGATTGCTACAAAACCTTTAGCTACATTTTCTTTAGCACCTCCAGCACATATTTTTTGCCACATATTCATGTCGCAAACACACGTCCATCTCATGTTTCTATAAAAAATAATTATTTTTGCAACACTCTTAGCACAGTGACAATTGACCAAAACAATTACAACTCCTTATCCATGATGTTACAACTACAAAGATGACTGTAATAGTATCGGAATCCTACAACATAAGTCAACCACCAAAATAACAACAACCATTTTTGGTTTTCCACTAAAAGGATCAAATACTTAATTTCCAACAAAGGAAATGATAAAGATAGGTTGCCCCATCTAGCATAGAGAATTTGACTATACTTATTTTGAGCTAACCTCCTACCTATTTCACTCATTAAGCCAGTTACAAGTTCTCTGACCATTCTATATTTTAACAATTTTGTTATCACATAAGGAGATCTAGTTAAGAATATGAGATTCTCATGGATGTCCTCTAACTTCATGGTTAATTTAATAGATTGAAGAATTAATGTAGAAATAGCCTACTATGCTCAAGAAAAGGTAGAAGAACTATATTATTGTAATTTCATTTTGATTACTATTAATACAAGTACAACCAAATTAGTAAATGTGGTTAATACATCTCGATCAACATCATTTTCACATGTTTATTGGCTTATAAAAGGTGTAAAATGACACCGATCAATGTATATCAAGAAAATTTACTAATGTGGTTCTACTAGTTGCCAGCTGACATATTAGGGGTGGATTTGTTAACCATGCTTAACAATGAATGAAGAGCGTTAATGAGTTTAATCATGGTTAATGAGGTTGACCAAGTTTGAAGATAGTTGACTGAGGTTGACTTGGTTTGGCCATGGTCAACCATTAATGTAACAATATATTAATTTTCCATCAATTTAACAATTTTACACTAAACTTGAAATGTTAGAAACATCAATGTTACAAAAATGATTGACTTTATGCACAAAAATTATTTTCATCTCATTTACATTAATGTTATAAAAATGGTTGACCATGGTCAAAAAAATTTACAAAAATGGTTGGTTATAGTTGACCATGGTAGCCCATGGTCAAACACATTTATAAAAACAATTTGACCATAATTAACCTCAGTTAACTAGGGTTTCCCAAATTTTCTATGGTGTGTGATGGTTGACTATTGCTAACTAAGGTTGATTGTGGTTGACTATGGTCAACACATGGTGGAGTAAGGTTATTTAAGGTTGACCCTTTTTTACTATGGATGATGATGTTTGACTATGGTTGAAAAGGATCTGCCATGATTAACCGTGGTTGACGATGGTTGACAAGATTGATGAGGAATGACCATGGTAGGCCAAGAGTTGATGAGGATTGTAGTTGCATTTTGAGTACTATTAATATATCATTACCAATTCCTATTGAAATTATGTTCTATGAATGTGATGTGCTAATAGTATAGGCATAAGGTAGGGCCACCTCTTTAGTTAAGTGCTACCTATATTTTAGTATGGTAGCCTTCGTTTCATGTAGAGTTCATATGATTCAATAGTTTACTCAATTTATAGTTGTTAACAATGTTTCAATTTGATTGAATGAATTATTTACTCTATTTTCCAATCTAGAGTTTGAATTGGAATTTTTGGGTACTAGACGGTAACGGCCCCTAGTCAATTTTCCATGTAAATAAAATAAGACCATGGTTATGGGACATGTATTCCAAGTTGAATGATTGGGAAAAAATTATAGTGGGAATCACTTGTGGTTTATTAATGGATATGGAAGTGGTAAAATGCATTGGAAAAGGTAAAGAGGCAATAATTAGAATTTAATTATGAAAATAAAGGAAAACGGGAGAAAAGGAAGGTAAAGCGACACAAATAAGCATGCAAAGGAAATTAGAGGAAAATGAAGAAAAATGAGACCTCAATGATAAAAAGGAATCAGAAAAACAATTCACAAATTTTTGTCATATTTAAATTTCCTCTCTTACACTCTTGCACACTTAGAGAATTATTTGAGCATTCTAGCCATCACTTGGACTAGGAGAAAGCAAGCAAAGGAAAAACAAGGAATTGGTGGGTGACAAAAGAGAAGGTTCGATCAAAAACTACAATAGGGATTCTTTACATGTAACAGGTTTCATGAGTGATTTCCTTGGTTGTTTTTGGGTTCATGTTACATGCATGTGGTACCTTGGTTATTTGTTGTCATTGGCACGGAGATTTTTCAGGATTTTTCAGGATTGATAGTGGTTTAAGCCTTACCTTTCCATTTCCTAGATAACCATGGTGTAGTGGATTCTCCATTTGGATTTTATGATTGGTTGTGAGGCTCCGTATGGTTGTGGGTTGAGATATAATATTTGGAGCCCTAGAATAGCTTGGGTCCCTAGAGGCTCTCGATTGAGAAGGTATTTCTCTGGAGCCCTATAACATCTTGAGTCCCTGGAGGCTATGGGTTGAGATAGGAGTCCCTGGAGCCCAAGTACACTTGGGAGGAGGCCAATTTGGTTGATGTTGGTGATTGTGGACTGGTTAGGTGAAATCACTATGGTTGACCGTTGAGGTGGTTTAGCCTATGGAAGCCGTGGTTGGTTATAATTTTTTTTTAACCCTTATGATCCCACATTCATGCTTAGAATTTGGCACGGAGATGATTGGTTGAAATGAATATTTGGTTCAGCCCAATCTATGGTTGGGTGGTATATGGAAGTCCCTGACTTGGTTGGCATTTACATGTGTTAACATGAGGTATTTTCCTATTTTGATCTATGAGCACTTGTATTGGTTATTATTTTGATCTTATGGTTGATTTTCATGGTTTCTATTTTGATTATATGCATGGCTCTATATATGCTCCAATTATGGATATTTTTCATGATTTGATAAGTTATCAATCAGTTAATGAATGCATGGTCTAAGAAGTGTTGCAATAACTAGCTTGAGAGGTAATTGGACCTTCTTGATGATTCTCTGATGAATTTTGGTAGTTTATGATCAAATATGCATTCATGACCTGTAGCTTCTATGTTTACTATATTTTTGATGAAATGTCTATTATGCATTAGTGTTGAGTAGGTCAATCCCCTCTGTGAACAGAGGTGATCCCTCTAGCCCTAGGGTGGGTCTAGAAACAAGGGAACAAGCTAATGTGTAGGTTCCTAGTTAACAAATGACATAGGTTGGGATAGATTACGTCCTACATGTAGTTCAACGCGGTTGTCGCAGTTGTAGCAATGGTGGCCTCTTTATCTCTGTCTCGACAGGTCGTGGTCCTTCAACAATGGTACTCGGGTGCTTGCACAAAGATCAAAGGAAAAAAAACAGCATACAAGACAATGATTGCATTCATAACTAGCTAATCATTCAAGATTAAACATATTGCGTAAAATAAGCCATATTAACACAAGATGGTAACCGTATATATATCGCCCTAAAATAAGCCATATATATATCGCCCTATATATTAAATCATAAATTTTGTTACATTATGCTGGAGACCAGTTTATAATATATGAAAGTTGAATTAAATTATAACACACACACACAGATATATATCCTAAATTATAATACTCACCAACTTATTATAATACTCCGTCTTGGATCTTGATAAATCTTGAGTTAGATCTAGCTAGTTTAATTATTAATTTTACTTTTTAGTTTAATTTTTACTTTTATGTAATTTCAAGTCAAAATGTTTTAATTAATAATTTTATTTTTTAATTTTAACTTTATTCTCATCAAAAATTTTGGATAACATAATATAAGAGGACATTACAACATCTCTTTCATCATGGAATGGAGAGTGTTTATGAGCTCAAAAATGTAATAAAATTAAATTTAAAAAGAAATACAATTTGAAATATTCATTGAAAAATGAGAGATGGATTTTGGGCATGTGGTAGTGATGAGCCATGGTATTGACTCATGGTATGGTATGCTTAATGATATTTATGGTCAAGTGGGTCCAGATTATCCATGGTTAAAAATATTGTTATATTGTAAGTATTATTTTTATTGTGAAATGAAAGATGGTTTTTGGGCATGTGGTATTGATGAGCTATCTTATTGGCCCACGGTATGGTATGATTAATAATATCCACTGTAAATTAGCGGTGAATATCTATGGTTAAAATTCTTGTTACATTGTAAGTATTAAATTTCGATGTGCTTATTAATGAAATTTAAACATGGTTACAAAATTATTATTTTATTTATATGTTAAAATGAATCTTAAATCAAATGTAATTTTTTTTATATTAGATATCATTAAGTCATTCATCTATGACCATTTCCATGAGAGGTAGTGGTAGGTGACTAATTTCTCATGATTTTTAAATAGTCCACTTAGCACGCATTGCATTGGGTGATGCTCACACAAGTGAAGAAGAAAATGTTATAAAATTAAATTCAAATAAAATATTTATAGAATATTTTGATTATTAAATAAGAGATGGTTTTTTAGTATGTTATATTGATGGGTCATGGTATTGTAACACAACCTATTTACAAGTTATTAATATCTATGGCAAAGTGGATGTGAATATCCATAGATAAACATATTGTTATATTGTATGTTTATTGGAAGTATTAAATTTTTTATGTTCTTATTAATTAAATTTAAATATGCTACTGAATCAATATTCTATTTCATAAGCTAAAATAGATCTAACTTATGGTTACTACTTATATTTTATATCTATTAATATAATATGTATATTATGAATTCTTTACTTAAAAAATTATTCCTTATTTTAACTTTTTAGGAACACTACAACATCTCCCCATATGGGGTTCTGTATTACTTGTTAATCTAAATTCAACATATTAAGTTGGCATGTAAAAATGTTTACAAACTTTCTTACATTATTGGCTTATTGACGATGAGTTATGTATTTACATTTTAACTTATTTTAGATTCTAAAATTCTGAAACTTGGAAAATATAATTTCTACTTGTCTCAATTGTGATTCTTTCTATGTAAAGGAGTTTTCTCGTATTCCTTAGGAGTTGTTTAGATTTAGAATTTGTGCTTGAGATATTCTCTTGAGCAAGTGATTGTGTGTCAAACATAATCTACTTATCTTGAGATAATACTACATGTATTTATATGTAACATTATTTGATTAATTTAGGTGGTGTTCAATTTTTCAAATTAGTATCAGATTCTGTTTGGGTCTGGGCCTTGGCCCCTTTTGGGCCAAGGGAAATAAAGTGTTTGGTTAATGTTTGGTTTTGTTTCATCCACTTATTTAGGTCAAGCTTGGCGAAGTGTGGATGAGTGTTTCCATTTTCTTAGAAGTCTTATATTGACTAAGTTGTTGTGACTTTGGAAGAGACGATCAGAGCAGTGGAGTTCATGCTAGAGCATGGGCGAAGGAATAGCAGTGTTCCTCTTAATGCCCATCGTTTGACTAGGTGTATTTTATTTGACTCTTGTGTTGCTGCTAGGATCAGATCCCAAATCTCCATCGTAATTGGATCTTCCGTGAATCACATAAGGATTTCGAGAGTGTTGTCTGGCATAAGGCATCCCATTATGTTTTTTATGGAAGATAAGAATCGTTGCATTAACTCTTTTGGTCCCACGGTGATGAGGCCAAGAGATATCATTTCACTCTCACGTTGGACATGAAGTGTTCGAATTATCTTGGAATCATTTGGAGGATTCGTTTGGAAGATCTGATCCGTTGGAACTGTTGGACTATTTTCCTGTCGAGGTGAGAAAATTGGAGTAGCCGACTTTGAAAAACTACGATCTATCACCAAGAAAGTCAATTTTTCATCAAGAGAACTGAATCACATGAAGCTTAGTGCAATGAAAGGAAGGCTTAACAATCAATGGTGGTTTGAAAAAAAAAAATTAATGTGATCAACATGTCGATGACTCGTGAGGTGGCTATGCTTAGAGTCGAGGATGACACATAATATTGCTTGGAAAAAGGTGATGCTTTTGCAGAAATGTCGTGATGTCTCAAGAGAAAGACCCCATGTGAATTGATAGTGTGGGGTTGAAGTATCGAAGCATGTGTATTGATGTATTTTTATCCAGCCTGTGTGTGATAGATTGAGCTGTATGTTAATTGAAGCCTTTTAGTGATTCAAAGGTATTACGTGTGCACTAGTGTTATTATATTTGAAGCGCATGAATTCTCGAATGGGAATGTGTGGCGCCATCTATGGGAACCTACTGACCTTTCGATGATTCATGGGTCTTTCGATGCATGAGATCATTGGTGAAGGAAATTTCGATCATTTTCAATTAGGAAGATTCAAGAGAGGAGCTTGTGTGGAGCTGTACTTACCATGAAAAGAGATTTGGATATTGTTATCACTTGGATAAAACACTCGCTATGGGAAAAACACTAAGGTAACCTCAAAATTATTTGAGTTTGAATGTTGGCCCTTCAACTTTGAGAGGGATCTCTCCTTAAAACTCATATACCCAAGGTCACAGTGGTAGAAGGTTTGAAATATGTCCTATGGCCAAATTTATTTAAGAAATACTGAGGTTGGTTGGACTGTAGGAAAATTTCACCCTTCAGCATGGAGTCTAGCCCAATCAGCTTTATATAATCACATGTTCAATGAGAAAACATCACAAAAGCGATATAGTGACATTTCCTTTGACAATTTTTATAAAGTTGGAGGGTAGTAAAGGAAATCAGCGTGAAATTTATGTGAAAAAAAAAATTATTTAAATATCAGAATATAAAGAAAATGGAGCAAAGAAATATGAATTCTAATTTCAAACCATTTAACATTCAGACATTGAATAATGTATTAAAAACCAAGATACACACAGGGAATCGTGACACAATAATTTCTGGAAACTGCTCACGTAGATTGTTTTCTTGTAATATGATAACACAATACATAAAAAAATGCTTTCTTTCAAAAGCTCCAACCCTGTTACATTTTACATTTCCTGTCTTTATAATAAACTAACAAAATAAAACAAGTTTCTCCTTCATACTTAATTACAAATTGCTAAAAATAAAAGAGGTAAAGCATATCTCTCAAACACGTCCACATGAACATCTTTCCAAACATATCTGCATCAAAACATCATGTTGGTTTTGGAGTCTTGTCTACAGATAAGGATGACCAAGTCGAATTTGAAGAGGTGGAATCCAATTCAACAGTTGTCTATGATCTTTTTCCTCACGAATTCTTGAAAAAGAGGGTCCAGTGATCCATTCAAAACTCCAAAACCATGATAGATGTTAGAAAACCGAGATAGGTTGTTTTAAATGGGCCCACGACAAAAACCTCTTTTAGTGTTGAAAAAATCATTCTCATTTTTTTGGGAAGCATGCCAGAAATTACTGTGTTGTACATGAAACAACATAGTTTTAACTGACCATTTTTACAAAAATGCGTTGCTACTCCTGTTGTGAGTGCATTTTCCTTTTTTTATTTTGAAACACACAATAACGGTGACACTCCCATTTTTAGCACTTTTTTAAAATTTGAAAACTACAATAACTTTGATACTCCCATTATAAGTGATTTTCCCTATTTATTACAAATTGGCACTGACACTCCCGTTGTCAGCACTTTAAAAATCATAGACTAAAATTGTGATGACATCTAGCTTCACGGGGATGCTTTATGATCGTAGGTGGCAGAAATAACCCCTATAGACCAGAGGCATGATCCATTGGGATGATCCCAACTCAACAACTACAACTTGTAACTTGCATCGTAACTTGACTTGAAACCAACTAAAATCAAACTGTACAAACTAAAAATCACAACTGCACACTGCCAAAATTGAAAATTATATTGTAAAATTCAGTGTTGAAAATCAAACTGAAAAATGTTGAAAACCAAAATTAACAATTTTGAAAGAAATTCTCAAAATGATGCTTAGAGTGTTAATTATATTAAAAAACATCCTACTCCATGCTGCTAGGAACCATTTATAAATCAAGTGATATCAAAATTCCAATGTAACCATGAAAGTGGTGAAAAGGATAGGAAAATTAATAAAGATAATAACAAAAAATATATTTGGTAGCTCATATACACAATCCTTGGATCTTGTTATTATGAAGGCAAAGGTATCTGATGTTTTAATAAAAATGAACTCCATGTAAACTGCCACGGGATCTTGGAAAGAAAAAGAAAACTCCTTTTGGTCAAATACAGAATCAATGCTTTAATGAAGCTTGTGATGAACTTGTTATTGTAGATAAAACATAGTTGACTGATGTAGTAACTTATTATTATATTTTCACTACCTTCATGTGACTTTGATTGACATTTGGCATACACTAGCTAATTATTTTCATAAGGTTGATGCAAATGAATGCTTACAGATAAATGGAATTCTATTAGTTTCTTGTGTTGATCATCCTCATCATAATCATCGTACTTATCATATATGGGTAAATCAAAATCCTTTGTATAATAAAAAATAATCTCTTGATCTCCCATTCCTACTTCTTCAAAAACTGAGTGTGAATGATTTTTAACAAGCCATTGTTCTTCATAGGAATTTGCAACAGTCAATCCTTCATCAAGTTGACAACTCAAATCATAACAAAAAGTATGTGAAGTATCTAGAAAACTATCACATACATTTTCAACCTCAATTTTTAGGAGAATATATTCATTTTGATGTTGAATAGAATTTCCTAAAGATTGACTTTGATAAGACAAATCCTAATGTTTTCTCCGAATCAATAAGGCTTTTTGTTCTAACTGAAATTATTCAACAATTCTCTCTAAACAATTAATCTTATATTCTTGATTAAAATTTTTACATGAATCGAAAAAATAAGATATAAATGAAGAGAAACCTTCATGCAATTCATCATTGGAAAACATATTAAGCCATTCCTTAAAATCTTGAAGAGAATCAAGGTCTGAGACATATTTTTTTATCTCAATTGATGGCATACCTGTAGCAACAGTTGCAATCACCATTCTAGAATCAATGGAGTTGCTAGTGAGACTTTTGAGTTAGGAATCTTATAGACAATGGAGTCACCATGGAATATTCTAGATTCGAATTCTTGAAAATAGAGTCTCCAGAGCAAAATCTCATAGCCAAAACTGATGTCCAAATATTGTTTTTCCCTCATGATACGTTCTAAAAAATAAATTCATTCAAGGAGAATGGATCATGTGTTCCCCAGCAATGGTGCCAAAATGTTATCACTTAGACAAAACCCTAGTTTCGGGAAAAACTATAAGGTAACCTCAAACCAATTTGATGTTTTAAGCTTGCCCTTCAACCTCGAGAGGGATCTCTCCCTAAAAATACTCAACCCAAGGTCACAGTGGTAGAAGGTTTGCAATATGTCATATGGACATATTTATTTAAGAAAAACTAAGGTTGGTTGGACTTTAGGAAAATTTCACTATTAGGCATGGAGTCTGACCTAATCATCTTTATATAATCACGCGTTCAGTGAGAAAACATCACAAAAGCAAGATAGTGACAATTCCTTTGACAATTTTTAGGAAGTTGGAGGATAGTAAAGTAAATCAGTGTGATATTTATGTGAAAAAAATAAGTATTTAAATATCTGAATTTAAATAAAATGGATCATAGAAATATGAGTTCCAATTTCAAACCACTTAGCATTCAGACAATGTAGAAAGTATTAAAAACCAAGAGACAAACAACGAATTGTGACACGGGAATTTCTACAAACTGCTCACATAGAAAATTTTTATTATAATCTAATCACACGATACATAAAAAATGTTATCTCTCAAAAGTTCCAGCCTTGTTTCATTCTACATTCCTTGTCTTTATAATAAAATTACCAACTAAAACATGTTTCTCCCCCTACTTAATTACAAATTGCTAAAAATAAAAGAGATAAAGTGTATCTCTCAAATACATGCATATGAACATATTTCCAAACCTATCTGCATCTAAATCTCATGATGTTGCTAGAGTCATGGTTGGAGATAAGGATCACCAAGTCGAATTTGATGAGGTGGCATCCAAGTCAACAACTGTCCATGTTTTTTTTTCCTCACAAATTCCTGAAAAATAGGGTCAAGTGATCCATTTGAAACTCCAAAAATGTGATATTTGTTAGAAAACCTAGATAATTTTATTACAATGGGCCCATATCGGACAAAACCCTCTTTTGGTTTTGAAAAATTTGAACTGATTTGTTTGGAAAGTGTGCCAAAAATAACTGTATTATAAATGAAAAGCATATTTTTAACTGACCATTTTTACAAAAATTAGTTGTTACTCCCATTGTCAGTGCATTTTCCTTTTTTTTATTTTCAAACACACGCTAATGCTGACACTCCCATTGTCATTGCATTTATTAAATTTCAAAGCTACAATAACAATGATAAGCCCATTATCAGTGTTTTCCCCTATTTATCAAAAATTGGTGCTCACACTCCTGTTGTTAGCGCTTTAAAAATTTTAGACTAAAATTCTGATAACAAAGACCATTGTCATAGGTTACTACTGAGATTGTCACGTTTGAATATTTTTCAAGGGACTGACACTCGACACGTTCAAGGACTTTCCACTGGATTATTTTGTGTTGGAGGAAAATCGGGAGCCTAAAGCTTCTCCAGAATCCGATGTGTAGCACAGAGAAAAAAAAGAGTAGCTCTCGCTATAAACGATGGCATGTGGGTGTAGTTGTTGATTTTCATGGCCAACATTGTACGAGGTTTTGTGTTTTTCTCCTTAGTTGAGGCACAACATAAGTGTCGTTTTGATTTGGGATGGCTACACTTGATCCCGTGACCACCATGTTTAATACTCCCTCAATGTTCTAAATTGTGTGGATACACAGGAGCACACTCATAAGGAAATAGAATGGATGAATATAGAACATAATGTGACAGTGTTCCAAAGAGTGAAAACTTAGATGCTACAAAGCCTATGGTGACAAGCCTAAATGAAGCCCGTGAGACAAGTTGGAACATTAGTGATTTTTTTTGTTTTATAAAAGATGAAGAAAGACAAAAGACAAATCAACCCACATGGGTGAAGATATGGATACCAAATTTTCCACGATGTCATAAATTAGTGTTTCTTTTCTTGAATTAATTTGAGTTTTATGAATGAAACATGTTGAGCTTGATCAACTCAACATGTAAAGGCAATTTGTTAGAATTTATCACTCTAACAACTACAAATTAAAGTTAAAAGAATCAAGACAAAGACACCAAGTTTGTATATGATTTTAGAAGAAGTTGAAGTGTGATGGTGGCAGTGGATATTAGTTGGTTGAAGTAAAATATATGGACAAACAAGGTAAAGTATTATGTGTTAAATAATGAAACACACTCGATATCACACAGTAATGTGAATCACACATGTATTAGTAAGAAAGTATGGTGTTTTGTAGTGGTATTTGGAAAGTATGTACATGGTAACTCCATGAGTTGGAGTGTGTAATGTAAGCTTGATGAGGCATGTGTACCCCCTTGAAATTTGAGGTAATATTAAAACCACTTTGTAAGTGCAGGTTTTTGGTAGGCCAGAAACCACTTGTGAGAGTGTAGTGCAGGTTTGTGGTAATCCAGAAACCACTTATGAGAGCGAAGTGGGTAGGGATTCTTGTAGCATGGTTTAGGGTCAGTCAACAAAACCTTGGGCACGATTTAGGGTATGTCAATAAAACCCAAAGCATGATTATGGGTAATCCGAGAAAACCCATGATGACAATGATGAAGGGGGATTTACATATACAGGTACACATGTGCATATAATGGTTTACTGAACCATGTACATGAAGTACATCCTAGTAAATTGGCGGTTGCAGCGGTTGGGGACCCATGCATTCTGGTATATGGTTGTTCCTTTAAGAGGGAGTGTTGTCTAAAAAGATGTGATGCTTTTGCAGAATTGGCATGATGTGTCAAGAGAAATACCCCCTCCAAATTGATAGTGTGGGGTTCAAGTACTGAAGCATGTGTATTGATATATTGTTGTCCAGCTTATGTGTGGGAGAATAAATCATATGTTAATTGAAGCCTTGTAGTGTTGTAAAATTAAAATGTGTGAACTGGTGTTATTAGATTTGAAGCACTTAAATTCCCACATGTGAATGTGTGGTGTCGTCTATGGGAACCTCCCGACCTTTCAACGATTTGTGGGTCTTTCGATGCATGAGATCGTTAGTCAAACAACTTTCGATCATTATCAATTAGGAAGATTCAGGAGAGGAGCTCGCGTGGAGATGTAAGGACCACGAAAAGAGACTTAGAGACTGTTATCACTTAGAGAAAACTTTGGCTAATGGAAAACTCTAAGGTAACCTCAAACCTCTTTGAGTTTGAAAGTTGACCCTTCAACCTGGAGATGGATCTCTACCTAAAACAAAACTACCCAAGGTCATAATGGTAGAAGGTTTGCAATATGTCCTATGTCCATATTTGTTTATGAAAAATTGAGGTTGGTTGGACTGTAGGAAAATTTCACCATTTGTCTGGAGTCTAACCCAAATGACTTTATATAAACACAAGTTCAGTGAGAAAACATCACAAAAGAAAGATAATGACAATTCCTTTGAAAATTTTTAGGAAGTTGGAGGATAGTAAAAGAATCAGTGTTATATTTATGTGAAAAAAACAATTATTTAAATGTCTGAATATAAAGAAAATGGCGCACTGAAATATGAATCCAATTTCAAACCACTTAGCATTCAGACATTGAAGAAATCATTAAAAACCAAGAGATGGATAGGGAATTGTGACACAAGAATTCTTGCAAACTGCTCACATAGACTGCTTTATTATAATATTATCAAAAACTCCATAAAAAGGGATATCTTTCAAAAGTTCCAACCCTATTTAATTCTACATTCCCTTTCTTTATAATAAAGTTACAAACTAAAACAAGTTTCTCCTCCATAATTAATTAGAAATTGCTAAAAATAAAAGAGGTAAAGTGTGTTTCTCAAATACATGCACATGAACATCTTTCCAAACTTATATGCATCTAAACATCATGTTGTTGTTGGATTCATGGCTGGAGATAAGGATCACCAAGTTGAATTTGATGAGGTAGCATCCAAGTAAAAAATTCTCTATCATATTTTTCCTCACGAATTCCTGAAAAATATGGTCGAGTGGTCCATTCGAAACTCCAAAACTAGGATAGTTGTTAGAAAACCAAGAGAGTTTTTTTAAATGGGCGCGAGACACAAACCTATTTCAGTTTTGAAAAAATCATTCTCATTTGTTTGGAAAGCGTGCTAGAAATTACTATGTTGTACAAGAAAAAATAGAGTTTTAACTGATCATTTTTACAAAAATGTGTTTCTACTCCCATTGTGAGTGCATTTTCCTTTTTTTTATTTTCAAACAAAAAATAATATTAACACTCCCATTGTCAACACATTTTTAAAATTTCAAAACTACAATAATGCTGATACTCCCATTATCAGTGGTTTTCCCTGTTTATTACAAATTGGCACTGGCACTCCCATTGTTAACGCTTTAAAAATCATAGACTAAAATTGTGAGAAAAGTTGGCTTCACGAGGATGTTATCGATCATAGATGGAAGAAATAACCCCTATAGACCAGATGAATGATCAATTGGGCTAATCCCAACTCAAAAACTTCAACTTACAACCGACTGAAATCAAACTTCATAAACTAAAAATTAGAACTGCACACTCTCGAAATTGAAAACTGTACTCTAAATTCAATGCTGAAAATAAGACTGAAAAATGTTGAAAAATGAACTCAAAACTTTTGAAATAAATGCTCGGAAGTATGCTCAGAGTGCTCATTTTATTCAAAAACATCCTACTCCATGCTACTAGGAACCATTTCTAAATCAAGTGATTTCAAAGCTGCAATGTAACAACAAAACTAGTGAACCTATTAACTGTATCCTATATCTATTTTTGTGGAAAAATAAGATAGGAAAAATTAATAAGGATAATAAAAACAAATTATTTGGTAGCTCATAAATAAAATACTTGGATCTTGTTATTATGAGGGTAAAGGTATCTAATGTTTTAATAAAAATTAACTCCATGTAAACTGCCACAGAATCTTGGAAAGAAAAAAAAATTCCTTTTGTTCAAATACATGCTCATTGCTTTCTTAAAACTGATGATGAACATTTTCTTGTAGAGAAAACATATTTGGCTGATGTAGTAACTTATTATTATCAAATTCACTACCCTCATGTGATTTTGCTTGATAGTTTTCATACACTCCCTCATTGTTTTCATAAAGTTGATGCAAATGAATACTTTCAGATAAAGGGAATTATACTGGTTTCTTGTGTCGATCATCCTCAACATAATCATCATACTTATCATATATGGGTAAATCAAAATCCTTTGTATGATAAAAAATAACCTCTTGATCTCCCATTCCTACTTCTTCAGAAACTGAGTGTGAATTATTTTTAACAAGCCATTGTTCTTCATAGGAATTTGCAACATTCAATCCTTCATCAAGTTGAAAACTCAAATCATAACAAAAAGTACTTGAAGTATCTAGAAAACTATCACATACATTTTATGCCTCTATTTTTAGGAGAATATCTTCATTTTTATGTTGAATAGAATTTCCTAAAGAATGACTCTGATAAGACAAATCCTCATGTTTTCTTTGAATCAACAAGGCTTCTTGTTCTAACTAAAATTATTCAACAATTCCCTCTAAATAATTAATTATATCTTCTTGATTAAAAATGTTACATGAATCGAAAAAAGAAGAAGATATAAATGAAGAGAAATCTTCATGCAATTCATCATTGGAAAACATAGTAATCCATTCCTTAAAACCTTTAAGAGAAGGCACATACTTTCAATTGATGAAGTGTACTTTGTTATCAGAGGTGTACTTTTCATGGATGAAAATATTATATTTCTTTTCAAGAGATGAAGCATAATATTTCTATTTCTTGTGAAAGAAAATAACATATTTCTAGAAGTTTATTTTGATTTTGAACCTAATAAGGTTCATCGATTTGGATCTCTTTCTGGTTTTCCTTTCACATAGTTGATGTATTTGGTCAATGAGGAAGTTGGTGGATGCTGTTTGAATCACCCACATAGTCATCGTGTATTAATGAAACTATACTTTTAATAAAAAAATCAGTTTTGTAATGCCAAATTTTAATCAGTTTTGTAATGCCAAATGTTGCTAGTAAAATATACTACTAGACTTTCTTTCAATATATGTTAACAATGAAAAATGGTGCCCAAGACAATAGTTTTTTCCTTCCACATAAGAATGCAAGTTTGTATTCTGGGAGTATTACACGCATGCTCTGTCGGTGGCTTTTTCTATCTAACATACTTAGTGTCTTTTGGCTTATTTAAAGCATATGATTTTGAAATTATAATTGGTTTAAATCTAAAAAAAATCTTCACTTATCATTCTTTAGGATCTTTCAAATCTACAAATTTTTCAAATGATCTCTAGCGTCATTTATTTATCTTAAGATTTGTCTAATCTCACAAACTTTCAAGATCTATTTGACAAAAGTAGATAGAAGTACACATTAATCAACCTTAACTCAGTCCTATACCATCATTTTTTTATTAATAAAAACATAGGAAAATACAATTGTTTAAAATTATAGAACCTACTTTTTTAGTAAATCCTAAAAACCCCTAGACAAGATAAGAAAAAGTGATTTTGAAAGCTTATAAAATTTTTTAATATTAAAATTATTTGTTTTAGCATAAGCTATTTAGTATACAACATAGGTAATACAGTGAATAATCAATAAATATTCATTTATGAAATTATTATAATTATTGGCAGTCACTCTATGTGGCTACAAAAGAGTTTCATATACCAAAAAAATAAAACAATTAACACAAAATAAAAATAAAAACAATTATTTGTTTTTTTAAGATTTTATCTCTTATAAATTTTATTTTATTATTCTACTAACCTTAAAATATTCATAATTATATACAAAATTACAACCTAACCTATACTATTATATACAAAATTACAAACTAACCACTTCACTAGCTCAATATTTCCTTCTTTTTTTCAGAAGAAAAAAATGTTGTATATATTAAAAATATAAGCAGTACATAGTCAAAATAATCTCAAGCTATTGGAGGACAGCGAGAAAACCACATGTATTGGCCAATAGAGAAATTCTCCCATTGGAAAGATAGAGCAGTGAATATGGGAGTGGCCACCACATAGGAGGAAAAAATCCATCCATTACATATATGCTCAGCTTATGGTGCGAGCAAAAAGCGTAACAGTAAAGATTGATTATGGAAAACATCTGAGGGAAGCATATGGAATGACAAAATATAAACAGGAATAGGCAGATGAAATATAAGATTTGATGTTTAAAAGACCAGAGGCAAGGATCCGAGTCATTCCAGTATTGTTCTGAAGAAATGATGTGTAAAAACTAAGAAAATCACATTAGACTGGAACTGAAGATGGCAGTAGGGGCCATATTTGTAGTAAATTGGTATATGCATATGAAAACAAGATATGCCCCATACTGTGTCCCATAAAATTAAGCGGCCTCGTATGTATTATATTAAACAGATGGCGTATAAGAGAGTTTTGTCAATAGCAATGTTAGAACATACGCCGCATTGTATATCCTGTGGAGAAACTATAAAATCGGGCTTGCTTGTATGATGTTATAAACCGGCATGCTTGAGGAAAAATTCTGGCTCGCTTGATATATTGTTAACCTGGCTCGCTTGATGAGTCTCTCCTGAAAAATATCCTCTGGCTCGCTTGATAATCTGATAGCTCGATTCGCCTGAAATAAAACCACTGGCTCGCATGAAAGAAATACCTCTGGCTCGCTTGTAAACGCGTCTCACTTGGTATGGCAGAGAAGTATATATCGTATGACAGAGTCGTCACAGCCACCAAAATTGCTAAGAAAAATCGCCTCGGCTACCTAATAGACATAGTAACAACATATTAAGGAATCGGAATAGCATCTTGCCAAAATAGATTACAATCTCTGAACAGTTGAACCTGCATGAACCCAAAAACAGAGACTAAGCCTTTTTTTGAGAGCCCGTCAGCCCTGGTGTTGTTTTCCCTGTATATGTGGGTGATTGGTGGCTTATTGAGTAAGGACCATAATCTTCGAACCCTGCACACCCAGCCTAGAAGATCTGGCCGCATCATAGCTGTGGTGTTTTTAATCCATCCAATAACAACCTGAGAATCCCCATACACATGTATACTCTGGAGCTCTAAAAAGGCAGCAATACGAATACCACCACACAGTGCACTAATCTTCGCTTTGTTATTAGAACCCTGACCTCCATTCCAATATTTCATACTTAGTTCGTTGCTCTCCGTATAACTTATATCAAATCGAGATCTCGTGGATCACTAAATCCTCACTCCACTACATCTGAACACTATGAAAATCACCAGTGAATTGAAACTATGCAAGATCAAATCACCAGTGAATTTCAGTATCAGGATTTTATCATTTAACTTAGAAAACAGTAACGCTAAATGTATTCTTTCAAATTATGACAATCTGGATGCACCTAATCCTTCCAGCATGGCTAAGTATTTTTATAACGGGTATTTACACGGGTATTTGTGCATACTGAGCATATTTTTATAACAGAATAGCCCGCACTTTTGAAAATTAGAATTAACTTTCCATATGCACAAAACGATGTGCATATGTTTGGACGTGCAAGGTATTCGATTATAAAAAATATGATTAGTATAAAAAAGTATGTATAAATACGAATATAAATACTCAATTTCGATCTGGTTGGAAAATTTAGCTGCCTCAGGATCTATCTTAATTTGTAAAAACACAGTTTAGTTTTACAAATTTTGAAGAGAAATAATAAAAGCTATGGTCCACTAACATAACCAACTTCTTGATCCATGTTGCATCTAACTTTTTGATAAATAACATAAGCACTATCAGGTGGGAATTTGAATCTTTGTTTATTTGAAGGATTTCGCAAATTTCTAGCTATCCAAAATTTCAAAGACATTTAATTAAAAAAAACTAAAATTTTGTCCAAAACATATATATATATATATATATATTCCCAAAAAAAAATCAAATATTAACAATATTAAATATATTATATTTAATATATTCTAAACCTGTTGACCAAGTCATGTATTCTCTACTAAAATTTACTATTCTTCACCCAAAGACAAATCAAACTAGAGCCTTCACATATTTAAATAGGAAACATTACATAATAATACCTTGAGAAAAAACCCTAGGTTAAACCTGTTGACCAAGTCATGTATTCTCTGCTAAAATTTACTCTCCTCCGCCCAAAGACAAATCAAACTAGAACCTTCACATATTTAAATAGGAAACATTACATAATAATACCTTGAGAAAAAACCATGGTTATCAAAACCTGGAGTGCTAAACCTGTTGACCAAGTCATGTATTCTCCGCTAAAATTTACTACTCTCCGCCCAAAGACAAATCAAACTAGAGCCTTCACATATCTAAATAGGAAACATTACATAATAATACCTTGAGAAAAAACCATGGGTTATCAAACCCTGGAGTGCAATGGTAAATTGACCATATGTCCAAGTCATGTTTACCCGATCTACCCTAAGACATTGAAACCTAATCTTACTGGAGGTTAGAAAAGGTTTGATTTGATCCTTCTAGGTTCTTATAGATTTGGTGTTAAGATAGATCTAGGATGGTTTAATCATTAATAATTAATAATAAGAGTAATTATTATAGTTAATATTTTTCGACTTATTTAATGTTTTATTAGTGCGAGGAATGTGTGCGACTTATAGTGGACACTCCACCCATCCTAGAACTATTATAATTATTATTTTTATTTTTTATTTTATTATTTTTTTGTAATTTGATCTAGTCAAAATGTATAAATTACATAATATAATAGGAAATTACAACATCTTGTCTTCCATTATGATCTAGGTACAATCAACATGTCACTTTTGGTGACTTTGGTCAAATCACTTGCTAGTATCCCATTAAATTAAATTATTTTGACCTAAATTTTAAAATTAACCAAAACAAAGAGATAACCAGAGATAACCAAAAAAAAATTGACCTAAATTTTTGGTTATTTCTCATGGATGTCCTCTAACTTCATGGTTAATTTAATAGATTGAAGAATTAATGTATAAATATCCTACTCGAGAAAAGGTAGAAGAACTATAGTATTGTAATTTCATTTTGATTACTATTAATAATATCATAACCACATTAGTAAATGTGGTCGATATACATCGATCAACATCATTTTCATATGTTGATTGGCATATAAAAGGTGGAAAATGACTTCAATAAAACTTACTAATATGGTTGTTCTAGTTTCGAGCTAACATGTGTGGGGTGGATTCGTTAACCATGGTTGCCAATGGGTGAAGAGGGACGATGAGTTTGATATGTTGAATATCGTAACTAGATTTGGTCTTCATAAATTGTATTTGATTCAATATTTATTGTACTTGTCAAAAATAATAAATAAAAGAATTTATATTATCATTTATTTTATTATTAAAAGACTTATTAGACCACGGGTTTCATGCCTGGGTCATATTTAGATTAAGTTCCTCATTGCGGACTTCTAGATTAGTCATTACAGATTTAAATTGACCCATTATGGGATTTTGAATCATGAATTAGGTCAAGTGTTCATCCAAATATGGTTTATGGAGCCTCACATCAAGTCAACCTTCAAGTCATCAAGTCAGCCTCAAGTCTAGTAATTCGAACCCATGAGAAGCCTATAAATACAGGGAGATCGAATTCATTTGGAGACATTTCTGACACACTCAGAAATTTGAAACCTTTTGTTGCATCAGATAAAAGTGCAAAGTGAAGGAAGATGTCTTTTGGAGTGATGTTTTGGGAAAGAAAAAGGAGCTCAAGAAAATCAAAAATTTGGTTCTACTCTCTTTCTCTTACGTGCTATATTCTGGAAGATCGAAGTTCTCCATCATTTACTGAATTAGTAGTTATATCAGGTGTTCCCAATCGTTGTTGCCAAGAGAAGAGTTGAAGTTGATTCTGTTGGATGTTGCAGCCTTGATAAGTTTTATTGGGTCAAAATCGAACTCCTAAAAGAAATATCGAAGTATTTTCCTCAAGATCAAAGTTCGAGGAGAAAGGTAGAATTTCCAGGTCGAAGTAACTGCTACATAGAGATGTTATTGTTGTTTTTGCTGCCATATTGAAGAAGGATCAAAAGGAAGGCTGACTTGGTGTGGAGGAAGTATGAGTCAATGTCTATAGTCTCAAGAATTACTATTGAAGGAAGAATTATTGAATGGGTTTTCCTAGAGAGGGGTTTTTCCCTGGTGTCTCGCCTACATTTGGTGTCCTTGATCTTTGTACGTTTTCTTTGATACTTGCTTCATGAACTAAGAAGAGAGAACATAACAAGAATATAATACGAACTAAAGTATATCACAAGAAAATAATCAATAATAAGAGAATATTTTTTCCTTTTTGATTCTCTAACATGGTATCAAATCTTTGGTGAATAAAGAAGGAAAAGGCAGTCTCAAGGATTTGATCAAGGAGGAATAAGAAGTTCATTAAAGGTAAATATTTAAGGAAATAAGTCTTCATTACTTTCAAGGAATATGTCTAGCACTATCAAGGGATATAACAAGCTTGAAGGAGCTTCAAACTGTAGATCTTGGAAAAAGAGGATTGACCTCCACCTTGAAAGAACAAGGTCATAGACTTGGTGACAAGAAAAGTGAAGAACTCGATAGAAGAATTAAGTGATGCTGATAAGGTAAAATTTAAAGAATTGGAAATAGTAGCTATGAATTTTATGGTTGAAGGGATAATGGACAAACTTATCCCCTTCATAGAAAACATTGGCCATGCATAGGAACGTATGATTCCTTGTCAAAACTATTCGCCACCAAGAATATTTTAAAGATGGAAAGCCTAAAATATGAACTAAGGACTCCTGACATGACCAAGGAGGATATTCTATTTACTTTCTTTGTGAAGATAGAAATAATAAGATATGGCCTTCTTGCCATTGATGAGATGGTAACAGATAAAGAACTTGTGATCACAACCATACTAGGGTTACCACATGCTTGGGGTGCATTTGATGTAGGTCTCAATAGCTCGAAAGAAACTCCCACCTTTGAGGAACTATGGAAAGCCTATAGTCTAGAAGAGTTGAAAATATCAATGGTAGCCAACAATGAAGAAGTCTAAAATCCTTATGTTTCTCAACACAAGGGAAACTTCAAGAATAAAGGGACAAGGAAGAAGGTTGATATGTCCAAGATTGAATGCTATCACTGTCACAAAATTGGGTATTATAGAAGTGACTGTCCCGAAAATCCTAGAAGTAAGAAAAGAGAGAGAGAAAATGTGGCTGAAGAATTATCCTCTCCCAAGATAGAAAATCCCGAAGAGAATGACATAATGGACTTACATTACTAAGCCCCTTCCTCTTAGCTTTAGATATTTCATTTGTATATTTTATGTTTAGTTATAGGTATAACATATTTTTGGAAAGACATTTTTCATGTTTTATAAGTTTTTAGGTTTCCCTCAAAGCTTTGGAGGGAGCCCACAACAACTCCTCGAGATAAGTATCTAATTCCCTCTCAAATTAGTTTCATAAACTTATTTAAAGTTTTTATTACATTAAATACTAATAACCTGTCTACCTCTATTTCCTTGTCTACGAATTAACCTACTAGATGCTCAGGAATCACGGAAGAGGGCCTCAAGGATTAAGAAAGAAGCCCTCACTATACAAAGCATTGGAATTGTTGTAACTCCTAGAGACAGCCCTAAGTTGTTAAATACCAGTGCCTAGGACATATTAGAATCAGAGGGTTTAAATCTATTTACCTAGAGGCTCCTTTGAAGGTATCTTCATTGATAATTTAAGGGACTATGGTTCAGGAATGATGAGGAATCTTGGTACAAGCTCATGCAAAATAATTTGCACTCGAAATGGGCTCGGGGGGCTGTATGAATCTAGGATGCTTAAAATGGGCCAAGTGAAGGACTAATGAACATATCTTTGAATATAATGCAATGATGATTTAGAGGAATCAGGTGGAGAAATTCTGAAGATATGGGCTTAGTTGTGATAAGGATCCTACCCTCTGAGAGGAAAGGTGGCAGGTGAAAGATCGGTCACTACGAAGGCTCACGGAGAGAAATATTAAGGCTTCAGACTAACTTAACACATGAGTGTTGTCTTTTCTCAACGAGAACGTATACAAATTCATGTGTTAAACCATTTGCACCCATCGTCTTTCACACATGAGACATTGGAAGATCAGATTATGAAATGAAAATTATTAAACAAACAGTAGATAAACACATACATATTTCCCATTAATCTAATTGGAATCCAATCGTAGACAAAGTCATTTTATATTAGCCTTCAAAAAACATCTCTCCTGAATAAGCATTTCAAAGCTCAAAAATAGCTTTACATGAAAGACTACACAGTATGAACCAAAAATTTTCCACAAAACACATAACCCTTTCATTATGTCTGAATTTCCTACATATAGAGTTTATTTTATGGGCTCTTAGTCGGATATTATTTCTTCATATTCCCTTTATATACATCAAAATAAAAAATGATATATTCCAAACTGAAGCGTACTGTGAGCAACACTCTTGTAATAGAAAATAACAACAACAAGGGTGAAATTCAAATTTCACCAGTTAAGCATCATAACTGAAAAGTAAATAAATAAATAAAAAATCTAGGCCACGTGGGTCGAATATTGAAATATTCATCTAGGATGTCGCGGAGTAGCAAAAGTTCATGAAGTGCGTGGTCACATCGGAGTGGAAGAAGAACGTGAATGATGGGATGACAGAGGCACCCTCGGTTGTGAAGTGGATGTGACGGGTGGATGCGCATGCTCATAACAACTCTGCCATATAATATCTGATGGTAAGGATGCAGAGCTGAAGAGTTCAAAAAATGCCCATAGTTGATTTAGTTCTGAATAATCAAGGTTGGCAAAGAAGAACTATTTGACCTTGGAAATTAATAGAAATTTGTTACGGAGAGATGCCACCAAGGTCTCGGCCTTAAGACGGGAGGTCTTCTCTTGAGCTGAGTCAGCTCTGCATTTAACCTTGACCATGCTCTGCTCATATGTTTCCCAAGGGAGCAGCATTCCTAAAGGGTCCCAACAAGCTGACAATCTTGCCTCCACCACTTTATTCCACTCATTATCAAACGCTTCCACCCCTCTGGTAACTATCACCAAACAGCAAGTTGCTTTTTCTCGTGCATCCTATTTTTGTATCATCCTCATGATTTCCATCATTGTTTGAAAATGGTAGACCACTCCGTGCATGCCCAATTCCTTAGTGGGAAGCCCGTTGATGAACTGGATGTATCCCCGTGCGATCATCACATTCTCATTTCCCTCTCTACGACCTGCATCCACTTGTGCCTTGAAATCTTGGATAGGATTCTTTTTTCATTTACCAATGTGATGTATTCCCAGTGATCCTTTATTTCCTTGATAATTTCTCTCCAGATCATCTGTCTGGCCTATACTAAGGACATATTTCCTTTAAGTTGTGCCTTTAAGTCCTTGACTGATTTTTCTAGATCCTGGGATTCTCTGCAAGAAGTTTCCATTTCCTTTCGCAAGGACAAGATCGTGTTTTCTTTCTGTGCCATGGAAACCTTTTCTTCCTCTAATAATATGCGCACGGTTTGGGTTTCATCTTCTGATACCTTCAACTCCACCAAGCCTTTGTTAAGTGCTCTGAAGGATTTTGTGGGTGCTCAAGTAATGGGAACAAGCAGGCATGATCGTCCTAAGCCTCTTGAATCTCATCCATTCTCTGTTTTAGCTTTGTTATATCCTTGCCCTTATAGATAAGTATCTTTGAAAGGGTTTCTTTCTCCTTCTCGACCTAAGCCAATTCTGTTGTCTGAATATGCTCTGAGTCAGGAATATTTATCTTGCGTTGCAGCTCTTTCACTTCCAGCTCTATTTTTTGTAGCAGAATTTTCATGATTGTGTCCTAATCTGAGCCCTTCCCCTTTTTCATTTCCTTGTATTCAGCTAACTGCTTTGAAAGAGCCTTTGAATTCGCCCTTTTCCTCTTTAGGGTAGCCACTATCTTACCCAACCGACTCTGAGATTTCTCCAAAGCAAGGGTGTGCTTTAATACCTCATTTTGCATCATTTCTCTAATAGCTTTATGTAGATTTAAATTCTCATCCAAAGGAATGGAAGCCATCTCGAGTATCATTTCCAGGGCCCTGTACTTGGAACCCAAAGGCAAAACGTGAGAAGTTGAGTGCTGCACTGCGACTACCAATTGGTCATTTTCTACGTCGAGAGTTGTCAAAAGCCTAGTATGGTGCTTATCACCCCTCACCTCATTACATGACATTGATACGTTTTTTCCCAAGGCTTGGCAGTTATCAACTTCAAGTCTTCATCTATCCCGATATTTAGATCCCCCATGACTCGTCGAGCATTGGCTTGCTTGAGTTCACTGGGATGTCGTTCTTGTCGAAGAGTCTTTCGAGTGGTACTAGACCCCTGGGGATAATGTTTCCCTTCAGCTGAAGAATTTTGTGTCCATCCAGAGTTTCCTCTAAGACCTAAATAATTTCAGGTATTTCTCCTGATATTCCTCATGGATCCCTTTCAACAACTTTATCAGCTTTGGGTCTTCATCTTTCCTAATATTTAGATCCCTCACTGACTCGTCGAGCACTGGCTTGCTTAAGTTCACCGTGATGTCATTCTTGTCGAAGAGTATTTCTAGAGGTACTAGACCCCTGGGGATAATGTTTCCCTTCAGCTGAAGAATTTTTTGTCCATCCAGAGTTTCCTCCTGCCTTGTCTCTGATTCTTCGGCTTCAGTCTCGTCTCCCGAGTCTATTACTGAACTGGAGAATTCTCCCACCAACTCCATGAAGCATTTGATCTGCTCCTCATCTTCAAAAACTTTCCATTGTTTAATATTATATGGAATGGAAGGGCAGTACCACACCTCTATTTCATATCTGAGTAATGGATTTTGAATAGGGAAAAAATTACTCACTGCCACAACTAGTGAATCAGCCATTTTATTTCTGTCCCTGGGCATAAACTGAATATTAAACACCAGAAAAAAGAAAAAAAATTCAACCAAATTCCATACTTCATTCATATAAGCCTTAAGGCAAGGTTTTTTTTCCTGGCATTTTCTCCTCACTTGCCTCACCACCAATTCTAAATCCCCAAACACCTTGAGGCTCTGCATGTTCATATTCTTTATTTCCTGCAATCCTAACAGCAGCGCTTCATACTCAGCCACGTTATTTGTGGCTTCTAATTCCAACTTGAAAGAGAGGGGAATCAAGCAGCCTTCAAGAGATATTAGCCAAACACCTACCCCATTTTCTTCCCTTGAGTAAGCCCCGTCGAACTGCAAAGTCCAGATATCGTTTACTTATTCCTTCTTGATGTCAACCTGTTTCGGGGGGCAGACCTTCATTTCCTAGAGGAGCATCTCATCTTCCTCCAACATCAGGCAAGAGAATTCACCTTCTTTTCCATATACTAGGGATTTGGTCAAACCATCAGCGCGGGTGACCATTTTCACAAACCTTGACTCTCGATACAACCTCCTCTCTTCTCCACCAAATACGAGGATAGTAACATAGGTTAAGTCAAGATTTATCGATCCTCCGATCTTGGATCCCCAGGACCTGGATAACAACATATCAAACCGTGTTGAAATGTCTACTACAACTATATCCATCACTACACTCTTTTCAAGGATCTGTTCCAAGTTTACTACCAAGTCTTTTATCGTCCCCAAACATTTCACTATTTTGGAGTCAAACGAATACAGGTCATACGGCCTTGTAATCTACAACTTGAGTTGCTCCATGACAGACAATGGTAGGAGATTATGTGATGCCAAGTCTAGCATACATTTGTGTAACAGCAGGTCATTTATTACCAAGGTCACGTAGAACGGAGGTGTAGACGAGTCTTTATCTTTTACATGAGGTCCAAAAACAACCATGGGTTGTTCCTCTTGGAGATTTAGGCTATCTAGAAAGAGAGTAACGTCGAGAGGATGCATGAATTGGGACACTTAGGCTTTGTATGACAGCTGCTTCAATGGCTCACTTAGGGGGACCGGGATTTTGACCTTTTCCAATTCTTTTTGGAGATTAAAGAAGATTGGGCTCTTTTCCACCTGAGTTATGCCAGCATGTTCCTTAGAATGGTCAGATGAATTCAGAGGTGGGGAAGGAGACTTCTCGACCTTTGGAGGGTCTGGCTCTTGGCTCATGGAGGTGGACGTAGTGGCCTTTTGGTGGACTATCTCTTCTTGTGGTTTCTTTCTCTTAACTAAAGAAAGAGGGGGTGTGTGATTCTTTCATATTGGCTCCTCATTTTGTTATTGTACCCGGGTTCTCTTACGATAGGACCTAAGGTTGTATTTCTTCTGGAGCTGAGCCTGCATGAAATCTACAAACTGCCTACAATAATTTTTGATGACTTTATCTTTGGGGGGAAGCCCTTGCTCCTCTACTTCTTCTTGTAGAGTGAGTTCTCCTCCTTCGTCATTAGAATAAGCCAGAAACTGATTTTCTTGAGCATCTATAATTTATTTCTTCTTTCCTTCTACTTCCCCTTCCAAATACAGAGGGGGTTGGATATGATCTTGCTGCTCCTTCCTATCATGTTGTAACAATTGTAGAGGAGGCTTTCGATATTGAGGATTGAAACCTCGGTTGCGAATCATCTGATTTGATTGAGGCAGTGAACTCTTAGCTTCTAGCTCTAGATTCACTAGATTCTTTGAGAGGTTTTTTATTAACTTGTTCATTTCCTCTATTTTATACTCATGTGATTCTCTTTCTTGGTTCGAGGTAGTGTCTTCATCTTTATTCTTCCTTCTTGCTTCTTGATCTACTTTCCCCTTAAATTTGTCGGTAGAGGTAAAATTTGCTTCTACTTCCAAAGCATCAGTCTGGATTTGATCTAGAGATGTATACTTCCTTTCTCTTAGGGTGAACCCAAATTCTGGTTCAAAGGCCCCAGCAAAAACCACCTTAGCAGCATCTTGGGGAGGTTTTATCTCTATGGGAAGATTATTATATAACTTGTTGAACTTTTTAATAAACGTGGTTACATCCTTGTTGTGTATCTTCCTTAATGCGTAAAAATCTATGAGAACATAACCATGGTCCCTCTTCTCACCCCACTTCAGCATGAAGAGATTCTCCATCTCCTCCTGGGTGCACACTGATTTGTTGATTAATGATTTAAACTACTTCCGAGCCTCGCCATCCAAGGATTGGACAAAGACCCTCAACTCCACATCCAGATGCTCCACATTCACATTCTCAACAAAGACACATAAGTTCTCGATTTATATCTGCGTTAGCGTGCTATCTTCCCCTGTGAAACAAGGAAGGAGCTTAAGGAAGTCCTGCAGCATGTCATTTAGCAGCAGAGGGAGGGCCAATCGGGTGTACTTTTTCAAGAGGAACCTGGGCACAACCATATGAGGAGGTGGAGGTGGTAGATTATGTATTTGAGTTTGATGTTGGAAGGCATGATGGATGATGGGTATTTGATGATCGGAGGATTTATTGTTGTTTTTTACATCATTCTTGAATGTTGGGACTTATTTTACCTCTTTAGCCTCAGGAGTAGGATGGAAAACAAGGAAAGAAGATTCAATTGACTATGTTTCGTCCTTTAGGAATGGATTATATAGACGAGATACATCCAGCGGGTATTCGAGTACTCGAGTCGTGGATTATTGACCATATATATCATCTCTTTGAGACGAAGTGGGTAAAGCTTCAAGGGAGAAATGCGATAAGTTGGTCTAGCCAGGTTGTGTTTCTTTCCAACCCCTTTTGAAGATGATTTTCTCAAGTTCAGATACAGAAGGGGTTTTCAAATGGGTGGTATATGATCGGGTATGCGGCCTTGTGAAAGTCAGGATTACTATTAATTTAATCTCAATTACAGTGGAGTCACCAAGGTGAGAGTTATGAAACTCCCAACCCTTCCTGCTCACCTAATTGAAGGGTGGAGCTTTTGTCATATTTCAGGGAAAATATATTTCTAATTCAATCCTTAGAAAAAACACCAAAAATATGTTGTAACTCCTAGAGACAACCTTGAGTTTCTAAAGACCAATGCCTAGGACATCTTAGAATTAGAGAGTTTAAATTCATTTACCTAGAGGCTCCTTTGAAGGTATCTTCATTGAGAATTTATGGGACTGTGGTTCAGGAATAATGAGGAATCTTGGTACTAAGCTCATGCGAACTAATCTACACTTGAATGGGCTCCGGGGGCTGTATGCATCTAGGATGCTTCAAATGGGCCAAGTGAAGGACTAATGAACAGATATTTGAGTATAATGCAACGACGATTTAGAGGAATCAGGTGGAGAAAGTCCGAAGATATGGGCTTATTTGTGATAATAATATAACCCTCTGAGAATTTTGAAGGAAAGGTGGCAGGTGAGATATCGGCGACTGCAGAGTCTCATGGAGAGAAATATTAAGGTTGCATACTAAATTAACACATGAGTGTCATCTTTTCTCAACGAGAACATATACAAATTCATGAGTTAAACCATTTACACTGAGCATCTTTCACACATGATACATTGGAAGATCAAATTATGAAATGAAAAATATTAAACAAACAGAAGATAAACACATACATACTGCTTATTAATCCAATTGGAATCTGATCGTAGAAAAAGTTGTTTTATATAAGCCTTCAAAAAAAAGCTCTCCTGAATATGCATTTTAGAGATCAAAAATAGCTTTACATGATAGACTACACAGTATGAACCCAAAAATTTCCACAAAATCCAAAACCCTTTCATTCTTTCTGAATTTCCTACATATAGGATTTCTTCTACGGGCTCTTAGCTGGATACTATTTCTTAATATGCTCGTACATGCATCAAATAAAAAATGATACGGTCCAAACAGAAGCGTATTGTGAGCAACACTCTTGTAACAGAAAATAACAACAACAAGGCTGAAATTCTAATTTCACCAGTTAAGCATCATAACTAAAAATTAAATAAAAACAAAACAACTATAGGCCACATGGGCCGAATCTCGAAATCTTCATCTAGGACGTCGTGGGGTAACAGAAGGTCCTGAAGTGCGAGGCCATATCAGAGTGGAAGAAGAACCCAAATGGTGGGATGACAGAGGCACCCTCAGTTGTGAAGTGGACGCGACTGGTGGATGCACATGCTCATAACAGCTATGCCATATAATATCTGATGGTAAGGGAGCAGAGATTAATATTTCAAACAATGCCCATAGCTGAGTTAGTTCTGAATAATCAAGGTTGGTAGGGAAGAACTGTTTGAACTTGGAAAGTAATAGAAATTCATTACAAAGAGATGCCACCAATGTCTCAACCTTAATATGGGAGGTCTTCTCTTGAGCTGACTCAACTCTGCATTTAATTCAGACTATCCTTAGCTCATATGTTTCCCAAGGGAGCATCATGCCTAAAGGGCCCCAAAAATTTTACAATCCTACCTCCACCACTTTATTCCACTCATTATCAAATGCTTCCACCCCTCTGAAACTATCCCTAAACAACCAACTGCTTTTTCCCGTGCATCCTCTTTTTGTATCATCCTCATGATTTCCATCACCGTTCGAAAATGGTTGACCACTCTGCGCATGCTTAATTCCCCAATGGGAAGCTCGTTAATGAACTGTATGTATCCCCATGCGATCAGCACATTCTCATTTCCCTCTCTACAAACTACATCCAGTTGCGCCTTGAAATCATGGATAGCATTCTTTTTGTCATTTACCAATGTGATGTATTTCCCGTGATCCTTTACTTCCTTGATAATTTCGCTCCAAATCATTTTTTTGGCCTCTACTAAGGACATATTTCCCTTAAGCTATGCCTTTAATTCCTTGATTGATTTTAATAGATCTTTGGATTCTCTACGAGCAGTATCTATTTCCTTTTGCAGGGACGAGATCCTCTCTTCTTCCTCTGCCAGGGCAGCCTTTGCTTCCTCTAATAATTTGCGCACGGGTCGGGTTTCATCTTCTAACACCTTTAACTCCGTCAGGGCTTTTTTCAAGTGCTTTGAAGGATTATGTGGGTCCTTGGGTACCGGGATCAGGCATACATGACTATCCTAAGCCTGCTAAAGCTCAACCATTATTCGTTTCAGCTCCGTTATCTCCTCACCCTTTTGGATGAGTATATCTGAGAGGGTTTCCTTCTCCTTCTTGACCTAAGCCAATTCTATTGTCTGAATATGCTCTAAGTCGAGAATATTTAGCTTACACCTTATCTCTTCCACTTCCAACTCTATTTTTTGCAGCAGAGTTTGCACGGTTGCATCCTAATATGAGCCGTTCCCCTTTATCATTGCCTTATATTCAACCAACGGCTTGGAAAGAGCCTTTGAATTTTCCCTTTCCTTATTAAGGGTAGCCACTGTCTTACCCAGCCAACTCTGAGATTTCTCCAAAGCAAGGGTGTTCTTTATTACCTCATTGTGCAGCATTTCTTCAATATATTTATGTAGATTTAACTTGTCGGCCAATGGAATGGAATCCAGATCGAGTATCATTTCTAGGGCCTTATACTTGGAACCCGAAGGCAAGGGATGAGAAGCTTAGTGTTGAACTACGACTACAAGTTGGTCAATTTCTATGTCAAGAGCTATTAAAATCTTGGTATGGTGCTTATCTACATACTAATACAACTCTGGCTTTAACCTCTCCCTGGACAACTGGTTCTTTGCTTCATTATTTTCCCCAATGGCTAGTCCATTCCTGATCCAGTATCCCTTTCCGAAGGAAACTCTTCCGGGGTGGCTATATGTTAATACTCTAAAGGCACCTTCAAGGAGGCAGTGTCTAAAGAAGCTCAGAACCCTGACCTATCTTTACCTTGATCAATCTACTTAGGGACCACCTCATCAAGCTGATCTATGACCTGTCCTTCAATTCCTTCAGTTTGTTTCTTTTTGCTGACGTGGCCCTCCTCTTCCACTTCCATAAAATCTTATACCATTCGGTAACTTTATTAGTCCTAAACATCCACCTCATTCTATGCACTATCTCCTCTAGATCTTCCTTCAAAAGTTGGGGAGTCAGCCTCCATCTCTGTATCCAAAGGCCACGGATCAGACCTAGCCTTCCATTCTCCTTGAGGTCTAGGCTCATGTTCATATGTCGAAGACTTAATCTTATTCCTTCTGTGTGCAATGACTCCCTTAGGCTCATAGCACCATACATCTCCTTGTAGGGAACTCATCTTCTGCAGTAGCCCCTCGGCTAGAGGAAGTGCATGCCTTGATTTGATGGTAAACAACCCTACTACACTTAGGAGATTTAAAACACATCCCTTCTTCATAGGCACAAAATGAGTTTGGTCTGCACTCAGGACTTGCCTGATAAACTCGAGGGTGAAAATTCTCATGGGCATGAAAGTTGGCAGATGGAAAGGTGGAATTTCATAACCATGAACCTTGATTTTTGAGTGATTCTTCAACAAATACCAATCCCCAACACATTCTGTCTCACTGAACTGGAGTAGCTCCTTCTTTTCAGGAAAAATCTTGGGCAGAGGGCTACCATGTATAATTTCATAGGCCCTGGACATGAAATTCGTGATGAATTTCATGTATCCCCTTCCTTTGGGGTATTGGTGAACTGAGAGGGTCCACTCAAAAATGGATTTTGGCTCTACCGCTTGCTTAGAGAACTTTTCCAAGCCTAATCCCTTGAAATTTTCTACAAGTGTGAAGAAGAACAAATAGAACACCAAATAATAGTACCTAAAACAACTTGAAGTTGATAGGTCTTGGAATTGAGCTTGGATGGTAGAGGCCAGGTAGGTAGGAATGTCAAGCAGAATCCCAGGTTGCATCATGAGATCTAGGAACCTTAGACAGGCATTAGATATCCAACCTGCATTTTCCACCCCCAACATACCCGAAATGGATGCTAGGATAGGTTGAATGGCCTCGAGGAAGAGCGAAAGAAGGAATGTCTCAATGGGTGGGAGAGCAGACATATGAGACGTGGTAATTAGATCAAGGAAGGACCTATGATTCTTGAGGGGAAGGTTAAAGAAATGGCACATGAGGGTTACCTCAGTGAATTCGACGCAGCCATGAGAAGGGGGATAGCACAGGGCTTTCCTAATCAACTTAGGGGTGATTTTGAGGATCTTAGTTCCCTGTGCGGAAAGAAAGAAACCCTTTCGCTCATCTAAGCTTCGGTCATCCAGGCTATAAACTCAGGGAAGTGATGAATGGATGGGATTATCTGTTATTAAAGTCTTGAGTAAACAAACCTAAACAGGTCCTCACCCTAGCATTTGTAGCCAAGAATCTCAAACCGCATGTTGGAAAAATTTAATAGGTAAATGGTGTCATAGAGCTCGGCTTGAGAGTCCATGAATGGATCAGGACCGGGGGTGGGCCTAGCCTCTCGAGCTAAACACAGTAAAAGAAAACAATAGGGGGCCAACCAAATACCTGAGGCGACGAGAGCGACGTGAGGAAAGAGTTTCACAGATTGCAATTTTTTTACCCGGGTGCTCAGCTTGGTAACAAATGAAAATGGTAAAAAACAATGGTCGATCGAAAAACCTAGGGGGAAATGGTCCTTTTAGAGTAAGGAAAGTGGCAAAAATTGGAGGGAGGACGTAAGTAGGGGGAGACATGTGGCACAGGGAGATTGGTCGGCAATGACCGGGTGGGTGAGAGGCCACATGCACAAAATGTGGTACCAGCTTAGTACCATGACTATTACCTTACCTTGTTTAACTTTGTGTTGCTTCATGTTGTGCTATGGGACAAGTGGTCCCCATTGGCATTTCGATGGGTCGAAAATTCTTTGGCAGATTAGGACTTAAGCCCTTGGAGCCCATTTGATTGGCCATTCGGTTGGCTGAAGTCACCTATTCCTACAGGTTGGTTCTTCCTTCTCCCTCCAGCCTGTCTGTCAGCAGAATTGGCACCTACGCGGTGTGTAGAGCTACTCCACCATTTTCTGAACTACGCGGTCATCGCGGGCTGCATGGTTAGTAACCTGCCACCTTGATTGCACGTTTCTCCCTTAGCCACTCTACTTCTCACTTGCCCTGCTCATGGCTTTGCGCACCATAATAACTTCGGCTTGTGCATTCACAGGCCAAAAATAATCATAAAGGTTTTTCAAAGTATCAAAGGTATGTCTTGGATTATGAAGTCTTGTTATTCTCTTTGGTATATCCATTCTACATTACTAACTATTGCTATGTCTAGCTCTTCTAAATCTTAAAATATTCTTGTTTGGGATGATTCATCATCTGATGAATCTACCCACCTTATACATCTATGGTTGTTTGCATTAAAGGAACCCTAAAAGGTTCTATGAAAAAAACCTAACCTAACGATATGTTGTTAATATATGAAACCATAAACCTACTTAGGGCTATTAATAAATTTCCAATCTCATTAATATATTGAGAATGTCATGTTTGGGATTTTGATATGATCATGGAAGATATAGCTAATTAGGGTTGAAATGATGTAGTTTGAAATCTCAAACCTTTGAAATCTTGATAGAATAAAGGTTTTCTTTGACATGAACCGAAACCCTAGGTTTTGGTTAGGTCTACAATCAAAATCCTTGTTATGAAAAGTCATAGGAATGTTGTGTAGCCAATCCTTTCTGTGGACAGAAACGATCCCTCTATTCCTATGGGAGGATCTAGAAACTACAGAAGACAACTACATGCAATCCTTCCTAATTCATATTAAAAAATGCAGAGGATATATCTCGTACCTCTCTCTAATGCTAATACCCTTTATTTTGACCTTGACTCTTTAGCTTCCAAGCTCACGATCTCCTCTTTGCTGGTGTAGATCAGTGCCTGCAAGAAAGACCAAGTGGGGACAACAAAACTATGCAAAGAATATCATTTTCTAATGCAAATCATGTTTACAATCATGAATACTTAATAACTCCACATAGCCTAGATTTATCAAATTAAACCCAAGGTCTTCATCTTCGTCTCGATCCAACCAAAGTGAAAATATCACCATGTGAATAGATGGGTTGAATTCGAACATGGAAGAAACCACCTGATTAACAATCGATGATGTAAACTATTAAAAGACACGAGAGAAACCATTAATGATGACAATGTCTGTCAAGGTACAACAACATAATCCACAAGTGTGAATAATGAAGCTGAAGTCGAGCACTTGCAGAATCATTCGATCGAAGGCTAGTGATGTGAACCTATTGTCGAATGTGAAGAACTTTCCATTGAGGTATGAAAGCTCCAAGATACTGAAAGGAAGTTTATAGATCATCTTCCCAGATAATAGGTTGGATTCGACAGGAAGTGATCTATCGAAGGAGGGCCATAATGTTTCCCACATCATTGAAAAGAAACATAGGATTTTGTAAAGTTGGCAAGATTGATTCAGGATTGATACATAAAAATTCAAACAGGGTATAAGTGGTCTGAATTTTTTGGCGGGACTTCTCTTGAACATATTGGTGACACGACTCTGGAATTTGGCAGCACTTGACTCAAAATAGGATCAGAGGTCATGGTGAAAATATATATCAAATCAGAGGAAAATGTATTTCCTAAACCTAGTAATACAAGTGAGAAAGTTAGGATGTTCCAAACTCGACATGAGATACAGATAAGTGTCATGTTCAAGAGCGACATATTTCCTTTCACACAAAATACAAGATATATGTTTCCTTCCATTTTCCCACACTATTTCTAGTGAGTACCTCTTTATTTTTAATCTCAATCTTGAAGAGGATACCATCTTTTGCATTGTTTTTGTTGTTGTGGAAATATTCAAGTTGTCTTTTGATAAGATCGATCTCATTCTCTTGATGAACATATACGAGCTTAAGGGACTGAAGCACTTTAGTGACAAAAATTAAGTAACTATTTTTCTATAGGATTCACCATTTTAGGTCCATAACTTCCACATTGAGAGCCTCACAAGAGTTGGTGATAACGGTACTGGAAGAATAATAAAAGGACCCCAAGGAGTTTTAAATGGAAGAAATGACTATCTGGATGGGACGGAAAGCATGAGGTGTGAAAAGGGGAGTGGATACTATGTTCTAATGATTTCCTGCATGAAAAGTGAGGGCTAGAAGGGAAATGTTGAAGATACTGGAGACAAGGGGAGAAAATAAATCATATAAGTCCCAATTTGAGAGCCTATGAGAGAGTTCGGTATGCCTGATGGGATAGGGAAAGGGAGGCAGAGGAGCTTGTCTGAATATGACCAAAACAAAGAAGAACCAAAGGGGTTAAACAAATTCACTAATGCACAATTCACCAGCGGATGATATTCAAACCAAAGAGCATAAATCAAACATTCATGACTAACCATAAGATTCCTAATTTCACCAAGCCACTAAAATATAGAGTCGACCCATGCATGGTCCACATTTTTGGTCTCTTCTAAAGAGGATCCCAAACAAGAAAATCACTTGACTAAAATGGATCCACTTATGGTGACAACTCTATCAAACTCGATGGAATTACAGAACCACCTGGAAAGAAGGAAAATTGATTCCTTATGAATATACCTCTATTAATATTGTTGCAGAACCACATGGGGCAAGGGAAAGCAAAGACCACAACTCCTATGAAGGAGAGGAGCATAAGATAACCAGGAGGGTCAAGAGAGAATAACATTCATAAAGGATGGTGAGACAAATAAATCGAAGGGTTAGGAGCTGTCATATATCTAACATTGATTATACATCCTTCCCACGCAAGACCAATCTCATCGTTATTAAAACTCCATTTAATAAGTCTCTTAGATCCATCAATATGAGGGGTGGAGTATTTGGGCTAGGAGCCATGTATATTACTTCCCAGCATTGAACTTGGAGAATTATAATGGCATCCCATGATTAAGAGTTTAATGTTGTAGATGCAATGACATTTACCTTCAAGGCCTTTGAGACTTTAGTTTTAATGTTTCTAGGATCCAAAGTAGATTCATATTGGGGCAGGTTGAGGAGGAGAAATTGGGACAAGGGATAGACATAACTAACTATGGGATATGGAATGAATCCTTGTTTTCATTGATATTTTTCTTCCCTTTATAAAAAAGGAGGGCTAAATTTTCTTGATCATCAACCTTAGAGTTCTAGTTTTAGAGGATGTGAAAGATAGAGAACGTGGAAAACATTTTGAGAGCAAAGTTGCTTCTTTTAAAATGGAGATCAAGGAGATATTCTTGAGGTTAAGTTTCACTAATAAAATGTTGGATAATGAGCATCGATAAGTTCTAAGGCTCCCTATTCAGGAGCTATATTTAGTCCCAAAAGAAGACCATACATCCAACTTTATTATTGGTTTTCCTTCCTAAACCCCACGAGTATTTGACTACAATTTTTCCATCAAGATTACTGAGAATCACACCCCCTCCTGCCACCCCTAGTTTATTATAAACATCAAATATTAAATATTTTTATTTTTATTAATTAAATTTAAATACCAAATTATGAAATATAATGATTATGAATATTAATCATCATCATTTAAATTCCTTTTAATATGATCTATATATTATAAATTTTGTTACAGATAAAATTTCATTTATATAAAATAAAATCTCACCATAACAAATTGAATTGAGGACATATATATATATATATATATATATATATATATATATATATATATATATATATATATATATATATATATATATATATATATATCTGAAGAGAGAGAGAGAGAGAACACTTCAACATCTCCTTACTTCAACATCTCCTCTATAATGTATGTATTGTGAATGGAGGTGACATTATTATTATTTTTTAACTATGATTTTAGATATATTTCCTTATTGTTCCACTACAACATCTCTCACATAATAGGTTTTTGAGCACCTGATAAAGTGACCATGTAAATAAAACTAGACACTTTAGTTGGACTTCCATCGAAGGAAAATATTTAAATTGCACATGTGTTTTTTCTTTTGTAAATTCTAGTTTATATTTTTCTTTTGTGTGGTAAATACCCAAAGGGGATTTGAACTGGTAACCTTTATAACATTTATTTTATATTGATCATTCATGAAATCTTACAATAACATCAATAGTCACATATTATTGCCATTTTGGAAACCAGAAAATTGGCAGAAGAAGAGGATTTAAGAACCTGCAAAAAAATATTGTGGTTGTACTAAGATATCCAAATAAAAGATATGTTGTAAAGGTATGATATCTACAAAAAAATGAGATATAGATATAGCATGCATGTAGCCATGTTTCATAAACAAAATATAGTTCTGAGGCATGGAAAAATAAAAAATTAGGATGTATATAGGTAATCAAGTCAAAGTAAAAGCATCAATTAGGGTTGTTGAAGTGTTGGGGGAGACAAATCCCTTTCCTCAGAGGAGAATTCCTTGAATTTCGCCAAAAAACATGGCTAAGTCTTGATACTCCATGTATTGGTATTTATGCTTTGTGATGAGGTTGTTGAATTATAGGGACATATCATGATGAACTTCATGAGTCTTCATTAAAGCCTATCCCAGGAATGCTTTTATATGTCAATAGAGTTCTACCATGAAACTATATTAGTTATACCAACTACAAGTATGCCTTGGATTTGGGAGACACTCAACAATCTAATCCAAAATATCTATGTCAATGAAATTGTTCATTTTTTCCATGGAAATAAATGAAGCTATATTCAATCTAATTTGAGTTAGTTTTGAAGTGAGAACTCTGAATTCTCTAGAAATGGAGAAGGCTCCAAAAAAAGCTCAAATGCTTCCAGTACCACGACCCGAGGAGACCCTATGGCAACACATTATTTCGCAAGGCATATTGTGAGACTAGTGGGGGGTTATAGGTGGGGCAAGGCTGATCTGAAGAGATAAGTATCAAGGGGGGGGGGGTGTAAATGACACAACAAAGCTACAATGAGTGACATTGCAATAGGTATCCAATAAAGAATCATAGGGAAGAGATATATAGGATGCTAAGAGACATAGAAATATGTCAAGAAATTATAGGAGGACATTTGTGTGAGGTGGAAAGGGAGGTGCACGAGGTTGTAGATAATTGAGGGGCTTAGGGATATGCAATGTGTAAATAAGGTGAGCCCGTAGATTGTACTCAGGTGGTAGAAAACTGTGAATGTGGTAGTCCATAGGAACAAGGCCCATAAATATTTCTTTTGTTGGATCCTAAAAAGTGGGAATGTGTTCATGAAGAAATTGTTGAGGAATACAGAAATTTTCAGTACCTCATGCTATGGATAGAATACCCAATGAGACCACAAGGGTTCCATTCAATAAAACTATAACATATCATGTGCATTCGTGTCCTACTACACAATACCCTTAATTTGACTACATATTGGAAAATACCTCTAAAATGACATTATTTAACGTCATACCAATATGAACCAAATACACCTTCCCAATTTAAAAAACCCCTACTTTCACTAGATATTGTAGGTATATTTTTTTTCATTAAAATTTTTTATACCCCTCTATATTTTTTCTTTAAGTTTGAGCTCCATTTTTTATATCCGCCAATATAAAAACCCTTTACCCCAAATTATATGCTCAATATATTATGTCATTTTCTCCTCAATATATATCTCCCAATATGAATGCAAGTGTGTTACACAGTAATTTTTCACCATCCCTGCAATCCCCATCTCGCCCATTGGAGGGTCATTTCTGTGACCAATAAGCAGTGTCATGCCTTGCAAATACCATCATTGCATCCCTTTCCATGAGGACAACATTTCTTCTGTTGATCATTTCTGACGAGACCCTAAAAACTTACTGTTTTCATAGCTGTTGTCTTGGGTTATGTACTCACGCCAATGAGGAAAATTAACACTGAGCCTGCGCCAATTGGCACTCTGTCCCAATTAAGCACCCGCGCCAATCTGTTTATGGAAAGTTTTTTTAAAAAAGAGGCGAAGTTTCGATTACAACAACTTCGTGGATGAGTCATCAGGAGTGGTTTCGACTGAATAACCACGGCCTTCATCCTTTGGCCTCTTGTTTCCACCTTATGGGGAACCTCCCAAGGGATAAGGCCTCCCTTCCACTATTGTAGGGATCCCAACCTCCTCCTCTCCTCTATAAATATAGCCTTCATCCATTGATGAAGGGGCTAAATGGCTGAATGGCTGAATAGCTAGTCTCCAAGTCCCCAAGAGCCATCAGAGCCTTATGCTGCAAGAGCCTTGGTTCATTCCCTTAAGGCCAAATCCAAGCAAGGAGATTATTGTCAAGACATCCGAAGAGAGAGGCTTGTCCCATCCCCGACAGGATTTTTCGAGACGTGTTCCATTGGCGACCCTCTGAAGGAGAATTCAGCATCAGGGCTATGGTTATATTCTTCTTTGATTGATTAATGATAAGTGACTATTGGTTATGGTTCCACTCCTGTTGTTGATTATGATGATGAGTTATGTCTTCTCTGACTGACATATAGTTGCATATACTGGATTTTACGCTTGCATTTGTTTTGTTTCTTGCGTGTGCAGGTATCCGATCACGGAGATCGTGAGGATTGTGATCTGCCGGAGCTAAGGAACGGGAACGCTACTTTCTCTACAAGCGACAGCGTTGGATTCCAGGTAAACCTTCATCACTAGTTGGTTTATTTGCAATTAGGAACCTGCACTATAGCGTGTGACGATTGTTGCTAGACCCGGTCTGGGCTAGCAGGGATCGCCTCTATCCGCAGAGGGGATTTACCTCCACAACAAATTGGCGACTCCACTGGGGAATTAGCTTGTTGTTTGCTTTATAAACTATAGACGGAGCCTGAAGTTAGCTAGATAGCCTTCGAAACTCTCTTGCTCTGCATTAGCGAAGTAGACCAATGCTACTTCAGTCAATCTCTGGTTTAGTTTATGAACTGAACACTTGGAGTATTGTCTTGTCTTTCGGTCGTTTCTTGACTTTGCTTGCTTGATCGGCTCTTTTGGCTGGCTCTTTTTGTGTGTTTGGCTTTTGGTTCAGTCCCAGAGGATCAGATCTGACCTCTGTTTTTCCGAGTTTTCATCCTTTCATGGTTGGCTTGATTGGTGCGGTTTCCACTCTGACAGTCGCGCCAATTGGCGCGGGTTGCCAGTTCATCACTCGCGCCATCCCCTGTCTGGCGCGGATTACATCCAGACAGTCACGCCATCTCCTGTAGGTGCTAGGGTTTACCCTTGTTCAGAAGTTTCTTTTGGTCAGTACTTTGCTTCTGGGTTTGTTTTAGATTCTGCTTGAAGTGGTGAGTCTAGTCTTGGTTGGGAGAAATTCTTTGTTTTTTCATTTTCAGGCGTTGGCGCTTGTTGTCAGTTAGCAACCCGCGCCAATTGGGCATTGGCGCTAGTTGTCAGTGAAAAAGTCGCGCCAATTGGCGCTAGTTGTCAATGACAAAGTCGGGCCAATTTCAGGGTGTGTGAAAATTGAGACTTTTTCCCTGAATCCTTCACCAGTGTGTCTTTCCCTTCCGGTATTTTCTCTATATGAGCATAGATTACATTGCTCATTGTTTGGAATGTCTTCTTTCCATGATTGTTTGATGTAAAAGGGAATGAATGCCTTGTTTTGATCTCATGCTTTGGAATTCCTCTTTGTGTTTTGTCACCTTTTGAGGAATTTCGTTACAAAGTGTTTTGAAACAACGATTGCATTCTTAGTTTTTGTTTACATCTCTTTTGCATTCATCCTTCATTAAGGAGGTTTGCATTCTTTTAGTTTTCATCTCATAGTGTTCTTTTTGTTAAAATGCATTAGATCACATTGCATTGAAAAGTATTTTTGAGATTTATCATTGAACTTAGATCACATTGTTTAATGATTGAAAGCTAAAAACCGCTTTGAGTGCATTCTCTTTCATTGAAAGCATGCATTAAGTAGATTCTCATTTCATCGAAAAATGCATTGAGTGCATTCTTATCATTTGAAAAGGAAAAAGGAAATTTTGCATAGATTACAATTGCATAGTTTACAAAAAAAGAGGATTTTGCATAGATTACATTGCATTATTCGCGTCGTTGAATGTTTGAAATTACTTTCGGATAGTGAAAGTCATCTAGTTTGGAAAAATTTTCGTTTTCAGTTTTGTTGTTTGTTGCATCATTGTTTGAAGCTCTTCCCTTAACTAGATAGCATTCATCGAATTGAAAAGTTTTCTTTTCTCATATAGCTGCATATAGGAGATTGTCATATGACATGCGGTAGGGCCTTGAAACCGAGACATAATTGAAGATCAACCTTAAAATTCATTGAATTAACCCAAGGAAGCATTGAAACATTAACGAAATATTTAGAGGTCTAGGCTAGTGACGTGTTCCGGCATCGTTAAACCTAGTAGTTGTCGTTCACCTCTTGGCTTTAGACAGCACTAGTATGGACTTGTGCTCCCCGTACCGTCACGTATATAAAGGGAGACCCCACTAGGTTGCTATCCTTTATCCATAGGAAGCTGAGTCTACCACCCTGTACCCGTGATACACCAAACACAGCATTCGGGGAGATTGCCTGCACGTACGTCAAGTCCTTGGTTGATTTCTCCTTCATTTTGAAACCAAGGTGTATATTGCAGTTCACGGTTATTTGGTACACCCTTTGCCTAGTATTCCCGAGTAGTCATTTTGATCTTTTCTGACTCTTTAAATTTGAAGGGATCATCAAGCGCTTGTCCTTTCACGCTTGTTTCCAATCTGAAAGTGATAGAGTCACCTTTTTCCTGTTTCTCAACTCTTAAAATATGAAACAATAGAGTTTTGTTTCAATGTTTTAAAAAATTAACTCCCCACGAAATATTCCTGGTTAAAGTTAGTTCCCTTAGGGTGTTATTATGAAGATTGTTTCTAATGGAAACTTTTATGGAGTTCACCAACCAAGGAATCCCCTCCAATGGGAATCCTGGTCCTTTTCCTCCTTTTGGAAATGTTGGCGCTCCTTATATGGCAACGTTGTCCCTTCCTGGGTTAACTGTTGGGTTGCCTGTTTGGTTGTTTTCAACCTCTGTGGTCCCGAATGTCTCGGCTACTGTTCAATTAGTTCCTCCGCCTGAACAACATCATGTTGATTCTAAGGTGGACCTCTCCCCTTCTTCGCCAGTTTCTGCATCCTCCTCTTCTACTTTGCCTAGTGAAAGTCTGGATTCGAGTAACCAGGTGGCTAAGAAGAAGAAGAAGAAGACAAAGAAGAAGAAGTCTGATAAGAGAGAGGCTAAGGCTACAGCTATTGCTTCTGAAGCACCTCTTCTTGATAAACCTTCCAACCTTCTGTGGAAATTCAAGTTCCCTTGCATGTTGTGCACGGGAAACCATCTTCTTCGAGATTGCCCTGGCATTCCTAAGGTGCTTGAAATATGGTCCAATGGTCGTCCGCCGTTGCCTTTGGCTTCCGGGAGTCAGGTTGGGGGCACGTCTTTAGCTAGTGCTGGTAAGGCTCCTAAGAAGCAGGGTAAGCTCACCAATCCCTGTAAGTTGTGTAAAGGGCACCATGCCATTCACTTTTGTCCGTATATGGATGAAGCCAAACGAGTTTTGGACAACTTAACCGGTTCTACACCATGCCCTCCAGCTGGTTATAATCGGCTTTCTTTGAGTCCTCCACCAGCTGATGCCACGATTGGTCAAGATTCATCCTTGGTCGATCCCGCTCCCTCAGAAATTCAAATTTAGGAATACATCCCCGACCAACCATTAGTCGTGGGATCAGTTGAACTGGCCCCGCCTGTGGTACACCAGGTCTTTTCCGTGGAGAGTGGATCTCACACCCCTCAGGTTCTTCTTGTTTCTTCAGATTCCTCAAACTTAGAGAAAGATTCTCCTGTCCCTATATCTCAAGAAGCTGCTCCTCCGCCTCCCGTGATGGAGGTCTCGGAGGATCTTCCTCCCGTCTCTGAGATGGAGATCGTGGAGGATGTTCCTTCTTCTTCTGTAACACCAGGGGAAGACCATCTCGGTTCGATGGTAGCCCCTCCAAGTAGTTTGGTCGCTTCCTTTGATTGGAGTCGATTTTCAGGATACCGCCTTCCGTCTTATGTGCCTTCCGAGATCACAGTACAAGCTTTTGGTCTGGTCGTACCTAGCACCATTATAGATGAAGGCGCGTCTATTAGTATTTTATCCTCAACTACTTGGCAAGCTTTTGGCTCGCCGCTGCTTGCGCCTGTTACGCAGAATCTGTTGGCATTTAACAGAAGAACTAGTCAACCATTGGGGATCCTTCCAAGGTTACCTGTTACTTTGGGAGGTAAAACCGTCCATATGGACGTGATGGTTGTTCTAGGCTCCTTGGATTTCAATATAATTTTGGGGCGCAATTACACCTATGCCATGGGAGCGCTTGTCTCCTCCCTTTTTCACGTGGTTTGTTTTCCACATGAGGGACGGATCGTGACCATTGATCAGCTTTCGTTCTTTGGTCCTGATGTGGAAGCTGGCCTGCCATCATCCCTTCCTGGTTTTTATCCACCCGTTGTATCTGCCCCACCACAGGTAAACTATGTGGCTACCTACCCCGTGCCTGTACTCAGTGATAGTGTCGTTGTGCATCAGGTGCTGGGGGCATTGGGTCCTGACTTCCAGGATGTTTTCCTTCCATCAGGAGTGGAACTCTTGGAAGCAATGACTTCTTGTTCATTATGATGAGGTGGTCGGAGCACAGTTCGTTTTCTTGTGTCAGGCTCCTTAAAAAATGAAACACGCTGGTCGGAGCAGAGTTCCTTGTCTTGTGTCAAGCTCCTTAAAAAATGAAACAAGGTTGTCAAAGCACAGTTCCTTGTCTTGTGTTAAGCTCCTTAAAAAATGAAACAAGTTGGTCGGAGCATAGTTCATTTTCTTGTGTCAAGCTCCTTAAAAAATGAAACAAGCTGGTTGGAGCAGAGTTCCTTGTCTTGTGTCAAGCTCCTTAAAAAATGAAACAAGGTTTTCGGAGCGGAGTTCCTTATCTTGTGCCAAGCTCCTTAAACCATGAAATAGGGTGTCTGAGGATAGTTCTTTTAATGTGTCAACCTTGTTAAAACAATGCAACACGTTCCTGTTCAATTCGAGTCTTTGACAAGATCTCGTAAAATCCCAGTCGAGTCTTTCTCTTGATCTCGTAACTTGAACCTTCACTCCATCTGCCTTTCATATGGATTGAAGCTTGGGGGGCATGTACCTCGAATTGAGTCACCATGCTGGGGGCATGTTTACTTTTTCAAGCATAGTTTGTTTCCGTTTCAAGCTTGTGTAAAAATGAAACCGGTGTCAAGCATAGTTTATCTTTGTTTCAAGCTTGTGTAAAAATGAAACCAACTTCAAGCAGAGTTTTCTGATTTCAAGCTTGTGTAAAAATGAAACCATTCCCATTTTACCTCTCGTGATTGCCATGTTATCGGCCTATTTTTTTCTAGATGAGCCTTGTTTTTCTCACTCCATCGTCACTATCTGCTTGGCCGATCATATGCCTTCACTTGGTTGTTTTACCCGTTCCTAAGGAACCGCTGCGATGAGTGGTCTTGTTAGCCAACCTCTTAACCTTTAGTTGTTTTGAGCAGTTCCACCATTACCGGAACCAGTTGCTACCCTTTATACCACTCGTTCCTCCAGGAGGAGTCATCTTTCAGCTCTTTTCTGACTCTCTAAACATGAGAAGATTGTCAAGTATCTTGTCGTTTCGATCTCGTTAAAGTGGACACGAAACGACATCTACCAGTATACGTTTACCCCTTTTTCGGGCTGGGATAGATTACTTACGAAAAAGGAATACCCTAGCCTATCGCGACTAGGAGTTTTTCTCAGATATTGTTTTCTACCTTTTCGGGTCTGAGGAACTATTTACGAAAAGGGACCGTTAGATTTTACTTTTCTGCTGTCTTTTCAAACTCTCTAAACATGAAAAGATGCCGAGTTCTTCCTTTGTCAGACTCGTTAAACCTAAATGACATCGGAAATTGTCATAATGACAATATTTGAGTTCCTCCTTCCTAGGGCTCGTTAAATGTACTAGGATGGATTTATATGACAAGCATATGGTATCCTCTTCAAGCTTGTGTAAAAATAAAGAGGTACTCGCCAGAAATGGTGGGGAAAAAATGGAACCAGTATCATTGTCGTGTCGGCAGTATGTCGCTCTTGAACATGGCACTTGTCTGCATTCGTGTCGGGTTGGGGACATCTCATATCGTTTTCCACTTTCCTCCGTGGGTTTGGGTGATCCCTTTTGACCTCCCATCTACTCTTTGCCTTGTCACCATGACCCTTGATCTTTCGATGTCAAATGCTGCCAAATCCACTATCGTGCTGCCGATATGTTCAAGAGAAGTTGACCTCTGCAGATTTCAAACTTCCTCTGATTCTCATCTGATCTTAATTCACAAAGACATTATGTTCCTCTATCTCGTGTCGATGATGTGGGAAACACTATGGCCCACCTTCAATCAAAGCCACTTCCTGTCGACTTCATCTCATTATCCAGGAAACTGATCTAGAGACTCCCTTCTGGTACCTTGGAGCCTGCATGCCTCAATGGCAGGTTCTTCGCGTTCGACGTGAGGTTTTCATTATTGGCCTTCGATCGAGTGATTCTACGGGTGTTCAATGCTAGCTCATTGATTCACATGTTGTAGATTGTACCTATAGTACCTTGAGGGCCATTTTCATTATTGGTGGTACCTCTCGCATCTGTTAACAGCTTTCATCATTGGCTGGTAATCAGACGATGTTCTTGCATGTTCGACTTCAGCTCACATATTCGCATGCTTGAACTTGTACTTTGTTTGGGTCGGGATGGAGCGCAAGACCCTGGATTCCTGTCTGTTATAATACAGGCTGTGATTTTGTGGATTCTTATGATTAGTTACATGACTCACTAACTGGATGGCTGCGACCATACTTGAGTCTATTTGTCGATCCCTTATGGATGGCTGCGTCCATACCTTGGATCTTGATTATTGTATACTCTGTTATGGATGGTTGCGCCCATACCACATATATCATGTATTTGAGATATCAGTTGTACTTCTCTACGCAGGTTTTCGGACTGCGATGTTTTCAGTTGGACACATTCTCGTAAAGCATTTCACCCCTCTCTCTCTTTCGGGCCTCATGCTTTAGGGGGCATCTATTACACAGTAATTTGTCACCGTCCCTGCAATCCCCATCTCACCCATTGGAGGGTCTTTTCTGTGACCAATAAGCAGTGTCATGCCTTGCAAATACCATCATTTCATCCCTTTCCATGAGGACAACATTTCTTATGTTGATCATTTCCTGAGCAGACCCCTAAAAACACCTGTTTTTGCCTTGGCGCTGGTAGCCCCTTATGTACTCGCGCCAATGAGGAAAATTAACACTGAGCCCATGCCAATTGGCGCTCTGTCCCAGTTAAGCACCCATGCCAATCTGTTTATGGAAAGTTTTTTAAAAAAAGAGGCGAAGTTTCGATTACAACAACTTCGTGGATGAGTCATTAGGAGTGGTTTCGACTGAATAACCATGGCCTTCCTCCTTTGGCCTCTTGTTTCCACCTTATGGGGAACCTCCCAAGGGATAAGGCCTCCCTTCCACTATTGTAGGGATCCCAACCTCCTCCTCTCCTCTATAAATATAGCCTTCATCCATTGATAAAGGGGTTGAATGGCTGAATGGTTGAATAGCTATTCTCCAAGTCCCCAAGAGCCATAAAAGCCTTATGCTGCAAGAGCCTTGATTCATTCCCTTAAGGCAAAATCCAAGCAAGGAGATTATTGTCGAGACATCCAAAGAGAGAGGCTTGTCCCATCCCCGACAGGATTTTTCGAGACGTGTTCCGCTGGCGACCCTCCGAAGGAGAATTCAGCGTCAGGGCTATGGTTGTATTCTTCTTTGATTGATTAATGATAAGCGACTATTGGTTATGGTTCCACTCCTATTTTTTATTATGATGATGAGTTATGTCTTCTCTGACTGACATATAGTTGCATATACTGGATTTTACGCTTGCGTTTGTTTTGTTTCTTGCGTATGCAGGTGTCCGATCATGGATATCGTGAGGATTGTGATCTGCCGGAGCTAAGAAACGGGAATGCTACTTTCTCTACAAGTGACAGCATTGGATTCCAGGTAAGCCTTCATCGCTAGTTGGTTTATTTGCAATTAGGAACCTGCACTATAGCGTGTGACGATTGTTGCTAGACCCGGTCTGGGCTAGTAGGGATCGCCTCTGTCCGCAGAGGGGATTTACCTCCAAAACAAAGTGGTATGGCATTTCTCCCCCAATTAATCCCCCATGAATGAGACACCACTTGAGAAATGAAACCTACGCTAGAAATCACCATCTGAGGGATGCAACCTATGCTAGGAATCAAATTAATTATAGGAATTGTGAGGTCTAAAATGGGCCTACTCATGAAAATAATAAAATAATAATAAAAATATTCAAATAAGACATCAATTTTCAAAAGAAAAGAAAGAGAACTACATTTATATTGTGTTTTCGACTTATCACCCTATAGTATTATTTCAAGTGTGTGGACTCGTTGGATGTGCAATTGGATTTTTCATCTAACGAGTACCCACTTTGCATACATTTGAGTATACCCACACTGAGAAAAATTCAAAATGCATGGAAAAACATGTTTGAAGCATATTTTTCTTTACATTGTTACATTCATTTATTATTAAAGTAAATAAAATATTAGATAATAGCAACAAGGAGTGGAAACACAAGATTATGATCCTAAAATATAGGTTGATGGCTATTTGATCATTTAAGGGAATAAATTATAATGATTGATAATTTGGACTCCTCAATGACCCAAAGTAAAAAAATGAATCAATTTTCCAGAGAGATAGGGCCTTTGTTTAAAAAACTTCCATCCAAATAGAGGAGGACAATCCTAAATAACATGAATTAATTACTCTAATAGAGGCCACTTGTGGAAGAAAAAACATTTAAATATAAAATATATGACATATGGAGGAAGGGAAAATAAGATAAATGTAAATTGATGGTGGTAACCAATGTAGATGGATGATGTCATTAAAGGAACATTGCCAGACTATTAAGAGCCTCAATGAAAGTTGGGTAGAAAACCTAGAAGTAGACAAGTATAAATAGGGCCACTAGAAGAGGGATATTAAAACAGAGATAGAAAAATTGTCTTAGCTACAAGGATAGGTGGAAAAATAGAAGCAAAAATGAAGAAACTTAGCTTGTTAGTACAATTTCCCTCACCTAGAGAGCACCCTGGCCTGTATAAAACATATCTTTACATGAAAAAAATATCATGTTTATAAAAATGGAATTGCTTTAAATTATTCCTTACAAAATACCATCCCCAACCACTTTTATTGAGGATTGCTATGAAATAAAAAATGAAGAGAATCATTTTCATTGTGAAGTCTATTAGCACAATAATTTTCTTTCTCGTGATCCTACATGGAACCCTTATCATTTTTTCAAGGATGTCTAGTTAGGTCTTTTGGATCATATTTAAATAATCATGCTAACTATTTTATCACTCAACAAGTAGGTGAAAGAAATCTAAATTTTAACTTATAGTTTAAAGGGGAATATTTCAACCCCCGAGATGTACTTAAAGAACATCATAGATGTATAAAACTCACAATGCCATGCATAATTCATGGCTCACACCAAGAAAGAGGGAATTTATTAATGAAATACATAGACATGGCCTCTAGCTAAATTAGGACATATTATTGTGGTGTAAAATAGGAAGATACCACAACGGAAAAGAGGAAGATGTATCCATTCAACCCTCACAATTATGAAGTTACATTAGAAAGAGTGCACATGTACATCAAATGCATGAAAATATATAAAAATGAATGGTTTGGATTGAATTTTCATTACCCTATTATTTGGTTTCCTACCTTAAAGTATCAAACTTATTACAACATGTCCAAGGAGAGAGAATCTCCATGTTGGAAAGAAATTGTAGAAAGTTTGGTGACCACTTTTCATATTAGTCACTACAATTATGACTCAGACTAGCTAAAAATTTTCATATGGACATGCAATAGTTTTTACCAAGAGGAGATGACAAGCAAAAAATTTGGCATATTTTTTATACCTATTCACTACCTTTTGAATATCAATTTTCCCATATTCATACCATCAGTTAACTCATTTTTTTATAGTGGCCCTTTTTTTTACCAAGGTACAATATTTCTCTACTTATGTCATATTTAATGCTCATTCTTGTGTATTAAGCAAAGAATGTTCCTTTTTATTCTAACTAACTAGAAATCATGAAAAAAATACTCTAGACGGGATCATACATGTATATGTAGAGGCGTCTACAAGGGATTAGTTAGAGGGGTTCAACCATTACAACAAATTTAGCTCAAGTTGTTACAACACCTCTTACTTGGATTGCTACAAAACCTTTAGCTACATTTTCTTTAGCACCTCCAGCACATAGTTTTTGCCACATATTCATGTCGCAACCACACACCCATCTCATGTTTCTATAAAAAATAATTATTTTTTGCAACACTCTTAGCACAGTGACAATTGACCGAAACTATTGCAACTCCTTATCCATGATGTTACAACTACAAAGACGACTGTAATAGCATTAGAATCCAATAAAAGGATCAAATACTTAATTTCCAACAAAGGAAATGATAAAGATAGGTTGCCCCATCTAGCATAGAGAATTTGACTATACTTATTTTTAGCTAACCTCCCACCTATTTCACTCACTAAGTCAGTTACAAGTTCTCTGACCATTCTATATTTTAACAATTTTGTTATCACATAAGGAGACCTAGTTAAGAATATGAGATTCTCATGGATTTCCTCTTACTTCATGGTTAATTTAATAGATTGAAGAATTAATGTAGAAATAGCCTACTATGCTCAAGAAAAGGTAGAAGAACTATATTATTGTAATTTCATTTTGATTACTATTAATACAAGTACAACCAAATTAGTAAATGTGGTTAATATACGTTGATCAACATCATTTTCACATGTTTATTGGCATATAAAAGGTGTAAAATGACATCGATTAATGCATATCAAGAAAATTTACTAATGTGGTTCTACTAGTTTCCAGCTGGCATATTAGGGGTGGATTTGTTAACCGTGCTTGACAATGAATGAAGAGCGTTAATGAGTTTAATCATGGTTAATGAGGTTGACCAAGTTTAAAGATAGTTGACTGAGGTTGACTAGGTTTGGCCATGGTCAACCATTAATGTAACAATATATTAATTTTCCATCAATTTAACAATGTTACACTAAACTTGAAATGTTAGAAACATCAATGTTACAAAAATGATTGACCTTATGCACAACAATTTTTTTCATCTCATTTACATTAATGTTATAAAAATGGTTGACCATGGTCAAACAAATTTACAAAAATGGTTGGTTATAGTTGACCATGGTAGCCCATGGTCAAACACATTTACAAAAACAATTTGACCATAATTAACCTCAGCTAACTAGGGTTTCCCAAATTTTATATGGTGTGTGATGGTTGACTATTGCTAACTAAGGTTGATTGTGGTTGACTATGGTCAACACATGGTGGAGTAAGGTTATTTAAGGTTGACCCTTTTTTAATATGGATGATGATGTTTGACTATGGTTGAAGAGGATCTGTCATGATTGACCGTGGTTGACGATGGTTGACAAGATTGATGAGGAATGACCATGGTAGTCCAAGAGTTGATGAGGATTGTAGTTGAATTTTGAGTATTATTACTATATCATTACCAATTCCTATTGAAATTATGTTCTATGAATGTGATGTGTTAATATTATAGGCATAAGGTAGGGCCTCCTCTTTAGTTAAGTGCTACCTATATTTTAGTAGGGTAACCTTCATTTCATGTAGAGTTCATATGATTCAATAGTTTACTCAATTTATAGTTGTTAACAATGTTTCAATTTGATTGAATGAATTATTTACTCTATTTTCCAATCTAGAGTTTGAATCGGAATTTTTGGGTACTAGATGGTAACGGCCCCTAGTCAATTTTCCATGTAAATAAAATAAGACCATGGTTATGGGACATATATTCCAAGTTGAATGATTGGGAAAACATTATAGTGGGAATCACTTGTGGTTTATTAATGGCTATGGAAGTTGGAAAATGCATTGGAAAAGGTAAAGAGGCAATAATTGGAATTTAAATATGAAAATAAAGGAAAATAGGAGAAAAGGAAGGTAAAGCGACACAAATAAGCATGCAAAGGAAATTAGAGGAAAATGAAGAAAAATGAGACCTCAATGATAAAAAGGAATCAGAAACAAAATTCACATATTTTTGTCATATTTAAATTTCCTCTCTTACACTCTTGCATACTTAGAGAATTCTTTGAGCATTGTAGCCTTCACTTGGACTAGGAGAAAGCAAGCAAAGGAAAAACAAGGAATTGGTGGGTGACAGAAGAGAAGGTTCGATCAAAAACTACAAAAGGGATTCTTTACATGTAACAGGTTGCATGAGTGATTTCCTTGGTTTTTTTTGGGTTCATGTTATGTGCATGTGGCACCTTGGTTATTTGTTGTCATTGGAAAGGAGATTTTTCAGGATTGATAGTGGTTTAAGCCTTACCTTTCCATTTCCTAGATAACCATGGTTTAGTGGATTCCCCATTTGGATTTTATGATTGGTTGTGAGTGCAAGAATGGCTTGGGTCCCTAGAGGCTCTCAATTGAGAAGGTATTTCTCTGGAGCCCTATAACATCTTGAGACCCTGGAGGCTATGGTTTGAGATAGGATTTCCTGGCGCCCAAGTAAACTTGAGAGGAGGCCAATTTGGTTGATATTGGTGATTCTGGACTGGTTAGGTGAAATCACTATGGTTGACCGTTGAGGTGGTTTAGCCTATGGAAGCCGTGGTTGGTTATAATTGTGTTTTAACCCTTATGATCCCACATTAATGCTTAGAATTTGGCATGGGGGTGATTGGTTGAAATGAATATTTGGTTCAGCCCAATCTATGGTTGGGTGGTATATGGAAGTCCCTGACTTGGTTGGCATTTACATGTGTTAACATGAGGTATTTTCCTATTTTGATCTATGAGCACTTGTACTGGTTATTATGTTGATCTTATGGTTGATTTTCATGGTTTCTATTTTGATTATATGCATGGCTCTACATATGCTCCAGTTATAGATATTTTTCATGATTTGATAAGTTATCAATCAGTTAATGAATGCATGGTCTAAGAAGTGTTCCAATAACTAGTTTGAGAGGTAATTGGACCTTCTTGATGATTCTTTGATGAATTTTGGTAGTTTATGATCAAATATGCATTCATGACTTGTAGCTTCTATGTTTACTATCTTTTTGATGAACTGTCTATTATGCATTAGTGTTGAGTAGGCCAATCCCCTCTGTGGACAGAGGTGATCCCTCTAGCCCTAGGGTGGGTCTAGAAACAAGGGAACATGCTAATGTGTAGGTTGCTAGTTAACAAATGACATAGGTTGGGATAGATTACGTCCTACATGTAGTTCAACGCGGTTGTCATAGCTATAGCAGTGGCAGCCTCTTGATCTTTGTCCCGACAAGTCACGGTCCTTCAGCAATGGTACTCGGGTTCCTGCACAAAGATCAAAGGAAAAAAAGCAGCATACAAGACAATGATTGCATTCATAACTAGCTAATCATTCAAGGAAGATTAAACATATTGCGTAAAATAAGCCATATTAACACAAGATGGTAACCGTATATATATATCGCCCTAAAATAAGCCATATATATATCGCCCTATATATTAAATCATAAATTTTGTTACATTATGCTGGAGACCAGTTTATAATATATGAAAGTTGAATTAAATTATAACACACACACACATATATATCCTAAATTACAATACTCACCAACTTATTATAATTTCAGGGTATATTTATATATGTGTTTGTTGAAATTTCAAAAGGTGCAAACCTATTTTCTGAGGGAGATATTTGATCCCTCTTGGACCTTGATAGATCTTGAGTTCAGCTAGATCTAGCTGGTTTAATTATTAATTTTATTTTTTAGTTTAATTTTTATTTTTATGTAATTTCAAGTCAAAATGTTTTGATTAATAATTTTATTTTTTAATTTCAACTTTATTCTCATCAAAATGTTTACATAACATAATATAAGAGGACATTACAACATCTCTTTCATCATGGAATGGAGAGTGTTTATGAGCTCAAAAATGTAATAAAATTAAATTTAAAAAGAAATACAATTTTGAAATATTCATTGAAAAATGAGAGATGGATTTTGGGCATGTGGTAGTGATGAGCCATGGTATTGACTCATGGTATGGTATGCTTAATAATATTTATGGTCAAGTGGGTCCAGATTATCCATGGTTAAAAATATTGTTATATTGTAAGTACTATTTTGATTGTGAAATGAAAGATGGTTTTTGGGCATGCGGTATTGATGAGCTATCTTATTGGCCCATGGTATGGCATGATTAATAATATCCACTGTAAATTAGCGGTGAATATCTATGGTTAAAAATCTTGTTACATTGTAAGTATTAAATTTCTATGTGCTTATTAATGAAATTTAAACATGGTTACAAAATTATTATTTTATTTATATATTAAAATGAATCTTAAATCAAATGTAATTTATTTTCTATTAGATATCATCAAGTCATTCATCTATGACCATTTCCATGAGAGGTAGTGGTAGGTGACTAATTTCTCATGATTTTTAAATAGTCCACTTAGCACACATTGCATTGGGTGATGCTCACACAAGTGAAGAAGAAAATGTTATAAAATTAAATTCAAATAAAATATTTTGATTATTAAATAAGAGATGGTTTTTTAGTATGTTATATTGATGGGTCATGGTATTTTCCCATGGTATTGTAACACAACCTATTTACAAGTTATTAATATCTATGGAAAAGTGGATGTGAATATCCATAGTTAAACATATTGTTATATTGTATGTTTATTGTAAGTATTAAATTTTTTATGTTCTTATTAATTAAATTTAAAGATGCTACTGAATCAATATTCTATTTTGTAAGCTAAAATAGATCTAACTTATGGTTACTACTTATATTTTATATCTATTAATATAATATGTATATTATGAATTTTTTACTTAAAAAATTATTCCTAATTTTAAATTTTTAGGAACACTACAACATCTCCCCATATGGGGTTCTATATTACTTGTTAATCTAAATTCAACATATTAAGTTGGCATGTAAAAATGTTTACAAACTTTCTTACATTACTGGCTTATTGACGATGAGTTATGTATTTACATGTTAACTTATTTTAGATTCTAAGATTCTGAAACTTGGAAAATATAATTTCTACCTGTTTCAATTTTGATTCTTTCTATGTAAAGGAGTTTTCTCGTATTCCTTAGGATTTGTTTAGATTTATAATTTGTGCTTGAGATATTCTCTCAACCAAGTGATTGTGTGTCAAACATAATCTACTTATCTTGAGATAATACTACATGTATTTATATGTAACATTATTTGATTAATTTAGGTGGTGATCAATTTTTCAAATTAGTATCAAAGTCTGTTTGGGTCTGGGCCTTGGCCCCTTTTGGGCCAAGGGAAATAAAGTGTTTGGTTGATGTTTGGTTTTGGTTCGTCGACTTATTTAAGTCAAGCTTGGCGAAGTGTGGACGAGTGTTTCCATTTTCTTAGAAGTCTTATATTGACTAAGTTGTTGCGACTTTGGAAGAGACGATCAGAGCAGTGGAGTTCATGCTAGAGCATGGGTGAAGGAGCAGCAATGTTCCTCTTAACGCTTATTTTTTGACTAGGTGTATTTCATTTGACCCTGGTGTTGCTGCTGGGATCAGATCCCAAATCTGCATCGTAATTGGATCTTGTGTGAATCAAATAAGGATTTCCAAAGCGTTGTCTGGCATAAGGGAGCCCATTATGTTCTTGGTGGAAGATCAGAATTTTTGCCTTGACTCTTTTGGTCCCATGGTGACGAGGCCAAGAGATATCATTTCACTCTCACATTGGACATGAAGTGTTCAAATCATCTTGGAATCATTTGGAGGATTCGTTTGGAAGATTTGATTCATTGGAATTGTTGGACTATTTTCCTGTCGAGGTGATAAAATTGGAGCAGCCGACTTTGAAAAACTATGATCTATCACTAAGAAAGTCAATTTGTCTTCAGGAGAACTGAATCACGTGAAGCTTAGTGCAATGGAAGGAAGACTTAACAGTCAATGGTGGTTTGAAAATTTTGTTTTAATGTGATCAACATGTCGGTGACTGGTGAGGTGGCTATGTTTAGAGTCGAGGATGACACATAATATTTTCTGGAAAGAGGTGATCCTTCTGCAGAAATGTCGTGATGTGTCAAGAGAAACATCCCATGTGAATTGATAGTGTGGGGTTGAAGTATCAAAGCATGTCTATTGATGTATTTTTATCCAGCCTATGTGTGATAGATTGAGTCATATGTTAATTGAAGCCTTTTAGTGATTCAAAGGTATTACGTGTGCACTGGTGTTATTATATTTGAAGCGCTTGAATTCTCGAATGGGAATGTTTGGCGCCATCTATGGGAACCATCTGACCTTTCAATGATTCATGGGTCTTTCGATGCATGAGATCATTGGTGAAGGAAATTTTGATCATTTTCAATTAGGAAGATTCAAGAGAGGAGCTCGTGTGGAGATGTAACAACCATGAAAAGAGACTTAGAGACTGTTATCACTTAGAGAAAACCTTGGCTAATGGAAAACTCTAAGGTAACCTCAAACCTCTTTGAGTTTGAAAATTGGCCCTTCAACCTGAAGAGGGATCTCTACCTAAAAAAAAAACTACCCAAGGTCATAATGGTAGAAGGTTTGCAATATGTCTTATGTCCATATTTGTTTAAGAAAAATTGAGGTTGGTTGGACTGTAGGAAAATTTCACCATTTTTCTGGAGTCTAACCCAATTGACTTTATATAAACACAGGTTCAGTGAGCAAACATCACAAAAGCGAGATAATGACAATTCCTTTGAAAATTTTTAGGAAGTTGGAGGATAGTAAAAGAATCAGTGTTATATTTATGTGAAAAAAATAATTATTTAAATATCTTAATATAAAGAAAATGGAGCATTGAAATATGAATTCCAATTTCAAACCACTTAGCATTCAGACATTGAAGAAAGCATTAAAAACCAAGAGACGGACAGGGAATTGTGACACAAGAATTCTTGCAAACTTCTCACATAGACTGCTTTATTATAATATGATCACAAACTCCATAAAAAGGGATATATTTCAAAATTTCCAACCCTATTTCATTCTACATTCCCTTTCTTTATAATAAAGTTACAAACTAAAACAATTTTCTCCTCCATAATTAATAGAAATTGCTAAAAATAAAAGAGGTAAAGTGTATTTCTCAAATACATGCACATGAACATCTTTCCAAACTTATCTGCATCTAAACATCATGTTGTTGTTGGATTCATGGCTGGAGATAAGGATCACCAAGTTGAATTTGATGAGGTGGCATCCAAGTAAACAATTCTCTATGATATCTTTCCTCACGAATTCCTGAAAAATATGGTCGAGTGGTCCATTCGAAACTCCAAAACTAGGATAGTTGTTAGAAAACCAAGAGAGTTTTTTTAAATGGGCACGAGACAAAAACCTCTTTCGGTTTTGAAAAAATCATTCTCATTTGTTTGGAAAGCGTGCCAGAAATTACAAAAATGCGTTTCTACTCCCATTATGAGTGCATTTTCCTTTTTTTTTTTCATACAAATGATAATATTGACGCTCCCATTGTCAACACATTTTTAAACTTCAAAAACTACAATAATGCTGATACTCCCATTATCAGTGGTTTTCCCTGTTTATTACAAATTGGCACTGGCACTCCCATTGTCAGCGCTTTAAAAATCATAGACTAAAATTGTGAGAAAAGTTGGCTTCACGAGGATGTTATCGATCATAGATGGAAGAAATAACCCCTATAGACCAGATGACGGATCAATTGGGCTAATCCCAACTCAAAAACTTCAACTTACAACCGACTGAAATCAAACTTCATAAACTAAAAATTAGAACTGCACACTCTTGAAACTGAAAACCGTACTTTAAATTCAATGCTGAAAATAAGACTGAAAAATGTTGAAAAATGAACTCAAAACTTTTGAAATAAATGCTCAAAAGTATGCTCAGAGTGCTCATTTTATTCAAAAACATCCTACTCCATGCTACTAGGAACCATTTCTAAATCAAGTGATATCAAAGCTGCAATGTAACCACAAAACTAGTGAACCTATTAACTGTATCCTATATCTATTTTTGTGAAAAAATAAGATAGGAAAAATTAATAAGGATAATAAAAAATAATAATTAGGTAGATCATAAATACAATCCTTGGATCTTTTTCTTATGAGGGTAAAGGTATCTGATGTTTTAATCAAAATTAACTCCATGTAAACTGCCACAGGATCCTCGAAAGAAAAAAAAAAGAACTCCTTTTGTTCAAATACGTGCTCATTGCTTTCTTAAAATTGATGATGAACATTTTCTTGTAGAGAAAACATAGTTGGCTGATGTAGTAACTTATTATTATCAAATTCACTACCCTCATGTGATTTTTTTTGATAGTTTTCATACACTCCCTCGTTGTTTTCATAAAGTTGATGCAAATGAATACTTCCAGATAAAGGGAATTATACTGATTTCTTGTGTCGATCATCCTTAACATAATCATCATACTTATCATATATGGGTAAATCAAAATCCTTTGTATAATAAAAAATAACCTCTTGATCTCCCATTCCTACTTCTTCAGAAACTGAGTGTGAATTATTTTTAACAAGCCATTGTTCTTCATAGGAATTTGCAACATTCAATCCCTCATCAAGTTGACAACTCAAATCATAACAAAAAGTACTTGAAGTATCTAGAAAACTATCGCATACATTTTATGCCTCTATTTTTAGGAGAATATCTTCATTTTGATGTTGAATGACTCTGATAAGACAAATTCTCATGTTTTCTTTGAATCAACAAGGCTTCTTGTTCTAACTGAAATTATTCAACAATTTCCTCTAAATAATTAATTATATCTTCTTGATTAAAAATGTTACATGAATCGAAAAAAGAAGAAGATATAAATGAAGAGAAATCTTCATGCAATTCATCATTGGAAAACATAGTAATCCATTCCTTAAAACCTTTAAGAGAAGGCACATACTTTCAATTGATGAAGTGTACTTTGTTATCAGAGGTGTACTTTTCATGGATGAAAATATTATATTTCTTTTCAAGAGATGAAGCATAATATTTCTGTTTTTTGTGCAAGCAAATAACATATTTCTTTCAATAAATATCAAGCATAGAAGTTTATTTGGATCCATGCAAAAAACTTATTTCTTCTCAAGAAATATCAAGCATGGTAATTCTATTTTATGCATATTTCTCATCAATAAAATCTAATAAAATAAGCACATATTCCTCTTTGATATTCTAGTGGTTCTCTTTAGGAATCTAATGCATGAGAATCTTGTTAATAATTTCAAAGGAATTAATAGTCTAACTTCCCTCACATAATTTCATGCAATCTTTTTTTCTTTTTAATAAAATAACTGAGTTTCTTTATCTTTTCTCAAGCAAAGCTCACACTAGTTCTTTATGAACAAGAGCATGACTTCTTAAATATTTTATGCATGGAATCACACAATATTATTTGAAAACCAACATGGGTTCTTTTCTATATGCATATGATTCACAAGTAAGTTTTCAAGAAAATAATTCTAGTTCTCATTGTTCAATGCACAAGAATTCATATATTTTTCTGTCCAAAGAATTAGCACAACTAATTTATCTTTTACTATGCATTGTTTCTAAAATAACAAGGCTAATGTTTTATGCAAATGATAATTATGTGCATTCTTTTCGTAAATTTTAGTTTTACTATGCTTGTATGAGAATTACCATAACTAAAAATAGAAAAATGTGTTCTCTTTCAACAACTTCCACAAAATTTATCAGTTATATTTAACAAAAAATAAATAATTATATCATAAATATTTAACTAATAATAAATATCATAAATAATTATTTATTAATTATTCTTTATATTGCTAATCAAATTTCATGTTCTAATAATTTAATTATTTAACTTATGAATTGACACACTACTTTTGTAGTCACTGTGTATGTGGCTACAAAAGACTTTCATATACCAAAAAAATAAAACAATTAACACAAAATAAAAATAAAAACAATTATTTGTTTTTTTAAAGATTTTATCTCTTATAAATTTTATTTTATTATTCTACTAACCTTAAAATATTCATAATTATATACAAAATTACAAACTAACCACTTCACTAGCTCAATATTTCATACTTAGTTCGCTGCTCTCCGTACAACTTATATCAAATCGAGATCTCGTGGATCACTAAATCCTCGCTCCACTGGATCTGAACACTATGAAAATCATTGAAACTATGCAAGATCAAATCACCAGTGAATTTCAGTATCAGGATTTTATCATTTAACTTAGAAAACAGTAACGCTAACTGTATTCTTCCAAATTATGACGACCCGGATGCACCTAATCCTTCCAGCATGGCTAAGTATTTACACGGGTATTTGTGCATACTTTGTGATACTGAGCATATTTTTATAATGGAATAGCCTGCACTTTTGAAAATTAGAATTAACTTTTCCATATGCACAAAACGATGTGCATATGTTTGGACGTGCAAGGTATTCGATTATAAAAAAATATGATTAGTATAAAAAAGGATCAGGTGGCAAGTGAGAGATCGATGACTACGAAGGCTCACAGAGAGCAATATTAAGGCTGCAAGCTAACTTAACACATGAGTGTTGTCTTTTCTCAACGAGAAAGTATACAAATTCATGAGTTAAACCATTTTCACCCATCGTCTTTCACACATGAGACATTGGAAGATCAGATTATGAAATGAAAATTATTAAACAAACAGAAGATAAATACATACATATTTCCCATTAATATAATTGGAATCCAATTGTAGACAAAGTCGTTTTATATTAGCCTTCAAAAAACAGCTCTACTGAATATGCATTTTAGAGCTCAAAAATAGCTTTACATGAAAGACTACACAGTATGAACCCAAAATTTTCCACAAAATACATAACCCTTTCATTATGTCTGAATTTCCTACATATAGAGTTTATTCTATGGGCTCTTAGTCGGATATTATTTCTTCATATTCCCTATATATACATCAAAATAAAAAAATGATATGGTCCAAACTGAAGCGTACTGTGACCAACACTCTTGTAATAGAAAATAACAACAACAAGGGTGAAATTCAAATTTCACCAGCTAAGCATCATAATTGAAAAGTAAATAAAAACAAAAAAATTATAGGCCACGTGGGTCGAATCTCCAAATATTCATGTAGGACTTCACAGAAGTTCATGAAGTGCGCAGTCACATTGGAGTGGAAGAATAACGTGAATGATGGGATGACAGAGGCACTCTCGGTTGTGAAGTGGACATGACGGGTGGATGCGCATGCTCGTAACATCTCTACCATATAATATCTGATGGTAAGGATGTAGAGATGAAGATTTAAAACAATTCCCATAGTTGAGTTAGTTCTGAATAATAAAGGTTGGCAGAGAAGAACTATTTGACCTTGGAAATTAATAGAAATTTGTTACGGAGAGATGCCACCAAGGTCTCGGCCTTAAGATGGGAGGTCTTCTCTTGAGCTAAGTCAGCTCTGCATTTAATCTCGACCATCCTTTTCTCATATGTTTCCCAAGGGAGCAGCATGCCTAAAGGGTCCCAACAAGCTGAAAATCTTGCCTCCACCACTTTATTCCACTCATTATCGAACACTTCCACCCCTCTGGCAACTATCACCAAACAACAAGTTACTTTTTCTCGTGCATCCTATTTCTGTATCACCCTCATGATTTCCATAATTTTTCGAAAATTGTAGACCACTCCGTGTATACCCAATTCCTCAGTGGGAAGCCCATTGATGAACTAGATGTATCCCCGTGCGATCATCACATTCTCATTTCCCTCTCTACGACCTGCATCCACTTGTGCCTCGAAATCATGGATAGGATTATTTTTTTCATTTACCAATGTGATGTATTCCCAGTGATCCTTTATTTCCTTGATAATTTCTCTCCAGATCATCTGTCTGGCCTATACTAAGGACGTATTTCCTTTAAGTTGTACCTTTAAGTCAAATTATGACGATCCGGATGCACCTAATCCTTCCACCATGGCTAAGTATTTTTATAATGGGTATTTACACGGGTATTTGTGCATACTGAGCATATTTTTATAACGGAATAGCCTGCACTTTTGAAAATTAGAATTAACTTTCCATATGCACAAAACGATGTGCATATGTTTGGACATGCAAGGTATTCGATTATAAAAAATATGATTAGTATAAAAAAGTATGTATAAATACGAATATAAATACTCAATTTCGATCTGGTTGGAAAATTTAGCTGCCTCGGGATCTATCTTAATTTGTAAAAACACAGTTTAGTTTTACAAATTTTAAAGAGAAATAATAAAAGCTATGGTCCACTAACATAACCAACTTCTTGATCCATGTTCCATCTAACTTTTTGATAAATAACATAAGCACTATCAGGTGGGAATTTGAATCTTTGTTTATTTGAAGGATTTCACAAATTTCTAGCTATCCAAAATTTCAAAGACATTTAATTAAAAAAAACTAAAATTTTGTCCAAAACATATATATATATATTCCCAAAAAAAATAAAATATTAACAATATTAAATATATTATATTTAATATATTCTAAACCTGTTGACCAAGTCATGTATTCTCCACTAAAATTTACTATTCTTCACCCAAAGACAAATCAAACTAGAGCCTTCACATATTTAAATAGGAAACATTACATAATAATACCTTGAGAAAAAACCATAGGTTAAACCTGTTGACCAAGTCATGTATTCTCTGCTAAAATTTACTCTCCTCCGCCCAAAGACAAATCAAACTAGAACCTTCACATATTTAAATAGGAAACATTACATAATAATACCTTGAGAAAAAACCATGGGTTATCAAAACCTGGAGTGCTAAACCTGTTGACCAAGTCATGTATTCTCCGCTAAAATTTACTACTCTCCGCCCAAAGACAAATCAAACTAGAGCCTTCACATATCTAAATAGGAAACATTACATAATAATACCTTGAGAAAAAACCATGGGTTATCAAACCCTGGAGTGCAACGGTAAATTGACCATATGTCCAAGTCATGTTTACCCGATCTACCCTAAGACATTGAAACCTAATCTTACTGGAGGTTAGGAAAGGTTTGATTTGATCCTTCTAGGTTCTTATAGATTTGGTGTTAAGATAGATCTAGGATGGTTTAATCATTAATAATTAATAATAAGAGTAATTATTATAGTTAATATTTTTCGACTTATTTAATGTTTGATTAGTGTGAGGAACGTGTGACTTATAGTGGACACTCCACCCATCCTAGCACTATTATAATTATTATTTTTATTTTTTATTTTATTATTTTTTTGTAATTTGATCTAGTCAAAATGTATAAATTACATAATATAATAGGAAATTACAACATCTTGTCTTCCATTATGATCTAGGTACAATCAACATGTCACTTTTGGTGACTTTGGTCAAATCACTTGCTAATATCCCATTAAAATAAATTATTTTGACCTAAATTTTAAAATTAACCAAAACAAAGAGATAACCAGAGATAACCAAAAAAAATTGACCTAAAGTTTTGGTTATTTCTCATGGATTTCCTCTAACTTCATGGTTAATTTAATATATTGAAGAATTAATGTATAAATATCCTACTCGATAAAAGGTAGAAGAACTATAATATTGTAATTTCATTTTGATTACTATTAATACTATCATAACCACATTAGTAATTGTGGTTGATATACATCGATCAACATCATTTTCATATGTTGATTGGCATATAAAAGGTGGAAAATGACTTCAATAAAATTTACTAATATGGTTGTTCTAGTTTCCAGCTAACATGTGTGGGATGGATTCGTTAACCATGGTTGCCAATGGGTGAAGAGGGTTGATGAGTTTGATATGTTGAATATTGTAACTAGATTTGGTCTTCATAAATTGAATTTGATTCAATATTTATCGTACTTGTCAAAATAATAAGTAAAATAATTTATATTATCATTTATTTTATTATTAAAAGACTTATTAAACCATGGGTTTCATGCCTGGGTCATATTTAGATTAAGTTCATCATTGCAGACTTCTAGGTTAGTCATTACAGATTTAAATTGACCCATTATGGGCTTTTGAATCATGAATTAGGTCAAGTATTCATCCAAATATGGTTTATGGAGCCTCACATCAAGTCAACCTTCAAGTCATCAATTCAGCCTCAAGTCTAGTAATTCGAATCCATGAGAAGCCTATAAATACAGGGAGATCGAATTCATTTGGAGACATTTCTGACACACTCAGAAATTCGATACCTTTTGTTGCATCAGATAAAAGTGAAAAGTGAAGGAAGATGTCTTTTGGAGTGATGTTTTGGGAAAGCAAAAGGAGCTCAAGAAAATCAAAAATTTGGTTCTACTCTCTCTCTCTTACATGATATATTCTGGAAGATCGAAGTTCTCCATCATTTACTAAATTAGTTGTTATATCAGGTGTTCCCAATCGTTGTTGCCAAGAGAATATTTGAATTCGATTCTCTTGGATGTTGCAGCCTTGATAAGTTTTATTGGGTCAAAATCGAACTCCTAAAATAAATATCGAAGTATTTCCCTCAAGATCAAAGTTCGAGGAGAAATGTCTAATTTCCAAGTTGAAGTAACTGCTACATAGAGATGTTATTGTTGTTGTTGCTGCCATATTGAAGAAGGATCAAAAGGAAGGCTGACTTGGTGTGGAGGAATTACGAGTCAAGCTCTATAGTCTCAAGAATTACTATTGAAGGAAGAATTATTGAATGGGTTTTCCCACAGAGAGGGGTTTTTCCCTGGTTGCTCACCTACATTTGGTGTCCTTGATCTTTATGTGTTTTCTTTGATATTTGCTTCATGAACTAAGAAGAAAGAAAATAAGAAGAATATAATACGAACTAAAGTATATCACAAGAAAATAATCAATAATAAGAGAATATTTTTTCCTTTTTGATTCTCTAACATGGTATCAAACCTTTGGTGAATAAAGAAGGAAAAGGAAGTCTCGAGGATTTGATCAAGGAGAAATAAGAAGTTCATTAAAGGTAAATATTTAAGGAAATAAGTCTTCATTACTTTCAAGGAATATGTCTAGCACTATCAAGGGATATAACAAGCTTGAAGGAGCTTCAGACTATAGATCTTGGAAAAAGAGGATTGACCTCCTCCTTGAAAGAACAAGGTCATAGACTTGGTGACAGGAAAAGTGAAGAAGTCGATAGAAGAATTAAGTGATGTTGATAAGGTAAAATTTAGAGAATTGGAAATAGTAGCTATGAATTTTATGGTTGAAGGGATAATGGAAAAACTTGTCCCCTTCATAGAAAACATTTACCATGCATAGGAACGTATGATTCCTTGTCAAAACTATTCACCACCAAGAATATTTTAAAGATGGAAAGCCTAAAATACGAACTAAGGACTCCTAACATGACCAAGGAGGATATTCTATTTACTTTCTTTGTGAAGATAGAAATAATAAGATATGGCATTCTTTCCATTGACGAGATGGTAACAGATAAAGAACTTGTGATCACAACCATAGTAGGGTTACCACCTGCTTGGGGTGCATTTGATGTAGGTCTCAATAGCTCGAAAGAAACTCCCACCTTTGAGGAACTATGGAAAGCTTGTAGTCAAGAAGAGTTGAAAATATCAATGGTAGCCAACAATGAAGAAGTCTAAAATCCTTATGTTTCTCATCACAAGGGAAACTTCAAGAATAAAGGGACAAGGAAGAAGGTTGATATGTCCAAGATTTAATGCTATCACTGTCACAAAATTGGGTATTATAGAAGTGACTGTCCCGAAAATCCTAGAAGTAAGAAAAGAGAGAGAGAAAATGTGGCTGAAGAATTATCCTCTCCCAAGATAGAAAATCCCAAAGAGAGTGACATAATGGACTTACATTACTAAGCCCCTTCCTCTTAGCTTTAGATATTTCATTTCTATATTTTATGTTTAGTTATAGGTTTAACATATTTTTGGAAAGACAGTTTTCTTATTTTATAATTTTTTAGGTTTCCCTCAAATCTTTGGAGGGAGCCCACAACAACTCCTCGAGATAAGTATCTAATTCCCTCTCAAATTATTTTCATAAACTTATTTAAAGTTTTTATTACATTAAATACTAATAACGTGTCTACCTCTATTTCCTTGTCTACGAATTAACCTACTGGATGCTCAGGAATCATGGAAGAGGGCCTCAAGGATTAAGAAAGAAGCCCTCACTAGACAAAGCATTGGAATTGTTGTAACTCTTAGCGACAGCCCTGAGTTGTTAAATACCAGTGCCTAAGATATATTAGAATCGGAGGTTTTAAATTTATTTACCTAGAGGCTCCTTTGAAGGTATCTTCATTGATAATTTAAGGGACTATGGTTCAAGAATGATGAGGAATCTTAGTACAAGCTCATGCAAAATAATTTGCACTCGAAATGGGCTCGGGGGGCTGTATGCATCTAGGATGCTTCAAATGGGCCGAGTGAAGGACTAATGAACATATCTTTGAATATAATGCAATGATGATTTAGAGGAATCAGGTGGATAAATGTCGAAGAGATGGGCTTAGTTGTGATAAAAATCCTACCCTCTGAGAGGAAAGGTGGCAGGTGAGATATCGGCGACTATGAAGGCTCACGAAGAGAAATATTAAGGCTGCAGACTAACTTAACACATGAGTGTTGTCTTTTCTCAATGAGAACGTATACAAATTCATGATTTAAACCATTTGCACCCATCGTCTTTCACACATGAGACATTGGAAGATCAGATTATGAAATGAAAATTATTAAACAAATAGAAGATAAACACATACATATTGCCCATTAATCTAATTGGAATCCAATCGTAGACAAAGTCGTTTTATATTAGCCTTCAAAAAACAGCTCTCGTGAATATGCATTTCAGAGCATCAAAAATAGCTTTACATGAAAGACTACACAGTATGAACCCAAACGTTTCCACAAAATACATAACCCTTTCATTATGTTTGAATTTCCTACATATAGAGTTTATTCTACGGGCTCTTAGTCAGATATTATTTCTTCATATTCCCTTTATATACATCAAAATAAAAAATGATATGGTCCAAACTGAAGCGTACTGTGAGCAACACTCTTGTAATAGAAAATAACAACAACAAAGGTGAAATTCAAATTTCACCAGCTAAGCATCATGACTGAAAAGTAAATAAAAACAAAAAAATTATAAGCCACGTGGGTCGAATCTCGAAATATTCATCTAGGCCGCATGATTGTCCTGAGCCTCCTGAAGCTCAGCCATTCTCTGTTTTAGCTTTGTTATATCCTCGCCCTTATAGATAAGTATCTTTGAGAGGGTTTCTTTCTCCTTCTTGACCCGAGCCAATTCTGTTGTCTGAATATGCTCTGAGTCAGGAATTTTTAGCTTACGTTGCAGCTCTTGCACTTCCAGCTCTGTTTTTTGTAGCAGAGTTTGCATGGTTGATGTTTGTGCTCAACCTAGTGTTCCTAAATTGAGTTCATTAATTTTCAACCAGGGCTAGTAAACTGCTGAAGTGTGGTGCATTATATGTGCCTAGGTATTTGTTTCTCACTACGTTGTGTTTAGTGTTTTATGATGTTTTTGGTTTTATGGTTTTATGTTTAAAAAGGAAAAGAACTAAGTGCTGGTGAAAAGAAGCTATTGGTTGTGTTAAAACAGAACAAAGCCTAAACTATGGATGGAAAACAACAAATGCAAAGTTTGATAATGACTTCAGTGCAAGAAAATAAATCACAACATGAACTTGAACTTATCCAATTCATTCATTAAATATGTGTTGGAAGAGCTTGGGAAATGGACAAGTTAAGTGTAAATGAAGTTCTCCTAACTAAACAATCAAACAATCAACTTACAATGTTACAACATCTCATCCATGGTTAAAGGTTTATTAGAACATATTTGGAAAAGAACATTTGTAGCGTCATAAGATTTCTACTCTAAACTAGCTTCTAATTCTGTTCTACTACTCAATTTAACACCACTAGGCCTCACTCAAAAGTTATAGATTTCCCTTTTAAAATAGTCTTTGAGAAAAGGCTTGTTTTGTGAAATGGTAAAAAGGTTGCAAAATACTCCAGGTCTTAGACTAATACTAGCTTCTGTCCAAATGATTATGTATTAATATGAGGTTGGAACAAAAGAAGTTTTGTAAATAATGAAGACCGTGGTATTTAAATTTAACAACTAATACAATTTAAAAATGCAATGGATAACAACTAAATTGGAGTGCTAATATAGTGAGTTAAGACTAAACTAGAGTGATACTAGTCTACTTGAAGTACAGTGAACAGTGTTAAATTAAAATGCCATTATCAAACTGAAATGTAGTGACAGAGCTGAACTAAATGCATTCTACCTCCGGAGTGTTGTAGCTAAATTAACATGCAATTAAACTAAGGAATTCTACAGCCCATCTCATTCAATGTGAATGATATTTTGGAAGAGTTTGTAAAACGAGTATGGCTATATTATTCAATGCAATTGAACATAAACATAAGACTGAAAGCAAATACAACTAGAATCTAAGACACCACAGCTGTTTCTTATTCGTTGTTCATGATATTTTGGAAGAGTTTGTAAGAGTAAGACCGGCTGTGACACTTAGTGTAAACAAGCAACTAAAACCTACAATACCACAGCTATGCCTTATTCATCGTAATGATATTTTGAAAGAGTTTATTAGAGTAAGTCTAACTGTGATAATTAACGAAAGGAAATGCAACTAAAACCTACAATACCACAGCTATGCCTTATTCATCGTAATGATATTTTGGAATAGTTTATTAGAGTAAGTATAGATGTGATAATTAATGTAAACAAGTATGAACATAAACTTCAAAAACTTGCCTAAGCTAGAAATGAAAACGAGACTAAAATACTTATCTAAACCGTATAAACAAGGCTGCTCAGGAGGCAGGGGCCCTCTACCACCAGAGTAGCACGAAATCTACTTCAAGATAGATTCAACGCTTTCAAGGAAATGATGCTTCTTTCATTAAAGAGAAATTTCTTCAAAACATAGTGTTTTTAGACTTCCGAAATCTAGAAATCAACCATAAAATCTAACCTTGTCTCTTGGTTTCCCGAGCTACATTTATAGCAAATTTACATAACAAAATCCGAGATCATCCAGGGATAACTGTATTTCCATATTAAAATCGAACTAGAACTCTAAAGGTGGCATCGTAATATGACTAAGGACATCTGGACTGTCCTTGTCCTATTAGGAGTCTATCTCCTAGTTTGAGTTCCCACGTGCATAACCACGTACAGAATTCTGTTCAACCTTCGTGGAGAGCAACAAATGCTGAGGGCATGATGTGGAATACAACCATGTGTGGTTTTCTCTGAGAGGACACCTAGAACCTGCTTAGACATGAAGGCAGCTGCAGAATCGGAAACTAGCTACAGAATGTCTGCATTCTGTAGCTAGATTTAGTTCAAAAAGTACTACAATGACAAAATCATAAAAACATAGCAAGTTAGTCATGATATTAATTCTCAAAGAAATTTTAACTAATTCTATTTATCATTTGAGCCTGAGATTAACAATGGACAAAAGAAATGGAGTGGAATGTGGCAGAAGAAAGAACATTCTTGGAGCTCAACAATTGCGTCCTATTCTGAGCCCTTCCCCTTTATCATTTTCTTGTATTCAGCTAACTTCTTTGAAAGAGCCTTTGAATTCTCCCTTTCCATCTTTAGGGTAGCCATTGTCTTACCCAATCGTCTCTGAGATTTCTCCAAAGCAAGGGTGTGCTTTAATACATCATTGTGCATCATTTCTCTAATAGCTTTATGTAGATTTAAATTGTCATCTAAAGGAATGGAAGCCATCTCAAGTATCATTTCCAGGGCCTTGTACTTGGAACCCAGAGGCAAGACATGAGAAGTTGAGTGCTGCACTGCGACTACCAATTGGTCATTTTCTACGTCGAGATATTATCCAACCCCTTGCCTTTGATCATCTTAGTGGATTTAATCTCCATTTCATACTCCTGGATCTTTGTTATCCACTTACCCCTTTTCCCTTCACTGTCACCTTGTACCAGAATGCCTTTTACAGTGGTAGTGGATACATAAGCCATGATGGTGGATTTTAAAATATACACCCAAAAATATTTTAAGGCTTTGACCAAGGCATATGTGTGTTTCTCCAATATTTTTTATTTTAATTCTACATCTCTAAGGACTTGACTAAAGAACGCAATAGGTTTCTCATGCCCTTCATCGTTCTTTTGCAATATCACTGTGGTGATCGTGTGAGGCGATGCGAATGAAAAAATAAAGAATGGCTTTTGATAGTCTGGGCCAACCAAAACTGGGGCTTATGCAAAGGCTTAATTGATCCTGACAAAGGATTACCATGATTGGGTTGTCCACTTCACTTCACTGTCCTTCTTTAGCATTTTTGTGATGTTTCTGATGATCTCTGCATAATTTGGTATGAACCGTCTTAAGAAATTTATCCTTCCCAAAAATACCTGCACCTCCTTCTTATTTCTTGGTAGGGGAATTCCATTTATTACCTCCACCCATTTGGGATCGATCGTTACCCATTCCTTGGTTACTATGTGTCCCAATAACTTCCCTTCTTCAAGAGAAAATAGAGACTTCTCAGGGTTTAGGGATAAGCCATACCTACAGCACTTATCGAAGGTTCATCGTAGGTATTTAATGTGTTCAAAACCTGTCTTGGAGAAGATGGTGATGTCGTCCAAATATATCACCACGGACTTGTCCTGGTCCCCAATGAAAGCGATATCCATCTCTTGCTGAAAGGTAGCACCAGTGTTTATGAGGTCGAAGTTCATTTGGGTGTACATAAATGTTTTCTAGGGCGTGGTGAACGATGTTTTCTTCTGATCTTCTGGGAGCACCGTCACCTGATTGTATCCCGAGAACCCATCCATCATGGACATACGAGAGGATCCCACAACCTTCTGGAGGATGTGATCCATTTTGGGGAGGGGGTAATTATCTTTGAGTGAAGCCCAGTTCAAATTTCGGAAATCTACACAGAACCTGATCTCGTTGTTTTTCTTTCTTACGGGCACTAGGTTTTCTACACATTCCGAATAACTTATAGGCACGATGATATTTTATTACAAAAGCTTCTTAACTTATTTCTCAATGGATGGGAGGAGGAGTGGATTTATCTACCTTGACGTAAGTTTATGGGGTTTGGCATCTTCCTTAAGAGGGATTTTATGCTGAATGACATCCACGTCAAAATTCTTAAAATCTTGGTATGACCAGGCGAAGACATCCTTATAAGACCTGGATAATTTTAGATATTACCCCTGGCATTCCTCATGGATCCCTTTCAACAAATTTATCAACTTCAGGTCTTCATCTATCCCGATATTTAGATCCCTCATGACTTGTCGAGCATTGGCTTGCTTGAGTTCACCGGGATGTCGTTCTTGTCGAAGAGTCTTTCGAGTGGTACTAGACCCCTTGGGATAATGTTTCCCTTCAGCTGAAGAATTTTGTGTCCATCCAGAGTTTCCTTAAGACCTGAACAATTTCAGGTATTTCCCCTGATATTCCTCATGGATCCCTTTCGACAACTTTATCAGCTTCGGGTCTTCATCTTTCCCGATATTTATATCCCTCACTGACTCATTGAGCACTGGCTTTCTTAAGTTCACCGGGATGTCATTCTTGTCGAAGAGTATTTCTATAGGTACTAGACCCCTAGGGATAATGTTTCCCTTCAACTGAATAATTTTGTGTCCATCCAGATTTTCCTCCCACCTTGTCTCTGATTCTTCGACTTCAATCTCCTCTCTCGAGTCTATTACTGAACTGGAGAATTCTCCCACCAACTCCATGAAGCATTTGATCTGCTCCTCATATTCAAAAAATTTCCAGTGTTTAATATTATATGGAATGGAAAGGCAGTACCAAACCTTTATTTCTAATCTGAGTAGTGGATTTTGAAGAGGGCGAAAATTACTAGCTGTCACAGCTAGTGAATCAGCCATTTTATTTCTGTCCCTGGGCATAAACTGAATATTAAACACCAGGAAAAAGAAAAAAAAATCAACCAAATTCCATACTTCATTCATATAAGCCTTAAGGCGAGGATTTTTTTCCTGGCATTGTCTCCTCACTTGCCTCACCTTCTTTTCCATATACTAGGGAGTTGGTCGAACCATCAGTGCGGGTGACCATTTTCACAAACCTTGACTCTTGATACAGCCTCCTCTCTTCTCCACCAAATACGAGGATAGTAACATAGGTTAAGTAAAGATTTATTGATCCTCCGATCTTGGATCCCCAGGACCTGGATAACAACATATCAAACCATGTTGAAATGTCTACTACAACTATATCCATCACTACACTCTTTTTCAAGGATCTGTGCCAAGTTTACTACCAAGTCCTTTATCGTCCCCAAAAATTTCACTCTTTTGGAGTCAAACGAATATAGGTCATACGGCCTTGTAATCTGAAACTTGAGTTGCTCCATGACAGACAATGGCAGGAGGTTATGTGATGCCTCGGCGTCTAGCATACATTTATGTAACAACAGGTCATTTATTACCAAGGTCACGTAGAATGGAGGTGTATACGAGTCTTTCTCTTTTACATGAGGTCCAAAAACAACTGTGGGTTGTTCCTCTTAGAGATTTAGGCTATCTAGAAAGGGAGTAATGTCGAGAGGATGCATGAATTGGGACATTTAGGCTTTGTATGACGGCTGCTTCAATAGCTCACTTAGGGGGACCGGGATTTTGACCTTTTCCAATTCTTTTTGGAGATTAAAGACGATTGGGCTCTTTTCCACCTGAGTTATGCCAGCATGTTCCTTAGAATGGTCAGATGAATTCAGAGGTGGGGAAGGAGACTTCTCAACTTTTGGAGGGTCTGGCTCTTGGCTCATGGAGGTGGACGTAGTGGCCTTTTGGTGGACTGTCTCTTCTTGTGGTTTCTTTCTCTTAACTGAAGAAAGAGGGGGTGTGTGATTCTTTGATATTGGCTCCTCATTTTGTTATTGTACCCGGGTTCTCTTACGAGAGGACCTAAGGTTTTATTTCTTCTAGAGCTAAGCCTGCATGAAATCTACAAACTTCCTACAATAATTGTCGATAAATTTGTATTTGGGGGGAAGTCCTTATTCCTCTACTTCTTCTTGTAGAGTGAGTTCTCCTCCTTCGTCATTAGAATAAGCCAGAAACTGATTTTCTTGAGTGTCTATAATTTATTTCGTCTTCCATTCTACTTCCCCTTCCAATTAGAGAGGGGGTTGGATATGATCTTGTTGCTCCTTCCTATCATGTTGTAATAGTTGTAGAGGAGGCTTTCGATATTGAGGATTGAAACCTCGGTTGGGAATCATCTGATTTGATTGAGGTAGAGAACTCTTAGCTTCTAGCTTGAGCTTCAGTAGATTCTTTGAGATCTTTTTTATTAACTTGTTCATTTCCTCTATTTTATACTCATGTGATTCTCTTTCTTGGTTCGAGGTAGTGTCTTCATCTTTATTCTTCCTTCTTGCTTCTTGATCTGCTTTCCCCTTAAATTTGTCGGTAGAGGTAAAATTTGCTTCTACTTCCAAAGCATCAGTCTGGATTTGATCTAGAGATGTAGACTTCCTTTCTCTTAGGGTGAACCCAAATTTTGGTTCAAAGGCCCCAGCAAAAACCACCTTAGCAGCATCTTGGGGAGGTTTTATCTCTACGGGAAGATTATTATATAACTTGTTGAACCTTTTAATAAACGTGATTACATCCTTGTTGTGTCTCTTCCTTAATGCGTTAAAATCTATGAGAACATAACCATGGTCCCTCTTCTCACCCCACTTTAGCATGAAGAGATTCTCCATCTCCTCCCGGGTGCGCACCGATTTGTTGATTAATGATATAAACTACTTCCGAGCCTCGCCATCCAAGGATTGGACAAAGACCCTCAACTCCACATCCAGATGCTCTGCATTCACATTCTCAACAAAGACACATAAGTTCTCAATTTATCTCTACGTTGGGGTGCTATCTTCCCCTATGAAACAAGGTAGGAGCTTAAGGTAGTCCTGCAGCATGTCATTTAGCAGCAGAGGAAGGGCCAATCGGGTGTACTTGTTCAAGAGGAACCTGGGCACAACCATCTAAGGAGGTGGAGGTGGTAGATTATGTATTTGAGTTTGATGTTGGAAGGCGTGATGGATGATGGGTATTTTATGAGCGGAGGAGTTATTTTTGGTTTTTACATCGTTCTGGAATGTTGGGACTTATTTAACCTCTTTAGCCTCAGGAGTAGGATGGAAAACAAGGAAAGAAGATTCAGTTGACTATGTGTCGTCCTTTAGGAATGGATTAGATAGACGAGATACATCCAGCGGGTATTCGAGTACTCGAGTCGTGGATTATTGACCATATATATCATCTCTTTGAGACGAAGTGGGTGAAGCTTCAAGGGAGAAATGAGGTAAGTTGGTCTAGCCAGGTTGTCTTTCTTTCCAAACCCTTTTGAAGATGATTTTCTCAAGTTCAGATATGGAAGGGGTTTTCAAATGGGTGGTATCTGATCGGGTATGCGGCCTTGTGAAAGTCAGGATTACTATTGATTTAATCTCAATTACAGTGGAGTTGCCAAGGTGAGGTTTATGCAACTCCCAACCCTTCTTGCTCACCTAATTGAATGGTGGAGCTTTTGTCGTATTTCAGGGAAAAGATATTTATAATTCAGTCCTCGGAAACAACACCAAAAATATGTTGTAGCTTATAGAGACAACCCTGAGTTGCTAAATACCAGTGCCTAGGACATCTAAGAATTAGAGAGTTTAAATTCATTAACCTAGAGGCTCCTTTGAAGGTATCTTCATTGAAAATTTATGGGACTGTGGTTCAGGAATAATGAGGAATCTTGATACTAAGCTCATGCGAACTAATCTACACTCGAATGGGCTCTGAGGGCTGTATGCTTCTAGGATGCTTCAAATGGGCCAAGTGAAGTACTAATGAACAGATATTTGAGTATAATGCAACGAAGATTTAGAGGAATCAGGTGGAGAAATTCCGAAGATATGGGCTTATTTGTGATAATAATATAACCCTCTGAGAATTTTGAAGGAAAGGTGGTAGGTGAGATATCGACGACTACAGAGTCTCACGGAGAGAAATATTAAGGCTGCATACTAAATTAACACATGAGTGTCATCTTTTCTCAATAAGAACATATACAAATTCATGAGTTAAACCATTTACACCCAGCGTCTTTCATACATGATACATTGGAAGATCAAATTATGAAATGAAAAATATTAAACAAACAGAAGATAAACACATACATACTGCTCATTAATCCAATTGGAATCTGATCGTAGAAAAAGTTGTTGTATATAAGCCTTAAAAAAAAGCTCTCCTGAATATGCATTTTAGAGCTCAAAAATAGCTTTACATGATAGACTACACAGTATGAACCCAAAAATTTCCACAAAATCCAAAACCCTTTCATTCTGTCTAAATTTCATACATATAGGGTTTCTTCTACGGGCTCTTAGCTAGATATTATTTCTTGATATGCCCATACATACATCAAATAAAAAATGATATGGTCCAAATAGAAGCGTATTGTGAGCATCACGCTTGTAACAGAAAATAACAACAACAAGGCTGAAATTATAATTTCACCAGTTAAGCATCATAATTGAAAAGTAAATAAAAACAAAACAACTATAGGCCACATGGGCTGAATCTCGAAATCTTCATCTAGGACGTCGCGGGGTAGCAGAAGGTCCTGAAGTGCACAACCATATCAGAGTGGAAGAAGAACCGAAATGGTGGGATGACAGAGGCACCCTCGGTTGTCAAGTGGACGCAACTGGTGGATGCACATGCTCGTAACAGCTATTCCATATCATATCTGATGGTAAGGGAGAAAATATTAAGAGTTAAAACAATGCCCATAGCTGAGTTAGTTCTGAATAATAAAGGTTGGTAGGGAAGAACTATTTGAACTTGGCAAGTAATATAAATTTGTTACAAAGAGATGCTACCAATGTGTCAACCTTAATATGGGAGGTCTTCTCTTGAGCTAAGTCAACTCCACATTTAATACAGACCATCCTCAGCTCATATGTTTCCCAAGGGAGCATCATGCCTAAAGGTTCCCAAAATTTTTACAATCCTGCCTCCACCACTTTATTCCACTCATTATCAAATGCTTCCACCCCTCTAAAACTATCCCTAAACAACCAACTGCTTTTTCCCATGCATCCTCTTATTGTATCATCCCCATGATTTCCATCACCGTTCGAAAATGGTTTACCAATCCACGCATGCCTAATTTCCCAATGGGAAGCTCGTTAATGAACTGTATGTATCCCCACGCGATCAGCACATTCTCATTTCCCTCTCTACAACCTACATCCAGTTGCGCCTTGAAATCATGGATAGCATTCTTTTTGTCATTTACCAATGTGATGTATTTCCCGTGATCCTTTACTTCCTTGATAATTTCGCTCCAAATCATTTTTTTGGCCTCCAATAAGGACATATTTCCCTTAAGCTGTGCCTTTACTTCCTTGACTGATTTTAACAGATCTTTGGATTCTCTATGAGCAGTATCTGTTTCCTTTTGTAGGGACGAGATCGTCTCATCTTCCTCTGCCAAGTTAGCCTTTGCTTCCTCTAATAATTTTTGCACGGGTCGGGTTTCATCTTCTAACACCTTTAACTCCGTCAGGTCTTTTGTCAAGTGCTTAGAAGGATTCTGTGGGTCCTCGGGTACTCGGATAAGGCATACATGACTGTCCTGAGCCTGCTAAAGCTCAACCATTCTCTGATTCAGCTCCGTTATCTCCTCGCCCTTTTGGATGAGTATATCTAAGAGGGTTTCTTTCTCCTTCTTGAACTAAGCCAATTCTGCTATCTAAATATGCTCTAAGTCAAGAATATTTAGCTTACGTCATATCTCTTGCACTTCCAACTCTGTTTTTCGCAGCAGAGTTTGCACGGTTGTGTCCTAATATGAACCCTTCCCCTTTATAATTTCCTTATATTCAACCAACTGCTTGGAAAAAGCCTTTTAATTTTCCCTTTCCTTATTAAGGGTAGCCACTGTCTTACCCATCCAACTCTGAGATTTCTCCAAAGCAAGGGTGTTCTTTATTACCTCGTTGTGCAGCATTTCTCCAATATATTTATGTATATTTAACTTGTCGGCCAATGGAATGGAATCCAGATCGAGTATCATTTCAAGGGCCTTATACTTGGAACCCAGAGGCAAGGGATGAGAAGCTTAGTGTTGAAATGCGACTACAAGTTGGTCAATTTCTACGTCGAGAGATATCAAAATCCTAGTATGGTGCTTATCTACATACTAATACAGCTCTGCCTTTAACCTCTTCCTGGACAACTGGTTCTTTGCTTCATTCGTTTCCCCAATGGCTAGTCCATTCCTGATCCAGTATCCCTTTCCAAAGGAAACTCTTCCGGGGTGGCTATCTGTGAATACTCTAAAGGCGCCTTCAAGGAGGCAGTGTCTAAAGAAACTCAGAACCCTGACCTATCTTTACCTTGGTCAAACTACTTAGGGACCACCTCATCAGGCTGCTCTATGACCTGTCCTTCAGTTCCTTCAGTTTGTTGCTTTTTGTTGATGTGGCCCTCCTCTTCCACTTCCATAAAATCTTGTACCATTCGGTAACTTTATTAGTCCTAAACCTCCACCTCATTCCATGCACTATTTCTTCTAGATCTTCCTTCGAAATTTGGGGAGTCAACCTCCATCTCTATATCCAAAGGCCATGGATCAGAGCTAGCTTTCCATTCTCCTTGAGGTCTAGGCTCATTTTCATATTTCAAAGACTTAATCTTATTCCTTTTGTGTAAAATGACTCCCTTAGGCTCATAGAGCCATACATCTCCTTGTAGGGAACTCATCTTCTGCAGTAGCCCCTCGGCTAGAGGAAGTGCATGCCTTGATTTGATGGTAAATAGCCCTACTACACTCAGGAGATTTAAAATATATCCCTTCTTCACTGGCACAAAATGAGTTTGGTATGCACTTAAGACTTGCCTGATAAACTCAAGGGTGAAAATTCTCATGGGCATGAAAGTTGGCAGATGTAAAGGTGGAATTTCAAAACCATGAACCTTGATTTTTGAGTGATTCTCGAACAAATACCAATCCCCAACACATTCTATCTCACTGAACTAGAGTAGCTCCTTTTGTTCAGGAAAAATCCTGGGTGGAGGGCTACCATGTATAATTTCATAGGCCCTGGACATGAAATTAGTGATGAATTTCATGTATCCCCTTCCTTTGGGGTATTGGTGAACTGAGAGGGTCCACTCAAAAAATGGATTTTGGCTCTACCACTTGCTTAGAGAACTTGTCCAAGCCTAATCCCTAGAAATTTTCTGCATGTGTGAACAAGAACAAATAGAACACCAAAGAATAGTACCTAAAACAACTTGAAGTTGATAGGTCTTGAAATTGAGCTTGGATAGTAGAGGTCAGGAAGTCAAGAATGTCCAGCAGAATCCCAGGTTGCATCATGAGATCTAGGAACCTTAGACAGGCATTAGTTACCCAACTTGCATTTTCCACCCCCAACATACCCGAAATGGCTGCTAGGATAGGTTGAATGGCCTCGAAGAAGAGCGAAAGAAGGAATGTCTCAATGGGTGGGAGAGCAGACATATGAGACGTGGTAATTAGATCAAGGAAGGACCTATGATTCTTGAGGGGAAGGTTCGAGAAATGGAACATGAGGGTTACCTCAGTGAATTCGATGCAGCCATAAGAAGGGGGATAGCATAGGGCTTTCCCAATCAACTTAGGGGTGATTTTGAGTATCTTAGTTCCCTGTGTGGAAAGAAAGAAACCCTTTCGCTCATCTAAACTTCGGTCATCCAGGCTATAAACTCAAGGAAGTGATGAATGGATGGGAGTATCTGTTATTAAAGTCCTGAGTAAACAACCCTAAAAAGGTCCTCACCCTGCCATTTGTAGCCAAGAATCTTAGACCGCATGTTGGCTAAATTGAATGGGTAAATGGTGTCGCAGAGCTTGGCTTGAGAGTCCATGAATGGGTCACGACCAGGGGTGGGCCTAGCCTCTCGAGCTTGCGAGGTTTCGGGAGTGGTCTTCTTCATTTTTTCAACCATAATTAGACAAACACAGTAAAATAAAACAATAGGGGGCCGACCAAATACCTGAGGCGACAAGAGAGACGTGAGGAAAGAGCTACACAGATTGCAATTTTTTTACCCAGGTGCTCAGCTTGGTAACAAATGAAAATGGTAAAAAATAATGGTTGACCAAAAAACCTAGGGGGAAATGGTCCTTTTAGGGTAAGGAAAGAGGCAAAAATTTGAGGGAGGACGTCAGTAGGGGGAGACATGTGGCACAGGGAGATTGGCCGGCGGCGACCGGGTGGGTGAGAGGCCACGTGCACAACACGCAGTACCAACTCCGTACCATGACTATTACCTTACCTTGTTTAACTTTGTGTTGCTTCATGTTGTGCTGCGAGATGGGTGGTCCCCACTGGCATTTCGACAGGTCGAAAAGTCTTCGGTAGATTAGGACTTAAGCCCTTGGAGCCCATTTTCTTGGCCAGTCGGTTGGCTGAAGTCACCTATTCCTACAGGTTGGTTCTTCCTTCTCCCTCCAGCCTGTCTGTCGGTATAACTGTCACCTACGTGGTTTGTAGAGCTACGCCACCATTTTCTGAATTGCGCGGTCATCGTGGGCTGCGTGGTTAGTAACCTGCCACCTTGATTGCACGTTTCTCCTTTGGCCACTCTACTTCTCACTTGCCCTTCTCATGGCTTTTTGCACCATAATAACTTCGACTTGTGCATTCACAGGCCAACAATAATCATAAAGGTTTTCCAAAGTATCGAAGGTATGTCTTGGATTATGAATTCTTGTTATTCTCTTTGGTATATCCATTCTACATTACTAACTATTGCTATGTCTAGCTCTTCTAAATCTTAAAATATTCTTGTTTGGGATGATTCATCATCTGATGAATCTACCCACCTTATACATCTATGGTTGTTTGCATAAAAGGAACCCTAAAAGGTTCCATGAAAAAAACCTAACCTAATGGTATGTTGTTAATGTGTGAAACCATAAACCTACTTAGGGCTATTAATAAATTTCCAATCTCATTAATATATTGAGAATGTCATGTTTGGGATTTTGATATGATCATGGAAGATATAGCTAATTAGGGTTGAAATGATGTAGTTTGAAATCTCAAACCTTTGAACTCTTAATAGAATAAAGGTTTTCTTTGACATGAACCGAAACCCTAGGTTTTGGTTAGGTCTACAATCAAAATCCTTGTTATGAAAAGTCCTAGGAATTTTGCGTATCCAATCCTTTCTGTGGACAGAAACGATCCCTCTATTCATATGGGAGGATCTAGAAACTACAGAAGACAACTACATGCAATCCTTCCTAATTCATATTAAAAACTGTAGAGGATAGATCTCCTACCTCTCTCTAATGCTAATACCCTTGATGTCGACCTTGACTCCTTGGCTTCCAAGCTCATGATCTCCTCCTTGCTGGTGTAGATCAGTGCCTGCAAGAAAGACCAAGTGGGGACAACAAAAATATGCAAATAATAACATTTTCTAACGCAAATTATGTAACATATTAAGGATCATTACAATAAATGGACAATAATTGACACATTTATGGAAAGAAAACATATATTTTATTATAAATAGATGGAAAAGGGAGAATTAACCCCAATGAAGCCTTGATGTAGGAAGCCTCCTTCAAGTGAGATTATAAGTCCAAGCCTTAGCCTTCAAAAAAAATTTCATTTGCAAATTTTCATAAATTAGGCATAATTGGGTAAAACTAGCTAGTTGTCTCTCTAATGACCAACCTCACTAACCATTAGTGGATAGTGGGCAATTGATTTATAGGGAAGGAGAGGGAATTGAGGATCCATGGAAAGAGGGAGGAGTTCCATATCTCAAGGGAGAGCTCGATGGAAGGAGGATCTAGGGTCAGGAATGGGAGGTCTCATTCCAATCATCAACAACCTGAAACCATGTTGTCGTTCTCGAGCCTTCTAGTAAGAGAAGAATCTCCATTTTGGAAAAAAATTCCTGAAGAGGAACAGTGTGGATTTACCTTATAAAATTCATGCCAACAACGGTAAACATGCATAAATAAAAATGTCACTAGCACGATACATCAGTAATGGGAAAAGCATTGGCCTTGCAAAACAAGGTTTTTGACAAGCTCTTCATAATATCTTCAAGTCAAGTTTTCTTCCTTTTCTTCAGGGATGTTTTAAATATATGTCATAGTGAATACATCGTTTGTGACAAATTTCATTACTTCGTGACACTTGTGGCATCGAAAACAATAAGTGTGATACTTCGGGATATGAGACTGGGAGTGTGACAAAATATTGTATAACATATGCCCCCTAAAGCATGAAGTCAAAACGGGAAGTGATGGTTGAAGTGCTTTATAAGAAAGGCAAGGAATTAGATAACCACCATCAAGAGACCTAAAAATAAAACATAATACAATATATCTGACATCTCTAATGTAAGTATGCTTAAAGTGTAAGAATATGACAATACATGGATCCATGGCATGGATGCAACCATCTGTATAGAAACGATCATGTTTACAATCATGAATACTTAATAACTCCACATAGCCTAGATTTATCAAATGAAACCCAAGGTCTTCATCTTCGTCTCAATCCAACCAAAGTGAAAATATCACCATGTGAATAGATGGGTTGAATTCGAACATGGAAGAAACCACCTGATTACCAATCGATGATGTAAACTATTAAAAGACACGAGAGAAACCACTAATGATGACAATGTCTCTCAAGGTACAACAACATAATCCACAAGTGTGAATAATGAAGCTGAAGTCGAGCACTTGCAGAATCATTTGATCGAAGGCCAGTGATGTGAACCCATTGTCGAATGTGAATAACTTTCCATTGAGGTACGAAAGCTCCAAGGTACTGAAAGGAAGTTTATAGATCATCTTCCCAGATAATGGGTTGGTTTCGATCAACATCATTTTCACGTGTTTATTGGCTTATAAAAGGTGTAAAATGACATCGATCAATGTATATCAAGAAAATTTACTAATGTGGTTCTACTAGTTGCCAGCTGGCATATTAGGGGTGGATTTTTTAACTGTGCTTGACAATGAATGAAGAGTGTTAATGAGTTTAATCATGGTTAATGAGGTTGACCAAGTTTGAAGGTAGTTGACTGAGGCTGACTAGGTTTGGCCATGGTCAACCATTAATGTAACAATATATTAATTTTCCATCAATTTAACAATGTTACACTAAAATTGAAATGTTAGAAACATCAATGTTACAAAAATGATTGACCTTATGCACAACAATTTTTTTCATCTCATTTACATTAATGTTATAAAAATTGTTGACCATGGTCAAAAAAATTTACAAAAATGGTTGGTTATAGTTGACCATGGTAGCCCATGGTCAAACACATTTATAAAAACAATTTGACCATAATTAACCTCAGTTAAGTAGGGTTTCCCAAATTTTCTATGGTGTGTGATGGTTGACTATTGCTAACTAAGGTTGATTGTGGTTTACTATGGTCAACACATGGTGGAGTAAGGTTATTTAAGGTTGACCCTTTTTTACTATGGATGATGATGTTTGACTATGGTTGAAGAGGATCTGCCATGATTGACCATGGTTGACGATGGTTGACAAGATTGATGAGGAATGACCATGGTAGGCCAAGAGTTGATGAGGATTGTAGTTGCATTTTGAGTACTATTAATATATCATTACCAATTCATATTGAAATTATGTTCTATGAATGTGATGTGCTAATAGTATAGGCATAAGGTAGGGTCGCCTCTTTAGTTAAGTGCTACCTATATTTTAGTAGGGTAGCCTTCGTTTCATGTAGATTTCATATGATTCAATAGTTTACTCAATTTATAGTTGTTAACAATGTTTCAATTTGATAGAATTAATTATTTACTCTATTTTCCAATCTAGAGTTTGAACCGAAATTTTTGGGTACTAGACGGTAACGGCCCCTAGTCAATTTTCCATGTAAATAAAATAAGACCATGGTTATGGGACATGTATTCCAAGTTGAATGATTGGGAAAACATTATAGTCGGAATCACTTGTGGTTTATTAATGGCTATGGAAGTTGGAAAATGCATTGGAAAAGGTAAAGAGGCAATAATTGGAATTTAATTATGAAAATAAAGGAAAATAGGAGAAAAGGAAGGTAAAGCGACACAAATAAGCATGCAAAGGAAATTAGAGGAAAATGAATAAAAATGAGACCTCAATGATAAAAAGGAATCAGAAAAACAATTCACATATTTTTTTCATATTTAAATTTCCTCTCTTACACTCTTGCACACTTAGAGAATTCTTTGAGCATTCTAGCCTTCACTTGGACTAGGAGAAAGCAAGCAAAGGAAAAACAAGGAATTGGTGGGTGACAGAAGAGAAGGTTCGATCAAAAACTACAGTAGGGATTCTTTACATATAACAGGTTGCATGAGTGATTTCCTTGTTTGTTTTTGGGTTCATGTTATATGCACGTGGTACCTTGGTTATTTGTTGTCATTAGCATGGAGATTTTTCAGGATTGATAGTGGTTTAAGCCTTACCTTTCCATTTCCTAGATAACCATGGTGTAGTGGATTCCCCATTTGGATTTTATGATTGGTTGTGAGTTTCCATATGGTTGTGGGTTGGGATAGAATCTTTGGAGCCCTAGAATAGCTTGGGTCCCTAGAGGCTCTCTATTGAGAAGGTATTTCTCTGGAGCCCTATAACATCTTGAGTCCCTGGAGGCTATGGGTTGAGATAGGAGTCCCTGGAGCCCAAGTAAACTTGGGAGGAGGCCAATTTGGTTGATGTTGGTGATTCTGGACTGGTTAGGTGAAATCACTATGGTTGACTGTTGAGGTGGTTTAGCCTATGGAAGTTGTGGTTGGTTATAATTTTGTTTTAACCCTTATGATCCCACATTCATGCTTAGAATTTGGCACGGGGGTGATTGGTTTAAATGAATATTTGGTTCAGCCCAATCTATGGTTGGGTGTTATATGGAAGTCCCTGACTTGGTTGGCATTTACATGTGTTAACATTAGGTATTTTCCTATTTTGATCTATGAGCACTTGTACTGGTTATTATGTTGATCTTATGGTTGATTTTCATGGTTTCTATTTTGGTTATATGCATGGCTCTATATATGCTCCAGTTATAGATATTTTTCATGATTTGATAAGTTATCAATCAGTTGATGAATGCATGGTCTAAGAAGTGTTGCAATAACTAGCTTGAGAGGTAATTGGACCTTCTTGATGATTCTCTGATGAATTTTGGCAGATTATGATGAAATATGCATTCATGACATGTAGCTTCTATGTTTACTATATTTTTGATGAAATTTTTATTATGCATTAGTGTTGAGTAGGTCACTCCCCTCTGCAGACAGAGGTGATCCCTCTAGCCCTAGGGTGGGTCTAGAAACAAGGAAACAAGCTAATGTGTAGGTTCCTAGTTAACAAATGACATAGGTTGGGATAGATTGTCCTACATGTAGTCCAACGCGGTTGTCGCAGCTGTAACAGTGGCGGCCTCTTGATCTTTGTCCCGATAGGTCACGGTCCTTCAGCAATGGTACTCGGGTGCCTCCACAAAGATTAAAGGAAAAAAAGCAGCATACAAGACAATGATTGCATTCATAACTAGCTAATCATTCAAGGAAGATTAAACATATTGCGTAAAATAAGCCATATTAACACAAGATGGTAACCATATATATATCGCCCTAAAATAAGCCATATGTATATCGCCCTAAATATTAAATCATAAATTTTGTTACATTATGCTGGAGACCAGTTTATAATATATGAAATTTGAATTAAATTATAACACACACACACACACATATATATCCTAAATTATAATACTCACCAACTTATTATAATTTCAAGGTATATTTATATATGTGTTTGTTGAAATTTCAAAAGGTGCAAACCTCTTTTCTGAGGGAGATATTTGATCCCTCTTGGAGCTTGATAGATCTTGAGTTCAGCTAGATCTAGCCGGTTTAATTATTAATTTTATTTTTTAGTTTAATTTTTATTTTTATGTAATTTCAAGTCAAAATGTTTTAATTAATAATTTTATTTTTTAATTTCAACTTTATTCTCATCAAAATGTTTAGATAACATAATATAAGAAGACATTACAACATCTCTTTCATCATGGGATGGAGAGTGTTTATGAGCTCAAAAATGTAATAAAATTAAATTTAAAAAGAAATACAATTTTGAAATATTCATTGAAAAATGAGAGATGGATTTTGGGCATGTGGTAGTGATGAGCCATGGTATTGACTCATGGTATGGTATGCTTAATAATATTTATGTTCAAGCGGGGAGATTATCCATGGTTAAAAATATTGTTATATTGTAAGTACTATTTTGATTGTGAAATGAAAGATGGTTTTTGGGCATGTGGTATTGATGAGCTATCTTATTGGCCCATGGTATGGTATGATTAATAATATCCACTGCAAATTAGCGGTGAATATCTATGGTTTAAAATCTTGTTACATTGTAAGTATTAAATTTCTATGTGCTTATTAATGAAATTTAAACATGGTTACAAAACTATTATTTTAATTTATATGGTAAAATGAATCTTAAATCAAATGTATTTTTTTTCTATTAGATATCATTAAGTCATTCATCTATGACCATTTCCATGAGAGGTAGTGGTCGGTGACTAATTTCTCATGATTTTTAAATAGTCCACTTAGCACGCATTGCATTGGGTGATGCTTACACAAGTGAAGAAGAAAATGTTATAAAATTAAATTCAAACAAAATATTTATAGAATATTTTGATTCTTAAATAAGAGATGGTTTTTTAGTATGTTGTATTGATGGGTCATGGTATTGTAACACAACCTATTTACATGTTATTAATATCTATGGCAAAGTGGATGTGAATATCCATAGTTAAACATATTGTCATATTGTATGTTATTGTAAGTACTAAATTTTTTATGTTCTTATTAATTAAATTTAAAGATGCTATTGAATCAGTATTCTATTTCATAAGCTAAAATAGATCTAACTTATGGTTACTACTTATTTTTATATCTATTAATATAATATGTATATTATGAATTTTTTACTTAAAAAATTATTCCTAATTTTAACTTTTTAGGAACACTACAACATCTCCCCATATGGGGTTCTATATTACTTGTTAATCTAAATTCAACATATTAATTTGGCATGTAAAAATGTTTACAAACTTTCTTACATTACTGACTTATTGACTATGAGTTATGTATTTACATGTTAACTTATTTTAGATTCTAAGATTCTGAAACTTTGAAAATATAATTTCTACTTGTCTCAATTGTGATTCTTTCTATGTAAAGGAGTTTTCTCGTATTCCTTAGGAGTTGTTTAGATTTAGAATTTGTGCTTGATATATTCTCTCAACCAATTGATTGTGTGTCAAACATAATCTACTTATCTTGAGATAATACTACATGTATTTATATGTAACATTATTTGATTAATTTAGGTGGTGATCAATTTTTCAAATTAGTATCAGAGTTTGTTTGGGTCTGGGCCTTGGCCCCTTTTGGGCCGAGGGAAATAAAGTGTTTGGTTAATGTTTGGTTTTGGTTCGTCCACTTATTTAGGTCAAGCTTGGCGATGTGTGGACGAGTGTTACCATTTTCTTAGAAGTCTTATATTGAATAAGTTGTTGCGACTTTGGAAGAGACGATCAGAGTAGTGGAGCTCATGCTAGAGCATGGGAGAAGTAGTAGCAGTGTTCCTCTTAGCGCCCATTGTTTGACTGGGTGTATTTCATTTGACCCTGGTGTTGCTGCTGGGATCAAATCCCAAATCTCCATCGTAATTGGATCTTCTGTGAATCACATAAGGATTTCCAGAGCGTTGTCTGGCATAAGGGGAGCCCATTGTGTTTTTTTTGGAAGATCAGAATTGTTGCCTTGACTCTTTTGGTCCCACGGTGACGAGGCCAAGAGATATCATTTCACTCTCACGTTGGAAATGAAATGTTCGAAGCATCCTGGAATCATTTGGAGGATTCGTTTGGAATATCTGATCCGTTGGAATTGTTGGACTGTTTTCCTGTCAAGTTGAGAAAATTGGAGCAACCAACTTTGAAAAACTACGATCTATCACCAAGAAAGTCAATTTTTCATCAGGAGAACTGAATCACGTGAAGCTTAGTGCAGTGGAAGGAAGACTTAATAGTCAATGGTGGTTTGAAAATTTTTTTTTAATGTGATCAACATGTCGGTGACTGGTGAGGTGGTTATGTTTAGAGTCGAGGATGACACATAATATTGCCTAGAAAGAGGTGATGCTTCTGCAGAAATGTCGTGATGTGTCAAGAGAAAGACCCTATGTGAATTGATAGTGTGGGGTTGAAGTATCGAAGCATGTGTATTGATGTATTTTTATCCAGCCTGTGTGTGAGAGATTGAGTCGTATGTTAATTGAAGCCTTTTAGTGATTCAAAGGTATTACATGTGCATTAGTGTTATTATATTTGAAGCACTTTAATTCTCGAATGGGAATGTGTGGCGCCATCTATGGGAACCTACTGACCTTTCTATGATTCATGGGTCTTTTGACGCATGAGATTATTGGTGAAGGAAATTTCGATCATTTTCAATTAGGAAGATTCAAGAGAGGAGCTTGTGTGGAGCTGTACTTGCCATGAAAAGATATTTGGATATTGTTATCACTTGGAGAAAACACTCTCTACGGGAAAAACTCTAAGGTAAATCATCGTACTTATCATATATGGGTAAATCAAAATCCTTTGTATAATAAAAATTAATCTCTTGATCTCCCATTCCTACTTCTTCAAAAACTGAGTGTGAATGATTTTTAATAAGCCATTGTTCTTCATAGGAATTTGCAACAGTCAATCCTTCATCAAGTTGACAACTCAAATCATAACAAAAAGTATTTGAAGTATCTAGAAAACTATCACATACATTTTCAACCTCAATTTTTAGGAGAATATATTCATTTTGATGTTGAATAGAATTTCCTAAATATTGACTCTGATAAGACAAATCCTAATGTTTTCTCTGAATCAACAAGTCTTCTTGTTCTAACTGAATTTCTTCAACAATTATCTCTAAACAATTAGTCTTATATTCTTGATTAAAATTTTTACATGAATTGAAAAAATAAGATATAAATGAAGAGAAACCTTCATGCAATTCATCATTGGAAAACATATTAATCCTTTCCTTAAAATCTTGAAGAGAATCAAGTTCTGACACATATATTGTTATCTGAATTGATGGCATACCTGTATCAATAGTTGCAATCACCATTATAGAATCAATGGAGTTGCCAGTGAGACTCTTGAGTTAGGAATCCTATAGACAATGGAGTCACCATAGAATATTCTAGATTCGAATTCTTGAAAATAGAGTTGCCAGAGCAAAATATCATAGCCAAAACTGATGTCCAAATCTTGTTTTTCCCTCATGATAAGATCTAAACAATAAATTCATTCAAGGAGAATGTATCATGTGTTCCCCAGCAATGGTGCCAAAATGTTATCACTTAGACAAAACCCTAGTTTCGGGAAAAACTATAAGGTAACCTCAAACCGATTTGAGGTTTTAAGCTTTCCCTTCAACCTCGAGAGGGATCTCTCCCTAAAAATAATCTACCCAAGGTCACAGTGGTAGAAGGTTTGCAATATGTCATATGGACATATTTATTTTAAAAAAAATAAGGTTGGTTGGACTTTAGGAAAATTTCACCATTAGGCATGGAGTCTGACCCAATCATCTTTATATAATCACACGTTCAGTGAGAAAACATCACAAAAGCAAGATAGTGACAATTTTTAGGAAGTTGGAGGATAGTAAAGTAAATCAGTGTGATATTTATGTGAAAAAAAAATAAGTATTTAAATATTTGAATTTAAATAAAATGGATCATAGAAATATGAAATCCAATTTCAAACCACTTAGCATTCAGACAATGTAGAAAGTATTTAAAACCAAGAGACAAACAACGAATTGTGACACGGGAATTTCTACAAACTGCTCACATAGAAATTTTTATTATAAGCTAATCACACAGTACATAAAAAATTTTATCTCTCAAAAGTTCCAGCCTTGTTTCATTCTACAGTCCTTGTCTTTATAATAAAATTACCAACTAAAACATGTTTCTCCCCCCTACTTAATTACAAATTGCTAAAAATAAAAGAGATAAAGTGTATCTCTCAAATACATGCATATGAACATATTTCCAAACCTATCTACATCTAAAGATCATGATGTTGCTAGAGTCATGGTTGGAGATAAGGATCACCAAGTCGAATTTGATGAGGTGGCATCCAAGTCAACAACTGTCCATGCTTTTTTTCCTCACAAATTCCTGAAAAATAAGGTCAAGTGATCCATTTGAAACTCCAAAAATGTGATATTTGTTAGAAAACCTAGAGAATTTTATTACAATGGGCCCATATCGGACAAAACCCTCTTTTGGTTTTGAAAAATTTGTACTGATTTGTTTGGAAAGTGTGCCAAAAATTACTGTATTGTGAATGAAAAGCATATTTTTAACTAACCATTTTTACAAAAATGAGTTGTTACTCCCATTGTCAGTGCATTTTCCTTTTTTTTTTAATTTTCAAACACACGATAATGTTGACATTCCCGTTGTCATTGCATTTATTAAATTTCAAAGCTATAATAACAATGATAAGCCCATTATCAGTGTTTTTCCCCGTTTATTAAAAAATTGGCACCAACTTTTTGAGCAGTGAAGCTTGGGACACTTCAGGAATGCACTATATGCACCTACTTATGTAACTTTTTATAATTAATATAAAGTTACAATTTTTCCACTAAATAAAATCGCCTTATATGCGGGACAAGGGACCCACCTCCGCAAGAAAAAAGTCTTGCAAAGGACTATGTGATCCTATCATTTTGACACACAACAACCAGTTTTGGACCTAATTTTTAGATTATGAGAACACAACATTTAGATGTAGCCTTTGTCTCCAAACTGGACATCTACAAACCTTTGGCAAAGAAAGATTTGAGGAGGAAAAAAAATATGTAAAAAGATAAAGGAACGGCAATTCCCAACACCACAAGTCGACAGACATCTTCATCAAATGAAGATTTGAGCTAGTATAGAACAGGGGGATCAACCTGGAAATATCTAAGTGCAGAAGGATATTCAACCCAAGAAATATAGAAAGAAAAAATACCCAAGAAATATCTAAATAAAATGATATTACACTATTCAAACACCTTATACATCACAGTTCATACTCAGAGAAGGAAAATTTGAGGCAGACAGAAGAAAAACAACTAATTATTGTAACAACCAATCCTGATCAAGGATGTCAAAAACTAGAAAATAAAAAAAGGAAGAAAAGGGTGACTTCGACTTTAAGCTTAGCCCCACTTTTTGCAGGACAAGGGACCCAGCTCCGCAAAAATATTTGACTCCTACCCCCTCTGGTTTTGAACTTGTGACCTCTTAGGTGAAAACACATTCTCTTTAACCATTAGGCTCACTATATATATATATATATATAGATATAGATATCGCCCTAAATATTAAATCATAAATTTTATTACATTATGCTGGAGACCAGTTTATAATATATGAAAGTTGAATTAAATTATAACACACACACACATATATATCCTAAATTATAATACTCACCAACTTATTATAATTTCAGGGTATATTTATATATATGTTTGTTGAAATTTCAAAAGGTGCAAATCTCTTTTCTGAGGGAGATATTTGATCCTTCTTGGAGCTTGATAGATCTTGAGTTCAGCTAGATCTAGCTAGTTTAATTATTAATTCTATTTTTTAGTTTTATTTTTATTTTTATGTAATTTCAAGTCAAAATGTTTTAATTAATAATTTTATTTTTTAATTTCAATTTTATTCTCATCAAAATGTTTAGATAACATAACATAAGAGGAAATTACAACATCTCTTTCATCATAGGATGGAGAGTGTTTATGAGCTCAAAAATGTAATAAAATTAAATTTAAAAAGAAATACAATTTTGAAATATTATTGAGAAATGAGAGATGGATTTTGAGCATGTGGTAGTGATGAGCCATGGTATTGACTCATGGTATGGTATGCTTAATAATATCTATGGTCAAGTGGGGAGATTATCCATGGTTTAAAATATTGTTATATTGTAAGTACTATTTTGATTGTGAAATGAAAGATGGTTTTTGGGCATGTGGTATTGATGAGCTATCTTATTGGCTCATGGTATGGTATGATTAATAATATCCACTGTAAATTAGCGGTGAATATCTATGGTTAAAAATCTTGTTACATTGTAAGTATTAAATTTCTATGTGCTTATTAATGAAATTTAAACATGGTTACAAAATTATTATTTTAATTTATATGGTAAAATGAATCTTAAATCAAATGTAATTTTTTTTCTATTAGATATCATTAAGTCATTCATCTATGACCATTTCCATGAGAGGTAGTGTTAGGTGACTAATTTCTCATGATTTTTAAATAATCCACTTAGCACCCATTGCATTGGGTGATGTTCACACAAGTGAAGAAGAAAATGTTATAAAATTAAATTCAAATAAAATATTTATAGAATATTCTGATTCTTAAATAAGAGATGGTTTTTTAGTATGTTGTATTGATGGGTCATGGTATTTTCCCATGGTATTGTAACACAACCTATTTACAAGTTATTAATATCTATGGCAAAGTGGATGTGAATATCCATAGTTAAACATATTGTTATATTGTATGTTTATTGTAAGTATTAATTTTTTTATATTCTTATTAATTAATTTTAAATATGCTACTGAATCAGTATTCTATTTCATAAGCTAAAATAGATCTAACTTATGGTTACTACTTATATTTTATATCTATTAATATAATATGTATATTATGAATTTTTTACTTCAAAAATTATTCCTAATTTTAACTTTTTAGGAATGCTACAACATCTCCCCATATGGGGTTCTATATTACTTGTTGCGTCGAGAGGCGCATCTACAGCCCAATTTGACCCCGATGTGAGGTGGGTCATGTCCTCATACAAAATGTCGACTTAAGTTTTAAATTAAAATAAAAAATAAAAAATAAAAATGAAGTGTCCGCTTAACAAATAAATTTTAACAATCATATAAATAAACCAAAAAAAAAAAAAACAACTCAGCTTGATAGATCCTGTGCATCTACAGCCCAGTATCCCTCATAAACCATTTCTACAAGAGAGACAATGATTGTGATATCTCTCTTCTGCTATGGGTCTCCGCCATGAAAACAAACATGAAGAACAAAACCATTACTTGAAATCACCAGGGTTTTAATATATTATATTAGTTGAGACCTCATCACTGAAAATTAGTTGATAGTTTCAGGATTAGATGATTCGTACCGATTTTGTCAATCTGGCCAACCTCTCATTCCCTACGGATTGCGTGCATAGTGGGGCATAAATATTCAAGGGATCTATGTTACCGAATTCAATTTTCTGGGTATAGTTATAAAGGTAATTATTACAGGCTGATGAAAGATTCTGTTGCTTAAAATCGCAGATGTTCATAATGTTATTATAAGTGGCATCCGATATCAAAGCATGAGACCATCAGTATTGAACAGTGCCTATCCAGTCCTAAGGAAAGTGAATGAACCCATTTCCCATGTGGTGCGCAGTACAAGAAAGTAAATTCTAATAAACTTTGAATTAATCCAAGTATTCAAACAATATTTGTTGCTTACCATACTGAAAATTAGACGGACTGAACAACATAGATCTTTGAACAATAAATTTCGGGATTGATACAACAGTGTTGTATAGAAAGAGCATTACATTAAGAAAATCTCATCCCACCTAGGCTCTAGAGTTTGGAGAAAACAGCACATTAAGAAAGTTTTATCCCACCAAGGCTGTAGAAATATAACAAGCACTACAAAGTTTAAAATACGGATATATACCATAAAACCCTTGAGATTTATGAAGGGATTAGAATTCCCTTTGTTGTATTCGTACGCTTTTTTCGCAAGCTGAGGAACATAATTCCCTGCGTTCACAAACAAATTCCAAAGTCTCTATTTACAGAATTGCGATTTAGTGTCGAGTTTTCTAACAGAATACTGTGAAAATTGAGTTGGTTTTTATTGTGTGAAAAAATACACAAGTCAAGTCAAACATTTGATTGGGCTCTATCTATCAAGTTATGGAATATTTAAAATTACTCTACAATGTAATTAAGTTCAGCTGTTTCCAATTCTATATATAGACTAACCTGCGTAACTCTCCCCACATATATAAAATTTTGTATTCTTGTATTGAGGGAATCTCTCGATCGAGTTGATAAGAAAAACCAACGCATCCTTAGCTACCATGGAGGATAGAGAGTGTCAGTATTGTCTAGAAGCCGGTGTTAGTCAATATGTTGATTTCTAATTATATTTGACTACTTCCACTAAATAAATAAAGCATTTTTTTATGTTTATTTCATAAACCTCTTTATATTTACAATAAGTCAAAAAAGAAGCTTTCTTTATGTGAAACCTATATACCAAATACCATGGGCCAAATTATTATTAATACCATGGGCTAAATACTATATTTATAAAAGAGCTATGGTAAATAAATAAATCAATATAAAAGAGGTATAAAGAGGCATGATAAATATATAAAAACATATCAAATATCATTATAAATCATCTAATTATATACCAAGTCTATGGGCCAAATACCTTTGTAAATAAAAGAGGTATGGTAAATAAATAAAACCTATTTTTTTATATTTACTCTATAAATCTATTTATATTTACCAACAGTCAAAAAATAGGTTTTATTTAGGTGAATCCTATAGGTCAAATACTATGGGCCAAATCATTATTAATATCATGCCAAAAAATCCATTATTATCCCTAATATTAATATCAAAATATTAATAATAATAATATTAATATTAAATCTAATATTCATATTAATATTATTATATTTAATAACTTTGGATTAATACAATATTAAATTTTCTATATTATTATATACATTAATGTATCGTGATATATATTAACTCTAGATATATATGGAAGGGAAGAACAAAGACATAGAGTGATAGAGGTGGAGAGATAGAGGGAGTGAGAAGGGAGAGATGGGATAAAATCAAGGAGAGGGGAGAGGAGGAATGAAGAGAGAGAGGGAGAGGAGTGAGAGAGGTAGAAAAGGGTACGCGAGGAAGAGGGAGACATAAATATGGAGGGGGGGGGGGGAGAGGAGGAGAGAGGGATGGAGATAGTGAGAGGATTGGAGGGCAGAGAGAGAGAGAGTTATGGGGGAAGAGAGAGGATTAGAGGGAAAAGAGAGAGATGGGGGAAGAGAGAGGGAGGTAGGAGAGGAAGGAAGAGAGAGAGGAGAAGAGAGGGAGGGAGATAGGAGGAGAGAGGGAGGGATAGAGAGATGGAGTTGGAGGGAAGAATATATATAAATAGAGAGAGAGAGAGAGAGAGATTAAGTGACAAGGGAGAGATGGAGAGAGAATGTGTGTTTTCGGATGAGATAAAGACACAAAGAATGAGATATGAAGAGAAGGGATGAGAGAAGGAGAGAGGTAGGGATGTAGTAACAGAGTTGGAGGGTGAAGAGAGAGACCGATAGAGATGTAGGAGAGAAATGGAGAGATAGGAAGGAAAGGGAGGATGTGAGAGAGTGGATATAGGGAAGGAAACAAAGATGTACTTCAAAGGGGGAGAGAGGGAAGAAGATTTCATGCACTAGATGAATTGATTTCAGTGTAGATGGAGATTTCTAATCCATTTTGATTGCTTGCACTAGATGCATCGATTTTAGCGTATATGTTTATTTATAATTATATTTAATTTCTTGCACTATATGCATTGATTTCAATGTAGATGATTGCTAATCCTATATGTTTTCTCGCAATAAATGCATTGATTTCAGTGTAGACGACAATTTTTTATCCTATTTGATTCCTTGCACTAGATGCATTAATTTTAGTGTAGGTGTTGATTTCTAATTATATTTGATGCATTGTTTTCAATGTACATGATTTCTAATTGTATTTGATTGTTTGCACTAAATGCATCGATTTCAGTATAGATGGTGATTTCTAATCCTATTTTATTGCTTGCACTAGATGCATTGGTTTCAGTGATGTTGGTTTCTAATATTATTTGCTTACTTGCACTAGATACATTAATTTCAATGTAGATGTTGATTTCTAATCCTATTTGATTACCTGCATTAGATGCATCCATTTCATTGTAGATGTTGTTTTCTAATCCTATTTCATTGTTTGCATTATATGCATTGATTTCAGTGTAAACGTTGATTTCTGATTTGATGTAATTGGATGTACATTGATGGTACATTAATTTTAAAGTTATTGGATTAACATTGTGCCAGTGTTTCTAAGAGAAAAGAAGAAGAAGTCAGGTTAAGGTTAAATACTAAATAAATTATGTATTTTTCATGTATTTTTCAATATATTCTTCATATCACATTTGAATGATATGATAGGTGTATTTGTTATTTAATATATTAATTATTTCATTTTTTTGACAACCAAACATGTTTATATTAATAACATTTGTTAGAATTTGTATTTCTAATCTTCAAAATTTCAAAGTATGATGTACATCTCAAAAATATACAAAAAATTTAATAATCTGAAAAATGTGACGTTGATGCCTCCGACTGGAACCAGCCTAGATCCATCTAACTCTGGATCTATCATGCGCCGAGAGGGATCAAATCTCTCGAGGTGCAAACCTTTCCTCAAGTTTTGCACTCAAAAAATAGGTTTGCACCTTGAGAGATTTGATCCCTCTCGGCGCATGATAGATCCAGAGTAAGATGGATCTAGGCTGGTTAATATAAATTCAACATATTAAGTTGGTATGTAAAAATGTTTACAAACTTTTTTACATTACTGGCTTATTGACGATGAGTTATGTATTTACATGTTAACTTCTTTTAGATTCTAAGATTCTGAAACTTGGAAAATATAATTTCTACTTGTCTCAATTGTGATTCTTTCTATGTAAAGGAGTTTTCTCGTATTCCTTAGGAGTTGTTTAGATTTAGAATTTGTGCTTGAGATATTCTCTCAACCAAGTGATTGTGTGTCAAACATAGTCTACTTATCTTGAGATAATACTACATGTATTTATATGTAACATTATTTGATTAATTTAGGTGGTGATCAATTTTTCAAATTAGTATCAGAGTTTGTTTGGGTCTGGGCCTTGGCCCCTTTTGGGCCGAGGTAAATAAAGTGTTTGGTTAATGTTTGGTTTTGGTTTTTCCATTTATTTAGGTCAAGCTTGGTGAAGTGTGGACGAGTGTTTCCATTTTCTTAGAAGTCTTATATTGACTAAGTTGTTGCAACTTTGGAAGAGACGATCAAAGCAATGGAGTTCATGCTAGAGCATGGGCGAAGGAGCAGCAGTGTTCCTGTTAGCACCCATTGTTTGACTAGGTGTATTTCATATGACCCTGGTGTTGCTGCTGGGATTAGATCTCAAGTCTTCATCATAATTGGATCTTGTGTGAATCACATAAGGATTTTGAGAGGGTTGTCTGGCATAAGGGGAGCCCATTGTGTGTTTTGTGGAAGATCAGAATCATTGCCTTGACTCTTTTGGTCCCACAGTGACGAGGCCAAGAGATATCATTTCACTCTCACGTTGGACATGAAGTGTTCGAAGCATCTTGGAATCATTTGGAAGATCTGATCCGTTGGAATTGTTAGACTGTTTTCCTGTTGAGGTGAGAAAATTGGAGCAGCCGACTTTGCAAAACTACGATCTATCACCAAGAAAGTCAATTTGTCATCAGGAGAACTGAATCACGTGAAGCTTAGTGTAGTGGAAGGAAGGCTTAACAGTCAATGGTGGTTTGAAAAAAAAAACTTATGTGATCAACATGTCGATGACTGGTGAGCTGGCTATGTTTAGAGTTGAGGATGACACATAATATTGCTTGGAAAGAGGTGATGGTTCTGCAGAAATGTCATGATGTGTCAAGAGAAATACCCCATGTGAATTGATAATGTGGGGTTGAAGTATCGAAGCATGTGTATTGATGTATTTTTATCCAGCCTGTGTGTGAGAGATTGAGTCGTCTGTTAATAATTTGAAGCCTTTTAGTGATTCAAAGGTATTACGTTTGCACTGGTGTTATTATATTTGAAGCGCTTAAATTTTCGAATGGGAATGTGTGGCGCCATCTATGGGAACATACTGACCTTTCGATGATTCATGGAATTTCGATGCATGAGATCATTGGTGAAGGAAACTTCGATCATTGTCAATTAGGAAGATTCAAGAGAGGAGCTTGTGTGGAGTTCTAATTACCATGAAAAGATATTTGGAGATTGTTATCACTTGGAGAAAACACTCGCTACAGGAAAAACTCTAAGGTAACCTCAAAATTATTTGATTTTGAATGTTGGCCCTTCAACTTAGAGAGGGATCTCTCCTTAAAACACATATACCCAAGGTCACAGTGGTAGAAGGTTTGCAATATTTCCTATGGCCAGATTTATTTAAGCAATACTGAGGTTGGTTGGATTGTAGGAAAATTTCACCCTTCGGCATGGAGTCTGGCCCAATCAGCTTTATATAATCACATGTTCAATGAGAAAACATCACAAAAGCGATATAGTGACATTTCCTTTGACAATTTTTATAAAGTTGGAGGGTAGTATAGGAAATCAACGTGATATTTACGTGAAAAAAAGTATTTAAATATCTGAATATAAAGAAAATGGAGCACAGAAATATTAATTCTAATTTCAAACCACTTAGCATTCAGAATTTGAAGAACGTATTAAAAACCAAGATACACACAGGGAATTGTGACACAAGAATTTCTAGAAACTGCTCACGTAGATTGATTTCTTATAATATGATAACACAATACATAAAAAATCCTTTCTTTCCAAAGTTCCAATCCTGTTACATTCTACATTTCCTGTCTTTATAATAAACTAACAAACTAAAACAAGTTTCTCCTTCATACTTAATTACAAATTGCTAAAAATAAAAGAGGTAAAGCATATCTCTCAAACACATCCACATGAACATCTTTCCAAACATATCTGCATCAAAACATCATGTTGGTTTTGGAGTCTTGTCTACAGATAAGGATGACCAAGTCGAATTTGATGAGGTGCAATCCAATTCAACAGTTGTCTATGATAGTTTTCCTCACAAATGCTTAGAAAAGAGGGTCCAGTGATCCATTCGAAACTCCAAAACCATGATAGTTGTTAGAAAATCGAGATAGGTTTTTTAAATGGGCCCAGGACAAAAACCTCTTTTAGTTTTGAAAAAATAATTCTCATTTTTTTGGGAAGCATGCCAGAAATTACTGTGTTGTACATGAAACAACATAGTTTTAACTGACCATTTTTACAAAAATGCGTTGCTACTCCTGTTGTGAGTGAATTTTCCTTTTTTTATTTTGAAACACATGATAACGGTGACACTTCCATTGTTAGCACTTTTTAAAATTTCAAAACTACAATAACTTTGATACTCCCATTATAGGCGATTTTCCCTATTTATTACAAATTGGTGCTGACACTCCCCTTGTCAGCGCTTTAAAAATCATATACTAAAATTTTGATGACATCTAGCTTCATGGGGATGTTTTATGATCGTAGGTGGCAGAAATAACCCCTATAGACCAGAGGCAGGATCCATTGGGTTGATCCCAACTCAACAACTACAACTTGCAACTTGCATCATAACTTGACTTGAAACCAACTAAAATCAAACTATACAAACTAAAAATTACAACTGCACACTACCAAAATTGAAAATTATACTGTAAAATTCACTGTTGAAAATCAAACTGAAAAATGTTGAAAACTAAACTGAACAATTTTGAAATAAATTCTCAAAGGGATGCTTAGAGTGTTAATTATATTAAAAAACATCCAACTCCATGCTGCTAGGAACCATTTATAAATCAAGTGATATCAAAATTCCAATGTAACCATGAAAGTGGTGAAAAGGATAGGAAAATTAATAAAGATAATAACAAAAAATATTTTTGGTAGCTCATATACACAATCCTTGGATATTTTTCTTATGAAGGCAAAGGTATCTGAAGTTTTAATAAAAATGACCTCCATGTAAACTGCCACAGGATCTTGGAAAGAAAAAAAAACTCATTTTGGTCAAATACAAAATCAATGCTTTAATGAAACTCATGATGAACTTGTTCTTGTATATAAAACATAGTTGACTGATGTAGTAACTTATTATTATATTTTCACTACCTTCATGTGAGTTTGATTGACATTTGGCATACACTGGATAATTTTTTTCATAAGGTTGATGCAAATGAATGCTTACAGATAAATGGAATTCTATTAGTTTCTTGTGTCAATCATCCTCATCATAATCATCATACTTATCATATATGGGTAAATCAAAATCCTTTGTATAATAAAAATTAATCTCTTGATCTCCCATTCCTACTTCTTCAAAAATTGAGTGTGAATTATTTTTAATAAGCCATTCTTCTTCATATGAATTTGCAACAGTCAATCCTTCATCAAGTTGACAACTCAAATCATAACAAAAAGTATGTGAAGTATCTAGAAAACTATCACATACATTTTCAACCTCAATTTTTAGGAGAATATATTCTTCTTGATGTTGAATATAATTTCCTAAATATTGACTCTGATAAGACAAATCCTAATGTTTTCTCCGAATCAACAAGGCTTCTTGTTCTAACTGAAATTCTTCAACAATTATCTCTAAACAATTAATCTTATATTCTTGATTAAAAATTTTACATGAATCGAAAAAATAAGATATAAATGAAGAGAAACCTTCATGCAATTCATCATTGGAAAACATATTAATCCATTCCTTAAAATCTTGAAGAGAATCAAGGTCTGACACATATTTTGTTATCTGAATTGATGGCATACCTGTATCAATGGTTGCAATCACCATTCTAGAATCAATGGAGTTTCCAGTGAGACTCTTGAGCTAGGAATCCTATACAAAATGGAGTCACGTTGGAATATTCTAGATTCGAATTCTTGAAAATGGAGTCGCCAGAGCAAAATCTCATAGCCAAAAATGATGTCCAAATCTTGTTTTTCCCTCATGATACGATCAAAAAAATAAATTAATTCGGGGAGAATGTATCCTATGTTCCCCAGCAATGGTGCCAAAATGTTATCACTTAGACAAGACCCTAATTTCGGGAAAAACTATAAGGTAACCTCAAACCGATTTGAGGTTTTAAGCTTTCCCTTCAACCTCGAAAGGGATCTCTCCCTAAAAATAATCTACCCAAGGTCACAGTGGTAGAAGGTTTGCAATATGTCATACAGACATATTTATTTAAGAAAAACTAAGGTTGGTTGGACTTTATGAAAATTTCACCATTAGGCATGGAGTTTGACCCAATCATCTTTATATAATCACACGTTTAGTGTGAAAACATCACAAAAGCAAGATAGTGACCATTCCTTTGACAATTTTTAGGAAGTTGGAGGATAGTAAAGTAAATCAGTGTGATATTTATGTGAAAAAAATAAGTGTTCAAATATATGAATTTAAATAAAATGGACCATAGAAATATTAATTCCAATTTCAATCCACTTAGCATTCAAACAATGTAGAAAGTATTAAAAACCAAGAGACAAACAACGAATTGTGAAACGGGAATTTCTACAAACTGCTCACATAGAATTTTTTATTATAATCTAATCACACAATACATAAAAATTTTATCTCTCAAAAGTTCCAGCCTTGTTTAATTCTACAGTCCTTGTCTTTATAATAAAATTACCAACTAAAACATGTTTCTCCCCCATACTTAATTACAAATTGCTAAAAATAAAAGAGATAAAGTGTATCTCTCAAATACATGCATATGAACATATTTCCAAACCTTTTTACATCTAAATCTCATGATGTTGCTAGAGTCATGGTTGGAGATAAGGATCACCAAGTCGAATTTGATGAGGTGGCATCCAAGTCAACAACTGTCCATGCTTTTTTTCCTCACAAATTCCTGAAAAATAGGGTCAAGTGATCCATTTGAAACTCCAAAAATTTGATATTTGTTAGAAAACCTAGAGAATTTTATTACAATTGGCCCATCATGGACAAAACCCTCTTTTGGTTTTGAAAAATTTTTATTGATTTATTTGTAAAGTGTGCCAAAAATTACTGTATTGTAAATGAAAAGCATATTTTTAACTGAACATTTTTACAAAAATGAGTTGTTACTCCCATTGTCAGTGAATTTTCCTTTTTTTTAATTTTCAAACACACGATAATGTTGACATTCCCTTTGTCATTGCATTTATTAAATTTCAAAGCTACAATAACAATGATAAGCCCATTATCAATGTTTTTCCCGGTTTATTAAAAATTGGCGCTGAAACTCCCATTGTTAGCGCTTTAAAAATTTTAGACTAAAATTATGATAATAGAGACCATTGTCAGAGGTTACCGCTGAGATTGTCACGTTTGAATATTTTTCAAGGGACTGACACTCAACACATTAAAGGACTTTCCACTGGATTATTTTGTGTTGGAGGAAAATTGGGAGCCTAAAGCTTCTCCAGAATCTGATGTGTAGCAGAGAGAAAAAAAAGAGTAGCTCTCGCTATAAACGATCGCATGTGGGTGTAGTTGTTGATTTTCATGGCCAACATTGTATGAGGTTTTGTGTTGTTCTCCTTAGTTGAGGCAAAACATAAGTGTCGTTTTGATTTGGGATGGCTACACTCGATCCCGTGACCACCATGTTCAATACTGCCTCAATGTTCTAAATTGTGTTGATACACAAGAGCACACTGATAAGGAAATAGAATGGATGAAGCTAGAACACAATGTGATAGTGTTCCAAAGAGTGACAACTTAGATGCTACAAAGCCTATGGTGACAATCCTAAATGAAGCGCGTGAACAAGTTGCAACATTAGTGATTTTTTTTTTGTTTTATAAAAGATGAAGAAAGACAAAAGACAAATCAAACCACATGGGTGAAGGTATGGAAACCAAATTTTCCATGATGCCATAAATTAGTGTTTTTTTCTTGAATTAATTTGAGATTTGTGAATGAAACATGTTGAGCTTGATCAACTCAACATGTAAAAGCAATTTGTTAGAATTGATCACTCTAACAACTACAAATTAAATTTAAAAGAATCAAGACAAAGACACCAAGTTTGTATATGATTTTAGAAGAAGTTGAAGTGTGACGGTGGCAGTGGATATTAGTTGGTTGAAGTAAAATATATGGACAAACATGGTAAAGTATTGTGTGTTGAATAATGAAGCACACTCAATATCACGTAGTAATGTGAATCACACATGTATTAGTAAGAAAGTATGGTGTTTTGTAGTGGTATTTGGAAAGTATGTACATGGGAACTCCATGAGTTGGGGTGTGTAATGTAAGCTTGATGAGGCATGTGTACCCCCTTGAAATTTGAGGTAATATTAAAACCACTTTGTAAGTGCAGGTTTTTGGTAGGCCAGAAACCACTTGTGAGAGTGTAGTGCAGGTTTGTGGTAATCCAAAACCACTTATGAGAGCAAATTGGGTAGGGATTCTTGTAGCGTGGTTTAGGGTCAGTCGACAAAACCTTGGGCATGGTTTAGGGTATGTCGATAAAACCCAAAGCATGATTATGGGTAATCTGAGAAAACCCGTGATGATGATGATGGAGGGGGATTTACATGTACAGGCACATGTATGCATATAATGGTTTACTGAACCATGTACATGAAGGACATCTCAGTAGACTGGTGGTTGCAGCGGTTGGGGAACCATGCATTCTGGTAGATGGTTGTTCCTTTAAGAGGGAGTTTTGCCTAAAAAGAGGTGATGCTTTTGCAGAATTGGCGAGATGTGTCAAGAGAAATACCTCCTCCAAATTGATAGTGTGGGGTTCAAGTACCCAAGCATGTGTATTGATATATTGTTGTCCAGCTTATGTGTGGGAGACAAATTCATATGTTAATTGAAGCCTTGTAGTGTTGAAAAATTATAATGTGTGAACTGGTGTTATTAGATTTGAAGCGCTTAAATTCCTGCATGTGAATGTGTGGCGTCGTCTATGGGAACCTCCCAACCTTTCAACGATTTGTGGGTCTTTCAATGCATGAGATTGTTAGTCAAAGAACTTTCGATCATTGTCAATTAGGAAGATTCAGGAGAGGAGCTCGCGTGGAGATGTAATGACCACAAAAAGAGACTTAGAGGTTGTTATCACTTAGAGAAAACCTTGGCTAATGGAAAACTCTAAGGTAACCTCAAACCTCTTTGAGTTTGAAAGTTGGCCTTTCAACCTGGAGAGGGATCTCTACCTAAAACAAAACTACCCAAGGTCACAATGGTAGAAGGTTTGCAATATGTCCTATGTCCATATTTGTTTAAGAAAAATTGAGGTTGGTTGGACTGTAGGAAAATTTCACCATTCATCATGGAGTCTAACCCAATTGACTTTATATAAACACAAGTTCAGTGAGAAAACATCACAAAAGTGAGATAGTGACAATTCCTTTGAAAAATTTTAGGAAGTTGGAGGATAGTAAAAGAATCAGTGTTATATTTATGTGAAAAAAATAATTATTTAAATATCTGAATATAAAGAAAATGGAGCACTGAAATATGAATTCCAATTTCAAACCACTTAGCATTCACACATTGAAGAAAGCATTAAAAACCAAGAGACGGACAGGGAATTGTGACACAAGAATTCTTGCAAACTGCTCACATAGACTACTTTATTATAATATGATCACAAAGTCCATAAAAAATGATATCTTTCAAAAGTTCCAACCCTATTTCATTCTACATTCCCTTTCTTTATAATAAAGTTACAAACTAAAACAAGTTTCTCCTCCATAATTAATTAGAAATTGCTAAAAACAAAAAGAGGTAAAGTGTATTTCTCAAATACATGCACATGAACATCTTTCCAAACTTATCTGCATCTAAACATCATGTTGTTGTTGGATTCATGGCTGGAGATAAGGATCACCAAGTTGAATTTGATGAGGTGGCATCCAAGTAAACAATTCTCTATGATATTTTTCCTCACGAATTCCTGAAAAATATGGTCGAGTGGTCCATTCGAAACTCCAAAACTAGGATAGTTGTTAGAAAACCAAGAGAGGTTTTTTAAGTGGGCACGGGACAAAAACCTCTTTCGGTTTTGAAAAATCGTTCTCATTTGTTTGGAAAGCATGCCAAAAATTACTATGTTGTACAAGAAAAAATATATTTTGAATTGATCATTTTTACAAAAATGTGTTTCTACTCCCATTGTGAATGCATTTTCCTTTTTTTATTTTCAAACCAACGATAATATTGAAACTCCCATTGTCAACGGATTTTTAAACTTTCAAAACTACAATAATGTTGATACTCCCATTATCAACGGTTTTCCCTGTTTATTACAAATTGGCACTGACACTCCCATTGTCACCGCTTTAAAAATCATAGACTAAAATTGTGATAAAATTTGGCTTCATGAGGATGTTATCGACCATAGATGGCAGAAATAACCCCTATAGACCATATGACTGATCAATTGGGCTAATCCCAACTCAAAAACTTCAACTTGCAACTTACACTGTAACTTGACTTGCAACCGACTAAAATCAAACTTTATAAACTAAAAATTAGAACTGCACACTCCCGAAACTTAAAACTCTACTTTAAATTCAATGCTGAAAATAAGACTGAAAAATGTTGAAAAATGAACTCAAAACTTTTGAAATAAATGCTCAAAAGGATGCTTAGAGTGCTCATTTTATTCAAATACATCCTACTCCATGCTACTAGGAACCATTTCTAAATCAAGTGATATCAAAGCTGTAATGTAACCACGAAACTAGTGAACCTATTAACTGTATCCTATATCTATTTTTGTGGAAAAATAGGATAGGAAAAATTAATAAGGATAATAACAACAAATTATTTCGTAGCTCATATATACAATCCTTGGATCTTGTTCTTATGAAGGTAAAGGTATCTAATGTTTTAATAAAAATTAACTCCATGTAAACTGCCATAGGATCCTGGAAAGAAAAAAAAAAAAAAAAAAAAACTTCTTTTGTTCAAATACATGCTCATTGCTTTCTTAAAACTGATGATGAACATTTTCTTGTAGAGAAAACATAGTTGGCTGATGTAGTAACTTATTATTATCAAATTCACTACCCTCATGTGATTTTGTTTGATAATTTTCATACACTCCTTCATTGTTTTCATAAAGTTGATGCAAATGAAAACTTCTAGATAAAGGGAATTATACTGGTTTCTTGTGTCGATCATCCTCAACATAATCATCATACTTATCATATATGGGTAAATCAAAATCCTTTGTATAATAAAAAATAGCCTCTTGATCTCCCATTCCTACTTCTTCAGAAACTGAGTGTGAATGATTTTTAACAAGCCATTGTTCTTCATAGGAATTTGTAACGGTCAATCCTTCATCAAGTTGACAACTCAAATCATAACAAAAAGTACATGAAGTATCTAGAAAACTATCACATACATTTTATGCCTCTATTTTTAGGAGAATATGATGGGGCCCAGCCCTCAATCCCTGACTGCGCTCTCGTGACTAAAGAACAAACTGGAAATTGATATGATTTTTAATTTATTGACTCGTATTTGTCAAACATCACAACACAGATTTTAACACATTTGATTTAAATGCTATATACTACCGAGGGTTCAATGTGGCTTCTCATCCTTGGTGATAGATGCACTCTGTATGATTTGGTGGTTTTGATAGCTGTTGATTTAGGTCAGTAATAAATTCCGATTGAATAACCTGTACTGTGGGCCTGTGGTCTGACACTTGTCTACACTTCTCGGACTTATTCCTTCCCGCGCGCTTGAAACCCTATACTCATCGACTGGCTTTCATTTCCACTGTTCCTGCTCCGTGGTGAGGGTTCTTGGCTCCACTTGTCGCTGTGAGGGTTTTCAAACTGGTTTATTTTCTTCACGAATTCGATCCCCTGTCCGGACTCCTTTGCTTTGGGATAGTGGTAGCTTGTGGAAGCTTCTACAATGTTATTTGGTGCGTTTTCATTCTGTTGGTTATGGTTTGCGGCGATCGTTGTTTCCACCTCCCGTTCCTAGCTCACTTTGCCATTTTTCTTGGTCTTTATGCCACTTACAGTTAGTAATGGACTTTCACTTGTGCTCACAGATCATTCGTTTTCTCGTGGGTTGTCTTTCGGCTCGGCACACCTCCACTCGGCACGAAAGGTAAGTTTTCCGTCCCTGATTTAGATTTATCTGCGTTTTATTCCGGCTCTTATGCGACGGCTCCTTGTGAGCAAGTTCCTGGGTTTTCAACCGATGCTTTTGTTTCTATTCGTTCCCTTTGTCCAGGTAAATATCTCCTAACCCTTCTTAACTGTAATGTTTTGAAAGTCAAAATTTTCTTCTTTTTGTTACCTGGTAATAATCGATGCCAACGCTCTGTCCATTCTCCTTGCAGGTCTCCAAGTTCCAATCTCTGGTTCAAGCGTCGACCGAACCCCCAACTTGAAATGGGTAGGGTCGATTATGTTTCCTTGTCTTTGAGTTAACTTCTAGGTCTGTAAAAACAAACTATATTTTTCTCAGCTTCCTGTTCTGGTCCGTGGGAATGTCAAAATCTCTTGAAGTTTCTTCTCTGTTTTTAATAACTGGGTTTATGGGTTTTCCCACCAAGCCGCTTTCGTTACTTGTAAAAACTTGCTATAGGTTTTGTTACAAGTTTTCTTGCTGTAGGGTTTGTCACAATTCGTCCTTGTTGTAGGTTACAAGTCTCAAAACCCTAACCCTGTAGGCCGCCCCTTTTGATTTAGATGTATATGTCGATTGTTACTATGTAATCTCACAAAACTCTCTCAACAGTAACTTTTTGTAAATCGTTAACAATGAATGAATGGAACGATTTTCTTTTTGAAATCTTCAGTCTACTTAAGAAAAATTATCAATAGTTATTGTACTTGTGGCCAAAAGTATAACTGATGGTTTTCTTGCTTGCTCATGGAAGTATTGTAATTCGTATGAGTTTGCTCAAATTCTACAATCCCTGATTTCTGGTTATTAAAATGCACCGCACTGTAAAGCCTTCGTCCTACGTTCTTGTTTGTTTGTTGTCAACACCGTGTTCAGTTCTCCCTTCTCACGATTGTTTCAATTTTTAAATTCAATGTACAAGATTATATGTAACAAATGTAATTGATCAGTGGAACAATTTAGCATTAAATGGTTACAGTAGCTTTCTATTACAACAGATGGTTCCTGAAAAAAACAATTTTATCTCTATATTGTTTAAAACTTCTCTTCTTCTTCTTTTTTTTATGGAAAGAAATCGAAATCTTACAGTATGTTTCTATCTCCCTTATGTACTACTTTGGTAATAATTTCTCCTTTTCGGTTGAACTAACAACTGTTCTATTTTAACTACATTCCTGGATTAAAAGAAAATTGTTAAATAAGTCTACTGATTTAATTAACCTTCCTAATCCTAATGCCCTTTCTTTAAATAGTAAAATTAAAAAAACAATTCTCAGGTCTAATAACATGTCTGTAAACAAATGTAACAATGAGACAAAAGACCTGTCTTTGTTTTTTCTACTCTGAGTCAGATGCTCCTGCATCAGGCTGCCGAGGTAACAAAAATTTATGGCTCCGTTCCATGATATCTTCCACCGAATAGCCAGCCTTCTGTATTTGTGTTGTGTCAAGCCAGGAACTGTCCTCAATGGGACAGTTCTTCCACTTGACCAAGTACTACAAATACTCCTTCCTGCACATGCGCTTGGCTACCTGTGTGTCGAGGATGCCCTCAATATGAAGGGGTTACGCCGTAGGCATTTGCCTCATCCAATATCCTTGATCAACTTGGGTGTCCCACTCTGGCCATGTTGTCCTGTCATCTTCAGGACTGGCAGTATATGGAAACATATCTGCCACATTAAAAATGGGTGAAATGCTTATCCCTGGTAGCAACTGTAATTCGTAAGCATTGGCAAAAAACTTGCGAAGAATTTTTCATGGGCCAATCTTCTTAAACTTCAGTTTGTTATATTCCCCTTTAGGAAAACGTTCCTTGCGCAAGTGTGCAAGAACTTCGTCCCCAACATTAAATTGAACCGCTCGCCTTTTTAAATCTGCCTGTTGTTTGTACTTTTGACTATTGTCCTGCAATTTTAACTTCACCTGCTCATGTAAATCGCTCATTGCTTGGGCGAAATCTTCCCCATCAGCACTTCTTTTTTCAAGTTTTCCCAAATCCCGCAGCTCATGCACTCTGCGAGGATGCATGCCATACAGAACCTAAAAAGGACTGTAGCCCATGTTGCGATTTGGTGAATCGTTATAAGCAAATTCTGCTTGAGCAAGGACACAATCCCACATTCGTGAATTTTCACCAATCAAACTTCGTAGCAGGTTTCCTAAGCTCATGTTCACCACCTCCGTTTTCCCATCGGTCTGTGGGTGATAAGCAGAGCTGAAATTCAACTGAAATAATGGACCTTGGAAAGCCATGCAATCTGATGATCTATGTGAAAAACAAGTGTGCTACGTGAGTGGCATCACTGGTTTTTTGACAGGGTATAAAATGTGCCATTTTTTAGAATCTATCCACTACCACCATCACTGAATCAAACCCTGTTGTGTTCTAGGCAGAACCAAGACAAATTCCAAACTGATTGAGTCCCACGGTCTACTCGGAATGGGCAGTGGCGTATAAAGTCCTGCATTCTGACTGCAACCTTTCGCTAACTGGCACATTTTGCATCTGCTTACATACCTCTGCACGTCCCATCATAACTTCGGCCAGTAATAAAAATGCTCAATCTGCGATAATGTCTTGTCTATGCCAAAATGTCTGGCTAGACCTCCACTGTGTTTTTCCCGAATAATGTTCTCCCTCATCGAACAGTTGGTAATACATAACTGTCCTCCCCTAAATAACAATCCTTCTTGCAAATTATAGTCCAACCATGGACTATTGTTTCTCAGCAAAGGGTTTTGACAAGCCTCATAGGCCTCCTTAAAAATTTTATCTATCTTATACAAATCCCTCAAATGCTCAAAACCCAACACTTGTACTGTGATTTCCTGTAAGAGCAAAGCTCCTCTACTCAACGCATCTGCCACCTTGTTGGCCTGTCCGCTAATATGTTTCAACAAAAATGTAAAACTCTACAGATACTCAACCCATTCGGCATGCTTATGGTTCAACTTATGCTGCTGCATAATATACTGTAACGCAGAATTATCATAAAATAAAACAAACTCATTACCTAATAGGTAGTGTCTCCAGTGCTTCAATGCTTGGACGACCGCATAAAATTCCTTATCATAGGATGAGTATTTCTGCCTACTTTCATTCAGCTTTTCACTGAAATAAGCGACCGGCCTGTCCTCCTGGCTAAGTACTGCCCCAATGGTTGTACCGCTGGCATCACAACAAACTTGAAAAATTTTGTTGAAGTCAGGAAATCTCAAAATCGGTCTCTCAGTGATCTTCTTCTTCAGGGCCTGAAAACTTTTCTCTGCTACTTCTGTCCAACAAAAAGGCTGATTTGCCTTTTTTATTGTGTCCAACATGGGTGCGCAGATTCCACTGAAATCTCTGATAAATTTCCTGTAAAAACTTGTCAATCCGTGAAAGCTTCGAACCTCAAATAGTTTCTTCGGGGATGGCCAGCTAACTATAGCTGCAACCTTTTCTGGGTCCATCTTTAGCTCATTTTCTGCAATCACAAAACCTAGATAAACTAATTCCTTCTGAAAAAAAGTGCACTTTTTCAGATTTATTAGCAGCTTATTCTGCTGCAATTTCCTCAATACACTTCGAACATGTTGAAAGTGTTCTTCCTTCGTCTTGCTGAAAATCAAAATTTCATCCAAATAAACAATTACAAACTTCCCAATTAACTCTTTCAGCACTTCGTTCATTAGGCGCATAAATGTACTAGGGGCGTTACTCAAACCAAATGGCATCACCAGCCATTCATACAGCCCTTCATTCGTCTTGAAAGCTGTTTTCCATTCATCCCCCTCCCGAATTCGGATCTGGTGGTAACCACTCTTCAGATCGATCTTCGAAAAGTATGTTGCCCCACTCAAACAATCCATCATGTCATCCATTTTTGGCAATGGGAACCTGTACCTGATAGTAATCTTGTTAGTAGCTCTTGAGTCTGTGCACATTCGCCACTCTCCACCATTTTTTGGAGCTAAAACTGTCGGAACTGCACAGGGGCTCATACTTTCCCTAATCAGCCCTTTGTCAAGTAATTCCTGCACCTGCTTCCTAATTTCTTTGTTGTCCTTAGGACTGATACGGTAAGCTACCTTGTTTGGCAGGCTAGCTCCTAGTATAAAATCAATGCAATGTTTGATGCTTCTCTTAGGAGGCAGCTCATCCGGTAAATCATCCACTATGATATTGCTAAAGTCTTGCAACATGTCCTGGACCTCCTCTGGTAAATCTGTAATCTTTGTATGTAGTATCACTATCCTTGGCCTCCTTACAATAGAAAACTTAACTTCATTATCTTCGATCTGCTTCAAGAATTATTTTCCACCCACCAGCAACGCTTTAACTCCACTGGTTTCCGTTGTGTCTTCCTCCTTGATGGGTACTAGTGTATGCTTAATCCCACCCTTGAAAAAATTGTAACAGTTTGTCTTTCCATCGTGTACTACCTTCCTATCATACTGCCAAGGTCTCTCTAACAGTATATGACACACATCCATTGGCATGATATCGCAAATAATCTTGTCCTTGTATCTACCAATATGAAATTCTACTTCGCACTGTTCATCAACTAACAGTTGATGTCCCTTTTGTAGCCACGACACTTTGTAGGGAGTGGGGTGCTTCAACTTTTTCAGCCCCAGCTTCTCCAACATCTCTATGGCTACCAAACTATCTGTACTCCCACTGTCAATTATCAGTTTGCAGCACTTGCCCTGTGACTTGCAAACTGTCCGGAATAAGGCTTTTCTTTGATCCGGTTCTACAACTTCTTTTGCTGGTTTCAGCAACATCTTATTCAGCACTAAAGCTTCCCCTGTCTCAGGTGCATTTTCTACCTCCTGGGGTGGTGCTTCTACTTCCTCCGTTTTGGTAACATACGTTCCTCTACCACCTGCTGCTTCTCCCTCAAGACATTCATAAGACTTGTGCCCCCATTTATGACACCTATAACACTGGACAGCTCCTCTGCCCCTACCATTACCTCTTCCTCGCTGGTATGGTCTTCCCCCTCTAGTGTTATTGTCTTTTTCTGCTATTCCTGAAGTTTTGGAACTGCTGCCTTCTTCACTGGGATTTGTGCCTCTACCTCTGCCAAAAGCCTTTCCTTTTCCTCTGCCAGACCCTCCTCCTCTTCTAACATTTTGCTTCCTATTTATTTTCCCCTCAGCCTTTAAGGCACACTAATATGCCTCATCTATAGTTCTGGGTGAGAGAATACCGATTTCATCCAGTATCTCCCCTCTCAAGCCATTTACAAACCTCGTTGTCTTTACGGGGGTGTCTTCTATATACCCAGCTCTTAAATTTAATCTTTAGAATTCTTTCGTGTATTCTTTAACAATTAACCCCCTTTTCCTCAGATTATGTACCTGTCTATACACCATAATCTGGTAATCCTTGGGCAGGAATTTATTCTTCAGTTTGGCCTCCATCCTGGCCCACTTCTTTATAGGTTTTTTGTTCAACCTCTTTCTTTCCGCCTGAACACTATCCCACCATAAGGACGCATGTCCTTTCAATTTGGTGGTAGCGAATTTTACTCTCTTATCTTCCCTGATTTCCTCATAATCGAAGTACTTGTTCAGCTCACTGAGCCAATCTAGCAACACATCTGCTGATAAATTTCCATCATAAGTAGAAAGCTCATGCTTCGGCTTATTACTTGAAAAAAAAACTGACCTTAATAACCTGATCTCAGGTCCTTCTCCATCTGAACCATCTGTCGCTTCTACAACCTCTTCGTCACTATCGTCTCCTCCTTCAGGATCTCTTCTCCTCCCAGCCTCTACTGCTGCTAATCATGCATTTAAAATTCGGATTTCTTCCCTCAATCCTTCATCGACTACTCTACGAATAGCTCTTCCTCTTCCTCGTCCCCGTCTACCAACTTCCATTTTTTTTCTTCTAATTACAACCTGGCTCTGATACCACTTTGATGGGGCCCAGCCCTCAAGCCCTGACTGCGCTTCTCGTAACTAAAGAACAAAATGGCAATTGATATGATTTTTAATTTACTAACTCGTATTTTTCAAACATCACAACACAGATTTTAACACATTTGATTTAAATGTTATATACTACCGAGGGTTCGATGTGGCTTCTCGTCCTTGGTGATAGATGCGCTCTGTATGATTTGGTGGTATTGATAGTTGTTGATTTAGGTCAGTAATAAATTCTGATAGATTAGCCTGTACTGTGGGCCTATGGTCTGACATGTGTCTACACTTCTTGGACTTATTCCTTCTTGCGCGCTTGAATCCCTATACTCGTCGACTGGCTTTCATTTCCACTGTTCCTGCTCCGTGGTGAGGGTTCTTGGCTCCGCTTATCACTGTGAGGGTTTTCAAACTGGTTTATTTTCTCCACGAATTCGATCCCTTGTCAGGATTCCTTTTCTTTGGGACAGTGGTAGCTTGTGGCTTCTTCTGCAATGGTATTTGGTGCGTTTTCGTTCTGTTGGTTCTGGTTTGCGGCGGTCGTTGTTTCCACCTCCCGTTCCTAGCTCACTTTGTCATTTTTCTTGGTCTTTATGCCGCTTACAGTTAGTAATGGACTTTCACTTGTGCTCACAGATCATTTGTTTTCCTGTGGGTTGTCTTTCGGCTCAACACACCTCCACTCGGCACGAAAGGTGAGTTTTCCATCCCTGATTTAGATTTCTCTGCGTTTTATTCCGGCTCTTATGCGATGGCTCCTTGTGAGCAGGTTCCTGGGTTTTCAACCGATGCTTTCGTTTCTGTTCATTCCCTTTGTCCAGGTAAATATCTCCTAACCCTTCTTAACTGTAATGTTTTGAAAGTCAAAATTTTCTTGTTTTCGTTACCTGGTAATAATCGATGCTAACGCTCTGTCCATTCTCCTTGCAGGTCTCCAGATTCCAATCTCTGGTTCAAGCATCAACCAAACCCCCAACTTGAAATGGGTAGGGTCGATTCCATTTCCTTATCTTTGAGTTAACTTCTGGGTCTGTAAAAACAAACTATATTGTTCTCAACTTCCTGTTCTGGTCCGTGGGAATGTTAAAATCTCTTGAAGTTTCTTCTCTATTTGTAATAACTGGGTTTGTGGGTTTTCCCACCAAGCCGCTTTCGTTACTTGTAAAAACTTGCTATAGGTTTCGTTACAAGTTTTCTTGTTGTAGGGTTTGTCACAGTTCGTCCTTGTTGTAGGTTACGGGTCTTAGAACCCTAACCCTGTAGGCCGCCCCTTTTGATTTAGATGTATATGTCGATTGTTATTATATAATCTCATAGGACTCTCTCAACAGTAACTTTTTGTAAATCGTTAACAGTGAATGAATAAAACGATTTTCTTTTTGAAATCTTTAGTCTACTTAAGAAAAATTATCAATAGTTATTGTACCTGTGACCAAAAGTATAACTGATGGTTTTCTTGCTTGCTCGTGGAAGTCTTGTAATTCGTATGAGTTTGCTCAAATTCTGCAATCCCTGATTTCTGGTTATTAAAATGCACCGCACTGTAAAGCCTTCGTCCTACGTTCTTGTTCATTTGCTATCAACACCGCGTTCAGTTCTCCCTTCTCACGCTTGTTTCATTTTGTAAATTCAATGCACAAGATTATATGTAACAAATGTAGTTGATCAGTGGAACAATTTAGCAGTAAATGGTTACAGTAGCTTTCTATTACAACAGATGGTTCCTGAAAAAAACAATTTTATCTCTGTATCGTTTAAAACTTCTCTTTTTTTTATGGAAAGAAATCGAAATCTTACAGTATGTTTCTATCTCCCTTATGTACTATTTTGGTAATAGTTTCTCCTTTTCGGTTGAACTAACAACCGTTCTATTTTAACTACATTCCTGGATTAAAAGAAAACTGTTAAATAAGTCTACTGATTTAATTAACCTTCCTAATCCTAATACCCTTTCTTTAAATAGTAAAAAAAAAAAACAATTCTCAGGTCCAATAACCTGTCTGTAAACAAATGTAACAATGATACAAAAGACCTGTCTTTGTTTTGTCTACTCTGAGTCAGATGCTCCTGCATCAGAATATCTTCATTTTGATGTTGAATGGAATTTCCTAAAGAATGGCTCTGATAAGACAAATCCTCATGTTTTCTTTGAATCAACAAGGCTTCTTGTTCTAACTAAAATTATTCAACAATTCCCTCTAAATAATTAATTATATCTTCTTGATTAAAAATGTTACATGAATCGAAAAAAGAAGAAAATATAAATGAAGAGAAATCTTCATGCAATTCATCATTGGAAAACATAGTAATCCATTCCTTAAAACCTTTAAGAGAAGGCACATACTTTCAATTGATGAAGTGTACATTTTTATCAGAGGTGTACTTTTCATGGATAAAAATATTATATTTCTTTTCAAGAGATGAAGCATAATATTTCTATATTTTGTGCAAGAAAATAACATATTTCTTTCAATAAATATCAAGCATAGAAGTTTATTTTGATCCATGCAAAAAACTTATTTCTTCTCAAGAAATATCAAGCATGGTAATTCTATTTTATGCATATTTCTCATCAATAAAATCTAATAAAATAAGCACATATTCCTCTTTGATATTCTAGTGGTTCTCTTTAAGAATCTAATGCATGAGAATCTTGTTAATAATTTCAAAGGAATTAACAGTCTAACTTCCCTCACATAATTTCATGCAATCTTTTTTTCTTTTTAATAAAATAACTAAGTTTCTTTATCTTTTCTCAAGAAAAGCTCACACACATTCTTTATGAACAAGAAAATATGATTCACAAGTAAGTTTTCAATAAAATAATTCTAGTTCTCATCGTTCAATGCACAAGAATTCATATATTTTTCTGCCCAAAGAATTAGCACAACTAATTTATCTTTTACTATGCATTGTTTCTAAAATAACAAGGCTAATGTTTTATGCAAATGATAATTATGTGCATTCTTTTCGTAAATTTTAGTTTTCCTATGCTTGTATGAAAATTACCATAACTAAAAATAGAAAAATGTGTTCTCTTTCAACAACTTCCACAAAATTTATCGGTTATATTTAACAAAAAATTCATAGCTACTTATCCCTTTTCAAGAATTTTAATGCATAGAAACTATGTGAATCTTCCCAACAGAATAACCTAGAATTTCACACATAATTCTCTTGCATACTTTCCCAATTTAAAAATAGCATAACAAAGGGTTAGTATGCATTAATTTTTTTTATTAATAAAATTTATAACAAATCCCTCTTTTTTAGGATGTAACTTGAATAATTATCTTTTTATGGAATAATTTATATGAAATATTTCCAAGAAAATAATACTAATAAACTTTTTTGGTTTTTGCAAAAAATTCAAATAAATATTTCCAAAATATAAAAAGATTAATCTCTCTTTTAATACTCAAGAATCAAATAAATCTTTCCAAGAAAACAATCTTGATTCTCATAATTTTTCACACAAAACATGGATAGGAAATATTTCTTAGGAACATAACAAAGTTAACTTTTTATATTTCATCTTGGGTAAATAAACTTTCAAATTATTTTTAATAATGGAATATACTTATTTTTTTTTTTAGCAAAATCCTCTATTTTGAACCGCATAAGGTTCATCGATCTGGATCTCTTTTTGGTTTTCCTTTCACATAGTTGATGTATTTGATCAATGAGGAAGTTGGTCGATGATGTTTGAATCACCCACATAGTCATCGTGTGTTAATGAAACTATACTTTTAATAGAAAATCAGTTTTGTAATGCCAAATATTACTAGTAAAATATACTACCAGACTTTCTTTCAATATATGTTAACAATGAACAATGATGCCCAAGACAATAGTTTTTTCCTTCCACATAAGAATCCAAGTAACGCTAACTGTATTCTTTCAAATTATGACGATCCGGATGCACCTAATCCTTCCAGCATGGCTAAGTATTTACACGGGTATTTGTGCATACTTTGTAATACTAAGCATATTTTTATAACGGAATAGCCTGCACTTTTGAAAATTAGAATTAACTTTCCATATGCACAAAACGATGTGCATATGTTTGGACGTGCAAGGTATTCGATTATAAAAAATATGATTAATATAAAAAAGTATGTATAAATACGAATATAAATACTCAATTTCGATTTAGTTAGAAAATTTAGCTGCCTCGGGATCTATCTTAATTTGTAAAAACACAGTTTAGTTTTACAAATTTTGAAGGGAAATAATAAAAGCTATGGTCCACTAACATAACCAACTTCTTGATCCATGTTGCATCTAATTTTTTGATAAATAACATAAGCACTATCAGGTGGGAATTTGAATCTGGATTTACTGGAAGGATTTCACAAATTTCTAGCTATCCAAAACTTTAAAGACATTTAATAAAATAAAATAAAAAATGTCCAAAACTAAAATATATATTCTAAAAAAAAATCAAATATTAAATATATTATATTCTAGTTATCTCGAAACATCAACAAAAACAAAAACAAAAACAATATATATATATATATATATAGTTTTTGTTGATGTTTCGAGATAACTAGAATATATATATATATATATATATAACACTCTTGTGCACAATAAAAATTAACTTAACGGAATGGCCTGCACTTTTGAAAATTAGAATTAACTTTTCATATGCACAAAACTATGTGCATATGTTTGGACGTGCAAGGTACTCGATTATAAAAATATGATTAGTATAAATACGAATATAAATACTCAATTTCGATCTGGTTGGAAAATTTAGCTGCCTCGGGATCTATCTTAATTTGTAAACACAGTTTAGTTTTACAAATTTTTAAGAGAAATAATAAAAGCTATGGTCTACTAACATAACCAACTTCCTGATCCATGTTGCATTTAACTTTTTGATAAATAACATAAGCACTATCAGGTGGGAATTTGAATCTAGATTTATTTGAACGATTTCACAAATTTCTAGCTATCCAAAACTTTAAAGACATTTAATTAAAAAAATACTAAAATTTTGTCCAAAACTAATATATATATATATATATATTTCAAAAAAAAATCAAATATTAACAATATTAAATATATTATATTCTAGTTATCCTGAAACATCAACAAAGACATTTAATTACAAATCTATAATATATATATATTTTAAATTTTGAAAAAAATACATATACAAAATTATAAAATTATACAAAATTTTAAAAATAAACAAAATTTTGAAAAACATTTTAGTTTTGGAAAATATATATATATATATATATATATTATAAACTCTTGCCCACACTAAAAAAAAAAAAAAAAACAAAATTACCATCAAATTAGCTTATAGCTCTATAATCGTCCAATCTTGATCTAATTAAAAGCTTTTTATTTAACAACATATAAAAAACCAACAATCTACTAAACAAATAAATAAACACATTTTTTACTTTTATTAATTACATATTTCATTACCTAATTTTCATTCATTTTGTTTAAATTAAAATTAAATGCATTTTTCATACGCTAATTTAATTACATATCTCAATGAACAAACCTCATCTAGCCTCTTTATAAAATATCTATTTTTCATTACCAACATATAGAAAAATAGCCATCTACTAAATTATTCACTTTTTTCTAATTAAAACTTCAATACATTGTTAAAAAAATTACAATTAATCTTCCTTAGTGTAACCCTTTTAAAGCACTCATTAAAAAATTACTATTCTCCGCTCAAAGGCAAATCAAACTAGAGCCTTCACATCTTTAAATAGGCAACATTACATAAGAATATCTTAGGAAAAAACCATGGGTTATCAAAATCTGGAGTGCTAAAATTGTTAACGGTAAATTGATTATATGACCAAGTCATGTATTCTCCGCTAAAATTTACTATTCTTCGCCCAAAGACCAAATCAAACTAGAGCCTTCACATATTTAAATAGGAAACATTACATAATAATACCTTGAAAAAAAACCATGGTATATCAAAACCTGGAGTGCTAAACCTATTGACCAAGTCATGTATTCTCCACTAAAATTTACTATTCTCAACCCAAAGACAAATCAAACTAGAGCCTTCACATATTTAAATACGAAACATTACATAATAATACCTTGAGAAAAAACCATAGGTTAAACCTGTTGACCAAGTCATGTATTCTCCGCTAAAATTTACTATTCTCCACCCAAAGACAAATCAAACTAGAACCTTCACATATTTAAATAGGAAACATTACATAATAATACCTTGAGAAAAAACCATGGGTTATCAAAACCTGGAGTGCTAAACCTATTGACCAAGTCATGTATTCTCTGCTAAAATTTACTACTCTCCGCCCAAAGACAAATCAAACTAGATCCTTCACATATTTAAATAGGGAACATTACATAATAATACCTTGAGAAAAAACCATGGGTTATCAAAACCTGGAGTGCTTAACCTGTTGACCAAGTCATATATTCTCCACTAAAATTTACTATTCTCCACCCAAAGACAAATAAATTGACCATATGTCCAAGTCATGTTTACCCGATCTACCCTAAGACATTGGAACCTAATCTGACTGGAGATTAGGAAAGGTTTGGTTTGATCCTTCTAGGTTCTTATAGATTTTGTGTTAAGATAGATCTAGGTTGGTTTAATTATTAATAATTAATAATAAGAGTAATTATTATAGTTAATATTTTTCGACTTATTTAATGTTTGATTGGTGCGAGGAATGTGTGCGACTTATAGTGGACACTCCACCCATCCTAGCACTATTATAATTATTATTTTTATTTTTTATTTTTTTGTAATTTGATCTAGTCAAAATGTATAAATTACATAATATAATAAGAAATTACAACATCTTGTCTTCCATTATGATCTAGGTACAATCAACATGTCACTTTTGGTGACTTTGGTCAAATCACTTGCTAATATCCCATTAAAATAAATTATTTTGACCTAAATTTTAAAATTAACCAAAACAAAGAGATAACCAGAGATACCCAAAAAAAATTGACCTAAATTTTTGGTTATTTCTCACGGATGTCCTCTAACTTCATGGTTAATTTAATAGATTGAAGAATTAATGTATAAATATCCTACTCGAGAAAAGGTAGAAGAACTATAGTATTGTAATTTCATTTTGATTACTATTAATACTATCATAACCACAATAGTAAATGTGGTTGATATACATCAATCAACATCATTTTCATATGTTGATTGGCATATAAAAGGTGGAAAATGACTTCAATAAAATTTACTAATATGGTTGTTCTAGTTTCCAGCTAACATGTGTGGGGTGGATTCGTTAACCATGGTTGCCAATGGGTGAAGAGGGTTGATGAGTTTGATATGTTGAATATTGTAACTAGATTTGGTCTTCATAAATTGTATTTGATTCAATATTTATTGTACTTGTCAAAAGAATGAATAAAAGAATTTATATTATCATTTATTTTATTATTAAAAGACTTATTAAACCATGGGTTTCATGCCTCGGTCATACTTAGATTAAGTTCCTCATTGCAGAATTCTAGGTTAGTCATTACAGATTTAAATTGACCCATTATGGGCTTTTGAATCATGAATTAGGTCAAGTATTCATCCAAATATAGTTTATGGAGCCTCACATCAAGTCAACCTTCAAGTCATCAAGTCAGCCTCAAGTCTAGTAATTCGAACCCATGAGAAGCCTATAAATACAGGGAGATCGAATTCATTTGGAGACATTTCTGAGACACTCAGAAATTCGATACCTTTTGTTGCATCAGATAAAAGTGCAAAGTGAAGGAAGATGTCTTTTGGAGTGATGTTTTGGGAAAGCAAAAGGAGTTCAAGAAAATCAAAAATTTGGTTCTACTCTCTCTCTCTTACGTGCTATATTCTGGAAGATTGAAGTTCTCCATCATTTACTGAATGAGTTGTTATATCAGGTGTTCCCAATCGTTGTTGCCAAGCGAAGAGTTGAAGTTGATTCTGTTGGATGTGTAGAAATTTGAATAATTTGTTGAATTATTCACCGAGATTATCCTGATTACACACTATTTGAGCTTCATGCATAATACATAAACTCTTCTACAATTGATCATCAATATGCGGAAATAGAAACAGTCGCATGCGCACATAAACACAATAGTCAAACACACATAAACACGGTATGTAATGGGGAAAGCTTACAGCTGAAAACCCCCAACTATCTGTATATTATAATGATAGAGAACATGTAACAATCATAGTACAATACTCCTCACAAGTACTCAGTACTATCTCCAATAGTTACACACAAACTAGCTCAGTTTTGAACAAGTCACGGGTTCAAAACTCCTCCACTGTTTGCCTGCCTCTACTGCGCAATCCAATATGAGAATGAATGAGATCCAAGTTCGAATCTCCTTGGCTTGTACTGCGCAATCATTGGCAATTCAATCACAAAAATCTCATGCACAGTATAGTCACAACTAATAGCAAACCGGCTCTTTCACCTATCTCTTCCACTGGTCTTCACTGAACTGTCCATGCACTGGTGTTAACTGATGTGTTATTTAGTTGAATAATGAGTTAATAATTAGTGAATTAATTAATAATCAATTCACACAACTCATCTCTAGTGTATTAGCCAGTTAAACTAAATACAACTAGTTCAACTAAGTTAAACCGAACATAACTCCATCAACTCCTCAATCAACTCCACCAAAACTCTGCCACATGAGTCTAACTGAAGTCAACCATGCAATAGCTCAACCAAACCCCTAGGAATAGCGTAATTCCTTTGTCAGCTGCATGGGCCACATCCGTAGCTCAAACTGAAGTGCGCCAAGAGAATAAGATAATGTTTTTAGTCCAAATATTATTAAGAGCTAATAATATTCGACTGTTCTATTTTTAGCCCGGCAGTCTAAAAATAGATTCCGACCAATGTCTAAAAATAGAGGTCCATCTATTTTTACCAACTCGACCAATCATCCATAAATAGCATCCTGCAACTCATAGACCATGATCCATATGTCTAAAAATAGACATAGTCTAAAAATAAACTTTTCGACAAAAATCACCTGTGTGGTCCCCCACCTAGTTTAGGTGATCACTTTCCAACTAGGATCAGGAAGGGTGTTTCAGGAGGCCTCCTTCACTGTTTCTTGTTGCCATTTTCAACACTCCCTCTCAACAAGAAAGGACTGTCTTTGCATGCGACATGCAACTCCATGCATTCGCACTGCAACCTTCACAAGCGCCATGCAACTCCATGCATGCGACATGCAACTCCATGCATTCGCCATGCAAACTCATGCATGCGCCATGCAAACTCATGCATGCACCATGCAACTCCATGCATGCGCCATGCACCCTTTGCATGCAACATCTCCGAAACAGAAAGGCCTCCAAAAAACTCAATCAATCTGATGCATCTATCATCAAAGTCTTCGACTTCTGCTTGGCCAATTGCACATGTCATCAAGAACCACTGCGATGTTGAACTCTTACACCCATGCACTCTGCACTTGTTGTCAACTCTGAACCGCGCTCCAGTATCCGACACTGTCACTTTGATCTGCATGCATCAATCCCACTGATCTGCTACTGCTGCGCTGTGGGCACCTCGTAGCCAGGTTCAATTCATGAGATCCACACCATCTCCATGAATCCTGCCTAGAAATCTCCACCTGGGATTACTCATGCATGTCACCCCACCTCTCACCTGGTGGTATAGCTGCATGCACTCCCTTTGCCCATCTGGCACGAAATTTCTCTGCATGAGTGGTTTCTTCCACTCCATGATCCTCTTGTGGCTGCTCCACATCTCGAGGTTCACTTTCACCCGCATGCAAAACTTTCTCCCTCTCAAGCTTTAGTTGCATGTCTTCCTTCCGCTTCCCAACAGTAGGAAGCTCCGTAGACATCCCATCTACTTCAAGTCTATAGAGATTCTTTGCCCGAATCCCAACCTTCTTGACTTGTCCCGTTGCCTTGTGCCGAAGGAAAAATTTTCCTTCACTGAAGACAACTTCATACCCTTTATCCTCTAACATTGCGACTGAGATCAAATTCTTTGTTAAACCTGGTACATGCAATACATTTTGTAAAAGAATGAGTTTACCTGACTCCCTCTAAAATTTTATGGTACCAATGCCGGTCGCATTGTATCGTCCATTTTCGCCCAACTCAACATGCATCTGGAGATTTTTCTCCACCAAGTCACTGAAAAGATTCACATCTCCCGTCATGTGAAAGGAAGCGCCACTATCAAAATACCACCCCGATCCCAATGCACTAGACACCATGCATGCGATCAATGAGAAGTCCAACTCAAATTGCGAGGCAAGAGCCTCACCAGCTGCAGCTCCAGCAGCTTGCTTGTTCTTCTTCTTTTGTGGACAATTCGTGGCGTAATGTCCATGATCGTGACAGTGAAAATACTTCACTTTGCACATGTCACGCTTTTTACCATCCGCACCGGATTGAGAAGCCTTCTCCTTGCCCTTCCCCTTCCTTGCTTTGGCAGCCAAAGCGTAGTCTTCTTCATCAGATATCTTTGATGAAGATCCATCTCTGGTATTCCGCTGGATCTCCTCTTGCATAAGATCAAACCACAGTCTTTCCCATCCTGGAAAATTTTCCCGACCATTGACACTGTCCTAATATGCATGCCAACTTTTCGGAAGCCCGAGGAGAGCCAAGCTCACCAGCTCCTCATCATCCACACTAAATCCTACACTCCCAAGCTCATCCCTGCAGTGGACAAACTTGGTCAAGTATACCGAAATAGTGTCATTCTTCTCCATATTTATTTTCCTGAGTTTATCCTTGAGCGCCAACTTCCTTTGGTCACTCTTGCTCTCGAACAATTCTGTCAACGCTTTCCACATCAAGTATGGAGAAGCCTTTCCATGCAGGTTGGATACTATGTGATCCTTCACGCCCTCCAACAGAATCCTTCGACACCTTGTTGTCTTCTTTTGCCAAGCCTCAACCAGGGCTGCATCGCTAGGCTTTGGAACTTCAGTATCTATGAACTCCTTCAGCCCATTGTCATCGAGCACCGCCTCCATCCTATCTCTCCATGCAATATAATTCGAGTTGCCTTCAAGAGCATACTCCAATCGCAATCCTTGATAAGACATTTTTACTTCGACACCAAGAAAACACTGCTGCAAATTCGAATTCCAAGCTCAAAAACTCAACTGCTTCTGGATCTGTGAGAACAAATTATTTCTAGCACAGAGATTGACTGTAGGGGCATTTACTGGATATATCACCTTTCATAGAAAGGACGGATCCAGAGGCTACCTGGCCCGTTACAGACTCTGTCTACCGAAATAATTGTAATCACTGTAATAGATCCGATGATCAATTTCGCTCTGATACCATGTAGAAATTTGAATAATTTGCTGAATTATTCACCGAGATTATCCTGATTACACACTATTTGAGCTTCATGCATAATACATAACCTCTTCTACAATTGATCATCAATATGCGGAAATAGAAACAGTCGCATGTGCACATAAACACAATAGTCAAACACACATAAACACAGTATGTAATGGGGAAAGCTTACAGCTAAAAACCCCCAACTATCTGTATATTATAATGATAGAGAACATGTAACAATCATAGTACAATACTCCTCACAAGTACTCAGTACTATCTCCAATATTTACACACAAACTAGCTCGGTTTTGAACAAGTCACGGGTTCAAAACTCCTCCACTGTTTGCCTGCCTCTACTGCGCAATCCAATATGAAAATGAATGAGATCCAAGTTCGAATCCCCTTGGCTTGTGCTGCGCAATCCTCATTGGCAATCTCAATCAATGTGTGTGCAAATCTCATGCACAGGTATAGTCACAACTGATAGTAAACTGGCTCTTTCACCTATCTCTTCCACTGGTCTCCACTAAATTGTCCATGCACTGGTGTTAACTGATGTGTTCTTTAGTTGAATAATGATTTAATAATTAGTGAATTAATTAATAATTAATTCACACCACTCATCTCTAGTGTATTAGCCAGTTAAACTAAATACAACTAGTTACACTAAGTTAAACCGAACACAACTCCATCAACTCCTCAATCAACTCCACCAAAACTCTGCCACATGAGTCTAACTGAAGTCAACCATGCAATAGCTCAACCAAACCCCTAGGAATAGCGTAATTCCTTTGTCAGCTGCATGGGCCACATCCGTAGCTCAAATTGAAGTGCGCCAATAGAATAAGATAATGTTTTTAGTCCAAATATTATTAAGAGCTAATAATATTCGATTGTTCTATTTTTAACCCAGCAGTCTAAAAATAGATTCTGCCCAATGTCTAAAAATAGAGGTCCATCTATTTTTACCAACTCGACCAATCATCCATAAATAGCATCCTGCAACTCATAGACCATGATCCATATGTCTAAAAATAGACATATTCTAAAAATAGACTTTTCGACAAAAATCACCTGTGTGGTCCCCCACCTAGTTTAGGTGATCACTTTCCAACTAGGATCAGGAAGGGTGTTTCAGGAGGCCTCCTTCACTGTTTCTTGTTGCCATTTTCAACAGGATGTTGCAGCCTTGATAAGTTTTATTGAGTCAAATTTGAACTCCTAAAATAAATATCGAAGTATTTCTGACGCAACAACACTGCTGAAAGTCAGCCCTGAGGAGAGATGGTCAAGTGTGACGTGGCTCGGTCTTCGTTTCCCTATTCTTCGGTTTATTTGTCAATTTCGGAGAAATTGATAAATAAACGTATATTCCTAACTTTCGAATGTTATGTTTATTTCCCTCCTTATACATATATCTTTGAACTTTATAACCTATGCTTTACGTGTAACCCAACGCGCTATTTAACAAATACCATGTAATAAACCTTCGGACCTCATCTTAATATTTCATACTTTGGGAACAAACATTTTAATAACGCTTTCGACCCAGCCCCACCTATGTACACGTCACAACAACCAATCAAACGCATGCACCGTACCTCCTTTAACCGCCACGCACCTTGATTATCCTCCGGGCAAGTTCAACGAGTGCCCACTGTTGCATAGCCCTTCTCCAGATCAACGAACCGTATACATTTCACTTGGCATCCAACGTCGGTCTTTAACACGTGAAGGCGCACTTTAACAAGCGGTTTTGAAACAGTGGCCCAAGCCACGTGTCCGACAGTCTATGGAATCGCTCCGTGACCGGGGAAAACCGCTTATGGCCGAAAGGTGGTGCGAAATGGTCTGAAAACCGCGCGTGGTTTTGCTACAGTGGTTGACCAAGGTTTACACAGGTTGTGCTATCCTTTGTATGCTTTTAACTCCGGACTCAACTCCGGTTAGAAGGTTCAATTAACAATGAATAAACACAATTCTTTTATACGGGAATTTCACTAATATTAACCAGGATTCTTTACATAGACCTCGCCTGCGGGTATGGTGAATTCGCAGGGTTATCCAACAAATTATGGGAATTCAAGGGCAGGGAACGGAATTATCATTTCACAATCGCTTCACAGTTAAACATTTCCTCACAATAACGACACCAGATAGCTAGATACTCAACAGAAATTGAATTCATTCAACTGGGAGCAATTGCTCAATACACAGAGTTCTATTCCAAAAATCTCTCACCACTCCTCATTTAATGTATCCGACAGAATACATTCATATACATAAACCTATGTCCTTTCGGTTCCTCTACGAGGGCCATTATGGAAATTCAAGAGCCTCCTTACAATTATTTCAAAATTAAATAAGACAGACAGACTAAACCTAACCATTTGACTTCTACAACTCTAACTACTCTAAAATGAAACGGTCTGCTGAGGTATTGACACCTAGCTATTACAATTTTGATGATTTCGAACCCTCCTAGCCACAACATGTGGACAAAACCTCCTACATTGTTGGCTAGTGTCTAATGCCCCTGCATCAGACTCCCGAGGGCAATCTTCTTCATGGGCTCCTGTCCATGAGCTCCTCCACTGATCTGCCTGTCTTCTGCAACATTCCTTCAGTCATCCAAGTGGCATCTTCTTCTGGTTTATCCTTCCATTTGATCAAGTACTGGAAGTAATCTTGTCCTCTGGTCCTTCTGAATGGTCTTCTATCCAATATCTTCTCTGGTTGCAATGGCTGTGCTGGAGGTAGTTGTTCCTTCCAATCAATCTTTTCCTTGTCTGCTGATCCTTCTTCTGCACCATCATCTTCATACTTGTACAAATCTGCACCATTAAAAATGGGAGATATTCCAACGTTAGGTGGCAATTCAATCTCATAAGAATTTGCAGAAAACTTCCTAAGTATCTTGCATGGCCCAATATTTTTGTACTTCAACTTGTTGTACTGCTTCTTTGGGAACCTCTCCTTTCTCAAGTGTGCCAAAACCAAGTCTCCTACTTCAAAATGAATTTCTTTTCTGCTCAAGTCTGCTCTGTTTTTGTATTTGATGATGTTGCCTTGTAATTGATGTTTCACTTGTTCATGTATGGCCTGGATCTCTGAAGCAAATTCCTCACCATCTGCACTCCTTAGCTCTGCTCTTCCCAGACTTCTCAACTCTGATATTCCTCTGGGGTGCATTCCATAAACAATATGAAATGGACTCTGCCCTGTGCTTCTGTTTGGTGAGTCATTATATGCATATTCCGCTTGGGGCAAAATATGATCCCACTTCTTGGGATGCTCTCCTGCAAGACTTCTCAACAAGTTTCCCAGACTCCTATTTACTACCTCAGTTTGTCCATCAGTCTGAGGATGATAAGCTGAGCTGAAACTCAATTTGGTATCAAGTTTCTTCCATAATGTCCTCCAAAAGTGACCCACAAATCTAGTGTCTCTGTCTGAAACAATGCTCTTGGGCAACCCATGTAATCTAACAACTTCTTTGAAAAACAAGTTAGCAACATGGGTGGCATCACTAGTTTTATAACATGGAATAAAATGTGCCATTTTGGAGAATCTGTCCACCACAACAAAGACTGCATCATTCCCTCTCTAAGTCTTGGGTAATCCTAGAACAAAATCCATACTCACCATGTCTTAAGGCCTGTCTGGAATAGACAAGGGAGTGTACAATCTGGCATTCTGGCTCCTTCCTTTGGCATATTGACAAATCTTGCAATTCTTCACAAACTTATTCACTTATGTTCTCATCTTGGGCCAGTAATAAAAATGACTCAGTTGCTCATAAGTCTTGTCAGTACCAAAGTGTCCAGCAAGTCATCCACTATGCTTCTCCTTGATCAAATTTTCTCTCATGGAACATTTTGGTACACATAGTTGGCCTCTTCTAAATAACAAGTCCTCCTGCAAGAAATAGTCCAGCCACTGGCTTCTATCTAATAAAACAGGGTTATTACATGCCTCAAATGCTTCTTTAAAATCAGGATCTGTTTTATACAATTCCTTGAGAAAATCAAATCCTGCAACTTCAAAATCAGTTTCTTGAACAAGCATGTGCCTCCTACTCAAAGCATCAGCTACTTTATTTGCTTGGCCACTTATATGTTTCAAAAAAAAATTAAAACTTTGGAGGTAGTCAACCCATTTAGCATGCTTATGTTTCAACTTGGGCTGTTGTACAATATACTGCAAAGCATGATTGTCAGAATACAATACAAATTCTCTGGACATCAAATAATGTCTCCATTTCTTCACTGCTTGGACAATTGCATAGAATTCCTTCTCATAAGAGGAATAATTTCTCCTGGTGTCATTCAACTTTTCACTGAAATAGGCTATAGGTCTATCATCCTGACTCAACACAGCTCCAATGGCCTCTCCACTGGCATCACATTTTACTTGAAATGGTTTAGTAAAATCAGGCAGAATCAAAACAGGTTTCTCTGTTATCTTTTGCTTCAAAAATTTAAAATTCCTTTCTGCTTCAGCAGTCCACTTAAATGGTTGTTTGCTCTTCTTTATTGTCTCAATTATGGGTGAATTGATCTTACTGAAGTTTCTTATAAACTTTCTGTAAAAACTAGCAAGTCCATGGAAACTTCTTACCTCAAAAACATTCCTGGGTGAAGGCCACTCCACAATTGCCTTAACCTTTTCTGGGTCCATCTTCAATCCTTCTGCAGAAAAAACAAAAACCAAATACACCAATTCTTCTTTCATGAATGAGCATTTATGCAGATTTATCAGCAGTTTCTCTTGGTGCAGCTTCTTCAAGACATGATTAAGATGCCTTAAATGTTCTTCTTTAGTTTTGCTGAAAACTAAATATCATCTAGATACACTATCACAAATTTACCAATGAATTCTTTCAATACTTCATTCATAAGTCTCATAAAAGTGCTTGGTGCATTTGACAACCCAAAAGGCATTACCATCCATTCATATATTCCTTCATTTGTTTTAAAGGTAGTTTTCCACTCATCACCCTCTCTTATTCTGATCTGATGGTATCCACTTTTCAAATCTATCTTTGAGAAATATTTAGCACCACTCAAACAGTCCATCAAATCCTCTATTCTGGGCAAAGGAAATCTGTACCTGATCGTCATCTTATTAATTTCTTTGGAATCAGTACACATCCTCCAGCCTCCATATTTCTTTGGGCTCAATACTGCTGGTACTGCACATGGACTCAAACTTTCTCTAATCAGTCCTTTGTCCACCAATTCCTGTACTTGTCTCCTGATTTCTTCATTTTCCTTGGGATTCATTCTGTAGGCTGCCTTATTTGGCAGATTTGAACTAGGTATAAAATCTATCTGATGGCTGATCTTTCTCACAGGTGGCAGCTCATCAGGTAAATCATCCACAACAATGTCACAATACTCATCTAACATTTCTTTGATTTCTACTGGAAAATCAAAAATCTTTGTAGAAGTAAGAACTACTTTAGGTTTGCAAAATAAAGCAAAGCTTACCTCTTCTTCTTCTATCTGCTGCAGATATTCCTTCCCGCTCAGCAACAAGGTCTTTGGATCAATCACTCTGCTGGATGGCTCTCCTTCTTCCATGGGTATCAATGTATGACGTACCCCATCCTTGAAGAACTTGTAAGTGTTCTTCTAGCCATCATGTACTGCTGCTCTGTCAAACATCCAAGGTCTAACCAGCAGTATATGACACACATCCATGGGCATTACATCACACAAAAATTGCCTGTACGTCGATTTATACTTATTTTCACACTGTTTTTTTATAACCACTGGGTGCCTTTATGCAAGCCAGGACACTCAGTAGGGAGTTGGATGCCTCAGTCCTCACCACTTCTATCACCTGGAAACTTTATGCCATGGCCGCCATCGTATCTTCGGAGTTGGCAGCATTTCCCTTTGACTTTTCATATGCTCCTAAACAAAGTCTTCCTTTGTGCAGGCTCAGTGACCTCTTTGGCTTGCTTTAACAGAACCTTATTCACCACCAAGGATTCTCCTCTTTCTGGAAGAATTTCTTCTTCAATTTCTGCCTCCTTTTCAGCCTGGGCAACAACAGCATTCCTTGGACCAGCACCCACATTCTCTGGGCATTCATAGTGCTTGTGTCCCACTTCCCGGCATCTATAACACCTCAATTCTCTACCTCTGCCTCTGTCTCTGCCTCCTCTTCCTTTTCCTCCGTAAGAACCCCTTCTGCCACTTGCATCCTCCTCTATAGGTGCATTCTGAGGTGAGCTATTGTTAGCTCCATCCCTAGGTGTAGGCTTTCTACCACCCTGACTTCCCTTCCCACCGGAAGTACCTCTCTTCTTGGCAGACTGTTTCCTCGAGAGTTTCTCCTCTACTTTCAAGGCCATCTGGTATGCCTCTTCTATTGTCTTGGGGGACAAGAGACCAATCTCATCTTGGATCTCCAGCTTGAGACCATTCACATATCTGGCAGTCTTCTCTGGTGTATCTTGAAATTACCCAGATCTTATGCTCACTCTGTAGAATTCCTCTGTGTATTCTTTTACTGTCAGCAACCTCTATCTCAGGTTCTGCATTTGTTTATACAATGTCAGCTAATAATCACTAGGTAAGAATTTACTTTTTAGTTTAGCCATCATTCTGGTCCAGCTCTTGATAGGTTGCTTGCCAACTCTCCTCCTTTCTGCCTGCACTCCATCCAACCAAAGTGTGGCATGTCCCTTCAGCTTTGTTACTGCAAACTTGACTTTCTTATCTTCACTTATTTCTTCATAATCGAAGCACTTTTTTAATTCATTTATCCAGACCACCAGCTCCTCTGGATTCAGTCCCCCTGCATAGCTTGACACTTCAATCCTGGGCTTAACTGCAAACCCCAGAATAGTCCTAAGGAGCCTCATGTCAGGAGGAATTTCAACATTTTCTTCAGCTTCTTCTGTTTCAGGTTCGCTGATGTCTCCAGGATCTCTGGTCTGTCTTCGCTCCACGGCATCCATTCTGGCCTCGACCCTCTGCAACACCTCCAACACCTTTGCGTTGGCTACAGGTCTCCTTCTGCTGGCACCTCTACCAATTCGGATTGCCATGTCAGCAAACAACTTAAACTTCCCGCTCTGATACCACTAATGACGCAACAACACTGTTGAAAGTCAGCCCTGAGGAGAGATGGTCAAGTGTGACGTGGCTCGGTCTTCGTTTCCCTATTCTTCGGTTTATTTGTCAATTTCAGAGAAATTGATAAATAAACGTATATTCCCGACTTTCGAATGTTATGTTATATTTCCCTGCTTATACATATATCTTTGAACTTTATAACCTATGTTTTACGTGTAACCCAACGCACTATTTAACAAATACCATGTAATAAACCTTCGGACCTCATATTAATATTTCATACTTTTGGAACAAACTTTATAATAACGCTTTCGACCCGGCCCCACCTATGTACATGTCACAACAACCAATCAAACGCATGCACCGTACCTGCTTTAACCGCCGCGCACCTTGATTATCCTCCGGGCAAGTTCAACGAGCGCCCACTGTTGGATATCCCTTCTCTAGATCAACGAACCGTATACATTTCACCCGGCATCCAACGTCGGTCTTTAACGTGCGAAGGCGCACTTTAACAAGCGGTTTTGAAACAGTGGCCCAAGCCACGTGTCCGACAGTCTATGGAATCGCTCCGTGACCGGGGAAAACCGCTTATGGCCGAAAGGTGGTGCGAAATGGTCCAGAAACCGCGCGTGGTTTTGCTACAGTGGTTGACCAAGGTTTACACAGGTTGTGCTATCCTTTGTATGCTTTTAACTCCGGACCCGAATCCGGTTAGAAGGTTCAATTAACAATGAATAAACACAATTCTTTTATACGGGAATTTCACTAATATTAACCAGGATTCTTTACACAGACCTCGCCTGCGAGTATGGTGAATTCGCAGGGTTATCCAACAAATTATGGGAATTCAAGGGCAGGGAACGGAATTATCATTTCACAATCGCTTCACAGTTAAACATTTCCTCACAATAACGACACCAGACAGCTAGATACTTAACAGAAATTGAATTCATTCAACTGGGAGAAATTGCTCAATACACAGAGTTCTATTCCAAAAATCTCTCACCACTCCTCCTTTAATGTATCCGAGGGAATACATTCATATACATAAAAATATGTCCTTTCAGTTCCTCTGCGAGGGTCGTTATGGAAATTCAAGAGCCTCCTTACAATTATTTCAAAATTAAATAAGACAGACGGACTAAACCTAACCATTTGACTTCTACAACTCTAACTACTCTAAAATGAAACGGTTAGTTGAGGTATTGACACCTAGCTGTTACAATTTTGATGATTTCGAACCCTCCTAGCCACAACATGTGGAAAAAACCTCTTACATTGCTGGCTAGTGTCTAATTCCCCTGCATCAATTTCCCTCAATATCAAAGTTTGAGGAGGAAGGTCGAACTTCCAGGGTGAATTAAATGCTACATAGAGATGTTATTGTTGTTGTTGCTGCCATATTGAAGAAGGATCAAAAGGAAGGCTGACTTGGTGTGGAGGAAGTACGAGTCAAGGTCTATGGTCTCAAGAATTACTATTGAAGGAAGAATTATTGAATGGGTTTTCCCAGAGAGAGGGGTTTTTCCCTGGTCGCTCGCCTACATCTAGTGTCCTTGATCTTTGTGTGTTTTCTTTGATATTTGCTTCATGAACTAAGAAGAAAGAACATAAGAAGAATATAATACGAACTAAAGTATATCACAATAAAATAATGAATAATAAGAGAATCTTTTTTCCTTTTTGATTCTCTAACATGGTATCAAATCTTTGGTGAATAAAGAAGGAAAAGGTAGTCTCAAGGACTTGATCAAGGAGGAATAAGAAGTTCATTAAAGGTAAATATTTAAGGAAATAAGTCTTCATTACTTTCAAGGAATATGTCTAGCACTATCAAGGGATATAACAAGCTTTAAGGAGCTTCAAACTATAGATCTTGGAAAAAGAGGATTGACCTCCTCCTTGAAAGAACAAGGTCATAGACTTGGTGACAGGAAAAGTGAAGAACTCGATTAAAGAATTAGGTGTTGCTGATAAGGTCAAATTTAGAGAATTGGAAATAGTAGCTATGAATTTTATGGTTGAAGGGATAATAGACAAACTTGTCCCCTTCATAGAAAACATTGACAGTGCATAGGAATGTATGATTCCTTATCAAAACTATTCACCACCAAGAATATTTTAAAGATGGAAAGCCTAAAATACGAACTAAGGACTCCTAACATGACCAAGGAGGATATTCTATTTACTTTATTTGTGAAGATAGAAATAATAAGATATGGCCTTCTTGCCATTGACGAGATGGTAACAGATAAAGAACTTGTGATCACAACCATACTAGGGTTACCACCTGCTTGGGGTGCATTTGATGTAGGTCTCAATAGCTCGAAAGAAACTCCCACCTTTGAGGAACTATGGAAAGCCTGTAGTCAAGAAGAGTTGAAAATATCAATGGTAGCCAACAATGAAGAAGTCTAAAATCCTTATGTTTCTCATCACAAGGGAAACTTCAAGAATAAAGGGACAAGGAAGAAGGTTGATATGTCCAAGATTGAATGCTATCACTGTCACAAAATTAGGTATTATATAAGTGAGTGTCCCGAAAATCCTAGAAGTAAGAAAAGAGAAAGAGAGAAAATGTGGTTGAAGAATTATCCTCTCCCAAGATAGAAAATCCCGAAGAGAATAACATAATGGACTTACATTACTAAGCCCCTTCCTCTTAGCTTTAGATATTTCATTTGTATATTTTATGTTTAGTTATAGGTTTAACATATTTTTGGAAAGACATTTTTCTTGTTTTATAAGTTTTTAGGTTTCCCTAAAAGCTTTGGAGGGAGCCCACAACAACTCCTCGAGATAAGTATCTAATTCCCTCTCAAATTAGTTTCATAAACTTATTTAAAGTTTTCATTACATTAAATACTAATAACCTGTCTACCTCTATTTCCTTAACTATGAATTAACCTACTGGATGCTCAAGAATCATGGAAGAGGGCCTCAAGGATTAAGAAATAAGCCCTCACTAGACAAAGCATTGGAATTGTTGTAACTCCTAGAGACAACCCTGAGTTGTTAAATACCAGTGCCTAGGACATATTAGAATCGGAGGGTTTAAATGTATTTATCTTGAGGCTCCTTTGAAGGTATCTTCATTGATAATTTAAGGGACTATGGTTCAGGAATGATGAGGAATCTTGGTACAATCTCATGCAAAATAATTTGTACTCGAAATGGGCTCGGGGGGCTGTATGCATCTAGGATGCTTCAAATGGGTCGAGTGCAGGACTAATGAACATATCTTTGAATATCATGCAATTATGATTTAGAGGAATCAGGTGGATAAATTCCGAAGAGATGGGCTTAGTTGTGATAAGGATCCTACCCTCTGAGAGGAAAGGTGGAAGGTGAGATATCGGCGACTACGAAGGCTCACGGAGAGAAATATTAAGGCTGCAGGCTAACTTAACACATGAGTGTTGTCTTTTCTCAACGAGAATGTATACAAATTCATGAATTAAACCATTTGCACCCATCATCTTCCACACATGAGACATTGGAAGATCAGATTATGAAATAAAAATTATTAAACAAACAGAAGATAAACACATACATATTTCCCATTAATCTAATTGGAATCCAATCGTAGACAAAGTCGTTTTATATTAGCCTTCAAAAAACAGCTCTCCTGAATATGTATTTCAGAGCTCAAAATTAGCTTTACATGAAAGACTACACAGTATGAACCCAAAATTTTCCACAAAATACATAACCCTTTCATTATGTCTGAATTTCCTACATATAGAGTTTATTCTATGGGCTCTTAGTCAAATATTGTTTCTTCGTATTCCCTTTATATACATCAAAATAAAAAATGATATGGTCCAAACTAAAGCGTACTATGAGCAACACTCTTGTAATAGAAAATAACAACAACAAGGGCGAAATTCAAATTTCACCAACTAAGCATCGTAACTAAAAAGTAAATAAAAACAAAAAAATTATAGGCCACGTGGGTCGAATCTAGGACGTCGCAGAGTAGCAAAAGTTCATGAAGTGCACGGTCACATCGGAGTGGAAGAATAACGTGAATGATGGGATGACAGAGGCATCCTCGGTTGTGAAGTGGACATGACGGGTGGATGCGCTTGCTCGTAACACCTCTGCCATATAATATCTGATGGTAAGGATGCAGAGCTGAAGAGTTCAAACAATGCCCATAGTTGAGTTAGTTCTGAATAATCAAGGTTGGCAGAGAAGAACTATTTGACCTTGAAAATTAATAGAAATTGTTACAGAGAGATGCCACCAAGGTCTCTGCCTTAAGACGGGAGGTCTTCTTTTGAGCTGAGTCAGCTCTGCATTTAATCTCGACCATCCTTTTCTCATATGTTTCCCAAGGGAGTAGCATGCCTAAAGGGTCCCAACAAGCTGACAATCTTGCCTCCACCACTTTATTCCACTCATTATCAAATGCTTCCACCCCTCTGGCAACCATCACCAAACAGCAAGTTGCTTTTTCTCGTGCATCCTATTTCTGTATCATCCTCATGATTTCCATCATTGTTCGAAAATGGTAGACCACTCCGTGCATGCCCAATTCCATAGTGGGAAGCCTGTTGATGAACTGGATGTATCCCCGTGTGATCATCACATTCTCATTTCCCTCTCTACGACCTGCATCCACTTATGCCTTGAAATCATGGATAGGATTCTTTTTTTCATTTACCAATGTGATGTATTCCCAGTGATCCTTTATTTCCTTGATAATTTCTCTCCAGATCATCTGTCTGGCCTATACTAAGGACATATTTCCTTTAAGTTGTGCCTTTAAGTCCTTCACTGATTTTTTCAAATCTTGGGATTCTCTGTGAGAAGTATCCATTTCTTTTCGCAAGGATGAGATCGTCTTTTCTTTCTCTGCCAGGAAAACCTTTTCTTCCTCTAATAATATGTGCATGGTCTAGCTTTCATCTTCTGAGACCTTCAACTCCACCAAGCCTTTGTTAAGTGCTCTGAAGGATTCTGTGGGTGCTCAAGTACTGGGAATAGGCAAGCATGATTGTCCTAAGCCTTCTGAAGCTCAGCCATTCTCTGTTTTAGCTTTTTTATATCCACGCCCTTCTAGATAAGTATCTTTGAGAGGGTTTCTTTCTCCTTCTTGACCTGAGCCAATTCTATTGTCTGAATATGCTCTGAGTCAGGAATATTTAGCTTGCGTTGTAGCTCTTGCACTTCCAGCTCTGTTTTTTGTAGCAGAGTTTGCATGGTTCCATCCTAATCTGAGCCCTTCCCCGTTATCATTTCCTTGTATTCATCTAACTGCTTTGAAAGAGCCTTTGAATTTTCCCTTTCCCTCTTTAGGGTAGCCACTGTCTTACCCAACCGACTCTGATATTTCTCCAAAGCAAGGGTGTGCTTTAATACCTCATTGTGCATCATTTCTCTAATAGCTTTATGTAGATTTAAATTTTCATCCAAAGTTATGGAAGCCATCTCGAGTATCATTTCAAGGGCCTTGTTCTTGGAACCCAGAGGCAAGAGGTGATAAGTTGAGTGCTGCACTGCGACTACCAATTGGTCATTTTCCACGTCGAGAGTTGTCAAAATCCTAGTATGGTGCTTATCACCCCTCACCTCATTACATGACATTGATAAGTTTTTTCCCAAGGCTTGGCAGTTAGATTTAGACAGGATATTATCCAACCCCTGGCCTTTGATCATCTTATTGGATTTAATCTCCATTTCATACTCTCAGATCTTTGTTATCCACTTACCCCTTTTCCCTTCACTGTCACCCTGTACCAGAATGCCTTTTACAGCAGTAGTGGGTACATAAGCCATGATGGTGGATTGTAAAATATACACCCGGAAATATTTTAAGGCTTTGACCAAGGCATATGTGTGTTTCTCCAATATGTTTTATTTTAATTCTACATCTCTAAGGACTTGACTGAAGAACGCGATAGGTTTCTCATGCCCTTCATCGTTATTTTGCAATATCACTGCGGTGATTGTGTGAGGCGATGCGAATGAAAAAATAAAGAATGGATTTTGATAGTCTGGGCCAACCAAAACTGGGGCTTATGCAAAGGCTTACTTTATCCTGACAAAGGATTCCCATGATTGGGTTGTCCACTTCACTTCACTATCCTTATTTAGCATTTATGTGATCTTTCTGATGATCTCTGCATAATTTGGTATGAACCGTCTTAAGAAATTTATCCTTCCCAAAAATACCTGCACCTCCTTCTTATTTCTCGATAGGGGAATTCCATTTATTACCTCCACCCATTTGGGATTGATCTTTACCCCTTCCTTGGTTACTATGTGTCCCAATAACTTCCCTTCTTCAAGAGAAAATAGAGACTTCTCAGGGTTTATGGATAAACCATACCTACAGCACTTATCGAAGGTTCATCGCAGGTGTTTAATGTGTTCAACATCTGTCTTGGAGAATATGGTGATGTCATCCAAATATATCACCATGGACTTGTCCTAGTCCCCAATGAAAGCGATATCCATCTCTTGCTGAAGGTAGCACCGATGTTTATGAGGTTGAAGTTCATATGGCTCTACATAAATGTTTCCTAGGGCGTGGTGAACGATGTTTTCTTCTAATCTTCTGGGAGCATCGCCACCTTATTGTATCCCGAGAACCCACCCATCATGGACATACGAGAGGATCCCACAACATTCTGGAGGATGTGATCCATTTTAGGGAGGGGGTAATTATCTTTGAGTGAAGCCCAGTTCAAATTTCAGAAATCTACACAGAGCCTGATCTCGTTGTTTTTCTTTCTTACGGGCACTAGGTTTTCTACACATCTGAATAAATTAGAGGCACGATGATATATTATTACAAAATATTCTTAACTTATTTCTCAATGGAGGGGAGGAGGAGTGGATTTATCTACCTTGACTTATGTTTATGGGGTTTGGCATCTTCCTTAAGAGGGATTTTATGCTGAATGACATCCACATCGAAATTCTTAAAATCTCGGTATGACTAGGCGTAGACATCCTTATAAGACCTGAATGATTTCAGATACTGCCCCTAATATTCCTCATGGATCCCTTTCGACAACTTTATCAACTTCAGGTCTTCATCTATCCTGATATTTAGATCCCTCATGACTCGTCGAGCATTGGCTTGCTTGAGTTCACCGGGATGTCATTCTTGTCGAAGATTCTTTCGAGTGGTACTAGATCCTTGGGGATAATGTTTCCCTTCAGCTGAAGAATCTTGTGTCCATCCATAGTTTCCTCTAAGACCTGAACAATTTCAGGTATTGCCCCTGATATTCCTCATGGATCCCTTTCAACAACTTTATTAGCTTCGGGTCTTCATCTTTCCCGATATTTAGATCCCTCACTGACTCGTCGAGCACTGGCTTGCTTAAGTTCACCGGGATGTCATTCTTATCGAAGATTATTTCCAGAGCTACTAGACCCCTAGGGATAATTTTTCCCTTCAGCTGAAGAATTTTGTTTCCATCCAGAGTTTCCTCCCACCTTGTCTCTAATTCTTCGGCTTCAGTCCCGTCTCCTGAGTCTATTACTGAACAGGAGAATTCTCCCACCATCTCCATGAAGCATTTGATCTGCTCCTCATCTTCAAAAACTTGCTAGTGTTTAATATTATATGGAATGGAAGGGCAGTACCACACCTCTATTTCGTATCTAAGTAATGGATTTTGAAGAGGGCGAAAATTACTAGCTGCCGCAGCTAGTGAATCAGCCATTTTATTTCTGTCCCTGGGCATAAACTAAATATTAAACACCAGAAAAAAAGAAAAAAAAAATCAACCAAATTCCATACTTCGTTCATATAAGCCTTAAGGCGAGGATTTTTTTCATGGCATTGTCTCCTCACTTGCCTCGCCACCAATTTTAAATCCCCAAACACCTTGAGGCTCTACATGTTCATATTCTTTGTTTCCTGCAATCCTAACAGCAGCGCTTCATACTCAGCCACATTATTTGTGGCTTCTAATTCCAACTTGAAAGAGAGGGGAATCAAGCAGCCTTCAAGAGATATTAGCCGAACACCTACCCCATTTCCTTCCCTTGAGTAAGCCCCGTCGAACTGCAAAGTCTAGATATCGTTTACTTATTCCTTCTTGATGTCAACCTGTTTTGGTGGGTAGACCTTCATTTCCTAGAGGAGCATTTCATCTTCCTCCAACATCAGGAAAGATAATTCACCTTCTTTTCCATATACTAGGGAGTTGGTCGAACCATCAGCTCGGGTGACCACTTTCACAAACCTTGACTCTCGATGCAACCTCCTCTCTTCTCCACCAAATATGAGGATAGTGACATAGGTTAAGTCAAGATTTATCGATCCTCTGATCTTGGATCCCCAGGACTTGGATAACAACATATAAAACCGTGTTGAAATGTCTACTACAACTATATCCATCACTAGACTCTTTGGAAGGATCTGTGCCAAGTTTACTACCAAGTCCTTTATCGTCCCCAAACATTTCACTCTTTTGGAGTCAAATGAATACAGGTCATACAGCCTTGTAATCTGCAACCTGAGTTGCTCCATGACAGAAAATGGTAGGAGGTTATGTGATGCCTCGGAGTCTAGCATATAGTTGTGTAACAGCAGGTCATTTATTACCAAGGTCACGTAGAACGGAGGTGTAGACGAGTCTTGCTCTTTTACATGAGGTCCAAAAACAACCATGGGTTGTTCCTCTTGGAGATTTAGGCTATCTAGAAAGGGAGTAATGTCGAGAGGATGCATGAATTGGGACACTTAGGTTTTGTATGACGGCTGCTTCAATAGCTCACTTAAGAGGACCAGGATTTTGACCTTTTCCAATTCTTTTTGGAGATTAAAGACGATTGGGCTCTTTTCCACCTAAGTTATGCCAGCATGTTCCTTAGAATGGTCAGATGAATTAAGAGGTGGGGAAGGATACTTCTCGACCTTTGGAGGGTCTGGCTCTTGGCTCATGGAGGTGGATGTAGTGGCCTTTTGGTGGACTATCTCTTCTTGTGGTTTCTTTCTCTTAACTGAAGAAAGAGGGGGTGTGTGATTCTTTGATATTGGCTCATCATTTTTTTATTGTACCCGAGTTCTCTTATGAGAGGACCTAAGGTTGTATTTATTCTGGAGCTGAGCTTGTATGAAATCTACAAACTACCTACAATAATTTTCTATGAATTTGTCTTTGGGGGGGAGCCCTTGTTCCTCTACTTCTTCTTGTAGAGTGATTTCTCCTCCTTCTTCATTAGAATAAGCCAGAAACTGATTTTCTTGAGTGTCTATAATTTATTTCTTCTTCCCTTCTACTTCTCCTTCCAAATACAGAGGGGGTTGGATATGATCTTGCTACTCCTTCCTATCATGTTGTAACAGTTGTAGAGGAGGCTTTTGATATTGAGGATTGAAACCTCGGTTGGGTATCATCTGATTTGATTGAGGCAGAGAACTCTTAGCTTCTATCTTGAGCTTCACTAGATTCTTTGAGAGGTTTTTTATTAGCTTGTTCATTTCCTCTATTTTATACTCATGTGATTCTCTTTCTTGGTTCAAGGTAGTGTATTCATCTTTATTCTTCCTTCTTGCTTCTTGAGCTGCTTTCCCCTTAAATTTGTCAGGAGAGGTAAAATTTTCTTCTACTTCCAAAGCATCAGTCTGGATTTTATCTAGATATGCAGACTTACTTTCTCTTAGTGTGAACCCAAATTCTGGTTCAAAGGCCCCAACAAAAACCACCTTAGCAGCAGCTTGGGGAGGTTTTATCTCTACGGGAAGATTATTATATAACTTGTTGAACCTTTTAATAAACGTGGTTACATCCTCGTTGTGTCTCTTCCTTAATGTGTTAAAATCTATGAGAACATAACCATGGTCCCTCTTCTCACCCCACTTTAGCATGAAGAGATTCTCCATCTCCTCTTGGGTGCGCACTGAGTTGTTGATTAATGATTTAAACTACTTCCGAACCTCGCCATCCAAGGATTTCATGAAGACCCTCAACTCCACATCCAGATTCTCTGCATTCACATTCTCAACAAAGACACATAAGTTCTCAATTTATCTCTGCGTTGGGGTGCTATCTTCCCCTATGAAAATAGGTAGGAGCTTAAGGTAGTCCTGCAGTATGTCATTTAGCAGCAGAGGAAGGGCCAATCGGGTGTACTTGTTCAAGAGGAACCTGGGCACAACCATATGAGGAGGTGGAGGTGGTAGATTATGTATTTGAGTTTGATGTGGGAAGGCGTGATGGATGATGGGTATTTGATGAGCGGAGGAGTTATTGTTGGTATTTACATCGTTCTGGAATATTGGGACTTATTTTACCTCTTTAGCCTCAAGAGTAGGATGGAAAACAAGGAAATAAGATTCAGTTGACTATGTTTCGTCCTTTAGGAATGGATTATATAGACGAGATACATCCAACGGGTATTCGAGTACTCGAGCCGTGGATTATTGACCATGTATATCATCTCTTTGAGACGAAGTGGGTGAAGCTTCAAGGGAGAAATGGGAGTATCTGTTATTAAATTCCTGAGTAAACAACCCTAAACAGGTCCTCACCCTGCCATTTTTAGCCAAGAATCTCAGACCGCATGTTGGCTAAATTGAACGGGTAAATGGTGTCGCAGAGCTTGGCTTGAGAGTCCATGAATGGGTCAAGATCGGGGGTGGGCCTAGCCTCTCGAGCTTGCAAGGTTTCGAGAGCGGTCTTCTTCATTTTTTCAACCATAATTAGACAAACACAGTAAAAGAAAACAATAGGGGGCGGACCAAATACCTGAGGTGACGAGAGCGACATGAGGAAAGAGCTGCACAGACTGCAATTTTTTTACCCGGGTGCTCAGCTTGGTAACAAATGAAAATGGTAAAAAACAATGGTCGACCGAAAAACCTAGGGGGAAATGGTCCTTTTAGGGTAAGGAAAGTGGCAAAAATTGGAGGGAGGACGTCAGCAGGGGAGACATGTGGCACAGGGTGATTGGCCGGCGACGACCGGGTGGGTGAGAGGCCACATGCACAACACGCGGTACCAGCGCCGTACCATGACTATTACCTTACCTTTTTTAACTTTGTGTTGCTTCATGTTGTGCTACGGGACGGGTGGTCCCCACTGGCATTTCGACGGGTCGAAAAGTCTTCGGCAGATTAGGACTTAAGCCCTTGGAGCCCATTTGATTGGCCAATCGGTTGGCTGAAGTCACCTATTCCTACAAGTTGGTTCTTCCTTCTCCCTCCAACCTGTCTGTCAAAAAAATTGGCACCTACGTGGTCTGTAGAGCTACACCACCATTTTCTGAACTGCGCGGTCGTCGTGGGCTGCGTGGTTAGTAGCCTGCCACCTTGACTGCACGTTTCTCCCTTGGCCACTCTGCTTCTCACTTGCCTTGCTCATGGCTTTGCGCACCATAATAACTTCGGCTTGTGCATTCACAGGCCAACAAGAATCATAAATGTTTTTCAAAGTATCAAAGGTATGTCTTGGATTATGAAGTCTTGTTATTCTCTTTGGTATATCCATTCTACATTACTAACTATTGCTATGTCTAGCTCTTCTAAATCTTAAAATATTCTTGTTTGGGATGATTCATCATCTGATGAATCTACCCACCTTATACATCTATGTTTGTTTGCATAAAAGGAACCCTAAGAAGTTCTATGAAAAAAAACCTAACCTAATGGTATGTTTTTAATGTGTGAAACCATAAACCTACTTAGGGCTATTAATAAATTTCCAATCTCATTAATATATTGATAATGTCATGTTTGGGATTTTGATATGATCATGGAATATATAGCTAATTAGGGTTGAAATGAAGTATTTTGAAATCTCAAACCTTTCAACTCTTGATAGAATAAGGGTTTTCTTTGACATGAACCAAAACCCTAGGTTTTGGTTAGGTCTACAATCAAAATCCTTGTTATGAAAAGTCCTAGGAATGTTGTGTTGTCAATCCTTTCTTTGGACAGAAACGATCCCTCTATTCCTATGGGAGGATCTAGAAACTATAGAAGACAACTGCATGCAATCCTTCCTAATTCATATTAAAAAATGCAGAGGATATATCTCCTACCTCTCTCTGATGCTAATACCCTTGATGTTGACCTTGACTCTTTGGCTTCCAAGCTCACGATCTCCTCTTTGCTGGTGTAGATCAGTGCCTGCAAGAAAGACCAAGTGGGGACAACAAAACTATGCAAAGAATAACATTTTCTAATGCAAATGATGTAACATATTAAGGATCATTACAATAAATGGAAAATAATTGACACATTTATGGAAAGAAAATATATATTGTATTATAAATAGATGGAAAAGGGAGAATTAACCCCAATGAAGCCTTGATGTTGGAAGCCTCCTTCAAGTGAGATTATAAGTCCAAGCCTTATCCTTCGAAAACATTTTCCTTTGCAAATTTGCATAAATTAGGCATAATTGGGTAAAACTATCTAGTTGACTCTCTAATGTCCAACCTCACTAACCATTAGTGGATAGTGGGAAATTGATTTAAAGGGAAGGAGAGGGAGTTGAGGATCCATGGAAAGAGGGAGGAGTTCCATATCTCAAGGGATAGCTCCATGGAAGGAGGATCTAGGGTCAGGAATGGGAGGTCTCGTTCCAATCATCAACAACCTGAAACCATGTTGTCATTCTCGAGCCTTCTAGTAAGAGAAGCTTCTCCATTTTGGAAAAAAAATTCTTGAAGAGGACCAGCGTGGATTTACCTTATAAAATTCGCACCAACAACGCTATACATGCATAAATACAAAGTTCACTAGCATGATACATTAGCAATGGGAAACGCGTTGGCCTTGCAAAACAAGGTTTTTGACAAGCTCTTCAGAATATTTTCAAGGCAAGTTTTCTTCCTTTTCTTCAGGGATTTTTTAAATATATGTCATAGTGAATACATCATTTGCGAAAACTTTCATTACTTCGCGACACTTGTGGCATCGACAACAAAGTGTGACACTTCGGGATATGAGACTGGGAGTGTGACAAAATATTGTATAACATATGCCCCCTAAAGCATGAAGTCAAAATGGGAAGTGATGGTTGAAGTGCTTTATAAGAAAAGGAAAGTAATTAGATAACCACCATCAGGAGACCTAAACATCAAACATAATACAATATATCTGACATCTCTAATGTAAGTATGCTTAAAGTGTAAGAATATAACAATACATGGATCCATGGCATGGACGCAACCATCTGTATAGAAAGGATCATGTTTACAATCATGAATACTTAATAACTCCACATAGCCTAGATTTATCAAATGAAACCCAAGGTCTTCATCTTCGTCTCGATCCAACCAAAGTGAAAATATCACCATGTGAATAGATGGGTTGAATTCGAACATGGAAGAAATCACCTGATTACCAATCGACGATGTAAACTATTAAAAGACACGAGAGAAACCACTAATGATGAAAATTTCTCTCAAGGTACAACAACATAATCCACGTGGGAATAATGAAGCTGAAGTCGAGCACTTGCAGATTCATTCAATCGAAGGCCAGTGATGTGAACCTATCGTCGAATGTGAAGAAATTTCCATTGAGGTATGAAAGCTCCAAGGTACTGAAAGGAAGTTTATAGATCATCTTCCTTGATAATGGGTTGGATTTGACAGGAAGTGATCTATCGAAGGAGGACCATAATGTTTCCCACATCATTGACAAGAAACATAGGATTTTGCAAAGTCGGCAAGATTGATTCAGTATTGATACATAAAAATTCAAACAGGGTATAAGTGGTCTGAATTTGTTGGTAGGACTTCTCTTGAACATATTGCTGACACGACTCTGGAATTTGGTAGCACTTGACTCAAAATAGGATCAGAGGTCATGGTGAAAATATATAATCAAATGAGAGGAAAATGTATTTCCTAAACCTAGTAAGACAAGTGACAAAGTTAGGATGTTCCAAACTCGACACAAGATACAGATAAGTGTCATGTTCAAGAGCGACATATTTCCTTTCACACAAAATACAGGATATATGTTTCCTTCCATTTTCCCACACTATTTCTAGTGAGTACCTTTTTATTTTTAATCTCAATCTTGAAGAGGATACCATTCTTTGCATTGTTGTCATTGTTGTGGAAATATTCAAGTTTTCAATTGATAAATCTCAAACAAAAAGGTTTAATGGGGGAGCACATTGAAGACTTCCAAAAATTGAATATAAGGGTAACTGATATTCCAGAGGAACACAGGATTGATCTCTTCATAGGTACTTTAAAGGATAACATCCAACATGAAGTTCGTGTTTTGGAACCTGATTCATTAGAGAAGACATTCAGGTTGGCAAGAAAATTTGAATGTAAAATTATGGCGACAAGGAAGCCTACCACTCACTTCTATAAAGAGGGAAGTATTGCTACTCCTAGATTTCCACAACCTACAAGGTTGACACCACAACAATTTGAAGAAAAAAGAGCAAAATGGCTTTGCTACAGTTGTGATAGAAAATACACTAAAGGTCATAAGTGTGCTGAGAAGAAATTATTTTACATAGATTGTGAAGAAGAAGAAGAAAATGAACAAGAAGAGGAAATACACCAAGAACCAACCCAAGAAGCGGAAGAAATGAGTCTGACTATATCGTGTAATGCATTGGCAGGAATTACCACTCCTCAAACTCTCAATATAGAAGGACATATCAAGAAGAAAAAGGTAATAGTGTTGATTGATTCAGGTAGCACCCATAATTTTATTCATTGTAAGGTAGCCAAGGAATTGAATTGTTTCCTACCACGACTTCATAATGTCAAGTGATGGTTGCAAATGGAGGAACTATAAATTGTAAGAGAAAAATGCCATATCTATCAAGCTAACCATGGGGAATATGTATTGAATAGTCCAATTGTTTCCATTCCTATGGGAGGTCTTGATGTTGTCTGCTGGGAGTGCAAATGGTTACAATCTTTGGGGACGGTAGCTTTTAATTTTCAAGAACTTTTTCTTTAGTTTTTCGGAGGGAAGGAAGTTGAATTACGGGGTATTGCAAGGAAGCCGGGAAAGATAATAAGCTCTAATGTCATGACAAAACTTCTAAAGAAATAACAACGAGGCATAATTGCACAATTATGCTCACTAGAAGTTCCAACATCAAAATCATCTATTTCTGCAGATCTCCAAAAAGTCTTGGACAATCATTCCAAGGTTTTTGAAACTCCAAAAGGACTCCCACCTATTCGTGATCATGATCATGCTATTCATTTGATTTTTAGGAAGTGTGGTTCCTCCAAACATCGGAGCTTTATAGATATCCTTATGTCCAAAAGAGGCGGTATAATTTAACCTAGTCAAAGTTCTTTCTCTGCTCCTATAGTATTAGTACACAAGAAGGATGGATCATGGTGCATGTGTCCAGATTATAGGGAGCTCAATCAGCTCACCATTAAAGATAAATTTCCCATTCACCTTGATTGATGAATTATTGGATGAATTACATGGAGCAATTTATTTTACCAAGTTGGATCTTCGTTCAGAATATCATCAAATTAGAATGAAGACTGAAGATACTCTAAAAACAGCATTTAGAACTCATTAGGGTCATTATGAATTTTTGGTCATGCCTTTTGGCCTTACCAATGCACCTTCTACATTTCAGGGGTTGATGAATTCCATTTTCAAACCCTTCCTTAGAAAATTTGTGTTAGTATTTTTTGATGATATACTAATCTACAGCAGGTCTTGGAAGGATCATGTTCAACATGTTGACAGGGTGCTCAAACTATTGCAGGAGAAACAATTATATGCAAAATCATCCAAATGTTTCTTTGGAGTACAAGAGGTGGAATATCCGGGTCATATTGTATCTCACAAGGGTGTTAAGGTAGACCCTAACAAATTTAAAGCCATTAAGGAATGGAAAGTCTCCACAACCATAAAGCAGTTGCGAAGATTTCTCGGGTTAACAGGGTATTATCAAAATTTTGTTAAGAATTATGGGAGAATAGCGGCACCTCTAACAACATTATTGAAGAAAGATGCATTTTCATGGACTCATGAAGAAAATAAGGCTTTGAACATCTTAAAGAGGCAATGTGCCTAGCACCAGTCTTAGCTACTCCAGACTTCACAAAAACCTTTATTGTGGAATGTGATGCTTTTGGAAATGGACTTGGTGTTGTTTTAATGCAAGAAGGAAGACCCATTACTTTTCAAAGTTTTCCAATCAAAGGAAAGTATTTACATAAAGCTATTTATGAGAAGGAAATATTGGAAATACTACATGCACTAAATAAATGGAACCTTACCTAATGGGAAGGCACTTCAAGGTAAAAAATGATCAGGATAGTCTTAAACACTTTTTGGAACAAACACTATCTTGCATTAAAAATGTTGGGTTATGACTTTGAAACTAATCTACAAAAAAGACTTAATGTTGTTGGAGATGCATATAGAAAAGACAGAAGATGTGGAAGCATTTCTTTGAGCCATTTCTATTATGCAACTAGATTGGATAACCGAAGCAAGGGATGAATGGAATAAGGATGAAGAAGTGTGGACCCTCATTCAAAAGTTTCCGCAAGATCCTAGTACATCTGATACATTCAGTTGGAAAAATGATTCCGTATGTTATAAAGATCGCTTGTATCTTTATAAGAATTCCCAACTAAAACACAATATTCTTTTGGAATTGCACACTTCTCCTTTAGGAGGACACTCAAGATTTTTAAAAACTTACCACAGGGTGAAGAAAGATTTTTTTTGGGATGGCCTTAAATCTGATATTCAAAATTTTGTGGCGAAATGTTTGTTTTTCCACCAGAATAAAGTTGAGACAATTAAGACCCTGAGTCTTCTACGGCCTTTATCCATTCCAAGTCAACGTTGGGAGGAGATTTCAATGGATTTTATCACAGGTTGACCTAAGTCCGAAGGAAAGAGTGTCATCATGGTGGTCGTTGATAGACTTACCAAGTATGCACACTTTTGTGCATTATCTCATCCATTTAAATCAAGTATAATTGCTACTACATTTATGGACACAATTCAAAAGCTACATGGAAACCCAAGGGTTATTGTAGTGACAGTCATTTTCTTTGAAATTTTTGGACGGAGTTATTTTCTTGTTTGGGTACTCAATTGACTCATAGCTCATCTTATCATCCTCAATCTGATGGTCAAGGCGAGATAGTAAATAAATGTATGCAAGGATATCTTCGTTGTTTTGTATCGATAAACAAACACAATGGGTCGAGTCGTTACCTCTCCTTTGAATGGTGGAATAACACTTCCTTCCACTCTGCCGACAAAAATGACCCCATTGCTGGCACTTTATGGATATCATCCACAGTCCATCACATCATATTTAAGAGAAAATTATAATGTTCAAGAAGTGGAATATCACATCGAGCATCAAAAACAAGATCTCCAACTCTTAAAGGATAACCTAAATTTGGCACAAAATCGAATGAAAAAACAGGAAGATCAACACCGTAGTGAGACAAGTTTTGATGTAGGAGACTCAGTATTTTTATAGTTACAACCATACAAATAAATTTCCCTCAAGCAAGCTAAGAAGGATAATAAATTATTGCCAAAGTACTATGGTCCTTACAATTTGTTGCAAAAGATTGGTACTATGGCATACAAATTGGAGCTTCCTACTTCTTCACGAGTGCATCCAGTTTTCCATGTTTCATGCTTAAAGAAGGTTATAGGTGAAAATCTTCCGGTTCAAACAATATTGCCAGAACTTGATGAGGAAGGAAAAATCATATTGGAACCTTAAGCAGTCATGGAAACAAGAACTTGACAGCTACGGAATCGATCAATTTCAGAGTATCTCATCAAGTGGAAGAACTTACCCACTGAAGATTCTACATGGGAGGATGAGAATTTTATACAAAAGAACCCAGAGCTACTCAAGTGTTGAGGACAACACTTTTTTGAAGGAGAGGGAGGGCATGTTAAGTCCCTATATTGATAGTGTAGTCACTTATTATGTTAGTGTATCCCCCCTTATTGTTATTGTTGTACCCCAATAAACCCCATATTGTTATTATTGTGCCCTTACATTATTATTGTTAGGTCGGCTAGGATTACATTATGGCCCCATGGACTCCTATATATAGAAAGGAGGTTTTTTAATTTGTATCATCCAAGAATTCTTCATTCATGTAATGTAATGGAGGTTGCCCCCTCAAAGTGTCTTATTTCTAAGGCATTTATATCTCTTTTCTTCTATTTTTGGAGTTGGTTTCACAACCATAAATCATATAAGTCCCAATTTGAGAGCCTATGAGAGAGCTCAGTATGCCTGATGGGATAGGGAAAGGGAGGCAGAGGATCTTGTTCGAATCTGACCAAAACAAAGAAGAACCAAAGGGGTTAAACAAATACACTAATGCACAATTCACCACCGGATAATATTCAAACCAGAGAAGAGAATAACTTAGACATTAATGACTAATATTCCTAATTTCACCAAGCCACTAAAATATAGAGTCGACCCATGCATGGTCCACATTTTTGGTTTCTTCTAAAGAGGATCCCAAACGAGAAAATCACTTGACTAAAATGGATCCACTTATGGTGACAACTCTATCAAACTCGATGGAATTACAGAACCACCTAGAATGAAGGAAAATAGATTCCTTATTAATATACCTCTATTAATATTGTTGCAGAACCACATGGGGCAAGGGAAAGCAAAGACCACAACTCCTGTGAAGGAGAGGAGCAGAAGATAACCAGGAGGGTCAAGAGAGAAGAACATTCATAAAGGATGGCAAGACAAATAAATGGAAGGGTTAGGATCTGCCATATCTCTAACATTGATTATACATCCTTCCCATGCAAGACCAATCTCATCATTATTTAAAATCCATAGAATAAGTTGCTTAGATCCATCAATATCAGGGGTGGAGGATTTGGGCTAGGAGCCATCTATAGTACTTCCCAGCATTGAACTTGGAGAATTATAATGGCATCCCATGATTAAGAGTTTAACGTTGTAGATGCAATGACATCTACCTTCAAGGCCTTTGAGACTTTGGTTTTAATGTTTCTAGGATCCAAAGTAGATTCATATTGGGGCAGGTCAAGGAGGAGAAATTGGTACAAGGCATAGACATAACTAACTATGGGATGTGGAATGAATCCTTGTTTTCATTGATATTTGTCTTCCCTTTATAAAAAAGGAGGGCTAAATTTTCTTGATCATCAACCTCGGAGTTCTAGTTTAGAGGATGTGAAAGACAGAGAACGTGGAAAATATTTTGAGAGCAAATTTTCTTCTTTTAAAACGAAGATGAAGGAGATGTTCTTGAGGTTAAGTTTCACTAATAAAATGTTGGATAGTGAGCATCGATAAGTTCTAACGCTCCCTATTCAGGAGTTATATTTAGTCCCAAAAGAAGACCATACATCCAACTTTATTATTGGTTTTCTTTCCTAAACCCCATGAGTATTTGACTACAATTTTTCCATCAAGATTACTGAGAATCACACCCCCTCCTGCCACCCCTAGTTTATTATAAACGTCAAATATTAAATATTGTTATTTTTATTAATTAAATTTAAATACCAAATTATGAAATATAATGATTATGAATATTAATCATCATCATTTAAATTCCTTTTAATATGATATATATATTATAAATTTTGTTACAGATAAAATTTCATTCATAAAAAATAAAATCTCACCATAACAAATTGAATTGAGGATACGTATATATACAGAGAGAGAGAGCACTTCAACATCTCCTCTATAATGTATGTATTGTGAATGGAGGTGAAATTATTATTATTTTTTAAATATGATTTTAGATATATTTCCTTATTGTTCCACTACAACATCTCTCACATAATAGGTTTTTGAGCACCTCATAAATTGACCACGTAAATAAAACTAGACACTTTAGTTGGACTTCCACCGAAGGAAAATATTTAAATTCCACATGTGTTTTTTCTTTTGTAAATTCTAGTTTATATTTTTCTTTTTTGTGTGGTAAATACCCAAAGGGGATTTGAACTGGTAACCTTTATAAAGTTTATTTTATATTGATCATTCATGAAATCTTACAATAACATCAATAGTCACATATTCTTGCCATTTTGGAAACCAGAAAATTGGCAGAAGAAGAGGATTTGAGAACCTACAAAAAAATATTGTGGTTGCACTAAGATATCCAAATAAAAGATATGTTGTAAAGGCATGATATCTACAAAAAAATGAGTTAGATATAGCATGCATGTAGCCATGTTTCATAAACAAAATATAGTTCTGAGGCATGGAAAAATAAAAACTCAGGATGTATATAGGTAATAAAGTCAATGTAAAAGCATCAATTGGGGTTGTTGGAGTGTTGGGGGAGACAAATCCCTTTCCTCAAAGGAGAATTCCTTGAATTTATCCAAAACACATGGCTAAGTCTTGATACTCCATGTATTGGTATTTATGATTTGTGATGAGGTTGTTGATTTATAGGGACATATCATGATGAACTTCACGAGTCTTCATTAAAGCCTATCCCAAGAATGTTTTTATATGTAAATAGAGTTCTACCATGAAACTATATTAGTTATACCAACTACAAGTATGCCTTGGATTTGGGAGACACTCAACAATATAATCCAAAATATCTATGTCAATGAAATCGTTCATTTTTTCCATGGAAATAAATGAAGCTGTATTCAATTTAATTTGAGTTATTTTTGGAGTGAGAACTCTGAATTCTCTAGAAGCGGAGAAGGCTCTGAAAAAACTCAAATGCTTCTAGTACCACGACCTGAGGAGACCCTATGGCAACACATTCTTTTGCAAGGCATATTGTGAGACTAGTGGGGAGTTATAGGTGGGGCAAGGCTGATTTGAAGAGATAAGTATCAAGGGGGAGGGGTGTAAATGACACAGCAAAGCTACAATGAGTGATGTTGCAATAGGTATCCAATAAAGAATCACAGGGGAGAGATATATAGGATGCTTAGAGACATAGAAATATGTCAAGAAATTATAGGAGGACATTTGTGTGAGGTGGAAAGGGAGGTGCACGAGGGTGTAGATAAGTGAGGGGACTAGGGATATGCAATGTGGATAAGGTGAGCCCGTAGATTGTACTCAGGTGGTAACAAACTGTGAATGTGGTAGTCCATAGGAACAAGGCCCATAAATATTTCTTTTGTTGGATCCTAAAAAGTGGGCATGTGTTCATGAAGAAATTGTTGAGGAATACAGAAATTTTCAGTACCTCATGCTATGGATAGAATACCCAATGAGACCACAACGGTTCTACTCAATGAAACTATAACATATCACGTGCATTCGTGTCCTACTACACAATACCCTTAATTTGACTACATATTGGAAAATACCTCTAAAAATGACATTATTTAACGTCATACCAATATGAACCCAATACACCTTCCCAATTTAAAAAACCCCTACTTTCACTAGATATTGTAGGTATATTTTTTTTCATTAACATTTTTTATACCCCTCTATATTTTTTCTTTAAGTTTGAGCTCCATTTTTTATATCCGCCAATATAAAAACCCTTTACCCCAAATTATATGCTTAATATATTATGTCATTTTCTCCTCAATATATATGTCCAATATGAATGCAAGTGGTATGGCATTTCTCCCCCAATTAATCCCCAATGAATGAGACACCACTTGAGAAATGAAACCTACGCTAGAAATCACTATCTGAGGGATGCAATCTATGCTAGGAATCAAATTAATTATAGGAATTGTGAGGTATAAAATGGGCCTACTCATGAGTATCATTTCTAGGGCCTTGTACTTGGAACCCAGAGGCAAGAGGTGAGAAGTTGAGTGTTGCACTGCAACTACCAGTTAGTCATTTTCTGCGTCGAGAGTTCTTAAAAGCCTAGTATGGTGCTTATCTACATATTGAGATAGTTATGCCTTTAACCTCCCCATGGCCGATAGGTTATTTTCTTCAATCTTTCCCCCTAATGGCTAGTCCATTCCTAATCCAGTATCCCTTTCCGAAGGACCCTACCTCGGGGTGACTATTTGTGACTACTCTAAAGGTGCCTTCGAGGAGGCAGTATCTAAATAAACTCGGAACCCCGGCTTATATTTACCTTGGTCAATATACTCAGGGGCCACCACGTCAGGTTGCTCCATGACCTGTCCTTCATGTCCTTCGGTTGGTTTCTTTTTGCTAACGTGGCCCTCCTCTTCCACTTCCATAAAATCTTGTACCATTCGGTAACTTTCTTTTCCTAAACCTCCACCTCGTTTTTCTAGAAATATGACTGTAGGTACAAAGACGATCTAGGTGGATATTGGTGGCCACCCACCTATTCCACCTATACCTCCAGTTGTTTTCATCATTTTCCTTATTTATAGCAGCATTTACTATTTTTAGCATTTTTTCGGGTCCTAAACTTCCGAAGCAGTTTTGACCCCCTAAACAGTGTTTTTTGAGGTCCACAGCAGGCACATAGTCATAGGAACGAGCACGTCTACGAGCCTGCAACAAAAACTATCGGAAATGACTCCCTTAGGGTCATAACACCATACATCTCCTTGTAGGAAATTCATCTTCTACAGCAGCCCCTTTGCTAGAGGAAGTGCATGCCATTAGTTGATGGTAAAAAACCCTATTACACTCAGGAACTTTCAAATATATCCCTTCTTCATAGGCACAAAATGAGTTTGGTTTGCGCTTAGGACTTGCCTGATGAACTCAAGGGTAAAAATTCTCATGGGCATTGTTAACACTGGAAAATCGTACAGCAGAAAATGACATTAATTAATGTCAGGCAGAAGGATTTACAGGACTGAAAGACATTAAAATCTGGAAAGTATTTAAAAATATCAAAGGTCTGAGGAGAAATCAAATTTGAGAAATTCATAAATGCTTTTGCGCGCATTATCCTTCGTGAAAAGCGCTTTTGTGTGCTTCTTGACCCGACATGCGCGCAATATTGGGAGTGGCGGAATGTCACTTTCCGGGACCACACAAGCACACTCCAGGTCAGTGATTTCACTTGAAGCCGCCTAAGGACAGCCACCAACACCTCCTTAGACATCAAGGGAGCACACAAAAAAATATTTGTGGCACAAAATGGAATCATCCCACTCTCTTGGGTCACCATCCACAATGTACCAAGAGAGGGAAGGAGGATTTGAATTCTCCTATATAAGGCCACCTTGAGATGAAGAACTTGTGAACACATTGTTATGTTGGCCAGAATTCCTTAAGAAATACCAATAGTGTGTGATCTGGAGTTGAAGATAGAGGGGACTCAATTTTTGGCCATCCAACAAGTTCAGTCCATCACAATAGAGAGAGAGGGAGACTTTGTATCGAGGCAAGCTTGGGGTAAAAGCATCCTTACATCGGGACTTAGAACCCATGTTCTAGGGGCCCTTTGGCAGGAGGGTAAAATTTCACTCTTATTTTCCTACCAGCGCTCAATAAGAGGGGCCAAGAGCCATTGTTTGAATTTTTATTTCTATTTGACTCTTTTTAGAGCTCGTGTTTATTTGTTTTAGTTTTTAGTTTAGTTTTAGCTTATGTATGCATGCTATCTCACTATCTAGTATGCTTATGATTCTAGCTTGTTCCACTGACTTTCTTGACTCCACTTCCTTTTTTGTCTGTTATTAGTAACTTAAGTGGGTACAACACACCCCTTAAGTTGGTGTGATTTCATACATACGTGTACCAAACACACTCAAATAGGATTGGAAACTCCACTATCGTTTATTACCAAGTTTATGTGGTTGTGCCTTTTTTTTGCCTCCTACCTGCATGCATGCTGACCATATAGTCATGGAGTTGAATTTCCCTTAATTTCTCTTGCAGTCCCTAGTTCATCCCAAGTGATAGGCGAAATGAGAACAACTCCAAAAAATATTTTGCGAGAATTTGCACGCTTTTCTTTCCCACAGAGACGCGCCTGGGGCCGTGCGTTCGGGGACTGACTTGCGGACATTGCGCATGTTTCGGCCTTTTGCGCAGAAAAGCGAGAAAAGAGAAAATTATCCCTTATTTCTATCTTTTCATGCTTGTAAAGTGATTGTGACCCTTAATACACACACGTACTGGTTGTGGTACCTGACTTGCAGCTCACTCTTAGGCTTTGTTTTTTGTAGGCTTAGTGTCAATTTTATTTCGAGTTGATTTTTGCAAAGTTCACACATAGTTTAAGTAGGGGGAATAACTTGCATTCCGAAAAAGAAAAGAAAATTGTTTTGCAAATTTTGGTACGAACACACCTAGATAACTAGCCAAAGTAAGTGGCCCAAGACCACGCATGCATAGCTAGTTTCTTTTTCTAGTGTAAAAGTTATTAGTTTAGTTAAATTTTTGCACTAGGATTTTTGGGACTAGGATTGAATTTTTTATAGAAGAGAAAGTAATCTCTGCTACCTTTACACCTTCTGGTGATCCTAGGTAAGCATATGAACACTCCATATTCACAACTCACCATCTCCCTATAGTTGATCACATAGATTAACTAGGAAAAATAGAAAGCGGCCCATATCCTTGCATGTTTTTCTTTTGATCAAGGAACAATACAACATATTTTAATAGGGGATACTGAAAATGATCATCATATATCCACACATTCAAACTATGTGCATGTCCACTTTATTCTCACACACATTCACTCACTAAGAAAATAAAAGACACCTAAAACTAACATAACCTAACTCACTAAATTCTCCCCATAGGGGCCACAAAAGAATTTATAGCTTAAGTTAGTATCAAGGGGGTAGGCATCCAATAAGCCACCTTGATCATTATTCATCTTGAAACATAGAAGTTGACTATTTAGGGAGCTTCAAATCCACCTATTAGCCCACGGAAAAGAAAACATGGGCATGGTAGATACCTGTTTCACAGAGGGTTAGGCTTAGGCGCAGTGCATGCGATATCAGTTGGGGCTACCCAACCCAGATGATACTCGGTACTGTTAGCTGACTTATCAAGAAGCCCAAGACTCGAACACTCACGTGGGACAGTGTTACTTAGTGACCAAAACTAGGGCATCCTTTCCCCATAGGTGATGGTGCAGGCAAGCGCCAGACCCTCTACCCTTACCTTGGTGGATTCTTCGACTGACTAGGGGCGTCGCCAGCTCTTACGAGATGTTGTGCCAGCACTTGCAATATATCTTCTTAAGGCCCAATCACATTTGAGTGTGTGAGGATGAATAGGTCTTCTAGGATTTTGAGTATCATACGCAAACAAAAAAAACCACTTTTTTGATTGCTTGATCACATAGATTAATTTAAAGGGAAAATTTATTTTATTTTCGCTTTGTTTTATGTATGTGACTAGAATTTTGCTTTGATCATAGACTCTATCCTCTCAAATTTTTCCAAAACCAAACCTAGTCAACACCAGAACAGACCCAACAGGACCTCGTCGATCTAGGCATTTTTTGGACCTCCCCCATTACCGGGAGGGGTTCCAGGTCTTTCATCTTTTAGGCATCAAAGACATGTTGCCACCATTATTGGTTCATCCTTTATTGGGGCATCCTTAGTTGGGAACCCTAGTTGGTCTCCCAACACCACACCACACAGCACTCTTCCCACAACCCCTAGGGGGCAATGGAGTGTGTCCCATTTGGGAAGCCAGCTGAATACATAGTAGGGTACGTCATAGACCAACCCTCTTCCTAGCCAGAACTTTGTGTTTTCACACACCACAATGGCGTCAACCTCCCAGTCACCTTTCTTAGCTTCATTGAATCTGCCTGATTTAACCAAGCTAATGAATGACCCTATCACACACAACCCTACATGGCCTCCCATGCCCACGAATCTCCCTTCGGATATTCCAAAGTTCAAAGGAAAGCAAGTGCAAGACCCAGGTAATTTTGTCATGACCTTCCACCTATGGTGCTCATCGAATAGTATCATCGACAACACTATCCTATTGAGACTATTTCAACGCACTCTGACAGGAGTAGCTATGAAATGGTACATGGAACAACCCTTTGCTTCACATGGAACCTTTTGTGCCCTCGCCACTGCGTTCCTAACATATTTTCAGTTACCCATTCACCATGATTCCGAAATGTAATTACTGACACATTTTAGACAAACCCCCACAATCCATATCTCAGACCATCTCCATGAATGGAGGCAGCATCGTAGTTTATGTAAAGCTAAACTCGATGATCGGGTCCTTTTAGATTTGTTCCTAAAAACTCTTACGGTGGATATTTCAAAGGATGTGGCGCAACAAAACCCCACATCCGAAGAGGATGCCATCAGCAAAGCCCAGAAGCTTGAGTTGATTTATACGCAGTTAAGATACCTTTACAATATCCTACCTAACGCCCCGTGCCTGCAAACTTATCAAGAAATTCTAGGCGCGTTGAACTCTGCAAATTGACTAATTGGGTCATTGACCCAAGGTTACCTAGGCAACAGTAGTAAAATCCTTGGTTACACATGCAGTTCTACCCAGAACGTACCTCAACCCGGTTTTCAAAGTCATCATATGCCTCAGCAAAATTTGACCAATAGGGCGCAAGCATATTGTCACTAGGGAGGACCAACACCCCTCGCTCGGGGGACCAATGCTTAGAGAGAAACAACGACGGAAGAGCTCCTCCAACATCTGGGGTCCTGAGAGCAGGACCATGTTCGCCTGGGTCCCCGACCTGTGAAGACACCGCTGCTAGAAAAAACCAAAAAACAAGCCAAAAGGGAACCATTGATAGGGGGGCAACAACCAACAACACCCACCGCAATCTGAGGCTGGAGGGCACTCCAACTAAAATCAGAACCAAGAGTAAAGCAATGCCCAACAGTAGAGGAAAAGGTCACCTCTTCGAACAAACCATTCTTGTTCAATATGTGGTGAGGACGGCCACTATACTCACCACTGTCCAAATCTCCTTGAGCTAAAGAAGCTACAAAGTAACTGAGGACAAGGAGGATTTTCCCAACAACTAGCTGTGATGCAAGAACCTTTCCCCCATCAAGGGATGATTAGCACTCAGAAGCAAAACCCAAACGACTTTGGGAAAAGCAACAATGAAATCTACATGACTGGCGAAGAGATGTTTTTCTAAACACGGAATCATAATTACGACACCTCGCTAGACACCAATGTGTCAAGGGCAAGTACCAGCACACCAACTACACCTTTGACCATTTCAAAGATGCCTATAGACCCATTGCCAAAAATGGCGAAGGGACCCAATAGGTGAGCAAGAAACTACTCTAAAGTAGCCCATAATTATAGTATCATGGACGATTTAGCACAATCTCCTGCTTCTATGTTAGCTGTGGAAGTATTGTAGTCATGCCCAAAACAATGGAAAGCCCTACTTTCCGCGTTAGGCATTATTGACCTTGCCGATACATGCCTAATGGCTTTTGACTTAAACAAAGCCACCCCCAGGCTTCCTTCCATGGTCGCTTCCAGATACTAGTATCGGTCCAGAATATCACAATTAACCGATGTGTCATAGACAAGGGTGCATCCATGTGCATAATGTCCAAAAATGTTTGGCAGAAGTTAGGGTCTCCTAAGCTAAAACCCTTAGTCATCACACTTAGAGCATACGGCGGTTGTCCTTCAACCCCGGTTTGCCTCTACCAGAACATCCCGGTATGCTTAGCTGGAAAGATGGTCCACATATACATTGAATTCTTGGACACTCACTTGGACTACAATATACTCCTTGGGCGAAGTTATATGTACACCATGTCTGCCATAGCCTCCTCCATCTTTCGCATCATGATGTTCCCCCATGAGGACTGCATCATTATTATAGACCAAATGACGCATAGCGAGAAACGACCCCTAACAAACACTGATGTAATTCTACCTTATGTGGATACATCCTCAGATGCTCTCTCACAATACATCCATTCTAGGGTCATTCCTATGATATCCTCCCATTATCCGTGAGTCATCAGCTAATGACACAGGGTCTCCAGTGTGCATGATGTCTACATCAAGCATATAAGCTAGTGAGGACATGGACACAAGCAGTAATGGCACCAAGTCATCGACCATGACAGCCTCTCTAGCCTACGCCACTTCCCAAACCCCTTTCCTCTACCCCCCAGTTGGTTTTGCCTGCCAACAGGTTTTGGCAATAGTGGTGTTAGTAAATATATCGTTTCCTATACCCATTTGGTATCTCATCCCCCCTATAGGGAAAGGAGTGACACACATCACTTCTACAGGGTTAGAGCCCCTCAGGCCCAAGGAGGCCCCACCTGTCCAAGAAATAGTTGAAACCACCCCTACAAAGGAAATCTCCATTGCAAAATCGGTGATCACAACTAACAAAACTAAGAAAAGAGGGAAGAATATGGAAACTCCCGCCATACAATGGGAATCACCAGTCTGCACCATATGTGACGTAATAGGTCACCCTACCCATATCTATCTAGAGCTAGACAAATTAAAACCACTACTTGGCTCTAAGACAGACATCACGACGCCGCGTTCCCGTAAAAAGGAACCTACCACCAAAGGTAAAGACAAAGCATTGCATACCAATCACGCATGCACTATATGTAGCAATTATGGGAACTATACCCATCATTTCTGATTTCCCGAGAGGTCACACAATATGGGATGCCTTTGCCGCAGTGAGCGATCCTGCAGAGGATCCCTCACCGAGCATCAAATGAACCTGGTACCATCATGTACCTACCGGAGAATGATGGGCACACAATATTTGATCATTCCACCTCCATCTTCTTTCTTGCTACGACGAACATGGTCACTTCCTTGAAGAATGTGCAGCCCTGGAGCTAATCCATAGATAGTATCCTATAGAAAGGGTTTACTACATTGGATTGCATGCAACAAAATTCACATGTCCTTTGTGCACCGACAATCACCTTCTAGAGAATTGTCACTATATCCCCTGATTCCGGCTTGCCCTTGCTAGTTTTCGCTCAGCAATAGTCCGTCTCTCCCAAGAATATGACATGGATGTGGAATCCACAGACAGCTCCACAACACAAGAAGATGTGACGAGCAGATCCATCCTATTCTTAACAGCTGAAAAGTGACCAATAAGAGAACCCCTAGTTACCCCAACCGCTATCTACAGAGAAGACCAACATGCAAGTTATGTAAAACGCCCAATCATGCAGTCACCACTTGCCTTGATTTAGTAGCATTATGACTTTGGTTCCCTGCCAAAACAAAAACTGAGCACGAAGGGACCCCCATATCTAGGCTATTTTACCTAATATGTCAAGGAAATCATTATGATTAGCACTGTACTTATATCTCACAAATTCGTCCCACCATCGATATGATTCATACCATAGAAAAGAAACGAGATGATGAGCTCAGAAGATTTATAAAGTACATCACCCCTCGACCAGCAACCCCACACCCACATAGGCGTGATGGGAAAAATAGGACAAAACACCAACCAAGCATGAGCTAGACCAAGCCTAAGATAACATGCAGAATATGCGACTTGAATGACCACTGGGTCAATTAGTGTAGAGAACTAAAGCCCCTTGCAAACAATTTTCGCATAATCTCGTCTCTCCCTCATAAAATTATCTCTAACCAGGAGAAGATCACAGGTACCTATTGCCGAATTTATTCACACTTTCACCATACGATTAAATGTGTGCATCTCCCCAAGCTAAGAGCGGCAAGAGCAACGTTAAGTCTATACTCCCCCAAATATTTCGACACAGCCGAAACAACAATACGAAAATGGAAGCAAAATACCACCTCTTGTATGACAAATCATTTCTAAGCTTCCACGTCAAGGACAACGAGTAGTGATGATTCCCATAAAATCTACTCCATTGTACAGAGTTACACCACTATCTTGCCATAGGCCAAAATCTACCCACCATGCGTTGCGCTAATACGAAATAACTTCAGGCACCTCTATGGCAGGCACAATTTCCACCCACAGGAAATTGACCATCCTTGTGGGGAACCCAGCTTCACGCTTACACAAACTCCCATCACGGAGATTCTTCCCCCACCGAATGCTAATGGCACAATCCACCATATATGATTTGTACCATCACAGATCAGAGGTAGGATTGCAGCCGCCTCAACGTCCCAGAATTTCCACCCTATTCCTGTTGCAAAATATCAAGGTACGTTGCACTTTTGCATCGATTTCTGCAAGATCCCAAATTTGCATGTCGCTATCGAACTACTCAATGATACCCAACCTCTAGAACAACTCCTAGTACAACTAGAGCTCATTGACGAAAGCCAACGATAGTTTCTGCAACACAACACGGCCCATAGGAAAATGGTAAAAGCATCATTCGACCGCCACATCAACCCTTGTTCATTTACTGAGGGATAACTGGTCCTCCGCTATGATGTTCCAAAAGAGGCCCTAGGGCTAGGAAAGTTTTAAACTTTGTGGAAAGGACCCTACATCATCAAACATTGCTTCTGACAAGGGGCATACATCTTGACGGAACTGGACGAGACATGCCTCAGTAACCCCTTCAACAGCCTTTCCCTCAAGAAATTTTACCCATAAAGGCCAGGACGGCCCTTCCCTAGAGTGAACGTACACAGAACCCAACCACTGAAATTTTTTGACCAAAATACTTATTAAGCACGCTCAAAGTGCCGCCATGGATGACCAACCTGAACCTTATTTCGGATTTGTTGATGGAGCATCAAGAGGGTCTCAAATTTTAGCCGTAGTTTCCTGGGTCATCTACCACCCTAACTGATCACCACTCTGCTCAAATGGTGTGTGCATCGGTTCAGCAACAAACAATCAGGCAGAATATGACGTTGTCATTGGACTTATGTATGAGACCCTCCATTAGGGCATTCCACATATGCATGTCTACCTTGATTCCCAGTTAGTAGTGTCACAGTTAAACCAAACATTTGAGACAAGAGATACACATCTGTTTAGAAAATATTTACGTGCAAAAATATTAAGCAGACAATTTGACTATATCACATTTACACATGTACCAAGGAGTCAAAACCAAGTAGCTGATTGCATAGCTAATAATATTCTAAACCAGAATGCATCTCGAATAAACCGTCATACATAAAAACCAAAAATATAGATATCCATCAGCATAACATCATCCATAAACCAAAATAGCTGAGACAACACATAGAGCCACACAAAATATCTCACACACACACACAGATATATATATATATATATATATATATATATATATATATATATATATATATATATCACAATGTATATGTCTAAGCACAAAAATAGGGTCCTTGACCCAACGACCAACCCAAAGATACAAAAAGTCGTCAAAAAATAGGGGAAGCATCCTCATAAGGGGCACCTGGACCCACCACTACTCCCAGTGCCACCACTGGAACTGTTGTCACAACCGAGACTGCCACCCGATGTAAAACAGGTCGATAATCCCTCTCGCAGGCCATCACAGTCTTCAGCCAGACCTCCTTGAGGTTATCCATAAAACCCCGAGCAGGCATCCCCTGGGTCAAGAGGTCGACTCGACCCCAAGCATCCTCGAGAACTGACGCCCGAGCAGTCAGTTCTGCAATATGAGCCTCTGTCGTATCTACACGTGCTACCACTGCATCAGAACGAGCCCGCTCAGTAGCAACCTCCGCGGCGGTCGAGAGGTTGTCGTCTCCTAAAGGGCCAGCACCACCACCAAGTCCTCTAGTAGCATCTCCTCCCTATCCTCCAAGATTGCCCCTAGGCCTCCGAACAGGACCGTGGCCGACCAATCGATCCACGGGACGACCCACTACGCCAACATCTACAAATAGTAACCAAAAGTATGTCAGTGTCACTAGTAAAGCACATGAGCACATATATACTCAAATAAATGTGGAAAACATAACAAAACATACTTGTTGGCCCCCAATCATAACCAGGAGGGAGACCCATATCTGGATCCCCCCATAATTCCATCCCGCATATGGAAATGGCAGGAACATCTGTGGGTTCACCTCAAACCAGGCCTCCATCGTGGCGTTCCAGTAACACCCCACCATGCCACCACCACCTCGCAACATCACCGGATCCCACCTCCTCATACGAGGCTCCTGTGGCACCAGAAGAGGCATGGCCACCACTGGCCTCAGCAACACTACCCTCTTGTACATAATGTTGCACAAGATACTGGCGTACGCAAAAAAATTCGATCCAATGCAGACCTTGTTGAGTTGCATCACCATCTTGTCATAGCATAAACGGGAAAAGTCATAAAAATGCTTGGACCTCAACCAGCGCAATACTCCAACCTGCGAGCCTGATGCCCGATCTGGAGCTGACGACCCTACAAGTCGCACAATCACCGCCAGAGCACATCACTCTGCCAAGTCCGTTACTGATGCAATACTGATGCACCCCTCCATAAGAGGCGCCCCACCACACTGTTGTCTCTGGAACCTCTCCAAATCCACTCTCCCTGAAGGGAGTGGATACCTCAGTGCCTCACCCTGAGGCAGTAACCTGATCACAAAATACACATCCGTCTCAGGACGGATGACAAGGTTCATCCCACGCAACACGAAAATGTTGCGCCTCCTGCGCAAATGTCGGATCAAATAATGTAGCAATCGGTCCTGTGACCAAAGAAGCTCATTCTCCGCAAACTTCAAGAATCCCTATTGCGCCAGCTGACGGTGCACCCCTGCATCAGCATCCAACATAGTTCGGAGATCGGGCCAATCCCGCTCCCTCCATATCAACTTGTCATCAAAACAGGTACCCATCAGTACAGAAAAAACACAAAAAAAAAATTGCCTCGACTTCGCGCAATTTTCCCTCAAACAGGCGCTCTTAGGGCATGCCAAAGGAGGTGAATAGAGTGCTTTTATTGCACTTATCCCCGGAAAATGTGCACAGAGGGCACACCTTTTCCCTGATCGCCCGCGCAATCTAGGGCAAAAAACACCCAGAATCCATACAAACCAAGTCTATACAGACCCCGGCACCATCAAACTATAAAAATTAAAGTACAAGACGTCATGGAGGTTACCTGGGAATGATCTTGCTAATCCCTAGTGCTCAGGCTGACCGCAACAGCAAGAAATTCTATGCAGAAGCCTCTGACCTCTCAAAAACTTAGCAAGTACAACTGAATGGAATTAGGGCCACATTCGCCTAAATATCGCCTATTTCAAAAACTTGGGAGGACCATAATGGGGGATCAGAAGGTCCATTCTCTGAACCGTAAGTTGCACCATATCAACACTCCATGATGAACAGAGGTGATGCCACATATTCGCACTCTCAAAAAAATAATTTTTCAGTGCCGGCAGGTATTCCCTCTCTCATCTCCTTTTTTAAATCTCATGAATTTCAATAATATTTGATAAAGAAGATGCTTTCACTTGAGGTAGTTTTTTTTGCAGGAAAAAGCTCACAAAACCATTCGCAACTCCATTCACAGAAAGTTCTAGAGCAGGTATCATTCTACCCCCAGCATGATAGAGTCCCATAAGCTCTGTAAATCTTGACATCATTTCTCCATCAGAAATCAACCATAGGGTCCTCATATCCGACCATGTTTATCATCACCTCACCCTACACATGATAAACATCCTCGTTGGTTGGTAGAGCCTCCCCTCCATGGCGCTCATCACCCACAATAGACCATATATCACAACAAAAGTAACGCCATGGCCATATCACTTCAATTCGGGAAGCACCTCATGCCCATCCATCCACCATGCATAAGGTCAAGTTTTACCATACAAACTAAAACCCCCTTCCCAGACGATCATGTTGTACAAGTAGATCAAAAGTGCACCACCGCACCTCGCATTTGGCCCACCATACCTCCACCAGCATAATCCCATCTGTGATACTTTTTCATCTGCTTCATCAACCCCACACATGAGACCAACCAATGGGACCCCCACCCTCAGTAAAACACCTTCCTCACAACATCAGTGAGCAAACACTTTCATATTTTGGGGTACCCGTCTCTGTGTTTTGTACAAACCAAACCCCATTATTTTATTCTTTTGGTAACTGTACAAAGACCGCAAATGGTGCACTATGTCCCCCCACCCTCTCATCCATATTTTTCTCCCATGGCAGCAGTCCCTGAACACCCTTGGTCAGAGTATTACAACCCCACACACAAGCCGCCTTGACATTCATAGCAACTTTATACCCACCTTGGAAGTCCTACCAACTCCAGGGATTTCCCCATCAGAAATAACTATGACTATCGCCAAGCCGCTTAGTATACGCCGACCTTGGGCTACTGAACCCCCATCATCAGTTTTCAGTCACCCCTTGCCAACATGCCTACGTTAAACTCATCACATCCAGGTCCCCGACCCCTCATGTCGACAACTCCTTGTTTGGTTGAGGCTTCCTTTTTTCGACTTCGACACCTATTTTCCAAAAAGGAAGTGGTACCTTGGATCACCCCTCTCCATAAAAGGGGCATCCCCCGATGGAACTATTGGAGACATCATTTCCCATAGATGTCACTGATCCTCCTGACATTCGACTACAAAAAAATATTTCATGTCAAGATGATATCGTACCTTATAACCATTGCACTTTGAACAAATTTGTCGAAGACCCGTACCTCCATAATTGTCTCTTTCAGCAATCCTTACACAGGAAGGTCCCAGCCAGCACATATGTGTACGATGCACAACTATATGCCACACCAATTTTACGCATACAAGTACCATATTCCACCCATTGTCAAAGAAAAAATGCCCCTGAGGGCGTCAGCAGTCCTCGTCAGCAACCACCAGATCACTACCACATCAGTGATACAGATAAAACATATATATCTGTCAAATAGATTTGTTTAACTGGCCACAACATCACAAGCATGGGACATGCCTACCCCATAGAAAATTTGTATATGTATTGTATTATATTTGCTTACAGGGGTCCCTTAGGACATGGTAATTATTGGAACCAGTGTAGGGTGTTTACAATTCCGAGCTTCACGCAGGTTTCTCTCTCCCTCTACACATGATATACAAAAAAGAAACTATAATTTATTTCGGCTATACAGTTCTTCCTAGACCTCACACATTAGGGGGAAACTATTAACACTGGAAAATCGTACAACAGAAGACGACATTATTTAATGTCAGGTAGAAGGATTTACAGGACTGAAAGACATTAGAATCTGGAAAGTATTTAAAAATATCAAAGGTCTGAGGAGAAATCAAATTTGAGCAAGCCATAAATGCTTTTGCGCGCATTATCCTTCGTGAAGAGTGCCTTTGTGCACTTTTTGACCCGATATGCGTGCAATCCTAGGAGTGGTGAAATGTCACTTTCTGGGACCACACAAGCACACTCTAGGATAGTGATTTCACTTGAAGCTGCCTAAGGACAGCCACCAACACCTCCTTAGACATCAAGGGAGCACACAAAGGAATATTTGTGGCACACAATGGAATCATCCCCCTCTCTTGAGTCACCATCCACAAAGTACCAAGAGAGGGAAGGAGGATTTGGATTCTCCTATATAAGGCCACCATGAGATGAAAAACTTGTGAACACATTGTTATGTTGGCCAGAATTTCCCAAGCAATACCAGTAGTGTGTGATCCAGAGCTGAAGTTAAAGGGGACTCAATTGTTGGCCATCCAACAAGTTCAATCCATCACAATAGAGAGAGAGGGATACTTTGTACCAAGGCAAGCTTGGGGTAAAATAATCCTTGCATTGGGACTTAGAACCCATGTTCTAGGGGCCCTTTGGCAAGAGGTTAAATTTTCACTCTTATTTTCCTACTAGTGCTCAATAAGAGGGGCCAAGAGCCATCGTTTGAATTATTGTTGTCGTTTGACTCTTTTCAAGGCTCATGTTTATTTTTTTTAGTTTTTAGTTTAGTTTTAGTTTATATATGCATGATATCTCTCTATATAGTATGCTTATGATTCTAGCTTATTCCACTAACTTGCTTGACTCCGTTTCTTTTTTGTCTATTACCAATAACTTAAGTGACTAGATGACACCCCTTAAGTTGGTGTGATTTTGTACATATGTGCACCAAACACACTCAAATAGGCATGAAAGTTGGTAGATGAAAAGGAGGAATTTCATAACCATAAACCCTGATTTCAGTGTCATTCTCAAAAAAATACCAATCCCCAACACATTTTGTCTCACTGAACTAGAGCAGCTCCTTTTATTCAGGAAAAATCCTGGGCAGAGGGCTACCATGTATAATTTCATATGCCCTAGACATGAAATCCGTGATGAATTTCATGTATCCCCTTCCTTTGGGGTGTTGTAGAACTGAGAGGGTCCACTCAAAATGGATTTTGGCTCTGCCCCTTGCTTAGAGAACTTGTCCAAGCCTAAGCCCTCTAAATTGTCTATATGCGTGAATAGGAACAAATAGAACACCAAAGAATAGTACCTAAAACAACTTTAGGTTGATAGATCTTGGAATTGAGCCTGGATGGCAGAGGCCAGGAAGGTAGGAATGTCAAGCAGAATCCCAGGCTACATTATGAGATCTAGGAACCCTAGATAGGTGTTATTTACCCAACCCACATTGTCCACCCCCAACATACCCAAAATGACTGCTAGAATAGGTTGGATGGTCTTGAGGAAGAGCGAAAAAGGGAATGTCTCAATGGGTGGGAGAGCAGACATATGAGATGCGGTAATTAGTTTTCTAGGAAGGACATCTGCTTCTCGAGGGGAAGGTTTGTGAAATGGCATATGAGGGTTACCTTAGTGAATTTGACGTAGTATTGAGAAGGGGGATAGCACAGGACTTTCCTAATTAGCTGAGGGGTGATTTCAAGTATCTTAGTTCCTTGTGTAGAATAAATAAACCCTTTCGCTCGATGTAAGCTTCATCCAGCCAGGCCATAAAGTCAAGGAAGTGATGAACGGATGGGGGTATCTGGCAGTAAAATCTTGAGTTGATAAACCTAAAAATATCCTCACCCTGCCATTTGTATCCTAGAATCCCAGACTGCATGTTGGCTAAATTGAATGGGAAAATGGTGTCACAAAGCAGGGCTTGAGAGTCCATGAGTGGGTCAAGACCGAGGGTGGCCCTGGCCTCTTAAGCTTGCGAGGTTTTAGGAGCGGTCTTCTTCATTTTTTCAACCATAATTAGACATACATAGTAAAAGAAAACAATAGGGGACCGAACAAATACCTGAGGTGAGGAGAGCGATGTGAGGAAAGAGCTGCAAAAATTGTGATTTTTTTACTTGGGTGCTCAGCTTGGTAACAAATGCAAATAGTAAAAAACAATGGGCGAACGAAAAACTCGGGGGGGGGGGGGGGGAATGGTCCTTTTAATGTAAGGAAAGCGGCAACAACTGGAGGGCTGATGTCAGGAGGATGTCATGAATGGGGGACATGTGGCATAGGGAGATTGGTCGACGGCGACCATCTGGGTGAGAGGCCACATTCACGACACGCGGTACTAGCTCCGTACACTGACTCTTACCTTACCTTGTTTACCTTTGCACTACTTCGCGCGGTATCGCAAGACGGGTAGTCTCCACTAGCCTTTCGACGAGTCGAAAAGTCTTCGTTGGATTAGGAATTCAGCCCCCAGAGCCCATCTAATTGGCAAGTTGGTTGGATGACATCACCTGTTCCGACGAGTTGGTTCCGCCTTCTTCCTTTGGCCTAGCTATCAGCGGAACTGGCACCTGCGCGGTCTACAGAGATGCGCCACCATTTTCTGACCTTCGTGGTCGTCGTGGCTACGCGGTTAGTAACCTGCCACCTTGACTATGTGTTGATCCCTTGGTCGCTCTAATTATCGCTTGCCCTACTCATGGCTTTGCACGCCATAATAACTTCAGCTTGTACATTCACAAAGCAACATTAGCTCCACTTGGGGACAACATGGTGTTTCTAGTGTGTTGAGAACCTGCAAACCAAATTCCTGTGTCCTCTTGGGCAAATGGAGTCATTATTGAAAATTTCAAAAACACCTTGCATTTATAGTTAAAGAGTAAATAAGGCAGAAAAACAAAAATGAAACATTTACAGTGGAAGGATATGCACAATGGACCAACAATTTCCATGTCAGTATTGGAAATAAAACTTGAGAAATTTTCCATTAACAGGCATCTCAAGTATATCTCCCTCTAGATTCTCTAGCAAGAAAGTGTTGTTTCCTTTGGCCTCAGCCACTCTGAATGGTCCAAACCAGAGTGAATAAAACTTCCCATGCTTTGCTTTGTTTTCTCTTCTGACGTACCATCTCAGCACTAGGTCCCTGAAATCCTCGCTTCTTGGCCTTTCGATCGAACAGACTCTTCATTTTTTCTTGATAGCTGGCCATCCTAATATTTACTTGCTCCCTGGTTTCACTGACCTTGACCAGCTGGTTCATTCTCCTTGTGAGGGTGTTCAGTTCCTCCTCACTATCCTATAGAAACTGGGCTACGGGTAGTGCGAGTTGTGTGGGGAAAATTGATGCCCTTCCATATACCATTTCATAGGGGGATTTTCCTGTGGGCCTTTTGGTTGTAATCCTGCTTTCCCAGAGTGAAAATTTCAGTTGGGAGTCCCAATTCTTCTGGTTCTCGTTGATTGTCCTCTTTAAAATCCTTACCAACGTTTTGTTGTACGATTCTGCCAATCCATTCCATTGGGGATAGTATGTTGTGGAATGTTTGACCAGGATGTTGTATCTTTGGCCAAAATTTATGAAATTTAGGAACTTGAAGGCTTGAGCATTATCGATGATTATCTTCGTCTGGCACCCAAATATTTCCACTATATTTTCTTCCAAAATGTTGATCACCACCGCGTTCATAGTGTTTCTCTCCAGCACCGCCTCGGCCCACTTGGTAAAGTAATCTGTGGTGGTGAGAATCCATCGTTGTTGGTTGTTGGATGTTGAATGAATTTTTCTGATAAATTCAATCCCCCATTGTTTAAATGGTTCTTCAATGTGTACCGGGATTAGTGGGAGAGGTGCAAACTTATGTCGCTCAGCAAATGCTTGACACCTCTCACAGGTTCTACCATGAGCTTGGACATCACTAAACAATTTAAGCCATAAGAATCCTGCTTTGAGAATATTATGGGTCATCCCATGTTAGTTGTAGTGCCCTCCACATATGCCACCACCTTTATCACCTCCTCAATTTCCTGCTCTGTAAAAAATAATAGCAATATTCCCAACGGGTCCCTCCAGTACAACCGCTCATTTTCTACTGTGAACTTTTAAGACCTCAGTCGCAGGGTGTGATACTTCATCTTGTTGAAATCACGTGGACATCTTAAAGTCAAAAGGTATTCCACTATATCTTTTCACCATGAGGAGAGAAGGTACTTTATGTGTGTCTTCTGTGTGGAGGCTTTTATTCTAGACTGCGTTCCTATATCACCCCTCACCTCATTACTTGACATTGATAAGTTTTTTCCCAAGGCTTGGTAGTTTGATTTTGACAGGATATTATCCGACCCCTGACCTTTGATCATCTTAGTGGGTTGATCTCCATTTCATACTCCTGGATCTTTGCTATCCACTTACCCCTTTTCCCTTCACTGTCACCTTGTACCAAAATGTCTTTTACAATGGTAGTGGGTACATAAGCCACAATGGTGGATTGTAAAATATACACCCAGAAAGCTTTTAAGGCTTTGACCAAGGCATATGTGTGTTTCTCCAATATGTTTTATTTTAATTCTGCATCTCTGAGGACTTGACTAAAGAACGCGATAGGTTTCTCATGCTCTATGGTGGATTGTAAAATATACGCCCGGAAAGCTTTTAAGGCTTTGACCAAGGCATATGTGTGTTTCTCCAATATGTTTTATTTTAATTTTGCATCTCTGAGGACTTGACTAAAGAATGCGATAGGTTTCTCATGCCCTTCGTCGTTCTTTTGCAACAGAATTGTGGCTATTATGTGAGGCAATGCGAATGAAAAAAATCAAGAATGGATTTTGATAGTCTGGGCCAGCCAAAACTGGGGCTTATGCAAAGGCTTACTTGATCCTGAAAAAGGATTCCCTTGATTGGGCTGTCCACTTCACTTCACTATCCTTCTCTTGCATTTTTGTGATGTTTATGACGATCTCTGCATAATTTGGTATGAACCGTCTTAAGAAATTTATCCTTCCCAAAAATTCCTGCACTTCCTTCTTATTTCTCGGTAGGGGAATGCCATTTATTACCTCCACCCATTTGGGATCAATCTTTACCCCTTCCTTGGTTACTATGTGTTCCAATAACTTCCCTTCTTTAAGATAAAATAGAGACTTCTGAGGGTTTAGGGATAAACCATAGCTGCAGCACTTATCGAAGGATCGTCGCAAGTATTTAATGTGTTCAACATCTGTCTTGGAGAAGATGGTGATGTCGTCCAAATATTTCACCATGAACTTGTCCTAGTCCCAAACGAAAGCAATATCCATCTCTTGCTGAAAGGTAGCACCGGTGTTTATGAGGTCGAAGGGCATATGGGTGTACATAAAGGTTTCCTAGGGCGTGGTGAATGATGTTTTCTTCTGATCTTTTGGGAGCACTGCCACCTGATTGTATCCAGAGAACTCGTCCATCACGGACATACGAGAGGATCCCAAAACCTTCTGGAGGATGTGATCCATTTTGGGGAGGGGGTAATTATATTTGAGCGAAGCCCGGTTCAAATTTTGGAAATCTACACAAAGCCTGATATCGTTGTTTTTCTTTATTATGGGCACTAGTTTTCTACCCATTCCAAATAACTTAGAGGCACGATGATCTTTTCTTACAAAATATTTTTAACTTCTTTCTCAATGGCAGGGAGGTGGAGTGGATTTATCTGCCTTGACTTATGTTTATGGGGTTTCACGTCTTCCTTAAGAGGGATTTTATGTTGAATGACATCCACGTCGGAATTCTTATAATCTTGGTATGACCAGACGAAGACATCCTTATAAGACCTGAACAATTTCAGGTATTGCCCCTGATATTCCTCATGGATCCCTTTCGACAACTTTATCAGCTTCAGGTCTTCATCTGCCCTGATATTTAGATCCCTCACGGCTCGTCGAGCACTGGCTTGCTTGAGTTCACTGGGATTTCGTTCTTGTCGAAGAGTCTTTCCAGTGGTACTAGACCCCTAGGGATAATGTTTCCCTTCAGCTGAAGAATTTTGTGCCCATCCAGAGTTTCCTCTAATACTTGAAAAATTTCAGGTATTGCCCCTAATATTCCTCATGGATCCCTTTCGACAGCTTTATCAGCTTCGGGTCTTCATCTTTCTCGATATTTAGATCCCTCACTGACTCATCGAGCACTGGCTTGCTTGAGTTCAACGGGATGTCGTTCTTGTCGAAGAGTATTTCCAGTGGTACTAGACCACTGGGGAAATGTTTCCCTTCAGCTGAAGAATTTTGCGTCCATCCAGAGTTTCCTCCCACCTTGTCTTTGATTCTTCGGCTTCAGCCCCGTCTCCTAGGTCTATTACTGAACTAGAGAATTCTCCCACCATCTCCATGAAGTGTTTGATCTGCTCCTTGTCTTCAAAAAATTGCCAGTGTTTAATATTATATGGAATGGAGGGGTGGTACCACACCTCTATTTCGTATCTAAGTAATGGATTTTGAAGAGGGCGAAAATTACTAACTGCAACAGCTAGTGAATCTGCCATTTTATTTATGTCCCTGGGCATAAACTGAATATTAAACGCCAGAAAAATTAAAAATTTAAAATTTAAAAAAAAAATTTAAAAATTAAAAAATAAATTAATTAATTAAAATACAAATTAAAATTAAAATAAAAGTAAAAAATAAATAAATAATAATAATAATAATATATTAAAAAAAAAAAAAAAAATCAACCATATTCTATACTTCGTTCATATAAGCCTTAAGGCGAGGATGCTTTTCCTGGCATTGAATCCTCACTTGCCTCACCACCAATTTTGAATCCCCAAACACCTTGAGGCTCTGCATGTTCATATTCTTTGTTTTCTACAATCCTAAGAGCAACACTTCATACTTAGCCACGTTATTTTTGGCTTTGAATTCCAACTTGAAAGGGAGGGGAATCAAGCAGCCTTCAGGAGATATTAGCAGAACACCTACCCCATTTCCTTCCCTTGAGTAAGCCCCTTCGAACTGCAAAGTCCAGATATCGTTTATTTCTTCCTTCTTGATGTCGACATGTTTCAGGGGGCAGACCTTCATTTCCTGGAGGAGCATCTCATCTTCCTCCAACATCAGGCAAGACAATTCACCTTCTTTGCCATATATTGGGAAGTTGGTCGAACCATCAGCTCGAGTAACCATTTTCACAAACCTTGACTCTCGATGCAACCTCCTCTCTTCTCCACTGAATACGAGGATAGTGGCATAGGTTAAGTCAAGCTTTATCGATCCCCCAATCTTGGATCCCCAAGACCCGAATAACAACATACCAAACCGTGCTGAAATGTCTGCTACAACTATATCCATCACTACACTCTTTGCAGGGATATGTGCCAAGTTTACTACCAAGTCCTTTATCGTCTCCAAACATTTCACTCTTTTGGAGTCAAACGAATACAGGTCTTTATATGGCCTTGTAATCTGCAACCTGAGTTGTTCCATGACAGACAATGGCAGGAGGTTATGTGATACCCCAGAGTCTAGCATACAGTTGTGTATCAACAGGTCATTTATTAACAAGGTCACGTAGAACAGAGGTGTAGACGCGTCTTTCTCTTTTACATGAGGTCCAAAAACAACCATGGGTTGTTCCTTTGGAGATTTATGCTATCTAGAAAGGGAGTAATGTCGGGAGGATGCATGAGTTGGGACACTTGGGCTTTGTATGATGGCTACTTCAATAGCTCACTTAGGGGGACCGAAATTTTGACCTTTTCCAATTCTTTTTGGAGATTAAAGACGATTGGGCTCTTTTCCACCTGAGTTATCTCAGCATGTTCCTTTGAATGGTCAGATGAATTCAAAGGTGGGGAGGGAGACTTATCGACCTTTGGAGGGTCGGGCTCTTGGCTCATGGAGGTGGATGTAGTGGCCTTCTGGTGGACTGTCTCTTCTAGTGGTTTCTTTCTCTTAACTGAAGAAAGAGGGGGCATGATTCTTTGATACCGACTCCTCATTTTATTCTTGTACCCGGGTTCTCTTACGAGAGGACCTAAGGTCGTATTTCTTATGGAGCTGAGCCTGCATGAAATCTACAAAATGCCTGCAATAATTGTCGATGACTTTGTCTTTGGGGGGAATCCCTTGTTCCTCTACTTCTTCTTGTAGAGTGAGTTTTCCTCCTTCGTCATCAGAATAAGCCAAAAATTGATTTTCTTCAGTGTCTATAATTTATTTCGTCTTCCCTTCTACTTCCCCTTCTAAATACAAATGGGGTTGGATATGATCTTGCTGCTCCTTCCTATCATGTTGTAACAGCTGTAGAGGAGGCTTTTGATATTGAGGATTGAATCCTCGGTTGGGAATCATCTGATTTGATTGAGGCAGATAACTCTTAGCTTCTAGCTTGAGCTTCACTAGCTTCTTTGAGAGGTTTTTGATTAACTTGTTCATTTCCTCTATTTTATACTCATGTGATTCTCTTTCTTGGTTCAAGGTAGTGGCTTCATCTTTATTCTTCCTTCTTTCTTCTTGATCTGATTTCCCCTTAAATTTGTCGGTAGAGGAAAAATTTTCTTCTACTTCCAAAGCATCAGTCTGGATTTGATCTAGAGATGCAGACTTCCTTTCTCTTAGGGTGAACCCAAATTATGGTTCAAAGTCCCCGGCAAAAACCACCTTAGCAGCTGCTTGGGGAGGTTTTATCTCTACCAAAAGATTATTATATAACTTGTTGAACCTTTTAATAAACGTGGTTATATCCTCATTGTGTCTCTTCCTTAATGTGTTAAACTCTATGAGAACATAGCCATGGTCCCTCTTCTCCCCCCACTTCAGCGTGAAGAGATTCTCCATCTCCTCCCGGGTGCACACTGAGTTGTTGGTTAATGATTTAAACTACTTTCGAGCCTTGCCATCCAAGTATTGGATGAAGACCCTCAACACCACATCTAGATGCTCCGCATTCACATTCTCAACAAAGTCACAAAAGTTCTCAATTTGTCTCTGTGTTTGGGTGTTATCTTCCCCTGTGAAACGGGGTAGGAGCTTAAGGTAGTCCTGTGACATGTCATTTAGCAGCAGAGGAAGGTCCAATCGAGTGTACTTGTTCAAGAGGAACCCGGGCACGACCATCTGAGGAGGTGGCGATGGTAGATTATGGATTTGAGTTTGATGTTGGAAGGCGTCATGGAAGATGGGTATTTGATGAGCGGAGGAGTTATTTTTGGTTTGTACTTCGTTTTGGAATGTTAGGAATTATTTTACCTCTTTAGCCTCGGGAGTAGGATGGAAAACAGGGAAAGAAGATTCAGTTGACTATGTTTCATCCTTTAGGAATGGATTAGATAGACGAGACACATCCAGCGGGTATTCGAGTACTTAGGCCGTGGAGTCTTGACCATAGATATCATCTCTTTGAGACGAGGAGGGTGAAGCTTCAAGGGAGAAACGAGGTAAGTTGGTATGGATAGGTTTTCTTTCTTTCCAAACCCTTTCGAAGATGATTTTCTTAGGATCAGATATGGAAGGGGTTTTCAAATGGGTGGTATCTAATCGGGTATGCGGCCTTGTGAAATTCAGGATTACTATTGATTTAATCTCGTGTTAAGTCCCTATATTAATAGTGTAGTCCCTTATTATGTTATTTTAGCCCCCATTATTGTTATTGTTGTACCCCTGTAACCCCCATATTGTTATTATTGTACCCTTACATTATTATTGTTAGGTCGGCTAGGATTACATTGTGGCCCCACTAGGATTATATTGTGGCCCCAGGACTCCTATATATAAAAGGAGGTTTTGGTCATTTGTATCATCCAAGAATTGTTCATTCATGTAATGTATTGGAGGTTTCCCCCTCGAAGTGGCTTATTTCTAAGGCGTTGATATCTCTTTTCTTCTCTTTTTGGAGCTAGTTTCACAACATTTGGTATCAGAGCTTTGAGATTATAGGGTTTCGCTTCTCCAAACAGGTCATCGTGGCATTTTCACTATAAATTTTTTTCTACAAAGGTTTAGAATCTGAAATTTTTAGAGTGCAAAGCCAAAATCTTGAGGAACATTTTCGCAAAACTTCAAAGCTTGTTTCACAACATTTTCGGAGATATGATCTGTGCAATTTAGGTCATTTTGCAGGCTCCTGAATTTAACCTAAATAGGTCATCATGGTATTTTCGTAATATATTTTTTCTATGAAGGTTCAGAAGCTAAAATTTTTAGAGTGCGAAGTTGAAATCCTAAGGAACATCGTCGCAAAATTTCAGATATTGATTCACAATATTTTCGGAGATATGATCTGTGGAAGTTAGGGCTTTTTGAGGCTTCTGAATTTCATCTCAAAGAGGTGATCGTGGGAAAATCTTCATAGCTCTCTCTCTGAGCATCGGATTGGAATGCTATAAAAAAAATTCGCAAGTACACGGACTTTATTTTTTGGTCTATCAATTTCAAAGCCAAAGGAGGAAACAGTGACACGTGGCAAGTCATACAAGTTCGCTCTACTGAACCAGTCAAAAATTGGGTCATTGTGGGAGATTGGACATAAATTTGCCTTGAAGAATCCAAATCAGAGTAGACCTATGGCATTTGAAAGAAGCTTTATAGGGCTAATATAGGGCTGAATTTCAGATATTTAGGATCCACAATTATAGAGATAATTCAATTTCAATATCGAGCTCCTCAAAAGAAATTAAAAGGTGTGTATTTTTTTTTCCCGAATTGCATAAGTCTTGTTTGAAGAATCAAGTTCAATTGATTCCAAGGGAATATTGTAGAATAGATATCAGTATTGGATTCTAAAATGACCCATAAAAATAATTCAATACCCATTAAGCCTTCAGAAAGATATACTATGATGCATGAAGAGGAAGAATTGCAGTATGAGATATCAAAATTACGGTACCAAGTGCAACAAAGTTCGATCTTACGAAGAGCAACTAAAGATGACATAGATGGTTTAAAAGTAGAAATGAAGGCTAAGTTGGATGGTTTGAAGGATCAAATAATAGCTAATATGGATGATAAATTAGTGGAATATCACATCGAGCATTGACAACAAGTTCTCCAACTCTTAAAGGATAACCTAACTTTGGTGCAGAATCTAATGAAACAACAAAAAATTAACATCACATCGAAAGAATTTCTGAAGCAGTCACAGAAACAAGAACTAGACAAGTAAAATCAATTTCAGAGTATCTCAGCAAGTGGAAGAACTTTCCTGTAGAATATTCCGCAAGGGAGGATGAGAATTTTATACAGAAGCAGCAAGAAATAATCAAGCATTGAGGACAACACTTGTTTGAAGGAGAGGGGCATGTTAAGTCCCTATATTAATAGTGTAGTCCCTTATTATGTTAGTGTAGCCCCCCTTATTGTTATTGTTGTACCCCTGTAACCCCCATTTTGTTATTATTGTGCCCTTAAATTATTATTGTTAGGTCGGCTAGGATTACATTGTGGCCCACTAGGATTACATCATGGCCCCATGGACTCCTATATAGAGAAAGGAGGTTTTGTGAATTGTATCATCCAAGAATTGTTCATTCATGTAATGTATTGGAGGTTGCCCCCTCGAAGTGGCTTATTTCTAAGGCGTTGATATCTCTTTTCTTCTCTTTTTGGAGCTGGCTTCACAACATCTCGATTACAATGGAGTCACCAAGGTGAGGGTTATGCAACTCCCAACCCTTCCTGCTCACTTGATTGAAGGGTAGAACTTCTGTCGTATTCCAGGGAAAAGATATTTCTAATTCGGTCCCCGGAAACAACACCAAAAATATGTTGTAACTCCTAGAGACAACCCTAAGTTGCTAAATACCAATTCCTAGGACATCTTAGAATTAGAGGGTTTAAATTCATTTACCTAGAGGCTCATTTGAAGGTATATTCATTGAGAATTTATGGGATTGTGGTTCAGGAATGAAGAGGAATCTTGGTACTAAGATCATGTGAACTAATATACACTCGAATGGGCTCAGAGGGTTGTATGCATCTAGGATGCTTCAAATGGGACAAGCGAAGGACTAATGAATAGATATTTTAATATAATGCAACGATGATTTAGAGGAATCAGGTGGAGAAATTCGGAAGAGATGGGCTTAGTTGTGTAACAATATAACCCTCTGAGAATTTTTAAGGAAAGGTGGCAAGCGAGATATCGGTGACTACGGAGTCTCACGGAGAACAATATTAAGGCTGCAGACTAACTTAACACATGAGTGTCATCTTTTCTCAATGAGAACGTATACAAATTCATGATTTAAACCATTTACACCCAGCGTCTTTCACACATGAGACATTGGAAGATCAAATTATGAAATGAAAATTCTTAAAAAAACAGAAGATAAACACATAAATACTGCTTATTAATCCAATTGGAATCTTATCATAGAAAAATATATATATATTAGCCTTCAAAAAAAGCTCTCCTGAATATGCATTTTAGAGCTCAAAAATAGCTTTACATGATAGACTACACAGTATGAACACAAAAATTTCCACCAAATCCAAAACCCTTTCATTCTGTCTGAATTCCTACATATAGATTTTCTTCTACGGGCTCTTAGCTAGATATTATTTCTTGATATGCCCGTACATACATCAAAATAAAAAAAGATATGGTCCAAACTGAAACGTATTGTGAGCAACACTCTTATAACAGAAAATAAAAACAAGAAGGCTGAAATTATAATTTCACCAGTTAAGCTTCATAACTAAAAAGTAAATAAAAACAAAACAACTATAGGCTACGTGGGCCGAATCTCAAAATCTTCATCTAGGACTTCGCGGGGTAGCAAAAGGTCCTGAAGTGCGTGGCTGCATCGGAGTGGAAGAAGAACCGGAATGGCGGGATGACAAAGGCACCCTCAGTTGTGAAGTGGACACGACTGGTGGATGCACATGCTCGTAACAGCTATGCCATATAATATCTGTTGGTAAGGGAGCAGAGATGAAGAGTTCAAACAATACCTGCAGCTGAGTTAGTTCTGAATAATCAAGGTTGGTAGAGAAGAACTGTTTGACCTTGGAAAGTAACTGAAATTCATTACAAAGAGATGCCACCAAGGTCTCGGCCTTAAGACAGGAGGTCTTCTCTTGAGCTAAGTCAACTCCACATTTAATATAGACCATCCTCAGCTCATGTGTTTCCCAAGGGAGCAGCATGCCTAAAGGGTCCCAAAAAGTTTGCAATCCTGCCTCCACCACTTTATTCCACTCATTATCAAAAGCTTCCACCACTCTGAAACTATCCCCAAACAGCCAGCTGCTTTTGCCTGTGCATCCTCTCTTTGTATCATCCTCATGATTTCCATCACCATTCAAAAATGGTTGACCACTCCGCGCATGCCTAATTCCTCAGTGGGAAGCCTGTTGATGAACTGGATGTATCCCCACATGATTAGCACATTCTCATTTCCCTCTCTACGACCTACATCCAGTTGTGCCTTGAAATCATGGATAGCATTCTTTTTTTCATTTACCAATGTGATGTATTCCTCATGATCCTTTACTTCCTTGATAATTTCGCTCGAAATCATATGTCTAGCCTCTACTAAGTACATATTGCCTTTAAGTTGTGCCTTTAATTCCTTGACTAATTTTTTCAGATCTTGGTATTCTCTGCGAGCAATATCTATTTCCTTTTGTAGGGATGAGATCGTCTCTTCTTCCTCTGCCAAGGCAGCCTTTGCTTCCTCTAATGATTTTTGCATAGTCCAGGTTTCATATTTTAAGACCTTTAACTCTCCCAGGGCCTTTTTCAAGTGCTTTGAAGGATTCTGTGGATCCTCGGGTACCAGGATCAGGCATACATGATTGTCCTCAGCCTGCTGAAGCTCATCCATTCTCCGTTTCAGCTATGCTACCTCCTAACCCTTCTGGATGAGTATATCTGAGAGGGTTTACTTCTCCTTCTCGACCTGAGCCAATTATGTTGTCTGAATATGCTATGATACGAAAATATTTATCTTACATCGCAACTCTTGCACTTCCAGCTCTGTTTTTCACAGCAGAGTTTTCATGGCTGCATCCTAATCTGAGCCCTTCCCCTTTATCATTTCTTTGTATTCAGCCAAATGCTTGGAAAGAGCCTTTGAATTTTCCCTTTCCTTATTAAGGGTAGCCACTGTCTTACCCAGCCGACTATGATATTTCTCCAAAGAAAGGGTGTGCTTTAATACCTCGTTGTGCGGCATTTCTCCAATAACTTTATGTAGATTTAACTTGTCGGCTAATGGAATGGAAGCCAGATCGAGTATCATTTCCAGGGCCTTGTACTTGGAACCCAGAGGCAAGGGATGAGAAGATGAGTGTTGAACTACGACTACCAATTGGTCAATTTCTATGTCGAGAGCTATCAAAATCATGGTATTGTGCTTATCTACATACTAATATAGCTCTGCCTTTAACCTCTCCCTAGACAATTGGTTCTTTGATTCAATCTTTTCCCCAATAGCCAGTCCATTCCTGATCGAGTATCCCTTTCTGAAGGAAACTCTTCTGGGGTGACTATCTGTGAATACTCTAAAGGTGCCTTCAAGGAGGCAATGTTTAAAGAAACTCAAAACCCCAACCTATCTTTACCTCGATCAATATACTTAGGGACCACCTCGTTAGGCTGCTCCAAGACCTGTCCTTCAAGTCCTTCAGTTCATTACTTTTTGCTGATGTGGCCCTCCTCTTCCGCTTCCATAAAATCCTGTACAATACGGTAACTTTCTTGGTCCTAAACCTCCACCTCGTTCTGTGCACTATCTCCTCTAGATCTTCCTTCAGAAGTTGGGGATTCGGCCTCCATCTCTATATCCAAAGGCCACGAATCAAAGTTAGCTTTCCATTCTACTTGAGGTCTAATGATGCAGGGGCATTAGGCTCAAGAAAATTCCTTGTATTTTAATAGACTTAGGGGTTTTTTGTTTTCAAGGGAGTTGGTTTCTTATGTAATGATTTGAGTGATTTTAATGAGAATTAATTAAATATTGAGAGGAATTTTGTAAATGTTCTCAAATGTTGGAGAACATGAGAGAATTAGGCTAGTTGAGAGTAGATAAGTGGATAGATTTCAAGGTAGAAGAGAGATAGAGAGGTAGAGTTGGGTTGTAAGCCTACGGGCAGAATAGGAAAAGGCCACTGATACAGAAGATCAGGCTAGAGGAAGAATTCCTATGTAAAAACTGGTTTTAATACAGAAACTCAATTTCTGAGTTTGTGATTGAATGTATATTGTGTGCAAGTGGAATTGACAGGAACAAGGGCAATTCTGTCATTTTATATTCAAGCTATATTTTAAGAAATTATGTGGTTTTCTATGTGTAAGAGTAATTGATGAATTGAAGTTCTGTTTGTGTTTGAATTAGTAATAGATAGATGAGATCTATCGTGTAAAGGGAAGAATCCTTTATGAGGATTTGAGACCATTCATAGTCAAATAAAGGAAAGAAATTTTGTACATGTAAATGTATGTATAGGAGACAGGTCACAAACATGAGGTATCTCTATGGCAACCAGAGATAGGACTTGAATTTAGTGGGGAATTCAAGATAGGGATTTTGTGAGTGGATTAAACCCTGACGCAATGAGTTTTGAACTCATAAAGAAGGTGCTTATGTGCGAAATGGAAGGGGATTTCTCTGTATAGACAGAGTGAGGATTGAATTCCAATCAAGAAGATCTGAAATTGGGTAGAATTTCTATGAGAGATTCCAATTTCTGTAGAAGTCATTAAGACTTAAAGAATGTTGTGAGGGATTGAGAATTCAATAGGAGGATTTCTGTATGATTCTAACCCTGAAGAATGAAATTGAGTTTTACAAAATGGATCAAAGGCACAGTTGAAACCCAATTTTATGAAAGCAGATACGAAGGCGCAGAAGAAGTGTGGTGAAATTATGCGATTGGAACCGAGAAGTGGTTTTGAAAAACCGTAAAAGGTTTTCCCATAGTCTTTAAGTGGTAAGCGGTAATCTGTGAAGTCTGTGTGATATACTCCAGCAGGTGACATGTGGTGATATAAAACCACTTATTTCACGTGAGGTAGAAGCATTAATGTTTGTGAACAAATGTTGCGCGATATTCGTCGAATCCATTCGGAGGTTAATGCAAGGTAAGTTATAAATATTGTGGGAACCGAACCAAATATTCATGTTGATATTTGGATTTTAAACAAAGTATGAAATATGAGATGTGAGCTGAATATACATAAATGAATTGTGGGTTGAAGATATATTAATGTTTCTGACATTTGGATTGGTGAACATATGTGCGTTGGTTTATGTTTAACCAAAGTCGAATTCATAAGATACGAATCATTATAAGGTGGGTAATTTATATGGTCGGAAACATGAATTGTTTAAAGGTGATTTGGTAGCATGGGCCATTAGATATATATATATGTGTGTGTGTGTGTGTGTGTGTGTGTGTGTGTGATGATATTTTGGGTTTTAATCCAAAGTCGAATGTTGGTGCGATATTCATAAAGAGGGTTTTATTGTATGGTTTTAACCATAGGTTTTGTAAAAGGTAAGCTTCCGCATTAGAGTTTTCCAAATATGGGAATTATTTTGGTTTAAAAATGAACCATGTATTTTTATATGGATAATGTAGGTTTTGCAGCCTTTGGCTGCATCAAGTGGTATCAGAGCTGGAAAATCTCTTTTGAAAATTATAGATTTTTTTTTTTTTAAATGCATGTGTGATGAGGGAAAAGTAAGAAGAGATCAGATTCTAAATCTGACAAGCAGCAAATACACAGAATTGAAGTGAACAGGAATTTGCATAAATAAATGAATACATACCAATCAAAGTACTATCATTGAAGAGAACAAGATCATGCAGATATCTTGAAGGTGACAAAATTTTAATCTGGTTTAAAAATTGTGATTACAAAATTATGGTTGCAGACAAGATGAAGACAAAGTTTTTGATGATGATGGCAGTGAACCTAATATTCCAGCTAAAGGTTGGATAGGTAGAATAGCTGAAGTGTTCTCAAGAGAAGGTGAGTTGAGGATAGAAGCCTAAAGAGAGCAGAAGAGAGTGCTCAAAAGGTTCCAGAGATAGTGAACCAATGCTTGCCAAAAGACCAAGTCCAGAGAGGGGATTAGTGAGGTAAGTGGTAGCAGGGAGGACTTGTTGTTGCAGAGGCTTAGTGCAACTCATAGTGAGTGAGGAGCTGATGAAGAATATGATCTGGAGGATCAAAGAAGAGGTTCTAAATAATGCCACAGATATAAGATGAAGGATAGAGAAAGATATATTGCAATGATGAAAGTACAACTGGAGGTACTACAAGAATGGCTACAAGAATAGGAAAACCAGAGAGGAGGATGGATCTTTCCACTGAAGGGAAAGAAGGTAATTTGGAAACCATTAAAAATGAAGTGGAGGCAGAAGGAGATTGCCTTATGGAAGGAAGAACTCAGATTCTTTGAGTCAAAGATGGAATTTGAGGATTCCACATGCAAATCTGTTCAAGGATAAATGCTTGAAGAAGCAAACGAGACTGAAAATTATTGTGTTTTTAAAACTAATGAATTGTGTATGATTGCAGGTACATCGCAGGATGATGAACAAGATTTAAAGTTTGTTAAGGAGAAGTTGAATCTGAATTATGTTCAGAAGGATGTTGAGATAGTAAGATCTCATAAACAAAAGGAGACAGAGGAGTCTCAAGGAAATATTCAGCAAAGTATTGAAGTAGAGGAAGAGGGGCCATCTGATGATTGGTCAATAAAAACTGAAGGTATGGAAAGTTGTGTAAAGTTTCCAAGTTCTACTGCAATTGAAATTTTTGAGTTATATAGGAAGTTAGATCTTCAAAGAAGAGAGTTGGAAAAGCAGAGGATCTACACTCAGGATAAATTGTTGAATGGGAAAGAAAAATAAATTGTCATGAATGACAGTCAGAAAACATAGGATAAGGATGTAAAATTTCAACAAAGTGAAATTGCAGAGAAAGGAGTTCATTATTGTGAACAAGAGCAGGGAGACATTCTCGAAACAAATGATAACAAGGAAAGACTAGCTGACAGTCTCGTGGAGAATTTAAATCAGCATACTGATGTGCTGACAAAGGATTTGGAAGAAAACTCAAAGCAGCATACTGAAATGTTGCCAGAGGAGGAAGAGGTATTGAAACCTTGTATTTTTAATACTGATAATTCATGTGTTAATTATGCAGGCAAAGAAGGACAACAAATGAAAAATGTCAGAGAATTTAATAAAAAGGAAACTATGTTAGCTGAAAACATAGTGGAGGATCATCATTCTATCATAGTGATTGGAACAATGGAGATAATCTTAGAAGTTGGGAAGAAATAAAGTGAAGATTTTCTGAGTCCTGAAAGAGACTTGGAACTGCAAAAAGAATATTTGGTGACTGGATCATCAAATGAGACCGCTGGTTCTTGTAATTTTGAAATTGACAATTTGACTATGTTTACAGGTGTTGCAGAAGACAATCCATCTCTTGGAATTGTCTTGAATGAAGATGAATTGTTGCAGAAGAAGGAACTTATAAATTCCAAGGAAGGTGAGACAATTATGTCCCATATGAAGGAACTTGTTACTGATGATGACAGGGAGGAATTGGTTTGTCTGATTGGCCAAGAGAAGAATGTGGGAAAGACTTTTAGAAATGCTACAGTGATGGAGAATCAGAATTCTATTCTGATAAAGGATGAAGATAAAGAGTTTGAAGAAGTTGAATTGATTGCCATAATCAATCAAGGAGGTGATGGAAAATTACTGAATATTGTCAAAGAGGAAGAAGAAGGATATGCTGAAACTGAATTGCAGCATATTGATGATGAGAAACAAGTTCAAAATAAATGGTTGAAATACTTGCTGGAAACAATTATGCCAGAGAAAGGAATTGCTGACACTGAAGTGAAAATGCCTGAAGTTGTGGAAGAGGCAGGAGCAAATACTAGTTTTTCAAATTTGATTATGCTTACTAGTATACAAAGAAGACTGAATGAGTATGTTATTGCAGTTAAAGAATCCAATGATAATTCATTTTTTGAAAGTGAATTTACAGCTAGTGAGCAGAGGGATATATCTTAAGAGATATTCAGGATGTTTGGGAGGCAGCAACATATGCAGCAATAAAAGCAACAGAAATTGAAAGCAGCAACAAAAGGCAGATTAATTTCCAGACATAAGATAAATTGGACATATAGATTGAAAGTATAAGGAGGTTGATGATGAAGTTGTCTCATAAAAAGACAACAGCAAGAAAGCAAAGAAATTACAACAAAGGAAAAACAAGGACAGAATGTGAAAGCATAGCTAGTGGCAAGATGCAGAATAAGGTATGGAAGCATGGAAAAGTGCAGCTGAAGAATAATGCAGCTATTGGATAGCAGCAAAATAGAGTATGGGATCCAGAAGGCAAATATTAAAAGCAAATGATCAGGAGATCATGATTATTTTTTACCTTGGGAGTCTGATGCAGGGGCATTAGGATCAAGAAAATTCCTTGTATTTTAATAGACTTAGGGGTTTTGTGTTTTCAAGGGAGTTGGTTTCTTATGTAATGATTTGAGTGATTTTAATGAAAATTAATTAAATATTGTGAGAAATTTTTCAAATGTTCTCGAATGTTGGAGAACATGAGAGAATTAGGCTAGTTTAGAGTAGATAAGTGGATATATTTCAAGGTAGAAGAGAGATAGAGAGGTAGAGTTGGGTTGTAAGCCTACAGGCAGAATAGGAAAAGACCACTGATACAGAAGATCAAGCCAGAGGAAGAATTCCTATGTAAATACTAGTTTTAATACAGAAACTCAATTTTTGTGTTTGTGTTTGAGTGTATATTATGTGCAAGTGGAATTGACAAGAACAAGGGAAATTATGTCATTTTATATTCAAGCTACATTTTAAGAAATTATGTGGTTTTATATGTGTAAGGGTAATTGATGAATTGAAGTTCTGTGTGTGTTTGAATTAGTAATAGATAGATGAGATCTATCGTGCAAAGGGAAGAATCCTTTATAAGGATTTGAGACCATTCATAGTCAAATAAAGGAAAGAAATTTTGTACATGTAAATGTCTGTATACGAGATAGGTCACAGACATGAGGTATCTCTATGGAAACTAGAGATAGGACTTGAATTTAGTGGGGAATTCAAGATAGGAATTTTGTGAGTGGATCAAACCCTGTCAAACCCTGACGCAATGAGTTTTGAACTCATAAAGAAGGTGCTTATGTGCGAAATGGAAGGGGAGTTCTCTGTATAGATAGAGTGAGGATTGAATTCCAATCAAGAAGATCTAAAATTGGGTAGAATTTCTATGAGAGATTCCAATTTCTGTAGAAGTCATTAAGACTTAAAGAATATTGTGAGGGATTGAGAATTCAATAGGAGGATTTCTGTATGATTCTAACCCTGAAGAATGAATTGAGTTTTACAGAATGGATCAAAGGCACAATTGAAACCCAAGTTTATGAAAGCAGATACGAAGGCATAGAAGAAGTGTGGTGAAATTATGCAATTGGAACCGAGAAGTGGTTTTGAAAAACCGTAAAAGGTTTTTGCGTAGCCTTTAACTGGTAAGCAGTAATCTGTGAAGTCTGCGCGATATACTCCAGCAGGTGACACGTGGTGATATAAAACCACTTATTTCGTGCGAGGTTGAAGCATTAAGGTTTGTGAACAAATGTTTTGTGATATCTTTCAGATCCATTCGGAGGTTAATGCAAGGTAAGTTATAAATACTGTGGGGCCCGAACCAAATATTCATGTTGATATTTGGATTTTAACCAAAGTATGAAATATGAAATGTGAGCCAAATATACATAAATGAATTGTGGGCCGAAGATATATTAATGTTTCTGACATTTGGATTGGTGAACATATGTGCGTTGGTTTATGTTTAACCAAAGTCAAATTCGTAAGATACGAATCATTATAAGGTGGGTAATTTATATGGTCGGAAACATGAATTGTTTAAAGGTGAGTTGGTAATGTGGGCCATTATATATATGATGATACTTTGGGTTTTAATCGAAAGTCGAATTTTGATGCGGTATTCGTAAGGAGGGTTTTATTATATGGTTTTAACCATAGGTTTTGTAAAAGGTAAGCTTCCGCATTAGATTTTGCCCAATATGGGAACTATTTTGGTTTAAAAATGAACCATGTATTTTTATATGGAGAATGTGGGTTTTGCAGCCTTTGGCTGCATCCTCTAGGCTCATGTTCATATGTCGAAGACTTAATCTTATTCCTTCTTTGTGCAATGCTCCCTTAGGGTCATAGCGCCATACATCTCCTTGTAGGGAATTCATCTTCTGCAGTAGCCCCTTGGCTAGAGGAAGTGCATGCCTTGACTTGATGGTAAACAACCCTACTACACTCAAGAGATTTAAAATATATCCCTTCTTCACAGGCACGAAATGAGTTTGGTCTGCACTCAGGACTGGCTTGATAAACTCAAGGGTGAAAATTCTCATGGGCATGAAAGCTCATAGATGGAAAGGTGGAATTTCATAACCATAAACCTTGATTTTGGTGTGATTCTCGAAAAAATACCAATCCCCAACACATTCTGTCTCACTGAACTGGAGTAGCTCCTTCTGTTTAGGAAAAATATTGGGTGGAGGGCTACCATGTATAATTTCATAGGCCCTGGACATGAAATTCGTGATGTATTTACTGTATCCCCTTCCTTTGGGGTATTGACGAACTGAGGGGGTCCACTCAAAAATAGATTTTGGCTCTACCCCTTGCTTAGAGAACTTGTCCAAGCCTAAGCTCTAGAACTTGTCTGCATGCGTGAACGAGAACAAATAGAACACCAAAGAATAGTACCTAAAACAACTTGAAGCTTATAGGTCTTGGAATTGAGCTTGGATGGCAGAGGCCAGAAAGGTAGGAATGTCAAGCAGAATCTCAGGTTGCATCATGAGATCTACGAACCTTAGACAGGCGTTAGTTACCCAATTGGAATTATCCACTGCCAACATACCCGAAAAGACTACTAGGATAGGTAGAATGGCCTCGAAGAAGAGCGAAAGAGGGAATGTCTCAATGGGTGGGAGAGCAGACATATGAGACGTGGTAATTAGATCAAGGAAGGACCTATGATTCTCGAGGGGAAGGTTCGAGAAATGGCACATGAGGGTTACCTCAGTAAATTCGACACAACCATGACAAGGAGGATAGCACAGGGATTTTCCAATTAGCTGAGCGTTGATTTCGAGTATCTTAGTTCCCTGTGTGGAAAGAAAGAAACCATTTCACTCGATGTAAGCTTCGGTCAGCCAGGTTATAAACTCAGAAAAGTGACGAATGGAAGGGATTATCTGTTATTAAAGTCTTGAGTAAACCCTAAAAAGGTCCTCACCCTACCATTTGTAGCCCAGAATCTCAGACTGCATGTTGGCTAAATTGAATGGGCAAATGGTGTCGCGGAGCTCGGCTTGAGATTCCATGAATAGGTCAAGACAGGGGGTGGCCCTAGCCTCTCAGGCTTGCAGGGTTTCGAGAGCGGTCTTCTTCATATTTTCAACCATAATTAGACAAAAACAGTAAAAGAAAACAATAGGGGGCCAATTAAATACCTGAGGCGACAAGAGTGATGTGAGGAAAGAGCTGCACAGACTGCGATTTTTTTACCTGGGTGCTCGGCTTGGTAACAAATGCAAATGGTAAAAAACAATGGTCAACCAAAAAACATGGGGGGAAATGGTCCTTTTAGGGTAAGGAAATTGGTGACAACTAGAGGGTCGACGTCAAGAGGACGTCAGCAGGGGGAGAAATGTGGCGTGGGGAGATTGGCTGATGGCGACCGGGTGGGTGAGAGGCCAAATGCACGACACACGGTACCAGCTCTATACCATGACTATTACCTTACCTTGTTTAACTGTGTTGCTTCATGTTGTACTGCGGGACGAGTGGCCCCCAATGGCCTTTCAACGAGTCAAAAAGTCTTCGACGGATCAGGACTTAAGCCCCCAGAGCCCATCTGATTGGCCAGTCGACTGGCTGACGTCACATGTTCTGATAGGTCAGTTTTGCCTTCTCCCTACAGCCTGGCTATTGGCAGAATTGACACATGTGCTTTCTGCAGAGCTACGCCACCATTTTCTGAACTGTGTGGTCGTCGTGGGCTGCGCGGTTAGTAACCTGCCACCTTGACTACGTGTTTCTCCCTTGGCCGCTCTACTTCTCACTTTCCCTGCTCATGGATTTGCGTGCCATAATAACTTAAACTTGTAAATTCAGAGGCCAACAAGAATCATAAAGGTTTTTCAAAGTATCAAAGGTGTGTCTTTGTTGAAGAGGTAAATCCTCTCTGCAGACAAAGGCGATCCCTACTAGCCCAGAACGGGTCTAGCAACAATCATCAAATGCTACAGCGCAAGTTCCTAATTGTGAATAAACAGACCAACGATGGAGGCCTACCTGGAGTCCAACGCTATGATTCGTAGAAGAGACGATGTTCCCGTTCCTTCGCCTCGGCAGATCACGATCCCCACGATCTCCGTGAATGGACACCTGCACATGCAAGAAACAATACGAATACAAGCATAAAATCCAGAATACGCAACTATATATCAGTCAGAAAGGATATAACTCATCATCATCTTAAACGAAAGACAGAGTGGAACCATAACCAGTAGTCATTCATTAATAAGCAATCGAAAGAGAGTACAACCAATGTTCTGATGCTGAGGTCTCCTTCGGAGGGGTCTCCAATCGAACACGTCTCGCAAAGCCTGCCAAAGATGGGACAATCCTCTCTTTGAGTCTCTCGACGATAGTCTCCTTGATCGAGTTGGCCTTAAGGGAAGAATGAGGGCTCTTGCAGCATAAGGCCCTTGGGAACTTGGGAACTTGGAGATTCAAGACTTGGGCAGTTCAAGACTAGCTTGCAATGGAAATGGGCAAGCTTTTATAGATGGAGGAAGAGGATTTGAGATCCCTATAATTGTGGGATTGGCCCTATCTTCAAGGAAGCTTCCATGAGAGGTGGTAAACCACTTCCCCTACATGGAATTTCCGGAGCCAAACCTCCCAACTCAAGATAGATAGCAGTTTATGAGTCTGTTGAAACGAAACTTCTGCCATTTTATTTTAAAAAACACTCCTTAAATTGGCTAGCGCGACTGCGACTCTGGGATAGAGCGCCAGTTGGCGCGGCCTCTTTGTAGGATTTTCCCCATTGGCGCGAGCTATGCACTGGTTACCCGTGCCAATGCAAAAAGGGATGTTTTTATGGTTTTTTGCATGGAGATGTCTTCAGGGCAATTGAAGCTCATGTTTAGAGGAATGCAATGATAATGGTTTCAAGGCATAATACTACCCACAGGTCACAGAATGAGCCCTCCAATATGTAGGATGGGGAATGGTAGGGACGGTGACAAATTACTGTGTAACAGATGCCCCCTAAAGCATGAGGCCCGAGAGAGAGAGAGGGGTGAAATGCTTTACGAGAACGTGTCCAACTGAAAATCCGTCGTTGGAAAACCTGCGTGGAGAAATACAACTGATATCTCAAGTACATGATGTATATGTGGTATGGGCGCAGCCATCCATAACAATAATCCAGATCCAAGGTATGGACGCAGCCATCCAGTGAGGATCGATAAATAGACTCAGGCATGGTCACAGCCATCCAGTGAATGAGTCATGTAAATAATCATATTAATCCACAAAATCGCAGCCTGGATTACAACAGACACAATCCAGGGTCTTGCGCTCCATCTCGACCCAAACAAAGTACAAGTTCAAGCATGTGAATATGTGAGTTGAAGTCGAACATGCAAGAAAATCGCCTGATTACCAGCCAGTGATGAAAGTTGTTAACAGACGCGAGAGGGACCACCAATGATGACAATGGCCCTCAAGGTACTGTAGGTACAATATACGGCATGTGAATCAATGAGCTGGTGTCGAACGCCCGTAGAATCACTCGATCGGAGGCCAATGATGAAAACCTCACGTCGAACGCGAAGAACCTGCCATTGAGGCATGCAGGCTCCAAGGTACCAGAAGGAGTCTCTAGATCAGCTTCCTGGATAATGAGCTGAAGTCGACAGGAAGTGACCTTGATCGAAGGTGGGCCATAGTGTTTCCCACATCATCGACACAAGACAGAGGAACATGATGTTTTTTTGTGAATCAAGATCATATGAGAACCAGAGGAAGGTTGATATTTGCAGAGGTCAACTTCTCTTGAACATATAACGGCACAATAGTGGATTTGGCAGTATTTGACATCAACGGATCAGAGGTCATGATGACAAGGCAACGAGCAGATGAGAGGTCAAAAGGGATTACCCAAACCCACGGAGGCAAGTGAAGAATGAGATGAGATGTCCCCAACCTGACACGAATGCAAACAAGTGCCATGTTCAAGAGCGACATACTGCCGACACGACAATGATGATGGTCCCATTTTTCCCCCACCATTTCTGGCAAGTACCCCAATTATTTTTGATAACAAGCTTGAAGGGGATAGCATTTGCTCGTAATATAAGTCCGCCCTTCGGGCGAATCCATCCTAGTACATTTAACGAGCCCTAGGAAGGAGCGACTCGGGTAACGTCATTTAGACTGAGTCCGATGTCATTAGGTTTTAACGAGTCTGACAAAGGAAGAACTTGGCGTCTTTTCATGTTTAGAGAGTTTGAAAAGACAGCAGAAAATTAAACTCCAAAGGTCCCTTTTCATAAATAGTTTCTCAGACCCGAAAAGGTAGAAAAAAATATCCGAGAAAACCTCCTAGTCGCGGTAGGCTAGGGTATTCCTTTTCTGTAAATAATCCATCCCAGCCCGAAAAAGGGGTAAACGTATACTGGGTAGATGTCGCTTCGCAGCCACTTTAACGAGATCGAAACAACAAGGGCCTCGACAATCTTTTCATGTTTAGAGAGTCAGAAAAGAGCTAAAAGATGACTCCAAAGTGACTTTTTCGTGTTTTTACTGAGTCCGAAAAAGTATAAAATATAACTCGTTTCACCATGCAAGTCGCGTAAAAACCTGCTGCTGCACATACCAAGAAAGTGCAAAACCCCTTTCGACATAATATATTAAAATATTTGAGAAAAATAACTTTTAAAACCTAATTTGTGTCGAAAAAGTTACAAATATGTCAAAATGGTAAAAAAAAAAATTACTTTTACTATTTACCTTGGTGAAAAGCAGCAGTGGTCCATTTGGTGTGCAAAATTCTGACGGTGATTGCGACAGATCCGGGTTACCATTCAGATTCTCGTCTGTTACAGGTAAGAGGCGCTTCCCTGTACTTCATTTCAATCCGCTTTTTAATAGTTTTTCCTCATGCATCAGACTTCTGTGGCAATTTTTTAAATTTTTAGGGCTGCGCTCATTGGCGCGGGTATCGGGCACGGACCCGCGCCAATGGGCTTTTATATGCAAAGGGATCGCGCCACCTGGCGCGACTGTTCGCAAAACAGCTGCGCCAGCAGCCGAACCCAATTTTCCGCCTAAAAATTCGAGATTTTAATTATTTTGAATGAATTTTGAAGCTTAACAAAGATCTAATTAGAGGTTTTTGACTATGTTGATGCAGGAAACCGAGCAAAATGGTGATTGAATGGAAAGAAAGAGAGCACGGGGAAGAGGACGAACAGGCCATAGAAAATGAAACTTGCATGACTGCCCTCAGGAACTGTGGGCTTAAGAAGTTTTTCCTGACGCCCTGTTTACGAGCTCAACCTGAGCTCTTACAATATCTGATCAGCATTTGGGATGAACAGGACCAAGTATTCCGGCTTCAAGATCAGGTATTGGAGCTGGAGGTTTCTTATGTGTATTTTATAACCAGAATGCCTCGCAGAGGTCCGGTGCCTATATTGACTGGGAGCAGACCATCCGGCGAGAAAATGGAAGAAGTGATGGCACGAGTGTGCCCAAGGGAAAAAATGGGATCAGGGAGTAAAAATGTGGATATTCACACCATCCCCGATCTGGCACTGAAGGTAGTTCTACATACCATCACGCGGGCTGCAGGGTCGCAGGCACCGCACGAGGCCACAAAGGCCCAACTCCTGCTGGCCTCAGAGTGCATGACTCCACTTTTGTTTGACTGGGCCACAGCAGTGACGATAAACATAAAGAGGCAGCTCACAAAATGCAAGCAAGCCAAACTGAAACAGTTTGGCTACGGTTCTATCCTGGTATCGTTCATTCTAGAACGGTTACCAATCTTCCAGGGCCAAGGGGCCATAGTAGCTGAGCCAATACCACAAGATCCGAGAATGGCTCGCTGGGCAGCATTAATGCCCAGATCAGGCGGTGGCCAACAGATGTCCTGGAGGCCGGAGTTTTTTGGGTGCCTACGGCGTCAGTTGATCGTAATCGAAGACTGGCCATACGCAGGAACTGATTTCACTGGTGATCCAGTCTCCCACTTCCGGAGGGAGATGAGTGGGACGAGGAGCTGGGTAAGACTCTCTTTTTGGTTTTTTATGTTTTTAATAAAAAAAAATTGTCAATACATGTTCATTCAGACAGCAGTTATGTGTGTATGCAGATGTTGGCCCAGAGAGACCATCCGGTATGTCTCCTATCACACGGAGAACCCAGCCTGCAGCTGACCCTCAGGGGGAGGGTGCAGAAGGAGGATATTTAGTCCAAAATCTTGAGGGGATTGTCCGAGGGATTCCAGATTACGCCCGACTGGCAGATGTACCAATGGCGTACCAGAGGTATACAGTGGGGGTACCTAGTCGCCTCCACCGTATTCTGAGATGCTTAGTGCGCGCAGTGACTTGTTATCATGAGCACCACGCAGATTAGACTCCTAGGACTTTATTTCATGCATATTTTTTGAGAGACATGTTGTCTCCGGATGTATTAAGACGAACATGTATATTTTTTGATGTTATGTGACACACGATATGTAAACATTTCGATATCTATCTATATAGATATCTATTTCTGGATGGGTTTTCTTTTCACATGTGATGATGTTTTTATATATGTCATGCAAATATCTAATACAATGTCATCTAATGTATCAGTTGCATAACAAACGACCCAAATGAGAAAGTTTACATAATGTATCTAGTCACACATTTTATTTTTACGCAAGCTTAAAAACACACATGAAGACACACATATGCAAACTATGCTTGAAAATGAGTTTTATTTTTATGCAAGCTTAAAACACAAACTATGCTTGAAAAATGATGAAATCGGGCATGCCCCCTAGCATGGTGTCTCAATTCGAGGTGCATGCCCCCCAAGCTTTAGTCCATTGGAAATGGAGTGAAGGTTCAACACGCAATTTGATCTAAATCTAACAAACTCGAATTGAACAGGCTCGTGTTTCATTATTTTAACGAGGTTGACACACTTAAAAGAACTATCCTCGTAGCCACTTGTTTCATTGTTTTAGGTGCTTGACACAAGACAAGGAACTCTGCTCCGACAGAAAATGCGTCATGATGAAAAAGAAGTCAAGATCTCTAAGAGTTTCGCACCGAATGGGAGAGCAACATCTTGGAAATCGGGACCCAATGCCCCCAGCACACTATACACGATGGTATCATCACTGAGCACAGGCACGGGGTAAGTAGCCACATAGTTGACCTGCGGTGAGGCAGATACAACGGGTGGATAAAAACCAGGAGGGGATGATGGTGGGCCAGCTGCCATATCAGGACCAAAGAACGAAAGTTGATCAATGGTCACGATGCGTCCTTCATGTGGGAAACAAACTACGCGAAAAAGGGAGGAGGAAATTGCCCCCATGGCATAGGTGTAATCACGCCCCAAAAGCAGATTGAAATCCAAGGGGCCTGGAACAACCATCACGTCCATATGGACGGTTTTACCTCCCAAAGTAATAGGAAACCTTGGGAGGATCCCTAGCGGTTGACTCGTTCTTCGGTTAAAATTCAGCAGATTCTGCGTAACAGGCGCAAGCAGCGGCGAACTGAAAGCTTTCCAGGTAGTTGAGGATAGAATACTAATAGAGGCGCCTTCATCTATAATGGTGCTGGGTAGGACCAGACCACAGGCCTGTACCGTTATCTCGAAAGGCACATAAGATGGAAGGCGGAATCCGGAAAATCGACTCCAATCAAAGGAAGCGACCAGACTACTCGAAGGGGATATCATCGAACTGAGAAGGTCTTCCCCTGGTGTTATGGAAGAAGGAGCACCCTCCGTGACCTCCATCTCGAAGGTGGGAGGAGTAACCTCCGGAACCTCGATTACGGGAGGTGGGGGAGCAACTTCTTGAGGTACAGGGATAGGAGAATTTTTCTCCAAGTCCAAAGAATCTGAAGAGATAAGAAGAACATGAGGGGTATGAGATCCGCTCTCCACGGAAAAGACCTGGTGTACCGCGGACGGGGCCAGTTCAACCGATCCCACGACCAATGGTTGGTCAGGGATGGTTTCTTGAATCTGAATTTCCGAGGGAGTGGGATTGGCCAAGGATGACCCTTGACCAATCGTGGCATCAGGAGGTGGGAGAATCGAAGAGAGCTGTTTATAACTAGCGAGAAGGCATGGTGTAGAAACAGCTGAGTCGTCCAAGACTCTTTTGGCTTCATCCATATACGGACAAAGGTGAATGGCATGGTGCCCTTCACACAACTTACAGGGATTGGTGATCTTACCCTGCTTCTTAGGAGCCTGAGCTAAAGACGTGCCCTCAACCTGACTTTTGGAAACTGAAGGCAACGGTGGGCGACCGTTGGACCATGCTTCAAGTGCCTTGGGAATGCCTGGGCAGTCTCGAAGAAGATGGTCTCCTGTGCATAACATGCATGAGAATTTGAGTTTCCGCGGAGGGTTGGAAGGTATATTAAGAGGAGATTTTTCAGAAGCAGCAGCTACGCTTTTAGCCTCTCGCTTTTCAGACTTCTTCTTCTTTGTCTTATTCTTCTTCTTCTTAGCCACCTGGTTACTCGAATCTAGACTTTCACTAGGCGAAGTAAAAGAGGAAGACGCAGAAACAGGCGAAGAAGGGGAGAGGTCCACCTTCGAATCAACATGATGTTGTTCAGGCAGAGGAGACGATTGAACAGTGGCCGAGACATTCTGAACCACAGAGGTTGAGAACAACCAAACAGGCAATCCAACAGTTAACCCAGGAAGGGACAACGTTGCCATGTAAGGAGCGCCAACATTCCCAAAAGGAGAGAAATGACCAGGATTCCCATCGGAGGGGATTCCTTGGTTGGTGAACTCCGGAAAAGTTGCCATCAACAACTCAGAACGCACACAGGCTAAAAAAGAGTCAAGACACACAATCAAACGGCTGGAAAGAAAAAACTAACAGGGAGTGTGATCGCGGGTGATTAATTTTTTACCACATTGAAACTTTAAGAACTTCACCGTTTCATGTTTTAAGAGTTGAGAAACGAATAAAAGGTGACTCTATCTCTTTCATATTTGACACAAGCGTGAAAGGACAAGCGCTTGGTGATCCTTTCAAGTTTAAGGAGTCAGAAAAGATCAAATGACTGCCCAGGTAATCTAGGCAAAAAGGGTGTACCAAATAACCGTGAACTACAATATACACCTTGGTTTCAATAATGAAAGAGAAATCAACCAAGGACTTTCCGTACGTGCAGGCAATCTCTCCGAATGTTGTGTTCGGTGTATCACGGGTATAGGGCGGCAGACTCGACTTCCTATGGATAAAGGATTGAAACCTAGTGGGGTCTCCTTTTATATACGCGACGGTACGGGGAGCACAAGTCCGTACTAGCACTGTCTAAAGCCAGAAGGTGAACGACAGCTACTAGGTTTTAAGACGCCGAAACATGTCTCTAGCCTAGACCTCTAAATGTGTTTCATTAGATTTCAATGCTGTCTTAGTGTAAATTGAGTAGATTTTAAAGTTGATCTTCAATTACATTTCAGTTTTCAGGCCCTAACGAATGTGCTGTCTCAAAAATATCCTAAATGCAAAACTACATGTCACAGTACATCATTCCGTTCGATGAAAGCTAGCTACAGAAGAGTTGAGAGCTTTTTACACAAACAAAATGATCAAAAGACAATCAATGATATCTCTAATGCAACTAATGAAACTAAAAACTTTTCTTTCAAATTTACTAATTACTAGCAAAATCGAAAAGATTTCAATTTGCACTAATCAACCAAAAGCAAAAGAGATTTTTTTTTATTTTCAATGTTTGATAGCTAGATGCACTAAGCAAACCGAAAACCAACGAAAAGAAATTCGAGAAATGATATTAAGAGAGTACAACAAGAAAATTTCACTCAATGGCACAAACAATCAAATCTCAAATTGACCAAAAGTCTTTCAAAACCAAGAAAAGGTCCCAAAGGCTCCAATGGACCGCGTGATCTAGGCCCAAAGCAAGACCAAACGAAATTTGAATGGAGAGAAGAAAAATCACCCAAAAATCACAACAAAATGGTAAACAACCACTAAGAGAATGTGGAAGACCAATCAGAGGATTGACTGGACCAACAGAACACCAAAACTCCCAAGGAGGGCTCGACGCACAAAGCTACTAGATGCCCTAGGGCTCAAAACGTGAAATCGATGGAAAAAAGAAAACAACCAAAGGATGAAGGCAAAACCCCAGTCAAACAGGACTCCAACACGCTCAAACAGTTGAAAAACCAAAAAGAAATACACTGACCAGACCCAGAGAGCTCAAAACTGAGCGAACCCTAATGCCTCACCGGAGTGGCGCGACTGTGAGGTTGTAACTGGCGCCAGAAAGCAATTGGCGCGGGTAATACAAAGGCAACCTGCGCCAATTGGCATGACTGTCAAGCTAAAAAGCGCGACAGCCGAGTTTCTCAGCCAAAAAATAAAAAAGAACTACTCCAGAAGCAGATCAATGATATCCAAGCAAACCAAGAAGCAAAAATAGCAAAAGAACCCAGCCCACAAGGCTAAGCAAGCAAGAAGAACCACGAAACAATCAAAACGAGACAATCAAAACTAGACGTTCCCCAGCGGAGTCGCCAAATTGTTGAAGAGGTAAATCCCCTCTGCGGACGGAGGCGATCCCTACTAGCCGAGAACGGGTCTAGCAACAATCATCAAATGCTACAGCGCAAGTTCCTAATTGCGAATAAACATACCAACGATGGAGGCCTACCTGGAGTCCAACACTACGATTCGTAGAAGAGAAGATGTTCCTGTTCCTTCGCCTCGGCAGATCACGATCCCCACGATCTCCGTGAATGGACACCTGCACATGCAAGAAACAATACGAATACAAGCATAAAATCCAGAATACGCAACTATATATCAGTCAGAAAGGATATAACTCATCATCATCATAAACGAAAGACAGAGTGGAACCATAACTAGTAGTCATTCATTAATAAGCGATCGAAAGAGAGTACAACCAATGTTCTGACGCTGAGGTCTCCTTCGGAGGGGTCTCCAGTCGAACACGTCTCGAAAAGTTTGCCAAAGATGGGACAAGCCTCTCTTTGAGTATCTCAATGATAGTCTCCTTGCTCGAGTTGGCCTTAAGGGAAGAATGAGGGCTCTTGCAGCATAAGGCCCTTGGGAACTTGGGAACTTGGAGATTCAAGACTTGGGCACTTCAAGACTAGCTTACAATGGAAATGGGCAAGCTTTTATAGATGGAGGAAGAGGAGTTGAGATCCCTATAATTGTGGGATTGGCCCTATCTTCAAGGAAGCTTCCATGAGAGGTGGCAAACCACTTCCCCTACATGGAATTTCCGGAGCCAAACCTCCCAACTCAAGATAGATAGCAGTTTCTGAGTCTGTTGGAATGAAACTTCCGCCATTTTATTTTAAAAAACACTCCTTAAAATGGCTGGCGCGACTGCGACTCTGGGACAGAGTGCCAGTTGGAGCGGCCTCTTTGTAGGATTTTCCCCATTGGCGCGAGCTATGAACTGGTTACCCGCGCCAATGCAAAAAGGGATGTTTTTATGGTTTTTTGCAAGGAGATGTCTTCAGGGAAATTGAAGCTCATGTTTAGAGGAATGCAATGATAATGGTTTCAAGGCATAATACTGCCCACAGGTCACAGAATGAGCCCTCCAATATGCGGGATGGGGAATGTTAGGGACGGTGAAAAATTACTGTGTAACAGTCTTGGATTATGAAGTCTCATTATTCTCTTGGATTATGAAGTCTCGTTATTCTCTTTGGTATATCCATTCTACATTACTAACTATTGTTATGTCTAGCTCTCCTGAATCTTAAAATATTATTGTTTGGGATGATTCATCATCTGATGAATCTACCCACCTTATACATCTATGATTGTTTGCATAAAAGGAGCCCTAAAAGGTTCTATGAAAAACCCTAACCTAAGGGTATGTTGTTAATGTTTGAAACTGTAAACATACTTAGGGCTATTAATAAATTTCCATTCTCATTAATATATTGATAATGTTGTGTTTGGGATTTTGATATGATCATGGAAGATATAGCTAATTAGGGTTGAAATGATGTAGTTTGAAATCTCAAACCTTTAAACTCTTAATAGAATAAGGGTTTTCTTTGACATGAACCGAAACCCTAGGTTTTGGTTAGGTCTACAACCAAAATCCTTGTTATGAAAAGTCCTAGGAATGTTGTGTAGGCAATCCTTTCTGTGGAAAGAAACGATCCCTCTAGTCCTATGGGAGGATCTAGAAACTACAAAATACAACTACATGCAATCTTTCCTAAATCATATTAAAAAATGCAAAGGAGGATAGATCTCCTACCTCTCTCTGATGCTAATACCCTTGATGTCAACCTTGACTCTTTGGCTTCCAATCTCACAATCTCCTCTTTGCCGGTGTAGATCAGTGCCTGCAAGAAAGACCGAGTGGGGACAGCAAAAATATGCAAAGAATAACATTTTCTAATGCAAATTATGTAACAGATTAAGGATCATTACAATAAATGGACAATAATTGACACATTTATGGAAAGAAAACATATATTTTATTATAAATAGATGGAAAAGGGATAATTACAACCAATGAAGCCTTGATGTTGGAAGCCTCCTTCAAGTGAGATTATAAGTCCAAGCCTTAGCCTTCAAACACGTTTTCCTTTGCAAATTTGCAGAAATTAGGCATAATTGGGCAAAACTAGCTAGTTGACTCTCTAATGACCAACCTCACTAACCATTAGTGGATAGTGGTAAATTGATTTGTAGGGAAGGAGAGGGAGTTGAGGATCCATGGAAAGAGGGATGAGTTCCATATCTCAAGGGAGAGCTCCATGGAAGGAGGATCTAGGGTCAGGAATGGGAGGTCTCGTTCCAATCAACAACAACCTGAAACCACGTTGTTGATCTCGAGCCTTCTAGTAATAGAAGCTTCTCCATTTTGGAAAAAATTGCCTGAAGAGGACCAGCGTGGATTTACCTTATAAAATTCACGCCGGCGGTGCTAAACATGCATAAATCCAGAGGTCATTAGCACGATACATCAGTAATGGGAAACCCGCTAGCCTTGCAAAACAAGGTTTTTGACAAGCTCTTCAAAATATTTCAAGGCAAGTTTTCTTCCTTTTCTTCAGGGATGTTCTAAACATGTTTCATATTGAATACATTGTTTGCAACAACTTTCATTACTTTGAGACACTTGTGGCATTGAAAACAATAAGTGTGACACTTCAGGATATGAGACTGGGAGTGTCACAAGATATTGTATAACATATTCCCCCTAAAGCATGAAGTCAAACCAGGAAGTGATGGTTTAAGTGCTTTATAATAAAAGGCAAGGACTTAGATAACCACCCTCAGGAGACCTAAAAATCAAACATAATACAATATACCTGACATATCTGATGTAAGTATGCTTAAAGTGTAAGCATATAACAATACATGGATCCATGGCATGGATGCAACCATCCGTATAGAAAGGATCATGTTTACAATCATGAATACTTAATAAATCCACGTAGCCTGGATTTATCAAATGAAACCCAAGGTCTTCATCTTCGTCTCAATCCAACCAAAGTGAAAATATCACCATGTGAATAAATGGGTTGAATTCGAACATGGCAGAAACCACCAGATTGCCAATCGATGATGTAAATTGTTAAAAGACACGAGATAACCACTAATGATGAAAATGTCTCTCAAGGTAAAAAACACAATCCACAAGTGTGAATAATGAAGCTAAAGTTGAAAACTTGCAGAATCATTCAATCGAAGGTCAGTGATGTGAACCTATCGTCGAATGTGAAGAAATTTCCATTGAGGTATGCAAGCTCCAAGGTACTGAAAGGAAATTTCTAGATCATCTTCACATATAATGAGTTCGATTCGACAAGAAGTGATCTATCGAAGGAGGGCCATAATTTTTCCCACATCATTGACACGAAACATAGGATTTTTCAAAGTCGGAAAGATTGATTTAGGATTGATACATAAAAATTCAAACAGTGTATAAGTGGTCTGAATTTACTGGTGGGACTTCTCTTGAACATATTGGTGACATGACTCTGGAATTTGGCAGCATTTGAATCAAAATAGGATTAGAGGTCATGGTGACAATATATAATCAAATGAGAGGAAAATGTATTTCCTAAACCTAGTAAGACAAGTGACAAAGTTAGGATGTTCCAAACTCGACACGAGATACAGATAAGTGTCATGTTCAAGAGCGATATACTTCCTTTCACATAAAATACAAGATATATGTTTCCTTCCATTTTTCCACACTATTTCTAGTGAGTATCTCTTTATTTTTAATCTCAAGCTTGAAGAGGATACCATTCTTTGCATTGTTGTCGTTGTTGTGGAGATATTCAAGTTGTATTCTGATAATATCGATCTCGTCCTCCTCATGAACATAAATGAGCTTAAGGAACTGAATAACTTTACTGGTCCTTAACTTCCACGTTGAGAGCCTCACAAGGATTGGTGCTAACATTACTGGGAGAATAATAAAAGGATCCCAAGGAGTTTTAAATGGAAGACATGACTATCGGGATGGGATGGAAAGCATGAGGTGTGCAAAGGGGAGTGGATACTATGCTCTAATTATTTCCTGGATGAAGAGCGAGGGCCAGAAGGGAAGTTTTGAAGATACTGGAGATAAGGGGAGAAAATAAATCATATAAGTCCCAATTTGAGATCCTATGAGAGAGCTCGGTATGCTTGATGTGATAGGGAAAGGGAGGCAGAGGAGCTTGTCTGAATCTAACGAAAACAAAGAAGAACCAAAGGGGTTAAATAAATACACTAATGCACAATTCACCACCAAATAATATTCAAACCATAGAAGAGCATAACTCAGACATTCATGACTAACCATAAGACTCCTAATTTCACCGAGCCACTAAAATATAGAGTCGACCCATGCATGTTCCACATTATTGATCTCTTCTAAAGAGGACCCCAAACGAGAAAATCACTTGACTAAAATGGATCCAATTATGGTGACAACTCTATCAAACTCGATGGAATCAGAAAACCACCTAGAATGAAGGAAAATATATTCCTTATGAATATGTCTCTATTAATATTGTTGTAGAACCACATGGGGCAAGGGAAAGCAAAGACCACAACTCCTGTGAAGGAGAGGAGCATAAGATAAGAAGGAGGGTCAAGAGATAATAACATTCATAAAGGATGGAGAGACAAAGAAATGGAAGGGGTTAGGATTTTCCATATATCTAACATTTATTAGACATCCTTCCCACGCAAGACCAATCTCATCATTATTAAAACTCCATAGAATAAGTCGCTTAGATCCATCAATATGAGGGGTGGAGGATTTGGGCATGGAGCCATGTATAGTACTTCCCAACACTGAACTTGGATAATTATAATGGAATCCCATGATTGAGTGTTTAACGTTGTAGATTCAATGACATTTACCTTCAAGGCCTTTGAGACTTTGGTTTTAATGTTTATAGGATCCAAAGTAGATTCATATTGGGGCAGGTCAAGGAGGAGAAATTTGGACAAGGGATAGACATAACTAACTATGGGATGTGGAATGAATCCTTGTTTTCATTGATAGTTTTCTTCCCTTTATCAAAAAGGAGAGCTAAATTTTCTTGATAATCAACCTCGGAGTTCTAATTTTAGAGGATATGAAAGACAGAGAACGTGGAAATAGGTTAAGAGCAAAGTTGCTTCTTTTAAAACAGAGATCAAGGAGATTTTCTTAGGGTTAATTTTCACTAATAAAATCTTGGATAGTGAGCATCGATAAGTTCTAAGGCTCCCAATTCATGAGCTATATTTAGTCCCAAAAGAAGACCATACATCCAGCTTTATTATTGGTTTTCTTTCCTAAGCCCCATGAGTATTTGACTACAATTTTTCCATCAAGATTACTGAGAATCACACCCCCTCCTGCCACCCCTAGTTTATTATAAATGTCAAATATTATATTTATATCTTTATTAATTAAATTTAAATACCAAATTATGAAATATAATGATTATGAATTTTAATCATCATCATTTAAATTTCTTTTAATATGATCTATATATTATAAATTTTGCTACATATAAATTTTCATTCATAAAAATGAAATCGCACCATAACAAATTGAATTGAGGATATATATATATATATATATATATAGAGGGAGAGAGAGATCACTTCAACATCTCCTCTATAATGTATGTATTGTGAATGGAGGTGACATTATTATTATTATTTAAATATAATTTTAGATATATTTCCTTATTGTTCCACTACAACCTCTCTCACATAATATGTTTTTGAGCACCTCATAAAGCGACCACATAAATAAAAATAGACACTTTAGTTGGACTTCCACCTAAGGAAAATATTTAAATTCCACATGTGTTTTTTCTTTTGTAAATTCTAGTTTATATTTTTCTTTTTTGTGTGGTAAATACACACAGGGGATTTGAACTGGTAACCTTTATAACGTTTAGTTTATATTTATCATTCATGAAATCTTACAATAACATCAATAGTCACATATTCTTGCCATTTTGGAAACTAGAAAATTGGTGGAAGAAGAGGATTTGAGAACTAGAAAAAATATTGCTTGTGTACTAAGATATCCAAATAAAAGATATGTTGTAAAGGCATGATATCTACAACAAAAATGAGAGTTAGATATAGCATGCATGTAGCCATGTTTCATAAACAAAATATAGTTCTAAAATATGGAAAAATAAAAACTCAGGATGTATATAGGTAATAAAGTCAATGTAAAAGCATCAATTGGGGTTGTTGGAGTGCTGGGGGAGACAAGTCCCTTTCCTCAGAGGAGAATTCCTTCAATGTCGCCAAAACACATGGCTAAGTCTTGATACTCCATGTATTGGTATTTATGCTTTGTGATGAGGTTGTTGAGTTATAGGCACATATCATGATGAAATTCACAAGTCTTCATTAAATCCTATCCCAGGAATGTTTTTATATGTCAATAGAGTTCTACCATGCAACTATATTGGTTATACCAACTACAAGTATGCATTGGATCTAGGAGACACTCAATAGTATAACTAAAATGTTTATTTCAATGAACTCGTTCATTTTTTCCATGGAAAAAAATGAAGCTATATTCAATTTAATTTGAGTTGGTTTTGGAGTGAGAGCTTTGGATTGTCTAGAAACGGAGAAGGCTTTGAAAAAAAGCTCAAATGCATCCAGTAACACGACCCGAGGAGCCCCTATGGAAACACATTCTTTCACAAGGCATATTGTGAGACTAGTGGGGGGTTATAGGTGGGGTAAGGCTGATCTGGAGAGATAAGTATCAAGGGGGACAGGTGGAAATGACATAGCAAAGCTACAATGAGTGACGTTGCAATAGGTATCCAATACAGAATCATAGGGGAGATATCCATAGGATGCTAAGAGACATAGAAATATGTCAAGAAATTATAGGAGGAAATTTGTGTTAGGTGGAAAGGGAGGTGCACGAGGGTGTAGATAAGTGAGGGGCTTAAGGATATGCAATGTGGAAATAAGGTGAGCCCGCATATTGTACTCAGGTGGTAACAAACTATGAATGTGGTAGTCCATAGAAACAAGACCCATAAATATTTATTTTGTTGGATCCTAAAAGGTGGGAATGTGTTCATGAAGAAATTGTTGAGGAATACAGAAATTTTCAGTACCTCATGTTAGGGATAGAATACCCAATGAGACCACAAGGGTTCCACTCAATGAAACTATAACATATCACGTGCATTCGTGTCCTACTACACAATACCCTTAATTTGACTACATATTGGAAAACACCTCTAAAAATGACATTATTTAACATCATACCAATATGAACCCAATACACCTTCCCAATTTAAAAAACCCCTACTTTCACTAGATATTGTAGGTACATTTTTTTCATTAACATTTTTTATACCCCTCTATATTTTTTCTTTAAGTTTGAACTCCATTTTTTATATCCACCAATATAAAAACCCTTTTCCCCCAATTATATGCTCAATATATTATGTCATTTTCTCCTCAATATATATCTCCCAATATGACTGCAAGTGGTATGGTATTTCTCCCACAGTTAATCCCCCATGAATGAGACACCACTTGAGAGATGAAACCTACGCTAGAAATCACCATCTAAGGGACACAACCTATGCTAGGAATCAAATTCATTACAGGAATTGTGAGGTCTAAAATGGGCCCACTCATGAAAATAATAAAACAACAGCAAAAATATTCAAATAAGACATCAATTTTCAAAAGAAAAGAAAGAGAACTACATTTTATATTGTATTTTCGAATTATCACCCTATAGGATTATTTCAAGTGTGTGGACTTGTTGGATGTGGAATTGGATTTTTCATCTAATGAGTACCCACTTTGCATACATTTGAGTATAACCACACTAAGAAAATTTCAAAATGCATGGAAAAACATGTTTGAAGCATATTTTTCTTTACACCTTTACATTCATTTATTATTAAAGTAAAAAAAATATTAGATAATAGCAACAAGGAGTGGAAACACAATATTATGATCCTAAAATATAGGTTGATGACTATTTGATAATTTACGGGAATAAATTATCATGATTAATAAGTTGGACTCCTCAATGACCCAAAGTAAAAAAATGAATCAATTTTCGGGATAGAGAAACCAGTTAAAGAAAATTTTGAGAGAGACACGGCCTTTGTCTAAAAAATTGCCATCCAATAGAGGAGGACAATCCTAAATAACACGAATGAATTGCTCTAATAGAGGCCACTTGTGGAAGAAAAAGCATTTAAATATAAAATATATGACATGTGGAGGAAGGGAAAAGAATATAAATGTAAATTTATGGTGGTAACCAATGTAGAGGGATGATGTCAATAAAGGAACATTGTGAGACTATTAAGAGACTTAATGAAAATTGGGTACAAAACCTAGAAGTAGACAAGTATAAATAGGGCCACTGGAAGAGGGAGATTAAAATAGAGATAGAAAATTTGTCTTAGCTACAAGGATAGGTGGAAAAACAAAAGCAAAAATGAAGAAACTTGGCTTGTTAGTAGAATTTCCCCTCACAGAGAGCACCCTAGCCTGTATACAACATATCTTTACATGACAAAAATATCATGTTTATAAAAAGGGAATTTCTTGAAATTATTACAATATACCATCCCCAACCACTTTTATTGAGGATTTCTATGAAAGAAAAAATGAAGAGAACCATTTTTCATTGTGAAGTCTATTAGCACAATAATTTTCTTCATCGTGATCCTACATGGAGCCCTTATCATTTTTTCAAGGATGTCTAGTTAGGTCTTTTGCATCATATTTAAATAATCACACTAACTATGTTATCACTCAATAAGTAGGTGAAAGAAATATAAGTTTTAACTTATAGTTTAAAGGGGAGTATTTCAACCCCCAAGATGTTCTTAAAGAACATCATAGATGTATAAAACTCACAATACCATGCATAATTCATGGCTCACATCAAGAAAGAGGGATTTTATTAATGAAATACATAGACATGGCCTCTAGCTAAATTAGGACATATTATTGTGGTGTAAAATAAGAAGAGACCACAAAGGACAAGAGGAATACGTATCCATTCAACCCTCACAATCATGAAGTTACATTAGAAAGAGTGCACACGTACATCAAATGCATGAAACTATATAAAAATGAATGGTTTGGATTGAATTTCCATTACCCTATTATTTGGTTTCCTACCTTAAAGTATCAAACTTATTACAACATGTCCAAGGAGAGAGAATCTCTCTGTTGGAAAGAAATTGCACAAATTTTGGTGACCACTTTTCATATTAGTAACTACTACTATGACTCATATTAGCTAAAAATTTGCATATGGACATGCAATAGTTTTTACCAAGAGGATATGACAAGTAACAAAGTTGGCATATTTTTTATACCTATTTGTTGGAAATACTAAGAGGGAGGGTGAATCAGTATTCCTTTCAATTAGAGCATTAGTTAATCTTCAATTATTATCAGTGTTTGTACAATGATAGCAACAAACAAGAGGAACACAAATGAACACATTTTTTAAGGTGGAAACCCACTCCGAGACAAAAACCACCTAATGCTTTTCTCATAATTCTTTAATATTCAACTCTAATTGAAAATAAAACTCCAACTTCCTAGAATCTAGAAAAGCATTCTTCTCCAGCTCCCACTGGATGGACGCTCCAATGCTCGAGATTCTTTAGTAGTCAACTGAACGGATGCCCCAACACCCAATGAGCTACAACTCACCCTAGCGTCACCCTACCACCTTATAGAAGAATAAAAGAAGAATGGACTCCCGTACCAGGGAAAATGGTCCACTTTACAATGATATAGAATGATGCAGAAGAAGAATATATACTAGACCATAACCCAACTTTTACACAAACACCTAATGTTGATCCTAGACCTCCCAACACTGCCTCTTCAACCCTTGGCAGATAGACACTAGAACAATTTTCACAATAATGTATTTACAATGACTAAGTACAATGATACCTTTACAATGATTGTATGCAGTGCTGCCCACTTGAAGACTTCATATGATGAAATTCTTGCTGCTGTTATGCACCTTGGTTGCTGATCTTGTCATTCTACCCTCTGCTGCACCTTGCTTTGCCTTTCTGCCGTAGAAATTTGGTCCTTTGCAATCCTTGACAACACATGATCTATCTTTTTCTTGCCTTCTAGGAGCTCGATATTGAATCTGGTGTATCTCTGTTATTTCAGATCCTCAATATCTAATTTTTGGTCTTGTAGTAATCCTCTGAGTCATCTTTCCAATGCCATAGGTCTGACCCAATTTGAATTCTTCAAGAGAGAGTTATACCCAATTTATCACAATGCCCTAATTATGGACTTTTTCAGCATAGCGCACTTGTACGGCATGCCACATGTCACTGTTTCTCCATTTGGCCCTAAAATTGATAGAGAGAGACCTAAAGACTGTGCACTTTCTGCCACTTTTTACAGAATTCCAATCCAATACTCAGAGAGAGAGTTATGACAATTTTACCAATGTCACTTATTTGAGATGAATTTCAGGAGCCTGCAAAAAGCCTGACTTCCATAGATCATATCTCCAAAAATATTGCGCACCTTGATCTGAAATTTTTACTGCAGCTTCCTTACGATTTCAGCTTCATCTCATAAAAATTTCAGCTTTTGAAATTTCTTAAAAAAAAAGTTAGAGCGAAAATTCCACGATGACCTGTTTCAGATGGCCGAATCCCTTGCATAAGGAGGAAATGAGGATCACAATTTATATAAATGCTTAAGTTGAGAGGGGCTTCAACAAGTGAACGTGGGAGGGATTTTAGGAGCTTAAAAAATATTAATTATGACTTTTCAATGACCCATGCCCCAACCCCATGGGTTTTTAGCCCACTAACTGGGGTACAAACTTCAAACATGAATATCTCTCAAACCATGGAGAATTACATGGTGCGCCATATATCAACGGAAACATATCGACAAGTAAAAACCATCGAAAGAATTATTGACCCAAAATATATTAATTTGGTAGGTCAAAATTCCCATGCAATATTGGGTTAGCCCCTGGTGCTGCTTGGGTTGACATCAATGACAACTGCTGATCAACAATCTCCCCCTTTGGCATTGATGGCAACACAAGTACTCCCCCTGCAATCATGACACCTCTTCCAAAAACATTCTCTCCCCCTTTGACATCAATGGAAAAGGGTAACTCCCCCTGAAACACAACCATCCTGCAGACCTGTACACACTTCCACTCCCCCTTTATATTCTGAAAACCGGAAAATCTAATGAGAACTTGGGAGAATCCCAAGCTTTTGGCGAAGATATTCCAATGCTGGTGAATATTTAATATGTGATTCTTTTGGTGCTGCTTGGAATATTGCTACTTGTCCCACTGCTTGCATAACATCTGGTTGGGAGGTTTTTACATATAGAATACTACTAATCATAGATCTGTACAACCTTTGATCCACATCCTTAGATGAGGTGTTTATGCTCAATTTGCAACCTGTTACCATTGGAGTTAGGATGGGTTTGCAATCTTCCATTTTAAATTTCTTGAGAATTTCCTTGATGTACTTGGCTTGACATATAAATATTCCTTTCTTTTGCTGATATATTTGAAGCCCTAAGAAGTATGTCAGCTCACCAATTAAAGACATCTCGAAATCACTTTGCACCTTTGTAGCAAACTTCTTACTTAGTTGATCATCATTGCTACCAATTATTATATCATCCTCTTTAGCTATTAGACATGAATTAGTTGCTTCATCCAGAACATATATGTCATTTGGAGCTTGACTTTCTATAGCCACAATTTTACCATACATGCCTTTCCTGATTTCACATTTCGTGGAGTTGAATAGTATTGTGTGTCCTTAATCACACATTTGTCCAACACTGAGCAGATTGTGATTCATGTTTTCAACCAATAGAACATTATTGGCTAGAGAATCTTTGCTTCTGAGTGTGACAGTACCTGATCCTATAACATTTGAAGATCCATCATTTCCAAAGGACATGGTTCCATCCTTCTTCTCTTTCAAAGATACAAATTTATTTCTATCTTCAGTCATATGTGTTGAGCAACCACTATCAACATACCACACATATTTGTTCTTTTGATCCTTGACAGCGAGAGCACAATTATCATTCTTCTTCTTCTTCCATGTTCGTTCATTCTGTGGCTTCGAAGATTCTTCTGGAGGATTTTCAAGTCTACGGTCTTTGGCTATGTGTCCAAAGTTTCAACATTTGTAACATTCAATATTATTTCTTAAATGTTCAAATCTATTGATGTTTCGCTGAGCCCTGGGAGGTTCATATTTGACAGATCTCCTGGAATTGTATTCGTTCCTAGGGTACGTGTGACATTCTACAGCTTTATGACCAAATTTTCCACATGAATAACAGTAGCCATCAAAAATATGTTGCTACCTGGATGGAAATTTTCGTCGAGGAATTGTCTTCCAAGGCTCTGTTTGCGAATCTTGTCCAATGAAGTCTACATGCATGTCAGATCTCATAGGTTCATTGTATTTTGTTGTAGAAGGTCTTGCTTCTTCTTCTTTGTAACCGGTGCCAGTTTTGTCATTATAAGATCGTTGATTGTTGATGAGTTCTTCCAATGCCCTTGAGCTATTGGCATAGTTTTGGATAGCTTTTCCTTTCTTCACTTCCTCATGCAGCGAGACTACTTCGGCTTCTAATTCTTCCGTTTTTTGGTTGCTTTCTTCCAACTTCTTTTGAAGTGACTCTTTAATGCATTTGTGTTCTTCAACTTCATTTTTGATACTTTGAACTTTTTCTTCAAGAGTTTTGGAACGGATCTTCTCCACCTTGAGATCTATTATAAGCTTGATTGCTTCCTCATAAAATTCGTCTATGGTCCATCCTTCTTCTTCGTTGTTTGATACCTCTTGCTTATTGTGCTTGGGTTTATTGTGCTTGGCCATAAACAATACTCTCTCATTGGCTTCTTCTTCACTATCATTGTTTTCATCGGATGATGAGCTATCTTCTTTAGAGAGAAAGTTCCTTTTGGATCCTTGCTTGTTGAATTTCTTAAAGCCTTTCTTTCTTTTTGAGTTGCCATCACTTTTGTTTGGACATTTTGCTGCAAAATTCCCAACCTCATTACAGCTGAAACATATCAATGGAAGTTTACCTTTGAATTTTCCCTTACCAATTTTTAGTTTTCTCATGAAGTAAGCATATTCTTCATCTGAAAGACCTTCTTCATCATCTCCCTTTTCTTCACACTTGCAAGTGCATGTCTTTTCAATTGAAGGTTGTTTATCCTTATTGGTTTTCTTAGATGAAACGAACGCAGTTTCTAGATGCGAAGTACCCTCTTCTTCATCAAGTCTCATTTCATATGCTATGAGAACTCCATGTAATTCCTCTTTGCTGAGTTTGTCCAGATTTGCACTGTATTCTAAGACCGATACCTTGGGTTGAATCTCCCTGGTAACGTTCTAAGAATATTCCGTATAATAGTCTTCTCATCAACTGGCTCTCCCAATCCTTCTAGAGTATTGGTTATTTCATAAACGTATTGAAAGTATGCAGCAATGTTGCAATCTTCTTTCATTCTGAGTTGCTCAAATTTTTCTCTATAGATTTGAAGCTTTGCTTCTTTGACATTTGAGTCACCTGCATATATAATCTCAAGCTTGTCCCATATATTTTTGGCGGTTTTACAACCCAAAACCTTATGATAAGTAGATTCAATAAGTCCACTGATAATAATATTCTTTTCTTTTGCATCATTTACCAAATTCTTCTTACCTTGTTCATATGTGGTTGATGTAAATCCATTTTGAACAGTGTCCCATACTTCATAACCTTGCGCCAAGAGAGAGACCTCCATTCTTCCTTTCCAAAGTGCATATTTATTTTCATTGAATAGAGGTACACCATTCTTCGTATGCTCCATGACCTCCTTCCAGCTGTTAAACTGTTATTGAAGGAACCAAGCTCTGATACCAATTGTTGGAAATACTGAGAGGGGGGGTGAATCAGTATTTCTTTCAATTAGAGCATTATTTAATCTTCAATTATTATCAGTGTTTGTACAATGATAGCAGCAAACAAGAGGAACACAAATGCACATATTTTTTAAGGTGGAAAACCACTCCGGGACAAAAACCACCTAATGCTTCTCTAATAATTCTTTAATATTCAACTCCAATTGAAAATAAAGCTCCAACTTCCTAGAATCTAGAAAATAATTCTTCTCCAGCTCCCACTGGATGGATTCTCCAACGCCCGAAATTCTTTAGTCGTCAACTGAACAGATGCCCCAACACCCAATGAGCTACAACTCACCCTAGCACCACCCTACCACCCTATAGAAGAATAAAAGAAGAATGGACTCTCGTACCAAGGAAAATGGTCCACTTTACAATGATATAGAATGATGTAGAAGAAGAAGATATACTAGACCATAAACCCAACTTTGACACAACCACCTAATGATGATCCTAGACCTCCCAACACTGCCTCTTCAACCCTTGGCAGATAGACACTAGTACAATTTGTACAATAATGTATTTACAATGACTAAGTACAATGATACCTTTACAATGATTGTATGAAGTGCTGCCCACTTGAAGACTTCATATGATGAACTTCTTGCTGTTGTTATGCACCTTGGTTGCTGCTCTTATCATGCTACCCTCTGCTGCACCTTGCTTTGCTTTCTACCGTAGAAAGTCTGGTTCTTTGCAATCCTTGACAACACATGATCTATCTTTTTCTTTCCTTCTAGAAGCTCGATATTGAATCTGGTGTATCTCTGTTATTTCAGATCCTCAATATCTAATTTTCGGTCCTGTCGTAGTCCTCTGAGTCGTCTTTCCAATGCCACAGTTCTAACCCAATTTGGATTATTCAAGAGAGATTTATTCCCAATTTCTCACAATGCCCTAATTATGGATTGTTTCAGCAGAGCGCACTTGTACGGCGTGCCACATGTCACTGTTTCTCCATTTGGCTCTAAAATTGATAGAGCGAAAATACAGACTGTGCAATTTTTGCCACTTTTTACGGAATTCCAATCTAATACTCAGAGAGAGAGTTATGACGATTTTACCAAGGTCACTTCTTTGAGATGAATTTCAGGAGCCTGCAAAAACCCTGACTTCCACAAATCATATCTCCAAAATAATTGCGCACCTTGATCTGAAATTTTTACTGTAGCTTCCTCATCATTTTGGCTTTGTCTCATAAAAATTTCAGCTTCTGAACTTTCGTAAAAAAAAAAGTTAGAGCGAAAATTCCACGATGACCTGTTTCATATGGCCGAATCCCTTACATAAGGAGGAAATGAGGATCACAATTTATATAAATGCTTAAGTTGAGAGGGGCTTCAACAAGTGAACATGGGAGGGATTTTAGGAGCTTAAAAAATATTAATTATGACTTTTCAATGACCCATGCCCCAACCCCATGGGGTTTTAGCCCACTGACTGGGGTACAAACTTCAAACATGAATATCTCTCAAACCGTGAAGAATTACATGGCGTGCCATATATCAACGGAAACATCTCGACAATTAGAAACCATCAAAAGAATTATTGACCCAGAATATATTAATTTGGTAGGTCAAAATTCCCATGCAATATTGGGTTAGCCCCTGGTGCTGCTTGGGTTGACATCAATGACAATCGCTGATCAACACTATTCACTACCTTTTGAATATAAATTTTCCCATATTCATACCATCGGTTAACGCATTTTCTTATAGTGATCCATTTTTTTACCAAGGTGCAATATTTCTCTACTTATGTCATATTTAATGCTCATTCTTGTGTATTAAGCAAAGAATGTTCCTTTTTATACTAAATAACTAGAAATCATGAAAAAAAATACTCTAGATGGGATCATACATGTATATGTAGAGGCATCTACAAGGGATTAGTTAGAGGGGTTCAACCATTACAACAAATTTAGCTCAAGTTGTTACAACACCTCTAGCTCGGATTGCTACAAAACCTTTAGCTACATTTTCTTTAGCACCTCCAGCACATATTCATGTCACAAACACACGTCCATATCATATTTCTATAAAAAATAATTATTTTTGCAATTATTTTTGCAACACTCTTAGCACAATGACAATTGACCGAAACTATTGCAACTCCTTATCCATGATGTTACAACTACAAAGACGACTGTAATAGCATCAGAATCCTACAACATAAGTCAACCACCAAAATAACAACAACCATTTTTGGTTTTCCACTAAAAGGATCAAATACTTAATTTCCAACAAAGGAAATGATAAAGATAGGTTGCCCCATCTAGCATAGAGAATTTGACTATACTTATTTTGAGCTAACCTCCTGCCTATGTCACTCACTAAGTCAATTACAAGTTCTCTGACCATTCTACATTTTAACAATTTTGTTATCACATAAGGAGACCTAGTTAAGAATATGAGATTCTCATGGATGTCCTCTAACTTCATGGTTAATTTAATAGATTGAAGAATTAATGTAGAAATAGCCTACTATGCTCAAGAAAAGCTAGAAGAACTATATTATTGTAATTTCATTTTGATTACTATTAATACAAGTACAAACAAATTAGTAAATGTGGTTAATATACGTCGATCAACATCATTTTCACATGTTTATTGGCTTATAAAAGGTGTAAAATGACATCGATCAATGTATATCAAGAAAATTTACTAATGTGGTTCTACTAGTTGCCAGCTAACATATTAGGGGTGGATTTGTTAACCATGCTTGATAATGAATGAAGAGAATTAATGAGTTTAATCATGGTTAATGAGGTTGACCAAGTTTGAAGATAGTTGACTGAGGTTGACTAGGTTTGGCCATGGTCAACCATTAATGTAACAATATATTAATTTTCCATCAATTTAACAATGTTACACTAAACTTGAAATGTTAGAAACATCAATGTTTCAAAAATTATTGACCTTATGCACAACAATTTTGTTCATCTCATTTACATTAATGTTATAAAAATGGTTGACCATGGTCAAACAAATTTACAAAAATGGTTGGTTATAGTTGACCATGGTAGCCCATGGTCAAACACATTTATAAAAACAATTTGAGCATAATTAACATCAGTTAACTAGGGTTTCCCAAATTTTCGATGGTGTGTGATGGTTGACTATTGCTAACTAAGGTTGATTGTGGTCGACTATGGTCAACACATGGTGGACTAAGGTTATTTAAGGTTGACCCTTGTTGACTATGGATAATGATGTTTGACTATGGTTGAAGAGGATCTGCCATGATTGACCATGGTTGACAATGGTTGAAAAGATTGATGAGGAATGACCATGGTAGGCCAAGAGTTGATGAGGATTGTAGTTGCCTTTTGAGTACTATTAATATATCATCACCAATTCCTATTGAAATTATGTTCTATGAATGTGATGTGCTAATAGTATAGGCATAAGGTAGGGCCACCTCTTTAGTTAAGTGCTACCTATATTTTAGTAGGGTAGCCTTTGTTTCATGTAGAGTACACATGATTCAGTAGTTTACTCAATTTATAGGTGTTAACAATGTTTCAATTTGATTGAATAAATTATTTACTCTATTTTCCAATCTAGAGTTTGAATCGAAATTTTTGGGTACTAGATGGTAACGGTCCCTACTAAATTTTCCATGTAAATAAAATAAGACCTTTGTTGGTGGGAAATGCTGAGAGATTCAACAAGATGATGAGCTTAGTGAAAAGAGTCGCCTTCATCATGGGCCCGGCAGCTATTTTTGGCGCAAAGTCTGTTTTTAGACATGTCGATCATATTCTATGAGTTGCAGGATGCTCTTTGTGGATGGTTGGTCAAGTTGGAAAAATAGGTGGATTTTTATTTTTAGACATATTGGGCGGAGTCTATTTTTAGATTTCCAATCTAAAAATAGATATGTTGAATATTATTAGCTCTTAATAATATTTGGACTCTAAAAATTATCTTTATTTTGAGCATCTCTGGGCTATACGTATGTGGCACAAAGAGTTTACGTAAGGAATTACAAAATTCTTGAGGGTTTACTGGAGCTATTGCATGGAGGAATTTAGTTAGAACTCATGTAAAAAAGTTTGGTGGGGTTGGAGAAGTAGTTGGTGGAGTTGTATTTAGTTTAAGTCAGTTAGACTCAATTGAGCTAGTTGTATCTAGTCTAACTGATTGATACACTAGTGAGAGTGGTGTGAATTAATTAGTTAATTAATTCACTAAATAATAAATCATTAATCAACTAAAGAATACATCAGTTAACTATAGTGCATGGCAGTTTCAGTGGAGACCAGTGGAGAGGTAGGTGAAAGAGAAAGTGTGACTATCAGTTGTGACTATAGTGATGAATTGATTGCATCCAACACTTAGTGGAGATGCCAATGAGGATTGCGTGAGAAAGGTTGGAGAAATTTGAGTTCATTCAAAGCTATTCTTCAGCAGGGATTGCGCAGTAGAGGCAAAGAAGCAGTGGCAAGATCTCCAGGTATGGATTTCATGATCGTGCTGATTAGTGTGTAGCGATTGTATTGTACCGAGAGCTTGATATGATCACTTTGTATGAGGATTGTTACATGATCTCTCGTGACATATATTATATACATATAGTTGGGGTTTTTAGCTTCAAATGCTTTCCCTATCTGCAACCTGCATTTGTGTGAATTTTTATTGTTTTCATGTGTGCATTGCAATCTTGATTTAATTTCCGCAAATGATCAATGGTGGAATAGATTATGTATTTTGCATGAAGTTAAAATAGTGTGAGATCAGGAGAATCTTGGACATATAACACATAAGTTATATAATTTCTACATGGTATCGGAGCATTTGATCATTGGAGCAGATTGCAATTATTGAAGCGGTTGAGTTTTGTGTTGGTGGAATTCGAATTTGCTGCAGTGTTTTCTTGGTGTTGAAGTTGAGCATTCATTGAAATGTCTTTCAACAGATTGTGATTGGAGTATGCCCTTGATGGCAACTTGAATTATATTGCATGGAAGGACAGGATGGAGGCGGTGCTAGATGACAATGGGTTGAAGGAGTTCATAGATGCTGATATTCCAAAGCATGGTTCTAGCGATGCAGCCGCACTCGATGCATGGAAAAAGAAGGTAGCAAAGTGTCGAATAATTTTGTTGGAAGGTGTGAAGGACCACATTGTGTCTAGCCTTCATGGTAAAGCCACTCCATTCTTAATGTAAAAGGCTTTGACAGACTTGTTCCAAAGCAGAAGCGACCAGAGGAAGTTGGCGCTTAAAGACAAGCTCAGGAAAATAAAAATGGAGAAAGGCGACAGTATACCAAAATACCTCACGAAGTTTTTCCACTGCAAGGATGAGCTGGGAAGTGTGGGGGTTATTTTTTATGAAGAATGCTTGGTGAGCTTGGCTCTCCTTGGGCTTCCGAAGAGTTGGCATAGCTACGAGGACTATGTCAATGGACGGGAGAAACTACCAGGATGGGAGCGACTTTGGTCGGATCTTGTGCAGGAGGAGATAAGGCGGGGTACCAGGGATGGATCTTCATCGAAGAATGAAGATGAAGAAAATTTCACTTTGGCTGCCAAAGCAAGGAAATGGAAGGGGAATAAAAATCCTTCTCAATCCGGTGCGAAAGGCAAGAAGCAGGATTTGTCCAAGGTGAAGTGTTTTCACTGTCACCAACTTGGGCATTACGCCATTAATTTCCCACAGAAGAAGAATAATAAGAAGGCTGCTGGATCTGCAGCTAGAGAGGCCTTAGCCTCATAGTTTGAGCTGCATTTTTCTTTGATCGCATGCTTGGTTTCAAGTGTGATGGGATCAATGTGGTTTCTTGACAGTGGTGCGTCTTTCCATATGACCGGAGACAAAGATTTGTTTAGTGAGCTGGATGAAAGGATCTCGGAGTGCACATCGAGATGGGCGATGATGGTAGATACAGTGAGACTGGTATCGGGACCATTTCCTTTGAGAGGGAGTCTGGTAAACCTTTCATCTTGAAGGATGTCATGCATGTTCCAGGATTGAAGAAGAATCTGATCTCTGTGGGGATGTTGGAAGACAAGGGTTATGATGTTGTTTGTAGTGAGAGAAAAGCCTTCTTGCGCAGTAAAACAACTGGTCAAACCATGACGATAGGGATTCGAGTTAAGAATATTTATCAATTGCAGGTAGATGGCTGCGCAGCAATGGCAGGCAAAGCAGAAGGAGTGGTGAGCCGGGATGAGGGTGAATTGTGGCACAGGAGATTGGGCCATCTTCACCATGGCGCTTTGAAAATTTTTCTGCAGATTTCTACCAGGCTTCCCAAGGGTACACTTGCGCAGTCAGATCAGTGCAAGGGATGTACTTTGGGAAAATTTGTGAAGACCATTTTTCATGAGAAGTATAGTCGCGCCTCGACGATCCTTGAGAGAATTCACACAGACGTGTGTGGACCTTTCTCGGTTGATTCAACAGCAAAGCACAGGTATTATGTGATATTTGCTGATGACTTTTCTCGTAATTGTTGGATCCTCTTCATACAGAAGAAGAGCGAGAAATACTCAAAGTTCTGTGAGTTCAAGGCACTGGTTGAGAAAGAGTCGGGGAAGCAGGTGAAATCTCTAAGGAGTGATAATGGTGGTGAATACATCTCTGGAGAATTCAAAGACTTCTGTAGCAAAGAAGAAATTCGAAGAGAAATCATAGCGCCTCATAACCCACAGCAGAATGGGGTCGGGGAGAGAAAGAATAGAACGATCGTGGGTGCTGCACGGGCGATGTTGCATGATCAGGGCCTTCCCATACACTTGTGGGCTGAGGCATGCAACACTTCGATTTATCTGCAAAATCGTTGTCCTCATAGAGTACTTGGCATGAGTACACCTGAAGAGGCGTTTTCTGGTAAGAAGCCTGATATTTCTCATTTGAAGATTTTTGGCTCACCTATTTACATTCATATGAAGAAGGATGCCAGGAAGAAGCTAGAGCCGACTGCAGAGGTTGGGATATTTGTGGGGTACACAGAAACACCCCACACTAGCTGGTTCGAAACGCGTCGACCAAATCTATTATGATGTGATTTTCACTGAAAGATTTTAATCACAATTTATGGATCACAGAAGCAAAATTCCTAATAGTTGGATGATTGTTGTGCGACGGGATATCAAATTTCATGAGGAGAAAGCCATGAAGTTGTTGCTTGAGAGGGAGCTACACTTGCATGCAAATGAGGAGCGACTTGTTCCTAAATATGAGCCTCAGGATGTGGATCAGCCACAAGAGGAGGTTCATGGAGTGGAAGAAACCACTCATGCAACGCCAAACATTAGAGGGCGGAAGCGCACTACAGAAGCTGAGCGACTAAATCTTGATGCAGCGTAGAATGTAGGAGCCCCTACATCACAACGCAAACAAAGATAGTCACCTGACCGATTTACTAGATACATGGCTCTGATGAGCAAGTGTATCGTGACGTAGCCATCCTCTTTTGAGGAAGCTGTGGAGGATCCCGCATGGGTAGATGCCATGGTGGAAGATTATGATTTGATTTTCAGAAACAGTGCATGGGAGATTGTCCCGAGGCCGGAAGGGAAATCAGTGGTAGGTTTGAGATGGATCTACAAAGTGAATCAAGCTGCTGACGGGAGCGTCGAGAAGTACAAGGCAATATTTCTTGCCCGGGGCTTCTCATAGATCGAGGGGATCGACTATGAAGAAACCTTTGCACCTGTCGCAAGGTATTCTTCCATACGGACCATCCTTGCTCTCTCAGCGCAGATGGGTTGGCACATTCATCAGATGGATGTGAAGATTGTGTTCCTCAATGGAATCATTGAGGAGGAGGTGTACATTGAGCAGCCTGAAGGATTCGAAATCTTCAGCAGTGATTTGCATGTGTGCAGGCTCAAAAGAGCATTGTATGGACTGAAACAAGCACCTCGTGCTTGGTACACACGGATAGACAGTTATTTCACCGGACTTGGTTTCGCCAAGAGTGAGGCAGATCCTAACCTATACCAGATTGTGGTGGAGGGTAAGATTTTGATCATTGTGTTTTATGTAGATGATTTAATACTAACGGGTGATGAACTGTTGATACACTCATGCAAGGTAGATCTTGCAAAGCAGTTTCAGATGAAGGACTTGGGCCTCCTTCATTATTTCCTGAGATTGGAAATTTGGCAGCGGAAGGGTGGACTGTTTGTGTCCCAAGGCAAGTATGCCAAGGAGATACTGGAGAAGTTTCACATGCAAGGCTGCAAGCCTATCGACACTCCTCTTCTTGGTGGTTGGAGGAAAGAGAATGCTACATCGACAGAGGTAGTGGATGCCAATGTTTATCAACAGTTGGTTGGTTCGCTCATGTATTTAGTCAATACACGACCGGACATATGCTATGCTGTGAACCAGCTTTCACAAGCGATGGTGAAGCCTACCAAGCTCTTTTGGAAGGCAAGCAAGCATGTCCTGAGATATCTCAAGGGCACATTTGGGTATGGATTGTGGTACAAACAGTCGGATGAGTTGAAGTTGCATGGCTTCATGGAAGCGGATTGGGCAGGAAGCCCAACGGACATAAAGAGCACATTTGGAGGGATTTTCAGTATCAAATCTATAGCAGTTTCTTGGTACAACAGGAAACAAAGATCTATGGCACTCAGTTCAGCGGAGGCTGAGTACATGGCAATAAGTTTGGCTGCATGCGAGGCTATATGGATGAGGAAGATCCTGGTCGGGTTGTTCGATTCTCACTTAGCTCCTATTGTGATATATTGTGATAATCAAAGTTGCATTAAACTCTCGGTTAATCCAGTATTTCATGATAGATCTAAACATATTGACATCCGGTACCATCATATCAGAGATTGTGTGCAGCGGAAGATCATGTTGCTTTCTTACATTCCTATGGAGGATCGGAGATCTTGGAGATATTACGTAGAGGAAAGGCGCTCAGGATAAAACTCACAGGACCATGAAGGCAGGGATCGGGGTGAGATAATCCCTATCTTGTTGAGAGGGAGTGTTGAGATTCAACAAGATGATGAGCTTAGTGAAAAGAGTCGCCTTCACTAAGTGGGCCTGCAAGCTGTTTTTGGTGCAAAGTCTGTTTTTAGACTGTGTCTATTTTTAGACATGTCGATCATATTCTATGAGTTGCAGGATGCTATTTGTGGATGGTTGGTCAATTTGGAAAAATAGATGGACTTCTATTTTTAGACATATTGGGTAGAGTCTATTTTTAGACTACCAATCTAAATATAGATATGTTGAATATTATTAGCTCTTAATAATATTTGGACCCTAAACATTTTCTTATTCTCTTGGAGCACTTCAGTTAAGTGCACAGATGTGGCACAATGAGATAGCCAGAAAAATTCATGTTCACAGTTCTTTGAGCTATTGCATGGAGGACTTGATTAGAACTCAAGTGGTAGAACTCATGTGACAGAGTTTGGTGGAGTTGATTGAGGAAGTTAGTGGAGTTGTATTCAGTTTAACTGAGTTAAACATAGTTGAGCTAGTTGTATCTAGTCTAACTGATTGATACACTAGTGAGAGTGGTGTTAATTAATTATTAATTAATTCACTAATTATTAACTCATTAATCAACTGAAGAATACATCAGTTAACTACAGTGCATGGACAGTTTCAGTGGAGACCAGTGGAGAGGTAGGTGAAAGAGCAAGTGTGACTATCAGTTGTGACTATAGTGATGCATTGATTGCATCCAAAACTCAGTGGAGATGCCAATGAGGATTGCGCAGTGCAAGCTTGGTGAATTCGAGTTCATTCAGAGCCATTCTTCAGCAGGGATTGCGCAGTAGAGGCAGGCTAGCAGGTGGCAAAGATCGGTGCATGGATTTGCAAGATCGGGCTTGATTAGTGTGTAGCGATTGTATTGTACTGAGAGCTTGATATGATCAGATTTGTATGAGGATTGTTACATGATCTCTATGACATATATTATATACAGATAGTTGGGGTTTTCAGCTTCAGGCTTTCCCGTTAAACAACTGTGTTAATGTGTGTGAATGTTTATTGTTTCATGTGTGCATTGCAATCTTGATTTAATTTCCGCAAATGATCAATGGTGGAATAGATTCTGTATTTTGCATGAAGTTAAAATAGTGTGAGATCAGGAGAATATTGGACATATAACACATAAGTTATATAATTTCTACAGGACATGTATTCCAATTTGAATGATTGGGAAAACATTATAGTGGGAATCACTTGTGGTTTATTAATGGCTATGGAAGTTGGAAAATGCATTGGAAAAGCTAAAGAGGCAATAATTGGAATTTAATTATGAAAATAAAGGAAAATAGGAGAAAAGGAAGGTGAAGCGACATAAATAAGCATCAAAAGGAAATTAGAGGAAAATGAATAAAAATGAGACCCCAATGATAAAAAGGAATCAGAAAAAAAAAAATTCACATATTTTTGTCATATTTAAATTTCCTCTCTTACACTCTTGCACACTTAGAGAATTCTTTGAGCATTCTAGCATTCACTTGGACTTCGAGAAAGCAAGCAAAGGACAAACAAGGAATTGGTGGGTGATAGAAGTGAAGGTTCGATCAACAACTACAATAGGGATTATTTACAGGTAACAGATTGCATGCATGATTTCCTTGTTGGTTTTTGGGTGCATGTTATATGCATGTGGTACCTTGGTTATTTTTTGTCATTGGCATGGATATTTTCTAGGATTGATAGTGGTTTCAGCCTTACCTTTCCATTTCCTAGATAACCATGGTGTAGTGGATTCCCCATTTGGATTTTATGATTGGTTGTGAGGTTCCATATGGTTATGGGTTGGGATAGAATCTTTGGAGCCCTAGAATAGCTTGGGTCCCTGGAGGCTCTTGATTGAGAAGGTATTTCTCTGGAGCCCTATAACATTTTGAGTCCATAGAGGCTATGGGTTGAGATAGGAGTCCCTAGAGCCCAAGTAAACTTGGGAGGAGGCCAATTTGGTTGATGTTGGTGATTTCTGGACTGGTTAGGTGAAATCACTATGGTTGACCATTGAGGTGGTTTAGCCTATGGAAGCCATGGTTGGTTATATTTTGTTTTAACCCTTATGATCCCACATTCATGCTTGGAATTTGGCATGGGGGTGATTGGTTGAAAGGAATATTTGGTTCAGCCCAATCTATGGTCGGGTGGTATGTGGAAGTCCCTGACTTGGTTGGCATTTACATGTGTTAACATGAGGTATTTTCCAATTTTGATCTATGAACACTTTTATTGGTTATTATGTTGATCTTGTAGAAATTCCTGAATAAATCACTTATTCAATGGAGATTAACCTGATCACACATCAATTTCGAATTGCATGCATAACACATAATCTCTTCTACAATTAATTGTCACATGCGGAAAGAATAGAAGCGATAGCACATCAAATCATCACACACATTAACACAGTATGTATGGGGAAAGCTTATAGCTGAAAACCCCCAGCTATAGTATATTATAAATGGAGAGAACATGCAGCAAATACATAGTACAAACTCCTCACAAGTACTCAGTACTATCTCCCAAAGCTACACAAAAACTAGCTTGGTTTTGAACAAGTCACGGGTTCAAAACACACCCACTACTTCTCTGCCTCTATTGCGCAATCAAGGCTGGTCTAAATAGAGATCCAGGTTCGAATCTCACTGGCTCCAACTGCGCAATTGTCATTGGTAATTTCCTCCAAGTGTGGTGCAAATCTCATGCACAACTGATAGCTATCTCAACCCTTTCATCTACCTCTTTCACTTGTCGCCACTGAACTGTCCATGCACTGAGTTAAACTGATGTGTTCTTTAGTTGAATAATGAGTTAATAATTTGTGAATTAAATAATGTTTAATTCACACAACTCATCTCTAGTGTATTAGCCAGTTAAACTAAATACAACTAGTTCAACTAGTTAACCAGAACACCATCTCCATTAACTGTCGCATCAACTCCACCGAACTCCGCCACTTGAGCTCTAACTGAAGTCAACCATGCATTAGCTCACCTAACCCATAGGAAAAGTGTATTTCCTTCTGGAAGCTGCATGCCCCACCTCTGAGGGTCAAACTGAAGTGCTCCAAGAGAGTAAACTGAAGTTTAGAGTCCAAATATTATTAAGGGTAAATAATATTTGACTTCCCTATTTTTAGGATAGGCAGTCTAAAAATAGACTTCGACCTATAGGTCCAAAAAATAGAGGTCCATCTATTTTTACCAACATGACCAATACTTCAAGAATAACATACTGCAACCCCTGGACCATGCTCCATATGTCTAAAAATAGACATAGTCTAAAAATAGATTTTTTCAACAAAAATCACATGTGTGGTCCCCACCTAGTTTAGGTGATCACTTTCCAACTAGGATCAGGAAAGATGTTTCAGGAGGCCTCCTTCACTGTTTCTTGTTGCCATTTTCAACAGATCTTATGGTTGATTTTTCATGGTTTCTATTTTGGTTATATGCATGGCTCTATATATGCTCCAGTTATGGATCTTTTTCATGATTTGATAAGTTATCAATCGGTTGATGAATGGATGGGCTACGAAGTGTTGTAAAAACTAGCTTGAGAGGGAATTGGACCTTCTTGATGATTCTGTGATGAATTTTGGCAGTTTATGATCAAATATCCATTCATGACCTGTAGCTTCTATGTTTACTATATTTTTGATGAAATGTCTATTATGCATTAGGTATGTCTTGCTCAAGATATTACTCAAGTTTTGAATGGTTGGCATTGTTATCATATTTTTTATGTTTCTGGAAAGTTATAGGAAATTTTGGGTAGTGGTATGAAGGCTAGCCTGAAAATTTGGAATATATCTCGCAACCACTAGCACAGAACTCGAGAAATTGGATCATGACCCCATGTAGATAGGCTTATTATATAGGAGCATTTTCAGGATGAGGATAATCAAGATCCTGTGTTTGAATTTTCATTAGAAGGTTCGCCCCTTGGAAGAAGCAAGTGCATCGTTGAGAATTCCATCTTGCATGGGATTCATGGTTTAAGAAGGATGATGGAATGGTGATAGAAGAATGCAGCATAATTGAAAATTTCAAGTAAGGAAAGGAAGTTGTTGAAGGAAGCCTAGATAACAAAAATAATGAAAGAGGTATGTACGTGTATGTTTGATTGATTCATGTCATCATATGGTTGCATGGGAAAATGCTCTACCTCATGAGCATGATCAAAGAAAGGGGATCTTCACCTTTGGAAAGATGCATGAAGGCATGGTTCACATATTTACTAGATGAAATGAACATAATATGTCCTTATATAAATATGAGGTGGTTGACAAAGATGACAGAACTACGAATGGAATGTTCCTTGGAAACGATATGTGAATAAAGTGAGAGATCATGAAACATGTAACTATCATCCTATATAAATGGAAATCAAAATCTGATGACTAGAAGATTTGACCATGACATCTCCCTAGAGAAGGCATGAAGACCCTGATAATATCTGTAAAGAAAGGAGAACCTTGACATTGAAATTATTGGAGATGTTCTTATGAATGTGCAAGATGTTGATATTAAAAGCAAGATGTCATGATGAAAAGTCATCACCAAGGAAACTTTGATTTATTTTTTTTATTTTTTTATTTTTTGAACAACATTTGGATGGGTTAATAAAGGGCTACCAAAAGAGAGTTGTAGATGTCACCTACAACTAGCACTCATGTGGTTGGATGACTTGGAAAAAGTAGTTGTATGAAGAAAAATCGGATGTGGATTAGAAGATCACTTTCGAATGAAGAAAATGATGATATGACTAACATGTTTCGTGAAGGAAAGCGATGAATGGTTTATTCCATACGAAGAAGTCCCAAAATATGAAGGATCCATAATGATAAAGATGAAATTCATGACATCGAAAGGAGGAGCTCTTCAACCAGCTAAGGGTCCCATGATCTCCACCAAAGGCAAAAAATTGTTGTTGGAAACAAGTCCCTAGTTAATAGGGAGCTTGGAAGCAAGACCATGGTTAAGAGGGAGCTTGGACAAGTCCCTGGATAAGAGGGAGTTTGGGTACATTCCTTTATAGGAATGGGTATATATTCCCTGGTTAATAGGGAGAGATAAACACATCATTATTTTCTTCAAATTGTGAAGAAAGAATGGAGGATTGGGTAAGCATATGGCATCTGATTCTCTTTGAGGATGTGGTAGGGAATCCAAGATAAGAGTAGTCATAGAGGACCGATATTCTTCGAGGACTAGGAATCCAAAATAAGAATAGTCCTGGAAGGACATACCCTATGAAAAAACGGGTGGGGCATGTGCCTCGAGAGACAATGATGATGGTGTCTATGATTCATTGGTCTCGCCAACATTATGCTCCGATACTGTGGAGAGATAGATTTGTTAGTCAAGGCCTTTCTATATGACAATGCTGGTTGATATGATGCTAAAAATATGGCTTACCAATCCACCTCTTCTTATGAGAATTCTTCAGATTGAGAATATCCAAGCAACTTGTGTGGATTATGAATACCTCCCTAGTTAAGAGGGAATGTTGAAATATGTAACTAGGTTCGTTCTTCATAATGACATATGTAATCATGATTTTATGTATTTGATAAAAACAAATCTATTATTGTTCTTGAGGCATGGGTTTCATGCTCAATAAAAATTATTTTTAGGTCAAGCTCCCATTGTGAGCTCATGGAGCTTGTCACTGAGTCTACAATTTATTAAGTTATTGTCATGTATGAAAGTCCCATTTTGGGCATGTTACATATTGTAAAAATAATTTAATTCAATCAAAATGGAGTCAAAGGATCCTCCAAGACCTTGTCAATTTGCAATGAACAAGTAGGCCTACACAAGAAATAAGTCAGCCTATAGACAGTTCAAGTCAGCTTAAAATCACGGAGAGGAAGCCTATATAAAGAAGACTCACTTTGGAGACATACTTCACCCACTCAAATTCGATCACAAGAAAGAAAAAAAGTGTGAAGTAGAAGAGGATGAATGAAGAAAATAAGGTCAAGGTTTTAAGATTATTTTTGGGCTACTTCTCTCCACAAGTGCAAAGAAAATTATGGCTTCTATCTATTTTAGGGAAGTCAAATTGGAGTACCATCAAAGTGTTAAGGATTGGCGTATTTTTTTGAGAGCTAAGTTCACTAGGAAGAATAAGTAGGCCTAGTGAAGGGAAAAGAAGACAAATCTCTCAACTTTCCTCTCATACGTGGAGCCTAGGGTTTCTAAAGCAAGGGCCAAAAATTGTAGAAGTTGCAGGCAGACTGAAATTACAGAAAGAGAGGTCGAAATTGTGATCAAGGTGTTGTAAGGCAACGTTGAAGATAAGAAAAAAACATCAAATTTGACTTGGAAAACGAGACAAGGTTGTCTTGGTCTTCGAGGAGTCTTACTCAAGGGTCTAGATCTCTTAGTTCGTCAATTGAAGATTCTATAAGAAGAAGAATTCTTGGGGGTTTTCCTCTCAAGCCAGGAGAGGAGGTTTTGGACTGGGTTGATTACCTATATACTGTGTGCTTTGTCTTATTTCTCTTTATGGTTTGATATTTGTTTGATGAAAAAAACACTAATAATAATCAAAGTAAAGTAAAAAGTTAATTAAGTAAAGTAAAATTATACCACGAACCATTATCAAAGTAAGAAAAATAAATCATCCTATTGCGCTAGAACTATTGTTACTAAAATTAGTATGAAATGGTTAAAAAAAAGGATATATATTCAATGATTAAACATAATAATTTTTCTTGAACTCAACAAAGTCACAAATTTATGATTGAAGTATCATAGTCTTACACGGGTGACAATTAATTTACATCGATTAAGCAAAGTCACATATCCATATGCTAATTTCACATTTATCTTTATTTATTTTTTTGTAAAGTTCCAACTATTTTATTAGTGTAAAAAAAATATATTACAGACTAGGTGACAAGAGCAGTCAGTGAGCCGACGATGGATATATAGTCTTGTTTAACAGAAATACTGACTTGAGATCCTGCAAAATTGACAGACAGACACAAGAAAGCATAAAACCTAGGGAGGTAATTCTTCCAGAATCCAACAAGCATATGGGCTAGAAAGAGTACACCCGGAGTCCTTAGGTTCAGCCGTGTAACTATCCACCTACTTGGAATTTTGACTGTCAATACTTTCCATATGATCCATTTTGCTGCCAGAGGGAGCACCACCACTCGTGAACATCGTTTCCAACATTTCATATGTAGCGCCCTTTCAAAAATTGCCATCACCTTCAGCAACCGACCTGCTCGGAAAAGGAGGAGGAGGCTCCTGCATCACCCCCACCTGTCTGGACCCTGTTAACTAGCACTCTTGGCCCCAATCTGGTTCTCTTAGGCTTGGGCATCATAAGTTTCAGAGGACTCAGAGGTTTGAGGGCAACGAAAGGCAGGGGGTGGAATATATCTGCCGCCTGCTGCCCTCCCACCTAGAAAAAAATATCACAATCATAAAATACAAGGTCCCGGCCTCGTGGGCCATATCTAACACATGATTACCTAGGATGATTTGGATATTTATCCTGTCCTCCGAGAGTTGACAATGAACCAGTGATGCGGTGAAACATTCTTCATAAGCCAGTAATGCTTCGCCATGGTAATTTGAGACTCCGCAGTATCGACGAGGGCTTCAATCTCCAGCGCATCAACTTGGCAGCGAATGTGCACAGGATGTCGGGAGTGTAGCTTTTGTACCAGTAATATTCATGCTCCTCGGGCTCGACATCATCAGGGACCTGCACATCCAAGCATCCCCCGTGCATACTTCTCATTTTGCGCCTCGAAATGAAGGCTGGTCGGATGTAAGAAAGAAACTAGAGCATCCTCCTCTTCCAAACCTCACTACGAGAGACCCTTCTATGGAAGCTCACCACGTCGCTCAACACAATGGAATGAAAATCGTGACTGAAGGTGACTTGAAGGGTAAGTTGCATGAGGAGGGAAGCTTCTCACGCATGCTTCCCTTGGAATTTGACCTCATCCCTGTACTTTGCATGATGCCCCTTCTGCAAATCATGGTTCTCACCGTTCCCATCAGCCTAACGATGATTTTCCAACTCGAGACGGTATCCATCACACGGTGCTACGTTAAGACAGGGAGGGGGGGGGGAGAATACGAGGCAAGTGGCTCGCTTATGGGAGCCACCTGTCCGCTCACATGCACTATGTCATCCCATCTAACACCCACATGCGGGGTACATTTATCTTTATTGAAACCTTCCCACCATAAAGTTTTAATAAATTTATTTATTTAATTTAATACTTTGATTCGGTTCCTACTGAAATATGTCGATGTCATACCAGGGATCTCTCTAATGATCTGCACATAATATCATATTTTAAGGCGACACAAGTTTCAATCTTAAACTGAATATTTAGATTCCAAAAACTATGTGCATACGGAAAGTTAATTTGATGTTTGGACGTGTAGGGTATTTAACTAAAAAATATGTTATTATTATGAAAAGGTATGCATAAATACTAGTGTAAATATTCAATTTCGATGAGGTTGGAAAAGTTAGGTGTAGTGAGATGTATCATAATGAAAGTGAAATTTTTTGAACCATGATTATAAATTTTTAAGTGATTTTTTTTAAAGTGGAATGATAATCAACCAATAACATAAGCACTTACACAGTTATAGTGTTATAGTTTACCATGTTATAAATTATAAGTGAATTTGATCTTATATAAGTTCACCGATATAGTAAACCAAGGTTTAACTAATTTGATCATTTATTTTTCCATAAGATATTATAAATATTTGATATACATTAACATAAACACCTAACTACTAATTTGTAAAGCAAACACCTAACTACCAATAACACACTTAGCAATACTTTTTGAAACTTAAAAATGATAGTTTTTAGATTTTGTATAAAACTAAAAATATTTCAAAATATAATCAATTATATAAAAACACAGACAAACAAACAAAGACAACTAAAACTCTCTCTCTCTCTCTCTCTCTCTCTCTCTCTCTCTCTCTCTATATATATATATATATAACTTATAAATTTTAATATTTAACTTAATATTAACATCAGTATTAATGATATTAAATACATAATCAAAATCATTTTTATAAACTAATTGACACATTAAAAAAGTTTGAAAAATTAACCCCATTTATTAATATGTTACAATCATGACATTCGGAACAAAAAATAGGACTTTTACAAAATTACTATCACCAAAAACATTTAACTAAACATATAGTTAATTAAAAAAACTCAAAAAAGCATTTCGCTACCGACCTAACATGTTCCACTCACAATTTCAAATCTTCATATGTCTTTTGCCACATCAAATATTCATATAAACAATAATTCATTTCACTTTCATCATGACGACTGGAGTGTCCATTTGACGACGGAAGCAACACTAGAACTAGAAAAAAGCAGTATGCACAGTCAATGTAGCTTTTTTGTTTTTTATCTATTTTGCATTTTAGGTAATAGTAAAATAAGAGATTTTCTTAACATGTTTAGAATGAAAAGATATTTGATTCCTCTAGGAATTTGATAGATCCTAATTTAAGATGAATTTAGACTCGTAAGTATCTCTTTTTCCCATTCATTATGATTGTCTCTTAATAGGAAAAAGAACTGTGCAACGGTAGTTGATGAGATTTAGTTTTTGGCTGATGGATTAATATTTGAGCCTGAGGTAAAGAAATTGGTTTCAAGAAATATTGTATTGTTGGTTTATTATGAGATATTTTTAATAAAATAAAAATAGTAAATATTTAAAAAAATTGATAAAAATATAAATAAACATAAAGGATAAAAGAAAAAAGTCTTGCAAAGAACTACCTCATCGTATCATTTTGACACACAAAAACCAATGTTCGACCTAGTTTTTAGATTATGAGAACACAAAATTTAGATGTAGTCTTTGTCTCCAAACTGGACATCTACAAACTACATTTCCTTTGGAAAAGAAAGATCCGAGGAGGAAAAAAATTTGTCAAAAAACTAAAGGGATGGAAATTCCTAGCACAACAAGTTGACACACATATTCAACAAACGAAGATTTGGGCCAGTATAGAATAGGGGGATCAACCTTCCAAAATACAAGTGCAAAAGTGTTTGGTATGTGTTATATTCTTTCCACGATTAGTCGCACGCGCTATTTTTCAGCGGGCGGACCTGCCCATGGTTTTGTGCATGGGTTTGCATATGGTTTTGGGGCATGATGGTTTTCGGCCCCTGGTATTTTGTAGATCCGGTCAAGGGAACTACGATTATGTTCTAATCAAGGGTTAATGGATTGGGTTTTATGAATGCTTTGTCATGTATATATGTGTTGTAACACTAAAAGGAATATAATGAAAAAATCAAGCTGGTAGTCCTGATTTGGGATCCAGGGAAAAATCTTTGTATATATCTGTTTTATGTTTTATTCTCTCGCTATTGTTTATTTTTTGTTTTTAATATTCGTTTACATTTGGTATCAAAGTTGTTTCAGCTTCAAGGCGATGCTTTTGCTGCTGAGGGGTTTTTTTCTCAAGCCTGTGGTAGACCCTGTTCAATGGGAGATCTGCGGGATCAATTCTTGCGATGAAAGAAGATGGCGAGCAGTGGAAAGATAGAGATCGAGAAATTTAATGGTCAGATTTTTGAGTTGTGGAAGCTCAAGATGGAGGATCTGCTTGTGGATAAAGATCAGTGGATCGCAGTAGATCCGGGTACTAAACCAACTACAATGTCAGATAAATACTAGAAGAAGTTGGACTAGAAGGCAAAGAGCACAATACAGTTGTGTGTCTCAAATTTAGTATTGTTGAATGTATCTGGGGAAGCTACGGAAAATACTTTGTGGGAAAAACTAGGGACTTTGTACCAATCTAAGTCTCTAGTGAATAAATTTTTCCTACGAAAAAAAAAGAAAAAAAATTGTATAACCTAAGGATGAAGGATGGAGACTTGGTGACAGAGCATCTGAACGCCTTCAATACTGTGGAAAGTCAGTTGTTATCTGTTGATATTAAAATCTCAGATGAAGATAAGTGCATCAGTTTGTTGTGTTCTCTACCAGATTCATGGGACAGTCTGGTTATTGCAATAGGTAGCAATACAACTACCTTGAATTTTGATGACATTGTATTAGCCTTGCTGTCGGAGGAAATGAGATGGAGAAATATGGAGGGCCGGAATGGTGATGCCTTATCTGTACGAGGAAGGTCCCAGAACATAAACAGGAATAAGTTTTTGAGTGGGATCTAAATCTATAGGGAGATCTAAATCTCCGCGAAATTTTGTAAAGGTGTGCTGGAAATGCGGAAAGGAAGGGAATTACAAAAAGGACTACATATCTAAAGCTCCTCAGAAAGGAAAGGGATCTGATGATGCTCCTTCTACAAAGGCAAAAACCACCTCGGATGAAGGTGGGGATGTGTATTTGGCTTCTTCTTCAAATACACATGTAGATCATGAGGGATGGTTGATTGACTCAGATGCATCCTTTCACTTCACTCCCCATAGGGAGTGGTTCTGCGAGTATGAGAAGTATGATGGTGGTGATGTCTTCTTAGGGGATGATAGGAAGGCCAAAATCGTCGAACGTGGAAAATTCAAGTTGAAGTTGCAAGGTGGAAGGATTATAACACTTCTTGGTGCTCTTCATATTCCTGCATTGGCCATAAATCTGATTTTTGTAAGCAAGATGGATGATGCAAGTGTAAAAAACGTGTTCGAGAAAGATACCTGCAAGATGGTTGGGGGAGCACTAGTATAAATGCGGGGAGTTCGGATTGGAACTCTGTACAAGCTTTAGGGTAGCACTATTATTGATGGGTGCAATAGTTATATGGTTCCCAAAAGTGGAGCGGAAAGCCTAGCGGTCTTTGGAGAAAATACCATGCTATGGCATCAAAGGCTTGCACATATTGGAGAAAAGGGCCTTCGGATATTGCATGAAAATGGTATGGTAGAAGGTATGTCTAATTTCTCTCTGGAATTCGATTTTTGTGAACATTATGTATATGGGAAGCAGAATCAGGTGAGTTTTCCATATGGTGTTAAGAGGGCGAATAAGATATTAGAGCTTGTGCACAGTGATGTGTTTGGACATGTTTCGGTTCCATCACTGGGAAAATCTGTGTACTATGTCTCATTCATATATGAATTCTCAAGGAATACATGGATATATTTCTTGAGGAATAAATCTGAAGTCTTTGACAGATTTAAATAATTTAAGGCTATGGTGGAAAACCAGACAGAGAAGAAGATAAAGGCGTTGAGGACAGATAATGGTGGAGAATTTTGCAAGAAGGAATTTGAAGAATTCTGTAAGAAGTGTGGCATAGCACGACAGAATATTAATCCATACACACCTCATCAAAACAGAGTTGTAGAAAGAATGAACATAACGCTGATGGAAAAGGCAAGAAGCATGCTCAATGGTACCGAGTTAGGACAAGAATTATGGGTAGAAGAAGTGGAGATTGCATGTTACCTGGTTAACAAATCACCTTCATCAACGTTGGAGGATAAGACTCCACATGAGGTATGGAATGATAAGAAACCCTCTCTTTCACTTCTGAGGGTATTTGGATGTGATGCATATGTACATGTTCCAGAGGAGAAAAGGACCAAGTTGGATAATAAATCTGAAAGGTGCATCTTCATTGGGTATAAGGATGATTTAAAAGGTTACAAGATTTGGAATCTAGAAACAAGGAAGGTTGTGTACAGCCGAGATGTGGTGTTTAGAGAGGTGAAAGATGTTGTTAAACATGAATTCCTACCAAAGGAACCTGAGAAGATATAGTTTGAGCGAAAGGAGGATGAATCAAACTCTACAACAGAATAAGATTCAGAAGAGGAAGAGCCACAAACTCCAGCTATGAGAAGATCAATATGGGAAAGAAGGCAACCAGAAATTTATAGTCCATCTGCTTTCTGTTCAAATTTTTCTTTAAATATCACTGATGATGATCCCATAACTGTCAGGGAGGCAATAGATTCAGAGGATGGAAAACTCTAGAAGGAGGCCATGGTTGATGAAATGGAATCCTTGCACAAAAATGAGGCATGGGATCTGGTGGAGTTGCATGTTGGAAGGAAGCCCATCAAGATCAAATGGGTGTTTAAGAAGAAGATTAATGTAGAAGGCAAGATGGAGAAATACAAAGCTCGATTGGTAGAAAAAGGTTATTCCCAGGTGTCGGGAATTGATTTTGGTGATATTTTTTTTCCTGTTGCCAAGGTTACTTCTATTAGATTACTTTTATCTATTGATGTTGCCTTTGATTTTGAGGTAGAACAAATGGATGTGAAGACAAAATTTCTTCACGAGGATCTGGAAGAGGAGATCTACATGAAGAAACCTGAAGGCTTTATGGTGAAGGGTAAGAAAGCACTGATATGCAGGTTAAAAAAGTCTCTATATGGGGTAAAACAGTCACTAAGGATGTGGTATCATAAATTTGATACCTATATACGGGGAATTGGCTTCACCAGAAGCAAAGAGGATCATTGTGTATATTTTAAATTAATTGGTAACCGTGTTATTTATTTGGTTTTGTATGTGGATGATATGTTGTTGATTGGAAATGACAAAGAAATTATCTAGGATTTGAAGAACCAATTGTTCTCCAAATTCGACATGAAGGATCTTGGTGCTGCAAACTATATTTTGGGCATGGAAATTAAGAGAGACCGAGCAAAGAGGAAGCACTGGTTAAACCAGAGGAAGTATGTCGAGACAATATTGCAGAGATTCAATATGCAGGATAGTAAACCAGTGAATTTTCCCATTCCTGTAGGTGTAAAGCTATTTGTTGAACAGTGTCCCAATACACAAGAAGAAGAGGAGGATATGTCTCGTGTTCCATTTTCAAGTGTAGTAGGTAGCCTGGTGTATGTAATGGTATGTACTAGACCATACATTGCACGTGCAGTGGGAGTATTGAGCAGGTTTATGTCAAAACCAGGGAAGGAGCATTGGACAATAGTGATGTGGGTTTTCAGATATTTTCGTGGCACTAGTGATTATGGTTTGTGCTACTAGGGAAGACCACGATTGGATACAGTTTTGGACATCCGTGGTTTTGTTGATGCATACTGGGTTGGAGATCTGGACCAAAGAAGATCTACAAGTGGGTATGTGTTTAGCCTATTTGGAGGTGTAGTCAGTTGGACGAGTAAAAGACAGACTGTAGTGGCTCTTTCAACTACAGAGGCAGAATACATGGTAGGCACTCATGCAAGTAATGAAGCAGTTTGGTTGCGGAGATTGTGTTCAAGTATGGGGTTGGTATAGTGAGCTATAAGGATAGACTGTGATAGACAAAGTGCAATTTTCGTAGCTAAGAACCCTACTTATCATTCAAAGATAAAGCACATTGATTTTCAATATCACCTTGTGAGAGATATGGTTGAGGATAAAAGGGCATTGTTGGTAAAGGTGGACACTTTGAAGAATGTTGCGGATGCATTGACGAAGTGTGTGAGCACCCAAAAGTACTCTTGGTGTAGAGAAACAATGGGTGTTGCAAAGCTGGAATAATTACTATGCTCTCCTATGGCCCCCTGCGGAAAGAAAAAAACAAGTGGGAGAATGTTGGGTATGTGTTATATTATTTCCATAATTAGTCACATGCGCGGGGGGGAGAGAGATACCCCTGTACGTTGCAGCGGGTGTAGCAAGGGGGTCACAGGGGGGGCGGAAGCCCCCCTTGTTCGGGGTCCCGGGCAATGCCTTGTGAAATTTTTATTTTTGGACCCTATTTTTCGGTGGGCAGACCCACCCATGGTTTTGTGCATAAGTTTGCACATGGTTTTGGGGCATGATGGTTTTTGGCCCCTGGTATTTTGTAGATCCGGTCAAGGGAAATACGGTTATGTTCTAATCCAGGGTTAATGGATTTGGTTTTATGAATGCTTCGGCATGTATATATGTGTTGTAACACTAAAAGGAATATAATGAAAAAATCAAGATGCTAGTCCCAAATTGGAATCCAGGGGAAAATATTCGTGTATATCTGTTTTATGTTTTATTCTCTCACAATTGTTTATTTTCTGTTTTTAAGATTCGTTTGCAGATAATTTTTGTACAGGGTTAAAACCTACAAAAAGGACATTCAACACAAGAAATATCGAAAGAAAAAGAGATAGCACGATTCAAATGCCTTATACATCGCAGTTCAGACTCAGACAAGAAACATTTGAGGCAAACAAAAGAAAAACAACTAATTATTGTAACAACCAATCCTGATCAAGGATAGCTAAAAGTAGAAAAGAAAAAAGGAAGAAAAGTGATGAGCTCCATCATTAGACATATTTTGGGGGGTTAATAGTCACCTTTTTGCCTTCTTAGATCTCTTTTTCTTGCATTTTTATTATTATTTGGTTTTATGATGATAGTATAGGTGGTGATTTAGGATAACATACTCTGAGTGCATAATATAAGGTTGAGAGCAGAAAATCATGATTTATTAAGCATTTTTATAAATATTTTATCATAAAGACTTGGAGGAGACAGCAAGGAGAAATTATAGGAGGATTTTCCACCCTAGATTCTCTCCAACAATTTGAACTCCAAAGGCAGCCAAAAGGATCCCAAGGATTCTCTCCAACAATTCGAATTCCAGAGGCAGCCAAGCAACTCAAAGAGGAGTGTACTCAATCTTTGTTTACTTGGAGTCAAGAGGACTCAATCACCATTTTCTAGGGAGCTATTGGTAGCTACCCTGTAGAATAAATAGAGCAGAGCTAGAGCTAGGAAGATTTAGTCAGTGAGTCTATTCTAGTCTTGATTCCATTCAGAATTATTGTTGTGAGCTATTGAGCTTTTTGTTTTATTCAGAGATCAAACTTCCAGAGATGTATGCAGTTATTCTTTTATGAAATGAGAAAATTGTTTTCATTCGACTGATTTAAGTTTCAGAGGGCTAGGCTAACGGGTTAGGGTTGCCTCAGCTTCTCTGTTGTTACTAACTTTTTCTTTCTGTCATTCAACTAGTTTTGCTTCTGCCATTTAAGTTAGATATGCTTCTGATAATTTTCATTATTATTTAGTTTTCGTGCTGTTGTAGTTGTAAGTGCTTATGTGTAGTAAAATAGAGGGAAAACTCCAAAAAATGTGGTGAAGTATCCCCCTCTCATCTCTGGCAATAGAATTCGAGCAGGGTAGACCTTCCCACAGGACAAAATTGCTTTATGTTTGAATTTTTGGGAAGAAATTATATTACCAAGTCCAAGCCTCTCTTTCGCTATTTCATCACGCATTTTTGCCTGTTTTCCATGCATGAATCTGTAGGTGTGCTTCACTTCTGAGCATTGCTCTTATGCCTACATTCCCCTCCTTTCCTTCTCACCTTAACGTTGCAGTTACCTTTTTTTTTTAACGCATTTAAGCCCTTCAACCTTATTTCTTCGTTTTCCTTTGTTCACAGCTGCCTACCCTTTTTACGAAAAACACGTGAAAAAACCATTCCAAAACACCAAAAACCCAACCTCCGCCTTTTCTCCTCAAGTATCCCGCCACTATACGTCACACTGCGCAGATCGCAACATTTACCTTTTACCCTTAACACTTACTGCTCGTTCTTTGTGATTGCAATATTGTGAAATCACAAATCGCACTGCACACTGTTTCCCTTTCACCTTAACGCTTACCGCTCGTTCTTTGCAATTGTGATCTTGCAAAATCTCAAATCGCACTTTGCACCATTTCGCATTTACCTTTTAACACTTATTGCTCATTCTTGCGATTACGACATCGCATATCGCAAATCTCAACTTTTCCCTTTTTTTTTTCACCGCCACATCATCCCCATTGCAACTCGCATCCTACATATCTTATCCTATCGCAAATCGCATCCAGCATAAATTACCACATCACATATCGCAGCCCACAACCTTTACCGCATCACAACCCGCACTTCGCACAATTTAGCTCATTATGTTAAGTCTGTTTGTGTCTAATTGATGATGTCAATCAAAGTTCATTTAAAGTCAACCTGGGAAGGTAAACTTAGAAGTGCTTATCTAAAATATATAGATCTAGAAAGATTCCTAATTTGTCTGAGATCTTTGGTTCTCTTACAAGAACATATTCGACAAGATCTCTTCCAATAACTAAACAAACCTAGATCTAATAATTGTTTGAGATCTATGGTTCTCTTACAAGAACATATTCTACAAGATCTCTTCCAACATTAGAACATCTAATAAGAAATTAAAAGCTGAAATGAAATAAACCTAGATCTAATAATTGTCTGAGATCTTATGGTTCTCTTACAAAAACACTTTCAAATAAGATCCTTCCAATATTAGAACATTTAACAAAACTTAAAAGCTGAAATCAAACAAAAACATAAATTAAGTTATACCTAAAATAAACAAATAAGCATGCAAGTGAGGCCATGGGGGCCCTCCATAACTCCACATGCACACCACTTCAATGGAGACTCAGATGTAGAAGCAAAATCGAAGTATGATCCTTTATTTCAAAATCTCCATTACAAACCAACTCTAAGATTACAACTCTAAGCTTCTAAGATTACATACTCCAAAATTCTAAGATTACAAAACTTCAAGATTACAAATGGAGGAGATTGTACTCCTATTTATACAATGGGATGAGTAACAAACTCATAATGATCATCCACTAATCTCTCTTTAGTTCCATACATCTCTCAACCATCTAGACACATAACCCCTTTTGTCCTTGATCTTCTCCATGAGATCATAATCTTCTCAAATTCGAATTTGATCATCCAAGGCCACATAAAGGTGTCTTGGAAGCTTCCTTGGCACCTACACATGTCACAAAAACAATCCACTTTCCATATATAAAGTAAAATATATTATTTTCTAATATTTAATCAAGAATTTCTCTTAAAAATTCTTAAAAATAAATAATATTTGGAAAATATAAATGAGACCCATTAATGGTGAACAATAGGGAAAATGAAGTGACATGGTGGTGAATAATGAGTGATATAATGGAAGAATAGGTGAAAAATATATGGTAATAAGTGATATTTGTATGACATTTTGAAACCCAAACATACTCCCCAACTGAAGCTCTTGCATGTCCTCATGCAAGCTACTACAATGACTTATTTGATTTGATTCTTAGATGAGCTTCCTTTTACAAGATGTTTGGTTCTTGTGTAACAAGCATCTTTCAATCATGGACTTCCTTTTAACTTTTCACATCTTTGGATAAATTTTTATTTTTGCAAAGCATTTGCATCTTTTAATGATTGGTTCTTGTGTTACAATCATTATTTACTTTGTTGAGATCTCTTTTTAATGATTGGTTCTTGTGTTTACAATCATTATTTACTTTGTTGAGATCAATCATTTTAAGAAGTCATTTAATATGCTCATCATATTTAAGAAGTCATTTAATATGCTCATCATTTTGTAGTAGTTTTTATTGTGGAAAGACTATGTGGGTTAAGATGTAATATGAATGAGGAAAAAAATGAAGTGTGAAGTGTGAAATCCCCCCCTCCCCAACTGATGGTTTTTGGCAATTTTTAATGAGAAAGGGGATAGTGAAATAGTGGAATATTTTCCAAATATCATCATTTTAGCATCTAAAAATAATTTCAAGATTAAAGGTTAGAAAACATCATACCTTACTTACCTACAGAAGTGGATGAATCATGCATGTTCAGCTGCTGCAATTCTGATCTGAAGCAAGTTGTGGATGAAAGATGGATCTGTATTGTCGTATCTGCTGCTGGATCTTCTACTAGATAATCTGATGAATCTGATGAGTTTGTTGAATATGGTTGAAAATGTATAAGGCTTGGAAGGTATACAAAATATAGAAGTTATATTTTCCTCCCCCAGCCTTATTTATTGACTTGTCCTCAAGTCATGACAAACTAAAAAACAATGAAAGGAAATATGCTTCATCTGCTACAAAATATGGGTCTTCAAGTCTTCAGGTCCTTACAAATTCCTTACTGCTATCCATTTAAACTTGTGATATTGTGATTCGCGACCCTCCATGTCACTCATCGCACTTCGCACAATTTAGTTAATTTCATGAAGTCCTTACTATTATCCATTTAAACTTGCGAAGTTGCGATTGCGACATCGCACATCACAACTTTTGTCCTCCATCGCACCCCGCCATTGCACTTTCGAGTTTTGCGCGCTCCAAATTCATTTCTCACGCTATTATAAGGTTTTACAAGGTTTTAACCCCTACTTTCCACTTCTAAGCCCTGTTTCATGCGCTAAGACCTCAATTCGCCACTTTAGCCCTTTTCTTCCCTCCAAGATGCCAATCAACCCCTTTTCAAGTAGAATTAAGTCATGGATAGCTTAGTTGCATGGATAGAAGCATGTTATATAGACTATAGGATAAGTAGAGTGCATTTAGCTAATTTTCCAAGTTAAGTGTCGTATATAATTAGTTCCCTTTCTGCCATTTATTTTCAGCAAGTTAGCTTAGTTTCTTTTTCAGTCATTTCCCTTTCTGCCAATTAAATAACTTTCATTCCTATCATTTCTTTTCAGCACTTTATTTTAATTTCTTTTCTGTCATTTCCTTCCAGTAATTTACTTCCCAGTTCTTATCACAGTTTAAGAAATAACACCCTCTCGTAAAGCAGAAGAGGATGACATCAACAAAATGCATCTGTTGTGCATACATCACTACCACCTCCAAGTTTGTACGACCCCCGGGTTGATAAAGTAAAGTAGGGCAGCCCTTGGGAGTTGCAGCACTCTTGGTGCAATACTAGGGATCACCACTTTTTGGTGTCATTGCCAAGGAGGTGTCTAGTAGATGTTTTGATTTTGTTTTTAGCATTCTTTTTTGCTTTCTTTCCTTTTCATGTCATTTCAGAAATATTGAAAAAATACAAAAAAATATTATTTTCATGCCTCGTAGGACTAAGAATACTCAAAGACAAATCTTACCTAAAACCCCCACATCACCTCTTGGCCACCCTTCACTCTTCTTCAATGGTAGTGAGATTGAACCCCCTTTAGGAGAGCCTTCTGACTATTTTTAGGATCCTATTGGGGAAGAAGAAGACCTTGTTTCAACTGAGGGACCTAATTCACCTATCTTAACCATGGTTGGGATCCAGAGAGACTTTCCCATAAGTGAGGAAGATGGGGAAACTAAGATGAAAAACATTAGCACCTCAGCTCTTCCACACTTCCATGGAATTACCTCTGAGGACCCTAACACATTCATGTTTGAATTTGTTGTTGTTTGTAGGACTTATGACTACACCCCTGATGATCAGAAATTGAAGCTATTCCCATCCACCCTTAAGGATGTAGCCTTGTGCTGGTTCATGGGTCTGCCTGGGGATAGCATCACTACCTGGGCGCAAATGGAAGAGACCTTCAGCAGCAAGTACAAAGACTATTGTAGGTCCAAGGAAACCAAGGATGAGATATTTACGATGACTCTAGGGCCTGATGAATCCCTAGAGGATTATGAAGAGAGGTTTCAATTGAATTATAAGAGAGCCAATTGTACTCTTGATCCTGACTCACTTAAACTTGTACTTCTTCGAGGGATCAGTGAAGAGATGATAGAAACCTTGAACATGTTATCAGGAGGAGATATCTACCAACAATCATATGAAACAATCAAAATTGTCTTCCGGAACCATTCTAGGGCATTTAGGAAGAATGACAGAGCTAGCCAAAGTACATTCAATACCCCTTCCTCTTCCAACTTCAGAAAACATGAGATTGGAAACATGCCAAAGGAATTCAAGCATGACATTTTGCACACCTTTGCTTTGCAAATGGACACAATGTAGGTCAAAAGGAAGCAAGAGGAAGAAGAGAGAGCCCTAGCCATATTTTGTCCTAGATGTAATAGGAAGCACCCAAGAAATGAATTTCCATTGAATGTCATAGAGGTTTGCTTATTATGTGAAGAGAATCATGCCACAGACAAGTGTCCCTCCTTACCTGGACTTAAATTTGTATATCAAGGTGGGGAAACAATGCCAGAGAAACTCTGTTTCATCAACCAGAGAAGGCCTCAAGGCCCCTGACCATATCAACAAGGTATGCGAGGTGCACCTTACTCTTACTATTACAACAATCAGAGTGCACCCATGCAACCTTAGTACACCCCCACTCCTCCATCCTGTTCTACACCTCCTACTTCACCTTCCAACCCTTCATATCATCCTCAGCCAGTAAACCAACCATTTCGGCAGTATGTTCCACAACAACGTCAGTGGAACAATCCATCCCAAGGGTGGAGGCCTCAAAAAAATCAACTACCTGCTCTAATGCCTCCCCCCCAACCTCAACCTCAACTTACTCATGTTGCTCCACCTAGGCTACCTATAGCTACACAGCCCAATTCAAACTTGAACAATAGACAGACACACTAGGCTCCCAGTGGAGAAACATCCCATCCAGCTTATGTTGTGGAGATACAGGAGGTTAATCTCACGTCAGGAAGAGTACTCCCAGAAAACCATCCCCCATCTTTTCCTCTATAGGTTGAGGAGGAAAAGGAAGAAGATAACACTCAGATCCAACAACCTCCTTTTCCCGAGCAATTGATCCATCCTAGTCAACACACCCCATAGGAGACTGAACTCCTGGGAGAATTGGGAAATTAGTGTGTAAAGATACCACTTCTCCAGGCCATTAAGGATGTCCCTATCTATAATAGGCTCATCAAAGAAAAGTTCCTCAAAAATCCTAGGAGAAGGAAGAGAGATACCCCCACCATCAATGTGGTAGGACAACTGTCTGACCTGATGCTAGGGAAGGTGATATTTCCAAAATTCCTGGACCCTGGTAGTCCAGTTGTTGATGTACATATAGATGGTGTCATAGTCCCAAACACTATGATGTATTTAGGGCTGCAATCAATATCATGACCAAGGAAACTATGTTGAAACTTAATCTCCAAGGGACTTTGAGGAAAACCACAATAGTTTTGCAACTTGCAGATCGGTCCATAGTAACTCCGAAAGGAATTATTGAGGATGTTATGGTTACCATTGAATCTTGGGAGTATCCTACAGATTTCCTATTACTGCAACCAAAAACCAAGTTTAATGGTTATCCTGTCATCTTAGGGAGACCTTGGTTAGTCACTTCAAATGCTTATATTAGTTGTCGGGTCGGAAACATGACTATAAAAAATGGGCCTTTGCCTAAACAACTAGTGGTATATCCTCCAACCCAGCCTTCCATTGATCATGATCTCCCTATATGGTTGGAGGATGAAGAAGATGAGTTATATAACACTGCCCCTATGTGTACCATAGATGTTATTCTTAGAGGGGGGCAGCTTGATGAAGATGAACTCATCGACCATGCCATCCAAAACCAGTCCTCCACTAACACTCCTCTCGAAACCTTAGTCAAAGAGTCTGAAAGCCAACCTTGGATGGAAGTGCACTCAGTTGAGACAACCTCTGAAACCACCAAGGCTATTGATTTTGGCCCATCCAGATCTCTGAAAATCAACCCAAACCTCTCGAATGAAGAAGAGAAGTAGTTATGCCAGCTTTTAAAAGAAAATCTTGAAGCATTTTCTTGGGATTACAAGGACATGAAAGGGGTGCATCCTTCAGTATGTAGACATCACATTTACATCAAAGAAGGATGCAATCCTGTGAGACAACCCCAAAGAAGGATGAACCCGGCTCTGGAGGACATACTCAAAGAAGATTTGCAGAAACTATTGGATGCAGGGTTCATATATCCTATATCCGACAGTGAGCGAGTATCTTCTCTTTTCCTAGTCCCAAAGAAGAATGGGAAGTGGCGAATTTGTGTTGATTATTGAGAACTTAACAAAGCCACCAAGAAAGACCATTTCCCTTTGCCCTTTACAGACTAAGTCTTGGATGGCCTTGCAGGGAAGAAATTATTTTCCTTCTTAGATGGGTTTAGTGGGTACAATCAAATTCAAATCAGCCCTGAAGATCAGGATAAGACCACTTTCACAGTCCCTTGGGGTACCTTTTCTTATAGATTCCTACCCTTTGGGTTATGTAATGCCCCAGCTACCTTCCAAAGAGCTGTCCTAAGAATTTTTTTGAGTTAGTCCATGACTCTATCGAAATTTACATGGATGATTTCACACCATATGAAGATGACTTCCAGGAAGCTCTCTCCAATTTGCATAAAGTACTAAGGAGGTGCATTGAGATGCATCTCTCCTTGAGCCCAAAAAAGTGTGAATTCTTGAAGAAATCAGGGGTTGTATTAGGACACTCCATATCCCAAGTAGGAATACAGGTAGACCTGAACAAAATCACTATCATCAAAAGGGTACTTGCTCCTCAAAAGCAGAAAGATGTCAGGAGTTTCTTAGGCTTAGCTATTTACTATAGAAGGTTCATCAAAGATTTCATCAAGCTGGCTTCGCCATTATTTGGGTTATTGGCCAAATATTCTAAGTTTATTTGGTTTGGTCCTTGTCAAGAGGCTTTCAAGCTCATTAAGAAACAGTTTACTACTTCCCCCATCCTCCGAGGTCCAAATTGGACTCTGCCTTTCCACATCCACATTGATGCATCTGAAAAAGCTATAGGGGCAAAATTAGGACAATTAGAGGAAAAAATCCCTTATGCCATTTATTTCATCAACAATAATTTGTCAAAGGCCGAACAAATTCATGTATTATGTCACTGGATATCATACCTTTGTCCACATTGACCATGCAGCCATCAAGTATTTAATGAACAAACCAGATGTCAATGCTAGGATAATTAGATGGTTGTTACTTTTGCAACAATTTGATTTGACTATTGTTGATAAACCTGGAAAGGAAAATGTTGTTGTTGATTTTTTGTCCAGGTTAGTTCTCCCTGCAGGTGAAGAAGGAATGGTGGATGACCAGCTGCCAGATGAACACCTCTTTTCCATATCAACACTCTCACCATGGTTTGATGATATAGCCAACTACTTGGTTGCTGGAAAACTCCCTCCTAATCTTTCATTCAGGGAGAGGAGAAAAATCATCAGAAAAAAGCGCCCCTTTCACATGGATTGGGGGAAATCTTTTCAAGATAGGCCCTGATCAAACCCTAAGGATATGTGTGAGGGAGGAAGAATTTTTTGATATCCTCTCTGAATGTCATGACATCTCATGTGGAGACCACTTTGCTACAAAGAGAACTTCTTACAAATTTTTGCAGGCAGGATACTATTGGCCTACCCTTCACCAAGATTCCAGAAGATACACCAGCAAGTGTGACTAGTGCCAAAGGATGGGGAAACCCACACAAAGGGATGAAATTCCTTTACACCCTCAGGTGGCTCTTGAGCCATTTGATAAGTGGGGCATGGAATTTGTTGGACCTATCGATCCACCATCCAGACAAAATAATTATATCATAGTCTGCATTGATTACCTGACAAAGTGAGCTTAAGCAAAAGCAGTGAAGGTAGAAATCGAGGAGAAAGTAGCAGAATTTCTGAGGGAGAAAGTGTTTTACAAATTTGGATATCCCAGAGAAATAGTCACTGATCAGGGATCACAGTTCACCTCTCACCTCATTGAGATTCTTTTGAGGAAGCACAAGATTAATAATATAACTTCTACTGCCTATCACCCTCAGGCGAATGGCCAAGTAGAAGTAACTAACAGAGATTTAGAGAGCATCCTCACCAAGGTTGTGAGCAGCAACATATATTATTGGGCAGACAGATTGGTAGAAGCTACTTGGGCCTACAACAGTACTTAGAATACAACAACAGGATTTACTCCTTATGAACTAGTCCATGGTAAGAAATCTCTACTTTCAGTTGAGTTTGAATTCAATACTTTAAGAATGGAAAATGAATTAAATATAGATCTATCAAATGCCCAAAAAGAGAGGTTGTTACAACTAAATGGATTGGATGAGATTAGAATGCAAGAACTTCTTCACACAGAGGTAGTTAAGCTGCAAAGGAAGGTATGGCATGAAAAGAACATCAAAGAAAAGACCTTCCAAGAAGGAGATTTGGCGTTATTGTATGATTCAAGGTTTAAACATTTTAAAGGCAAGCTGATGACAAGATGTTTAGAACCTTACACAGTGGAAAAATGTTTTGATAATGGTGCAGTTTAGATCAGAACCATAGATGAGGAAGGAATCCCCTTGCTTGTCAATGGTCACAGACTTAAAATTTACAAGAAGCCTTTGTCAAAGGCAGAGTTCATAAATTCAATAAGCATAGAGGTGTATATGATGGGAAACTCCCTATTTTCCCACACCTCCTAGAAAAAAAATAAAAAATAAAAAATAAATTAAAAATTAAAAAATTAAAAACCTTGTGGGTTGAAAACCTCGATGGAGGCAGCTCACTTGCTAAAAAAAGAAGAAGAGAGAATAAAGATCCATGGGTGAAAACCTCTCTGACGCGCACAAGGAAAGTTTGTGGGTTAAAAACCTCCATGGAGGTAGCCCACTTTCTTTCAAAAAAAAAAAATACATCTGCATCTCTGTGTTTTCTGTTTTGCAGGTTGTTAATGGTTTCTAGAAACACAGGGAAGCATTCATCTTCTTTTCCCCTCTTCTATATTACCATCCATCCCATCATTCACTCCATTCATCTTCATAACTTCCTCCATCACCTCCATACACCATACTCCTCCATTCCTGAGCAAAATGTAGCAAGGGCAACAACACACAAACAGAATGCTACAAACATCAGGAAGTTCCTTCGAAAAACAAATTTGTTCATGGACTTCCAAGAAGAACAAGAAGGAAAGTTTCATAACAGACTCCAGGAGAAAAATAATGCCACCCATGGCATCTCAAGAACCCCATGCGACATCCACATCAGAGAGAAAAAATAAGCAAAGATTAGCAGCTCACTCACAAAGTTGCTCATTTAGCAAGCTGCCCATTTAGAGTACAGGACCATGGTGAGGAACACAGCATCTAAAAGGCTTGTCTCAAACCTCCAACTCCTGCAAGCACCTTGGAAACAACAGGTAAACTTAGGTATAGCTTCTCACCCCTTGCTATGCATCCATAATAGCCAAAATAATTAATTTTCAGACTTAAAGTTTAAGGGGCAGAAAGGTGGCCAGTTAACTCGGCCACCACCGTGAGGAATGACTGAAAAAACTGGAAGTACACACCACCTAGACATGCAAAAGAAAATAATTTAAATCAAGTGGAGTAGACGAGAACGAGGGGAGGAAACACGTAGTCCATCGAGAACTAACAAGAGAAGGAAACAACTGTCTACAACGGAACTAGAGCTGAGCTGAGTTACATAAGCACTCCAAAACTAGCTGCATTATCTAATAAAAGGGGATGTCGTCTCATCCAAACCAATAGATTGAAAAAATTTTAAGGGAGAGAGACCGAGGGAAGAATGCATCGCCTAAAGAATAAGAGGAAGAACCAGAAAAAAACAAGAAGAACCAGAAGAAGAAGAAGAACCAACAGAAAAAAGAAGAAGCAGAGAGACAAAGGGCTAAAGCAAAATAGAAGAGATGGCCACAGAAGTCATAGAGATAGCAGAAAGTGGGCGAGAAATAGACTCGTGACATAGCACCACATCCCCTCCATACAAAACAATGGTTGCCACCATAGCTCCTCTGAGCGCAAAGAGAAAAAGGCAGACCTCTAGGTATTCCAGAGATGACAAGAATCAGAGAGAGCCAAAAACTTCTCCCACAAGCCCGATTATCATTGAAGAATCACCAAGGGGGGAGGAAAGAATCGAAGAGATAATTTCCAAGGAGCAGCTGCAAAAGGCACATGCAGATAATGTACCACTGAAGGAGCAATTGCAGCAAAAAGAGGAGCAAGTAGCCACCATGGCAGACTTATGCATAGAAGCCCTTCAGCACAGATTTCCCTCTGACTCATATGTTGTGTACCTCAAAGAACAATGGCTTCTATTTCAAATAAAAACTCTAGCCTCCCATGGATCACTCCCTTTCCAAGATTGTAGACAATTCATGAAGTTATACAAACAATATTACATGGTTGATCAGGCAAAGATGGCAGAGTTTTATGTGCATAACTTTGTGCTGACAAATCTAGAGATTTGGGACCCCAATCCTACAATGGGGGATATGCAGTTAACGACTCTAGCATCTTGTATGGTAAATGAGGACACTAGAGCAAAAGAGATATGGAAGGTCATGGGAAGAAGAAATAGAGAACCCTTATATCTCGGACCAGAAGTGTTCAGCCCAAGAGGAGTCATCCTTAACCATCGAGAGATTGACAGGGACCTTGCACTGGTGGAAAGTTACCTTCAGACTCAAAACTAGGTGATAGGCCACTTTGATGATGTTTCTAGGCAGATATAAGAGGAGTTCATTATGGCCAGCCAGAGGAGATCGAACGTCTCCCTCATAGCCTCAAGAATAGAGAGTACCATACTCTAGAAAGACTGATGGGTACATTGGAAAGGGCACCATTATACAAGAGGGCCATGCAGGCCAAAAATATCCAATGGTTAGGACTAAAGCTCAGCCCACCTTTGCTGTTGGGGCTGACTGATGAAGAGGACACATATGCACAAGATAGAGAATGGAAGAATGTAGAAAAGAATAATGGTTTTTACCCCCTTGGGGAAACTCCCACACTTCTTCCTCAGGAAATCAAGGGGGCTATCAGAGCCTTAAAGGAAATGCAGGAGGAGGATTAGTTGCTCAGAGGATGAGAAACCATTCAGTAGGGAGGTGATGATGAGCTCCATCATTAGACATATTTGGGGGGGTTGATAGTCACCTTTTTTCCTCCTTAGATCTCTTTCTCTTGCATTTTTATTATTATTTGGTTTTATGATGATAGTATAGGTGGTGATTTAGGCTAACATACTTTGAGTGCCTAATATAAGGTTGAGTGCAGAAAATCATGATTTATTAAGAATTTTTATAAAGATATTATCATAAAGACTTGGAGGAGACAGTAAGGAGAAATTATAGGAGTATTTTCCACCCTAGATTCTCTCCAGCAATTCGAACTCCAAAGGCAGCCAAACATATCCCAAGGATTCTCTCCAACAATTCGAATTCCAGAGGCATCCAAGCAACTCAAAGAGGAGTGTACTCAATCTTTGTTTACTGGGAGCCAAGAGGACTCAATCACCATTTTATAGGGAGTTGTTGGTAGCTACTCTTAGAATAAATAGAGCAGAGCCAGAGCTAGGAAGAGTTAGTCAGTTAGTCTATTCTAGTCTCGATTCCATTCAGAACTATTGTTGTGATCTATTGAGTTTTTTGCTTTATTCAGGGATCAAACTTTCAGAGTTGTATGCAGTTATTATTTTATGAAATGAGTAGACTAGTTTCATTTGACTGATTTAAGTTTCAGAGGGCTAGGCTCGTGGGTTAGGGCCCAATCCATGTGCCTCAGCTTCTTTGTTGTTACTATCTTTTTCTTTCTGTCATTCATCTAGTTTTGCTTCTACCATTTAAGTTAGATCTGCTTCTGATAGGTTTCAGTACTGTTTAGTTTTCGTGTTGTTGTAGTTTTAAGTTCTTATGCATAGTAAAATAGATGGAAAACTCTAAAAAATGTGGTCAAGTCTCCCCCTCTCATCTTTGGCAATAGAGTTCGAGGAGGGTAAACCTGCCCACAGGCCAAAATTGCTTTATGTTTGAATTTTTGGGAAGAAATTTTATTACCAAGTCCAATCATCTCTTTCGCTATTTCATCACGCATTTTTGCCTGTTTCCCATGCATGAATCCGCAGGTTTGCTTCACTTCTGAGCATTTCTCTTACGCCTACATTCCCCTCCTTTCCTTCTCACCTTAACACTGCACTTGCCTTTTTTTAGAACGCACATAAGCCGTTCAGCCTTATTTCTTCGTTTTCCTCCGTTCACGGCTACCTACCCTTTTTACGAAAAACACGTGAAAAACCATTCCAAAACACTGAAAACCCGACCTCTACCTTTTCTCCTCGAGTCTCCCGCCACCGTACGTCGCACTGCGCAGATCACAACATTTACCTTTTACCCTTAACACTTACCGCTTGTTCTTTGCGATTGCAATATTGTGAAATCACAAATCGCATTGCGCACCGTTTACCTTTCACCTTAACGCTTACCACTTGTTCTTTGCATTTGCGATCTTGTGAAATCGCACTTCACACCATTTCACATTTACCTTTTAACACTTACCGCTCGTTCTTATGATTGTGATATTGCGACATCGCATTATCACAAATCGCAATTTTTCCATTTTTATTTTCACCGCCATGTCATCCCCATCGCAACTCGCATCCTGCAGATCTTATCCTATCGTAAATCGCATCTCGCAGAAATTACCACATCGCAGATCACAGCCTGCAACCTTTACCGCATCGCAACCCGCACTTCGCACAATTTAGTTCATTCTGTTAAGTCTTTACCGCTATCCATTTAAACTTGTGATATTGCAATTCGCGACCCGCCACGTCACTCGTCGCACTTCGCACAATTTAGTTTATTCCGTTAAGTCCTTACTGCTATCCATTTAAACTTGCGAAGTTGCGATTGCGACATCGCAGATCGCAACTTTTGTCCTCCATCGCACCCCACCATCGTACTTTTGAGTTATGTCCGCTCCAAATTCATTTCTCACGCTATTATAAGGTTTTATAAGGTTTTAACCCCGCTTTCCACTTCTAAGCCCTGTTTCATGCGCTAAGCACTCAATTCACCACTTTAGCCCTTTTCTTCCCTCCAAGCTGTCAATCAACCCCTTTTCAAGGAGAAATAAGTCATGGATAGCTTAGTTGCATGGATAGAAGCATGTTATATAGACTATAAGATAAGTAGAGTGCATTTAAATAATTTTCCAAGTTAAGTGTGGTTTAGAATTAGTTTCCTTTATGCCCTTTATTTTCAGCAAGTTAGCTTAGTTTCTTTTCAGTCATTTCCCTTTCTGCCAATTAAATTAGTTTCATTCTTGCCATTTCTTTTCAGCACTTTAGTTTAATTTCCTTTCTGTCATTTCCTTCCAGAAATTTACTTCCCAGTTCTTATCATAGTTTAAGAAATGGCACCCTCTCGTAAAGCAGAAGAGGATGACATGAGCAAAATGCATCTGTTGTGCATATAGCATTGTCACCTCCAAGTTTGTACGAACCCCGGGTTGATAAAGTAAAGCAGGGAAACCCCGGGGAGTTGCAGCACTCTTGGTGCAATACCAAGGCTCACCAAAAAGGGTGACTTAGAATTTAAGCTTGGCCCCACTTATTTATTTATTTTATTTGACTCTACTTCTATGGGCACCAACTTTTTGAGTGGTGAAGCTTGGGACACTTCGGGAATGCACTATATGCACCTACTTAATGTAACTTTTTATAATTAATAGAAAGTTATGATTTTTCCAAAGAGAAAAAAAGTCTTCTCAATATATTAAATGAAATTATAATACTAAAAAAAAATTGTATTATTATAATACTACCAAGCTAAACACCAAATAGGTGTATGAGACCCCCTTGTTTGTGGGACCTCCCAACAATAATTTGACTGCTAAGTCTATGAATGCATACATATTCTACCCCCCTCTGGTTTTGAACATGTGACCTCTTAGGAGGAAACACATGCTCGTTAACCATTAGGCCCACTAAAGCTATATATATATATATATATATAGTCCTAAAATATTAAATCATAAATTTTGTTACATTATGGTGGAGACCCCCAAATTATAATACTCACCAACTTAGGTCCATCTTAACTCGGGATCTACCAAGCCCCTTGAGGGGTCAAATTTCTCTAGGTGAAAACCTCTTTTCTGAGGGAGAGATTTGATCCCTCTTGGAGCTTGATAGATTTTAAATTGAATGAAATTATAAAACTCAAAACATCATATATATATATATATATATATATATATATATACCCAGAAATTATAATACTCACCAACTTAGGTCCATCTTAACTGGGGATTTATCAAGCCCCTTGAGCGATCAAATTTCTCGAGGTGCAAACCTCTTTTCCGAGGGAGAGATTTGATCCCTATTGGAGCTTGATAGATCTTGAGTTCAACTAGATCTAGTTGGTTTAATTACTAATTTTATTTTTTAGTTTAATTTTTATTTTTATGTAATTTCAGTGAGTCAAAATGTTTTAATTAATAATTTTATTTTTTAATTTCAATTTAATTCTTATCAAAATGTTTAGATAACGTAATTTAACATGACATTATTATTATTATCCAATTTTAAGGTCACAGGCCAAGCCACACCAAATTGGTGTATGAGACCCCCTTGTTTATGGGACAAGGGATTTTTTAGTTCAATTTTTATTTTTATGTAATTTCACTAAGTCAAAATGTTTTAATTAATAATTTTATTTTTTAATCTCAATTTTATTCTTATGAAAATGTTTAGATAACATAACATAACATGACATTATTAATCCAATTTTAAGGTCATGGCCAAGCCAGACACCAAATTGGTGTATGAGACCCCCTTGTTTGTGGGACAAGGGATTTTTTAGTTTAATTTTTATTTTTATGTAATTTCACTGAGTCAATATAACATGGCACTATTATTATTATCCAATTTTAAGGTCACAACCAAGCCAGACACCAAATTGACTGCTAAGTCTACCAAGGCATACATACTCTACTCCCCTTGGTTTTGAACGTGTGACCTCTAAAAAATGTAATAAAGCTAAATTTAAAAAGAAATATAATTTTGAAATATTTTGATTGAGAAATGAGAGATGAATTTTGGGCATGTGGTAGTGATGAGCCATGGTATTGGCTCATAGTATGGTATGCTTAATAATATCTATGGTAAAGTGGGGTGAGTATCCATGGTTAAAATTCTTGTTATATTAAAAGTACTATTTTGATTGTGAAATGAAAGATGGTTTTTCGGCATGTGGTATTGATGAGCCATCTTATTGGCCCATAGTATGGTATGATTAACAATATCCACGGTAAAGTAAGGGTGAATATCTTTGATTAAAAATCTTGTTACATTGTAAGTATTAAATTTCTATGTGCTGATATTGAATATCTTTGATTAAAAATCTTGTTACATTGTAAGTATTAAATTTCGCTGATATGTTAAGAAAAGCACCACCCTGCATGTTGGAATTGTTTTGTTTCTGGTTGTCTATGGTTGGATCTACGAGCGTAAGGTGGTGGAGGCGGTTCGTGAACACGTCCCTGCTCCACGGGTTCATAGCGATGGTATACGGGTATGTAATCCTTTTTCACTGCATCCTATTCCATGGCATACACTTTTTGGCTCTTTATGCATGTTGAATGTGGGGTTGAAAGGCATTGGGGGCTCTGTTCATGGAATGAAATTTATAATGATGGTGACGGTTTCAGAGGAGGAGCATGTTGTTTCTATTTAATTATCTTTTCTATTTGGCATTTATCTATTCCGTATGGGACTATTTTCTTGCTTTCGGCATATCAATGTTAGGGTCATTGTTTGTATGCTTAAATCCGGCAAGCTCGTTGTTCTACTAATGGTCTTGAAACTGGTCGTGTATTTTAAATTCTTGTCTCGAAATTTTTATAATTCCATCGGGGTTTATATGGCATGTTCGATTGAGGAGTGGAGCCTTACTGAAATTCTGGGAAAAAAAAAAGAAGCCTTGACAACAGGAATATGAAGCATATTGGTTGTTCTAAAAACACGGTACTTAGTGATGGTTTGGAACAGTGTTGTAACCCTCTAGTTTCGCCCGTATTTCCTACCCTCATGCTAAGCACTAATATATGTTATATGTTTTTTTCTTGTACTGTCTATGCCGCAGGTTTATCTAATATGGTTTTATGCTGTGAATGTGAGCCATTATTGGGTCCGCGGACCGTGACTGAAAGGGACACTCAAGAAGGTAGAGTTTATAGAGAAGGATGGTGTGGTTGGATGGCTCATAGAGTGAACTCTCAGGCCAATCGGGGGCAGAAAAACGATCATATGAATGGGAAGGGTGTAAGCAAAGACTATTCCTTTGTGCGCACACTAAGGACGAGCGAAAGGAGAACTGATGCCCAGAATCTCCAAGTGGCGACACAAGAATACACTGTGAGCACGCTAGCTAAATTTAAGCATCTGATATCAACATGGGAGGTCGAGCTTAATCAGAAAGTTGCAGAAGAAATCGAAGAGGATGATTGATGGATTCTAGTTTTAGATATGGGACGTACTCGGGGCTGAATCACCCAATATAAACAAAAAATTCATTTGTATTGGTTAATGAAGAGTTTGGTAGCCAAAGCCATCATGAATATTCCATAAAATGTGGGTAAACCTGCCCCTGGGCTTTAAGAAATCCAGTGAGAATTCCAATTGATCCAATTATAGATTCAACAACAGAATATGCGCCTAGGAAGAATCCAGAAACACATTCTGTGTATCCCGCAGTCATAACTTCTACGATCCATTGCCAAGGATCCATATCCTCCGCAGTCCTCTGAGGAATGATAGTTATTTCTGTTAATTTTTCTTCATTTTGATGTTTGTTTTTCTAGTGTATATGTAGGTTAGATATGAATATTGATGTTTAGTAGGTAAAGAATGTTGTGGTAGTATTCAATCCTATAAGGCCTTTATGTGACAGACTTAAAACTTTCTGATTTTGGATGACTTACAATGCATTTCGGTGGCCAACAGACTTGGTTTCCCTGTTGGGCGGATTGAGATCACTGAACACAACTTATTTAGATGTAACATGTTTTTCAATTAAATGAATAAAACGGACCTACCTAAACTTACAAACAAACAAAATATTAATATACCTGAATTAAAATCATTTTTATAAACTAATTATCACATTAAAATCTTTGAAAAAATAACACTATTAATTACAATCATGGCAGAGGGAACAAAACAGAGCACTGCTACTAAATTAATATGACCAAAGACATTTAACTAAACATCTAGCTAGTTAAAAAACTCAAAAAATGTTTCGCTACCAAACTATCACAATTGCAACCACAATTCATCCCATTTCAAATCTTCATATGTCTTTGCCACATCAAATCTTCATATAAACAATAATTCATTTCACTTTCACCAGGACAACCACAGACTCCATTTGACGAAGGAAGCAACACTAGAGTGAGAAAAAATTGTATGCGCAATCAATGTAGCTATTTTTGCTTTATGTCAGTTTCTCATTTTTTGTAATAGTAAAATGAAAAGAATTTTATAACATTTTTAGAGTTTTAGAGGAAAAAGAGATTTTATCCCTCTAGGTATTTGGTAGATCCAAATTTAAAATGGATCTAGGCTAATGAGTATCTCTTTTTCCCATGCAGTATGCCCTTATGTTAAGAGGAAAAAAAACTTTATCGATGAGATTAATTCTTTGGCTAATGGATTAATATCTAAGCCCCCAGAAGAAAGAGGTACATAAATTCGTTTCAAAAATATCTTTTATTGCTTGTTTATTATGAGATATTTTTATTAAAATAATAAATAATTATTATTTTTCTTTTCCAAAAAAAATTGATAAAAATATAAAATAACATAAAGGATAAAAAAGAAAAAAGAAAAAAAAAAAAGTCTAAATGAAATTATAACACTCAAAAAATATATATACATATGTCCTTAAAACATTAAATCATAAATTTCGTTACAATATTGTGGAGACCATTTATAATATATGAAAGTTGAACGAAATTATATATATATATATATATATATATATATATATATATATATATATATATATATATATATATATATATATATATATATATATATATATATATATATATATATATATACCATGAAATTATAATATTTACTAGTTTAGATCCTCGAGCTGCAAACCTATTTTTAAGTGCAAAATTTGAAGAAAGGTTTGCACCTCCAGGGATTTGATCCCTCTTGGAGCTTGATAGGTGTGTAGTTCAGTGGGATCTAGTTGGTTTAATTATTAATATTATTTTTTTAGTTTTATTTTTATTTTTATGTAATTTTATTGAGTCAAAATGTTTGAATTAATAATTTTATTTCTTATTTTCATTTTTATCCTTATGTAATTTGACTCAGTCAAAATGTTTATATAACATTATATAGTAGGACATTACAACATCACTTCCATATAGTTTCTAGGCCCAAAAATGTAATAAAATTAAATTTAAAAAGAAATATATTTTTAAACTATTTTGATTAAGAGATGAGAAATGGTTTTTGGGCATGTGGAATTGAAATGAAATGAAATGAAAATTCTAATGTCCACGAGACTAAAAATAGTCTATGGGACTATGAGTTCCATGTTTTTCGCCTTTTTCATTTCAGTCTTTTTCTTATTCGAATTGATGGTGAGCTGGCCCAACCTTCCAACAATCCCATCGCTGAAAAGACAATGCCAAGAAACTGATGCTAACATATTCCCATAACTTTATCTGATGTCTTTGAAAGCATCACATTCCAAAATGAAATGTTTTTCTAATTCCACTGTCCCAGATGTCAAAAATGTACACACTCGTTCTTCCCAAGCTTCTTTAGGCCTTTTCCACCATCCTGTTTCACAACGAAGTTGATGCGAGTTGGTCCTTAATTGAGCAATAAGAAACTTTTCCCTCCACATAATGTTAGCTCCAATGTACTCTTTTTGTTGGAGATCACAGGTAGGGTTGAATTCTTCAATGTAGTACTTCTTTCTACCCAACTCTTTTCCCCATACCTGTTTATGAAACTTCTCCATAACAAAATTATTTAGCTCCTTGCTATTTGTGGGACAAGAATTGAGGTAGGTATTCCATTTTTGCATCCATGTGTAGTTTTTTCTCATCCATGTTTTCTTTCTTTCACTCATGCCTTCTTTGAAGATAACATTAGGCCATTGTTACACAACATTTTGTCATTGTCACTGCAATCCCCATCCCGCACATTGGAGGATCATTTATGTGACTACTAAGAAGTGTCATGCCTTGCAAAGACCATCATTTCATCCCTTGCCATGAGGACAACATTCCTTCTATTGACAATTCCCTGAGCAGGTCATCAGAAACACATGTTTTTGCCTTGGTGCTAGTATACTGTTATGCCCTCGCGCCAATGAGGAAGATTAACACTGGGCCCCGTGCCCATTGGCGCTCTGTCCCAATGAGCTACCCACACCAACCTGTCTATGGAATGTTTTTTAAATATAGAGGTGAAGTTTCTATCCGAACAGCTTCGTGGGCGAGTCAGCTAGGGTGGTTCGACTGAATAACCACGGACTCCCTCCTTTGGCCTCTTGTTCCACCTTTTGGGGAAACCTCCCAATGGAGAAGGCCTCCCTTCCATCATTGTAGGGATCCCAACCTCCTCCTCTCCCTCTATAAATGAAGATATCTCCCATTGATACACTAGCTGAACAATTATAGCTGAAAGGTTGAAGAGAATTCCTGAACATTTCGCTAGAGAGATAGAATAGAGAAAGAGACCTTTGTCGAGAGAGCTTAGGCTTGTATCCTCACCTCAACCAAATTCCCCGATGATCCTTCGAGACGCGCTTCGACTAAACCCCATTGAAGGAGGTTACGACGTCAAGGCTCTGATTGTAACTCTTTCTTCTATTTATATATATACATTACTATTGTCTGGTTCCCATCTTGTGTTAATATGGTTTATTTGATGCAATATTCTTCACCTTCCTTGACTGGTTAGTTGATTATGTATGAAATCATTGTCTTGTATGCTGCTTTTGTTTGCTGATCTTCGTGCAGGTATCCGAGCACTATTGCAGAAGGATTGTGACCCATCGAGACAGAGATCAAGTGGCCACCACCACTACAGCGACGACAGCGTTGGACTCCAAGTAGGTAAATCTACCTCGTCCTTTTCATTCATTAATTAGGAACTTACACTTTAGCTTGTCCCTTTGTTTCTAGACCCACTATAGGGCTAGAGGGATCGTCTCTATCTGCAGAGAGGATTTACCTTCCCAACAAATTGGCGACTACACTAGGGAATCAGTGTGAGTTTGTCATTTTGTTGCCCATTAGGAATTTGCCTTGTCAAGTCGAATTTGGTCATTTTCTTGCTTGTTTGTCTTTTTTGGCTTGTTTGATTGTCTGGAATCCTCTTGTTCAGCTCCAAAGTGTCAAGATTGACCTCTTCTCACTGTTTTTTCCATTTTCCCATAGTTATCCGGCTTAGTGCGAGTTTGCCTTGGAGAGTCGCGCCAATCGGCGCTTGTTGCTTTTGTTGCAGTAGCGCCAACCTCTATTTGGTGCAGATTACTGCCTCACAGTCGCACTGAATCCTGTAGGATTTGGTTTGACTCTTTTGATGAGTTTTTGGTCAATTGTCCTTGACTCTAGCTTGTTTCTTGCTTTGCAATTGGTCTTTTTGGAGTTGTTTTGACTGCGGTGGGCTTGCTCTTCTCAACTGTTTGTCTATTCTCTCATCAGTGCAGTTCATAGCCCTAGGGTTTCTGGGTGCCCTTCGCTCACTAAGCCTTCTGATTGAAGTTCGAGTATTTTTGGTTTTGTGTCAGTTCAATTCCCTAATCGGTTGCGTGAGTCTTTCTTGATCCTTTGTGTTTGGTTGGTTGAATGATCGCTTCGGTTTTCATTTGATTCTCCTTCTCATTACTTCGAGCATAGATAACATTGCTCAGTTGGGTCATTTTGAAAGTTTTCTATTGGTTTGAAAGAGTTCATCATTGGTTTGAGTGATTTTTGTGTTTGTATTGATTTTGAATCATTCAGTTTATATCTCTACATTCGCAGTACTCAAAACTAGTGTTCACTTTGTTTTTTAATGTAATTAGTGCACTACATGCTTCATTCACTGGAAAATAAAAATAAAAAATTGCATTCTTTCGTTTGCATCAGAAATGAAAAGTTCTTTTGCATAACTAGTGCTTGTTGAACTAGGAAAGAGTTTTTCATTTTTTGTTTAGATTGTATTAGATGCATTAGGGGACTTCTTCGTATGATTTCATTGTTTTCTACTTTATTAAATATCTCTATCCTTCTCTTAGTTAGCATTCATCGAATGGAAAATGGTGTTCTTTTGCATATAGCATGCATTTAGGAATCTGAGATCAAAATTCGGTAGGGCCTTGAAACTGAAACATTAATTCAAGATCAACTGTAAAATTCATTCAATCAACCTAAGGAAGCATTGGAACCTAACGCAAAAAATTTTAGTGGTCTAGGCTAGTGACATGTTCCAGCGTCGTCAAACCTAGTAGCTATCGTTCGCCATCTGGCTTTAGACAGCACTAGTACGAACTTGTGCTCCCCGTACCGTCACGTATATAAAGGGAGACCCCCATAGGTTCAAATCCTTTATCCATAGGAAGTCGAGTCTGCCGCCCTGTAACTGTGATACACCGAACACAACATTCGGGGAGACTACCTGCACGTACGTTAAGTCCTTGGTCATTTCTCTTTCATTTTATCACCAAGGTGTATATGGCAATTCACTAAAACTTGGTACACCCTCTTGCTTAGATTACCTGAGTAGTCATTTCGATCTTTTCGTGACTCCTTAAAAAGTGAAGAGATCATCGAGCACTTGTCCTTTCATGCTCATTTAAAATTGAAAGTGACTAGAGTCATCTTTTGTCTGTTTCTCGACTCTTAAAACATGAAACAACAAAGTTTTTTTCCAGTGTCATAAAATTAATTACCCACAATCACATGCCTGTTAAGAGTTTTTTACTTGGCTTGTTTTTGTACTTACTTAGACTTTGATCTTGAAGCATTGAATTGGCTATCTCGTTTTCCTTCCTATGTTGAAATATTGTCACAGTGGTGGAACCACCAGTTTCTTCGTCTTCTTCGTTGCCTCCCAGTGGTAGTTCTTTTCCTAACATTTCTTTTGAAATCTCTTAGTCCACTAGGTCTGCCGAGTTTTCGCAGCCTATTCTACCGACTGTCTTGCCTCTTGCTACCCGATCTCCTCTTAAAGAGTCAGTTGAATTCAACTGGCCTCCTAAGGGTGCTTGGTCTGGTTTTGGGAGTGAGGAAAAATTCCCTCCTCTTACTTTGGGTTCACCATTTATAGTCGTTGTTATACCTCCCAAACCTCATTGTATTTTCAACGACCTTATGGCTTCGTCAAACATGGATTCTTCGAGTCATGTTGGCAGTGAAGGACTGCTTGTTTCTACAGGGGAATATCAACTTTTCCCAGAAGATCTCCCGCGTGTTTCTAGTCAATATTTTCCTCAATCAATGTCACTTCCACCCAGTTATCGGAATTTGAGTCAAATTATTTTTGGTGTTGTGTCCATAGCACAATCCAGTACATCGACTCCTCCCAAAAGTTCGATCCTTCCTTCATTAGGAATGTCGCCTTTGACACCTAGTTCGTCGGCTAATGTTACATATGTCCCGATCCCACCTACCATCTATGTGGCTTCATCTGCATTGGTTGTTACACATTAGTCGTCAAGATCTTTTCACACTCGCAGGTCTGTCTTTCTTAATCCCACGTGGCCTGTCAATCCCAGCATGGGTAAATCACAACCCCGCGCTGCGGAGGCCGCGCCTGCTTCTAGTGTGGCTACGACTTCCTCTGCTATTCCTGGCGGCCTTACTTTCGAGGAGTATATGTTGGCTGTTAAGCAGCAGAACTCTCAAGGTTCTCAGCAGCCCCAAACTCTTGTCAATCCTCCACATCACTCTGATGTCTACAGTAATCCCATTTATTTTCCTCCTATTGATCCAAATCAGGTTGTTTATTTGCCTCCGGCTGATCCCCATCAGACCGTCCCTCATTGAGGGCCAGTAATACAAGGGCAACCCTCAGGTCTGAAAGGACAACCCTTATAGGGACAACCTTTGATCCAGCAGGGACAACCTTATGGTCCACAAGGACAACCCTTACAGGGTCAACCTTCAGTCCAACAACCCTACGGTCCTTCCGGTCAGCCTCCATATCAATATCAACCAAAAACATCTTATGTTCTTGGGGGGGGGAATGTATCCACCACAGGGAAAACCTTTTGTGCAACATCAACAGCCTTACGTTCAGCAAGGCCAGACTTTTGTACAACAAGGACAACCCTATAGTCCTGCTCTGGGTCAAACTGGTTATCAGGGACAACTGGTCCATCGCAACCATCGGGCCAACCCCTTCCACAAGGGCAACCCGGTGGTCCTCAGTATCCAGTTCAACCTACTCAATAGGGACAACCTGCCCAGCCTCAGCAGCCGGTTCAACCTGCTCAACCCGCTCAGCAGTCGGTTCAACCAGCCCAACAACCGGTTCAACCCGTTCAACCAGCCCAACAGCCGGTTCAACCCGTTCAACCAGTGCATCAGCCTGTTCAACCTGCTTAGCAGGGTCCACCTGCTCAACCTCAAGGTGCTACTTACCCTCCTCAAGGTCAATATCAGGCGATATATAGTGCGCCCCAAGGTTTCACTTATTACCCTCAAAATAAATCCCAGTTGGTGTATAATCCACCTCAAGGCAATGCTTACATTCCGCAATAGAATCCATACGTTGCTTAGCAAGGAAGTCAATGGTATGCTCATAATCAATATCCTGGTCCTCAACCCCAATATGGGGCAGAACTATCAGGCTTATAACCCCTATGGACAGAATCCTCCAGGACAAAACATATGGGGGTAGAATTTCTCCTAGACTGGGTGGAATGCTAACACGGGTCCTTATCAACGATCGTCGATGCCTTTTAATCCTCAATTACCATTTCTCGCTACGTTGGAACAACCAAATGTGTCAAATTTAATGAACGATCCAATTCTTCATAACCTGTATTGGCCTCCAGTTCTAACCAAGATTCCTGGTGTTTGTCCTAAGTTTGAGGACAATTTCGGAGAAGACCCCCAAGCGCATGTTATGACCTACCACTTGTGGTATTCCTATAACTCTTGGGTTGACGATTCCATCTGACTCCATATTTTCCAGCGGACTCTTACTAGTGCCGCTGCAAAGTGGTACATTGAATTATCTCGTGGCATATTTCAAGATTTCAACTCTTTATCCATGTTGTTTCTTACACATTTTCAGTTACCGGTTCGTTATGAGACCGGGACGCACCTCCTCACATCCTTGAAAGAGGACCGAGCTACTCATATCTCGGATCATATTCATGAATGGAGGCATCGTCGTCACTTGATCAATTTTTATATTCCTGGTCAGATTCTAACTGATTGGTTCACTACCTCATTTGTCAATCAAATCGCTAAAGACATAGCTATGGGGGCATGTGTAACCGAAGAACAGGCCATTTCTCGTGCCCAATACCTTGATCTCATGTACTCTCAGTCTGGCACGTTGTATGATATCTTGCATGATGCTCCTCGACCTAGAACTTCCAAAGCATCGACGACACCATCCTTCGATGGTATCATCAATTCCGTGTCTCAAACTTCTCGGAAGTCTTCATCTTCGAATCCTGGGAAGCAAAAATCTAATCCTTCCAATGATACAGCTTCTTAGCCTACCCCGAATTCTGGTACCACCACGGAAGTCAATGTCATTCAGGCTAATCCAGTGGATAAAACTTCCAAGGGAAAAAAGAAGGGTAAATTTAAGGCCAAAGCCGACACCTCGAAACATGATTCGTCTAAACCTCGTGCTGATGATGGTTAACAGCGTAAGTTGAAGTACCCTTGCTTGATTTGTGACGAAGAGCACTACACCAAGGACTGTCCTCGACTGGCCAAAGTAAGTAGATTGCTCAAAGGCACCCAGGGAACTACGGTTGTTCTCAAGGAACCTTTTCCATCGCAGTAGACCGAGATGGTAGAGCAACCACAGTCCTTTGCCCCATTTGGCTCTTGGGTCTTCATGATGAACGGTTTTGCATCCGTTTCTATCGCTACTCGGTCAAAATATTATACTGGGTCGCGTCAGGAAGCGAGGAAAGAGATCGCTGATGGTCCTCCTCCTCCGCCTTCTTCTGTCCCTCTTCAGATTGAAAGGCCCAATACTGAGCCCGTTGTATGGCCACCTTCCAAAGGTGTACTCCGTAAGTATTCTTACAATCCCAACGCCCATGCCGCTCAACATTACAATATTGTTGAGGATCTGGCTCAGGCGCCATCTGCAATATCTGCATAGAAGTACTTCAGAGTTGTTCGTCTAAACGGAAGGCTTTGTTATCTGCGATCAGTGGGGTTGATCCTGCTGATTCTAGCCTTCTCGCTTTCGACTTGGAGAATTTCGTCCCACGGCTCCCCCACCAAATTGTGCTCATCATACAAGTTGGTATTAATGGTCTGAATATCCATCGGGCAGTTGTGGACGAGGGTGCATCTACGTGCGTCATGTCATCTGCTTGCTGGAAAGCCATTGGTTCTCCAGCTCCGAATTCATCACCAAATTCCCTTGAAGAATTTGATGGAAGGGAATCTAAACCTCTTGGTGTTCTCGCTAGTTTACCGATTACATTAGAAGGGAAGATGATCAATGTCGAGGTTGAAGTAGTTGACGCCAAGCTCAATTACAATATTCTCCTCAGTCACAGTTGGACTCACGCCATGTTGTGCATTCCATCCACTCTCTTTCGTGTTTTGAAATTCCCGCACGAAGGATAGATTGCTACTATTGATCAATTGTCGTTCTTCACTTCTTCTTCCGAGAACAACGTTTCGTTTGTGGATCAAATCCATAATCCCTACAAGAGCGTAGGGCCGGGTCTCTTTAAAGATCCTGCTTTCATGGGTATTTTTCCTCTTCCTCCATCCAACATTGTTCAGAGTAATATGATATCTCGGTCTAACAATCCATCGATCATCCCTTCGCCTAAACAGATCGATTCTTTCGGAGATTCGATGTCATTAAGTCCGATCAAGATAGACTATTGTGAACTAATTTCGGCTTCAGAACCTCCGCCTTCTGATCGTGCTCCTTTGAGCATGTGTCTTGACACTTATTCTCAATCCCCTTTGCTCAACGATTTGGATTCGCCCAATCCCTTGAAAGAGATATTTCCCTTTGATGAAGCCATCGTGGAAACTATGTCTCTCGAGGATCTTCCGTGGGATGATAGTCATCATCATTCCTTGTTCATGCCTGGTCTCAGGGCCATGTCTACGTGTCTTGAGAGGTTTGCATCTCAGGTTCCTTCTCCTCCGCTTAAAACTCCTATTTTGACACACGAAGTTTTTACGGAGGGTAACTTGAGTCATATCACACAAACGATGCCTATCGACATTTCTATGAAACCGGGAATTGTTGAGAACATCCATATCGGGGTCACCTGTTCTTCAGATGAAGTTCAGGTTTACACTAGCCTTTTCCATGAGTTCTGTGATGTCTTTGCATGGTCCTACAAAGAGATGCCCAACATCGATCCTATTATATTGGTGCATGAGATTCCTACCTACCCTGGTTCGAAGCCTATCCATCAACGCCTTCGTCTTGTGCACCCTAGAAAGGCTGCCGCCATTAAGGGTGAAGTTGAAAAACTTCTCCAAGCTGGTTTTATCTATCTGATTCCCTTGACAAAATGGGTGTCCAACATTGTCCTCGTAGATAAGAAACATGGTACCATTCGGGTCTGTGTTGATTATCGTGACATAAACCGGGCCTATCCTAAGGATAATTATCCTACTCCCTTTATTGGTCAAATCATTGATGACTATGCGGGGAGTGAGATCTTTTCCCTCATGGACGACATTTCTGGCTATAACCAGATTAACATCCTCCTGACTGATCAACATAAGACTGCCTTCATCTGTCCCTCGGGTACTTTTGAATACAAAAATCTCCCTTTTGGCTTGAAAAATGTTGGGGCCACATTTCAGTGAGCGATGTCATATGATTTTCATAACATTAAGCACATCATTCAGCCTTATCTGGATGACCTTCCGGCTCATTCAGCTAAACATAAGGACCACCCTGACCATCGTCGTCAGATATTTGTCGACGCTATAACATCCGATTAAATCCACACAAATGCATCTTCTACGTCGATTTCGGTAGACTGTTGGGGTTTATCGTTTCCAAAGACGGGATTCGCCTCGATCCACTCAAAGTTGAGGCTATCATTAATCTCCCCTCTCCATCCTCTCTACATCAGCTGCAGAGTTTGTAGGGGAAGGCTAATTTTTTACGCCGTTTTATACCTAACTATGCCGAAGTGGCTAAAGGATTCACGCAATTGTTAAAGCAGGGTGTCCCATTCCTTTGGTATGAGATCGCCCAGAAGTCTTTTGATGCGCTGAAGATGTTGCTTGTCAATGCTCCTCTATTGCATCCTTCAAACTATCATTGCAATTTTTCCCTCTATTTAGCCGCCGCTTTCAACACGATTGCCATGGCTTTGGTACAAGACAATGATGACGGTGAAGAGAATGCTATTTACTACCTCTCTCATAACCTTCTCGATACTGAAACATGCTATGCACATGTCGAGAAGTTAGAATTGGCTGTCGTTCAAGCAGTTCAACGTTTTCGTCATTACATTTTGTTGCGTACTGTGACCGTGATTTCTGACTACAACCCTATGACCTATATATTGTCTCGACGATTGTTGGGGGGCAAGTACTCGAAGTGGATTGTCATCCTCTAAGAGTTTGATTTGGAATTTAATACTTCCAAGTTGAAGAAATCATTAGTCTTTGTTGATCTAATCTACTCCCTTCCTTCTGACTCTGCTCCGTTTGGTTCTCAGGAATGCATTCCGGACGATTTGCTTTTTCTAATTAGTACCCTCGATCCTTGGTATGATGATATCATCGTATATCTTCAGACTTCCACCTTTAGATCTGAGTTGATGAAGGATGCTTGCTGACGCATCTGTCACTAATCGCAACCTTATCGTATAGTCGGAGATACACTCCATCGCATCGGAGTAGATTCCATTCTCCTCCGATGTTTGACTCTCCAGGAGGCTGAGAAAGCCCTGAATAATTTTCACAGTGGCACCTGTGGTGGTCACATGTTTGGTTATGCCACTGCACAGAAGATTCTTCATGCTGGGTATTTCTGGCCCTCCATCTTCAAGGACTGCATTGTCGTTATTCATAAATGTCATGATTGCCAGATTTATCAGCGCAAGATGTGCACGCCGCCTTCCCATCTCCACCCTGTCATTACCGTTGGTACCTTTGCGAAGTGGGGCATCGATTTTATGACGTGTAACCCTCACTCAGTCGGGGGGCATGATTATATTATTTTAGTCATTGACTATTCATCAAATGGGCCGAAGCAATGCCTACACTTGCGGCTGACGATAAGGCAGCAGCTCAGTTCATATTCAATCACATCATTTCTAGGTTTGGTGTCCCTCAAGCCATCGTTACCGATCATGGTTCCCATTTTCGGCATTATATGGTGGCAGAGTTGACTTCCATGTTGGGTCTGCGTCACGAAAAATCAACGTCGTACTATCCTCAAGCCAATGGCCAGGTTGAATCCGTGAATAAAGTTCTTGTCACCATGCTTCAATGTGAGATTGGGATGCACAAATCCAACTAGCATCTCATGTTATTTTTGGCTCTTTGGGCATACCGAACCTCAGTTAAGGATGCAACCGGATTCACTCCATTTCAGCTTGTTTACGGTCTCGAAGCTACCCTTCCGATTGAGTGTGAAATACCTTCACTCAAGTTGGCTGTTGAATTGCTGCTGAAAACTTCGCTAGAAGAAGAGCGTCTTCTTTACTTAGAAAGGCTGGATGAAACTCACCGCTTTGCTTCTTTGGTCATCGAGGCACAAAAGAAGCGGGTCAAAGCTCATTTTGACCAGTTGGTTTCCCCTCGCTCCTTCATAGAAGGAGACCTCGTCCTTTTGTACAACCAAGCTCATAATAAGCTGGGGGCAAGTAAATTTCAACCCATGTGGCATGGGCCCTACATTGTTAAACGTGTTTTTGCAGAATGGGGCGTATGAGCTCATTGATTACGAAGGTCATCCTCTAGATCAACCCAGAAATGGGTTGTATCTTAAAAAATATCATGCATGAGTCATTCATGTATGTTTTGTGTACATAGGTGTTCTTTTCATTTTTGTACATTTTTTGGCTTGGTGTGCTTTACGAGCGTTTTCTTGCTTATTGGGTCGTTGCTTATTGTGTAGATGTCTATTACCCCTTTTGTTGGTTTCGCAGATGGTGCTTCCCGCAGTACCCAGAACTTGTCTTCAGCAGCATGAGTGATTTATGATCCTTCCGGTGAGTTGATAGATCTGCAAGGTATCTGTCTAGGACGAACTACAAACAATGTCGCTGAGTATAGTGTTGTCGTTGAACTATTAACCGAGGCGATTACCCTCGGCATTTGTGCATTGATTGTAAATCTAGACTCACAGCTTGTCATTCTTCAACTTAATAGACATTATTCAATTAGAAACCCTCACATTTTAAGGTTGTATTTACGTGTTCATTTGCTGGAAAGACATTTTGATTATATCACATATCAACATATTCCTAGGCGGATGAATGAATTAACTGATATAGTGGCTAAGATTGTATTAGATAGACATTTGCGTAATTTGTAAATCATGTCAAGAAGATATATAGTAAATAGATATATATATATATATATATATATATATATATATATATATATATATATATATATATATATATATATATATATATATATCTCGAATGTTTGCATCAGTGTGCATCATAAGTTCAAAAAATATGTGTGTTTTTGTTACATCCTGAGACATCATGTCTCTCAAAAATATGTAGAAATAAAACCTAGGTGTCTAACCGGCGTGATGCTCATGATAGCACTTTACTACCTGTACAAGCCGCCTCATCAAGCGGTGAACTCGGTTTGACACCCCTACTGTGTGTCTCTGGTATGCACAAGGAACATTGTCGAATCGCGCATAGTCTAGGACCCCACGAGAGATTCCCTCCAAGTTGCACACGATTTCCTCCTCCTCGCCTCCCTCACCATGAGGGGCAATATTAAAGTTACAATGGATCCGTCTTGCTATGAGAGACATACCTGCAGGTCTCTCTGGGCCAACATCTGCAAACACATGGATTTAATGTCAAGACATACATTAAAAAAAAAATATATCATAATACTCATGAAAATAAAAAATGAGTCTTACTAAGTGCTTCATCTAAATCCTCTACTTCTGCGAGTGGGAGGTCTGGATCACCAGTGAAATCTATGCCAGAGTAGGGCCAGTCCTCCATGACAATCAACTATCGACGGAGCCAATTAAAGAACTCTGGTCTCTAGGACATCTGTTGACCGCCCCCTGACCTTGGCATCAGAGTTGCCCAATGGGCCATCCGTGGCTCCTGTGCTAGTGGTGTAGGAACTATCACCTCCTGCCACTGAAAGATTGGTAGTCGTTCCAGGAAGAACGATACCAGAATGGACCCATAGCCAAACTATTTCAATTTGGTTTTCTTGTACTTTGTCAGTTGACGCTTCATATTGATTGTCACTGCCTCTGCCCAGTTGTAGAGGGTTGGTGTCAAACAATCTACAGCAAGAAGTAGTTGTAATTTTGTTACTTCGTGCGGTGCTTGCGATCCTGCAGCTTGCGTGATGGTATGCAACATTACTTTTAGTGCCAAGTCCGGAATAGTCTGGATATCAAATTTTCCACTTTCCGATCCTTTCCTTGCTCCTGGACACACCTTGTTGATCACCATACTCATGTTCTCCATTGTGGGCCGGGTGCCAGTCAGGATTGGTATTGCTCCCCTGTGCGATAGTCCTGTTATGAAATAGATGTCTGAAACGTCAATCTCAAGTTCCTGATCATGAAGAGTGAATTTTTCCTGATCCTCATCCCAGATACTGATTAAGTATTGCAGCAACTTCGGTTGACCTCTAAGGCACAGTGTCATGAATAATTTTTTCAGTCCACAATCTATGAGAGCTTCCATGTATCTTTCATTGTCCATGGAAAGCTCGTCTTCTTCACTGTGTTCCCATTCTTTCCACTCGATCACCATTTCGCCACTTCACACCCGCAAACATGTTCATACGAAAATCATTAGCCAAAATAAAAGCTTCTGATTTGTGAAATTGGGTTTACTTGCTTGCATTTATAAGCTAAAATGGTTTGCGCGGTTGGCACGCCCCAGTTCAGAAATTTGGGCAATTGGCGCGAGTCTGTGCCCGATACTCACACCAACCACTGTGCCCTATTTTTTACAAATTCCCCCGTATAAATTCAAATTGGGGTTGTGGGTAATGAAAGAGGAATTAAAATATAGGGAAGGATGTCAGCTCTTACCTAGAACTAACGGGTTTGAGAATGGTTTGCCGGATTACTCGCTATCGTCGCCGCAAAATCACAGTCTAAAAGGGGTAACTATTGCTCCACAAGAGGTAAAAAGTGAAAAGTAATTGTTTTTACCATTTTTGGCATTTTATAAATTTTCAAAACCCTAATTAAGTTTTAAGACGTATTTTTTCGATTGTTACATCATGTTATTTTGAGAAATGGGTTTTATGTTTGTCTCTTGTGCAGCGACAGGTTTTTGATGAGATAGCGATGAAGTAACAAGTTGTATTTTATACTTTTTCGGACTCGGTAAAAACACGAAAAAGTCACTACTGGAGTCATCTTTCAACTCTTTTCTAACTCTCTAAAATCGAAAATATTGTCAAGACTCTTGTCGTTTTGAACTCATTAAATGGCTGCGAAATGATATGTACCCAGTATACGTTTACCCCTTTTTCGGTCTGGGATAGATTATTTACAAAAAATGATTACCTTAGCCTATTACGACTAAGACGTTCTTTCAGATATTGTTTTCTACCTTTTTGGATCTAAGGGACTATTTACGAAAAGGGACATGCTGGAGTTTTCTTTTATGCTTCTTTTCAAACTTTGTAAACATGAAAAGACGCCAAGTTCTTCCTTTATCAGAATTGTTAAACACTGATGACTTCGAAAATCGTCACCATGACGTTACCCGAGTTCCTCCTTCCTAGGGCTCATAAAATGTACTAGGATGGATTTGTCCGAAGGACAAACTTACAGTACAAGCATATGCTATCCCCTTCAAGCTTGTTTTTAAAAAATAATTGGGGTACTCGCCAGAAATGGTGGGGGAAAATGGAACCAGTTTTTAGTTGTGTCGGTAGTATGTCACTCTTGAACATGACACTCGTCTGTATTCGTGTCGAGCTGGGGACATCTCATTTGTCATTTTTTGCCTCCATGGGTTTGGGTAATCTGTTTTGACCTCTCATCTACTCTTTGCCACGTCATCATGACCACAGATCCCTTGATGTCAAATACTACCAAATCCAGAGTCATGTCGCTGATATGTTCAAGAGAAGTTTGCCTTTGCAGTTTTCAACCTCCCTCTGATTCTTTGTTGGTCCTGATTCACTATCATCATGTTCCTATGTCTCGTGTCGATGATGTGGGAAACATTATGGCCCTCCTTCGACTGGGTCACTTCCTGTTGACTTCAGCTCATTATACAGGGAGTTGATCTAAAGACTCTCTACCGGTACCTTGGAGCCTGCATGCCTCAATGGCAGGTTCTTTGCATTCGATGGTAGGTCCTCATCATTGACCTTCGATTGAGTGATTCTATGGGTGTTCGACGCCAGATCATTGTTCACATTTTGTGGATTGTACCTGTTTTACCTTGAGAGCCATTGTCATTATTGGTGGTTTCTCTCGTGCATGTTAACAACTTTCATCATTGGCTGGTAATCAGCTGATTTTCTTGCATGTTCGACTTCATCTCACATATTCGCATGCTTGAATTTGAACTTCTTCGGGTCGAGATGGAGTGCAAGACCCTTAGTTTTGTCTGATAAGATCCAGGCTGTGGGATATTGTAGTTTATTATGACTTATTGCATGACTCTTTTGACTGGATGCCTACGACCATACCTGAGTTTGTTTGTTGATCCTTACTACTGGGACTCTTTTGATTGGATGCCTGCGACCATACCTGAGTCTGTTTGTTGATCCTTACTACTGGATGGCTGTGTCCATACCTTGGATCTCAATTTTTATGTACTCTATTATGGATGGTTGCACCCATGCCACATGTTAATGTATCAGAAATTTCACTTGTATTTGTAATTGCAGGTTTTCCGACAGTGGTGTTTGGTTCGAATGCGTTCTCGTAAAGCATTTCACCCCTCCCTCTCTCTCGAACCTCACGCTTTAGGGGGAATTTGTTACACAACATTTTGTCACTGTCCTTGCAATCCCCATCCCGCACATTGGAGGATCATTTCTGTGACTACTATGCAGTGTCATGCCTTGAAAAGACCATCATTACATCCCTTGCCATGAGGACAACATTCCTTCTGTTGACAATTCCCTGAGCAGATCATCAGAAACACATGTTTTTTCCTTGGCCCTAGTAAACCGTTATGCCCTTGTGCTAATGAGGAAGATTAACACTAGGCCCCGCGCCCATTGGTGCTCTGTCCCAGTGAGCTACCCGAGCCAACTTGTTTATGGAATGTTTTTAAAATATAGAGGCGAAGTTTCTATCCTAACAGCTTCGTGGGCGAGTCAGCTGGAGTGGTTTGACTGAATAGCCACGAACTCCCTCCTTTGGCCTCTTGTTTCCACCTTTTGGGGAAACCTCCCAAGGGATAAGGCCTCCCTTCCATCATTCTAGGGATCCCAACCTCCTCCTCTCCCTCTATAAATGAAGCTATCTCCCATTGATACACTAGTTGAACAATTATAGTTGAAAGGCTGAAGAGAATTCCTGAACATTTCACTACAGAGATATAACAGAGAAAGAGACCTTTGTCAAGAGAGCTTAGGCTTGTATCCTCACCTCGCCCGAATTCCTCGACGATCCTTCGAGACGCGCTTCGACTGAAACCCGCTGAAGGAGGTTGTGACGTCAAGGCTTCGGTTGTAACTCTTTCTTCTATTTATATATATACATGACTATTGTCTGGTTCCCATCTTATGTTAATATGGTTTATTTGATGCAATATGCTTAACCTTCCTTGACTGGTTAGTTGATTATGTATGAAATCATTGTCTTGTATGCTGATCTTTGTGCATGTATCTGAGCACTATTGCAAAAGGATTGTGACCTGTTGAGACAGAGATCAAGAGGCCACCACCACTACAACGACGACAGCGTTGGACTCCAGGTAGGTCAATCTACCCCATCCTTTTCATTAATTAATTAGGAACCTACACTTTAGCTTGTCCCTTTGTTGCTAGACCCACTTTAGGGCTAGAGGGATCGTCTCTGTCCGCTGAGAGGATTTACCTTCCCAACAACCATCTACCTACTCCCATTTGCTCAATTATTTTTGGATATCTTATGAGCCGCACCATAGAAATTGCTTTGATGGGAGTTGCTCCCGTTTCACTCAATATTATCTCATAAGGTACCAAACTTTTTATTTTGAACTTGCTCATGATCAAGCGTTTTTGGATTTTCTCAATTTGCTTCCATTTTGGGACAGGGGTGCTGCTAGCCCACAATTCACACCCATATAGCGTCATTGGACAAACTAGGAGTACAAAAATCACTTTAATTGTTTTCCAATCCCATAAATATGCCTCTTTACATTTGTTTTGAAGAGCATATAATGCTTTCTACCCTCCTAATATTCTCTTATTTTTGTAGTCCTCCCAATTAAGTTTGTTGTTGAAATCAATCCTGAGGTATTTGTACTCGTTTACTTCTTCAAGAATGTTGCCTTCAAAGAAGAACATATGCTGACTCTGCTTCCTTTGATTAGAGAAAATCATTATCTTGGTCTTGATAATATTGACTTGCATCCCCACTACTCTACAAAAATGCTCAAGGGCCTATAGGTGCATCTACAATCCATGGGCCGATTTAGAAATCAATATAAGATCATTAGCATATAAAAGAAGCTTTATCACAAACTCCCCCAACCAAACACCATCCGCACCTTTCAAATTTAGCCACTCTTCCAGTTTATCAATATATAAACAAAAAATAGTAGGGGATAGAGGGCAACCTTGCTTGACTCCAATGTCACTTCTAAAGCTTTTTGAAATACTTGCTGAGGTTCTAATTTTGACTTTCACCTCTTTATAAAGTCTATGGACATCAGCTCTATAATGCAAAGGAATTTTAAGTTTTCCATTCTACGACACAACTTATCTCTAGGGTTGTGTCAAATACCTTTTTGATGTCAACAAAACAACATAATACTTCTTCTTTAGCCCCCCAAAACTTTTCAATAATGTGTGTAGAATGCTTCGGCCTAAAACCCACTTGTCCTTTTGTCCTTTTGCCCTTGTTCTTTGATGAGCTATGGTCTTGGCACATATTATGATATCCTTAATAATATATGTGGTAAAGGGGGTAATTTATATGGTAAAATAAAGCTTAATATATATATTATATCTTATATTTTAATGTGATAGAGGTGTTGATATATCTTAAAAGTAATTATAATTTTTTTTCTTTTAGATTCAATAAAAAAATGTTATAAAATTAAATTCAAATAAAATATTTATAGAATATTTTGATTGTGAAATAAGAGATGGTTTTTAAGTATGTTGTATTGATAAACCATGATATAGGCCCATGGTATTGTAACACAATCTATTTACAAGTTAATAATATGTATGGCAAAGTGGACGTGAATATCCACAGTTAAACATATTGTTATATTATATGTTTATTGTAAGTATTAAATTTGTTATGTTTTATTAATTGAATGTAAATATGTTAGTGAATCATTATTCTATTTTCTAAGGTAAAATATATCTCAACTTATGGTTACTTATATGTTATATATTTTAATGTAATATGTATATTATGAATTTTTTATTTAAAAAATTATTCATAATTTTATTAATATAAATAAAATTACAATGTAACAAATTGAATTTTATTATTTTTATTACTTTTAACTTTTTACCCACACTATAACATCCTGTTCTATATTATTTATTAATATAAACCCAACATATTAAATTTTTACAAACTTTCTTACATCAACATATTAATATAATTTCAGCATATTAAGCCTATGTGTAACAATATTTACAAACTTTCTTACATTACGCTGTATATTACTTATTAATATAAATTCAACATCTTAAGACTATGTGTAACAATATTTACAAACTTTATTACATTACACCTACACAACGCTCCTATACTAGCCTTTGGGTGCAAACACACACACACACACACACACACATATATACCAATAAAATATTAAATAATAAATTTTGTTATATTATGGTGGAGACCGTTTATATTATATGAAAGTTATATTGGTCCATAACAAGATGTAACATATTGTTGGTATCCCGTGTTTTGACAGTTTGGCAAATCAAAAGACAAGGCAACATCAGAACCAATCTTTAGAGTTCCATGATCTAGTCCTCCTGTTCTCAGAGAGGGATCTCTCCAATATTTGTTTGCAAAGGTTTATCTTGTTTGCTATGGTTATGGATTTTTAGACTAGTTATTACGTGCAAATGTTTGTTTGGTTGGGTTGAGTTGATACAGCAGAATATGAAAGGTCTAGGAAAGATAGACAGAAAGAGGAAATATCCGGTTCACTGGGCAATGGAGTCAAAATAAGATCATGACAAACTCTTCAAGGGATATGGGATATCAAAGGGCAAATCTAACTTGGCCACATGATCCTTTGTTTCGGAATGAGATGAACATTAATAATTTGGAAAAAAAAAATTAATTCTCAACAAAGGGAACTTGAGAAACATAACTTAACAATAAAGAGATATTTGATAGACAGGGTTAACCATAAATTCTACAAACATTCTTTAAGTAAATAATGATTTCAAGACAACTTCTAAAATGAAATCTAAGATTCGGGGAACACCCTATTTCCTCAAAGATCTTATTTTAAAGGATTTAGAAAACATAAAAGATTCACTGATAATTGCATTCATAGAAGAGGGAACACCTAAATAACATCTGTGTTTGCAACTATAAAGACCTTCAAAACAACTGTTTAAGCAGGGGAAAAGGGTAAGATCAAAACCGACCTCTTTGGTTAACTTAAGACAATGGTACTTCGAAGGGAGACTTCAATAACGGCTTTCAAGTGATGGCAGACAAGAAGGGAGAACCATAACATGCTGAAACCAACTATTTGAGCTATCAAGGAAATAAACGAGCATGAATATTAAAGAGAAGTTTTAAAGCCTCTAAAATACTTCAGCAGAAGAAAACATAAAACGGTGAAGGGTGAACAGGTCTAAGGTGCTTCCAGGAGTCATTTCTTAGCCTAAAACTTTCAGCCTACTGTAGTAAGAAATTATGGAACATAATGAAAACAAGGAAAAAAACATTTAACAGTTCAGAGCACTTCACCAACAGCCAAGCTCATGGATCCAATGATAGAGCCTTCTCAGGAACAGACATGCAACGGCATCATCAAGACATCCAAGACTCCAAATTATTTTCAACTTCAATAGACTTGTATATTTATTTCAGAGAGTTTCAATATTACAACTTGTGATCAAACAACAACCAACAACCAACACCCTCTCATCTTATGCAGAAGTATTTATAGGAATATGAGGAGGTGAGAACTAACAAAAATATCTCGTGAACCATAAATACAGATTAAATGACTTCTCGGCCTCTTGAGGGGTTCGATGGAGAAGTGTACAGGTGGATCACTGTATTAATGTTTTACAATTAATATCAAAGCTTGGTGGGAGCTTTATTTGACTTTGAGGCTCTATGTTCTGTCTGGAGCAACTCTGCAGCTATTTTCTATTAAACTCCTTTGGCAGAATTAACTTTTTGGCAGCGCTGGCGGCAGATATTTCCTGAATCAATAACTTTGGCCTTTGATTGAGCATTTTGAGGCAATAGGTGGCACTGCGGTGGTTGAGGAATCAATTTGCCTCAAAGTATGGCGGTGGAGGCAATATGTCTGATGAACACTTTAGGTTTTCTTTTAAACTGTGTTTTAGATTGGGGATTAGGCTTTTGATAACTGTCTTAGCCGTAATCCCTGTAAAAACTATCTTCGATCTTCATCTGCTGTGCTTTGTCTTCAAAAACTGATACTCTTTAACTGCTCTCTTGAATAAAACAGTGTCTTGTCGATGTGCAGGGCAGCGCAGGGCTCTTTAGGTTATCAATGCTAATGAAACATCGATAAATCATTTGATACGAGCCCGTGAATGGTTCTTTTAGATAGCTCGAAGGCACGGGAAACGTCTTTCCCAACCCTCGGCTCTCCTTCATTCTATAGAAATTCACCATTAAAACGCACGCAAAAACACAGAAACGGTTAGCCCAACTGCGGAAATGGTTCTTTAACCCCGAGATGGCGGAGGACGTAGCGTCGGATAAAAAATATCTGCGGTGGAGATCGCGCGCGAGGCAAAGGAAGCGGGGAGAAGAAATAAAGCGGGGTGGTTTTTGGGCCGTCCGAGTTCGATCAGTGCGATGGGCAGTCGAGATCTAATCGAATGCATAATCGGAGGAAAACAAAGAAGCTAGCGGTGGAAATACGTCGATTCTGCCTTGTCGGGAGACTTGTGCGATTCAGCGATGACCGTTGGATTGGCGGGAAATGGATGGACGGGATTAACTCGGAGCCATCGCAATCGGGGAGCACTGAAAAGGGGATGCGATTGAAACTTACGATTAGAAACTTGCGATTGAGCGCTGGCCGTTGATCTGAGGACCAGATCAACGGCGGGGAATGAATCGGAGGAATCGCAATCGGAGGTGAAACAAAAAACGCATGCGATTTGAAAAATTGCGATGCGATTGAAATTGACGGCGCGACGGAGCGATGGCCGTTCGATCGGCGGTGATCGATGGTAGAGATGGAACAGGGGGAAACCCTTTCATACATACGAAAGCCAAATTTTTTATAATAAAAACAAGTTAAAATGGGTCGGGCGGAAAATATATAAGTAAAGGGAAAAGGCGCCCGATTGCGGGGCCGTGGGATATATGAACTGTAATATGCCCGGGAGTATATATAACAAAGGCCTAATCGCAATTGGAACTGCGAGCCTGGTCTTTCCGATCAACCCATTGAAATTTCCGCGATTGCGATTGCGCGATCGGTCTTTTCGATCAACCCATTAAAGTATTTCAACATGTGTTTTTAAGTTTTCAACTTAAAACATTCGGAAAGTGGGTTTTTGGTTTTACAAAGGAAAATATGATCGGAGAGGGATTTTTTTCAATGGTTTAGCGCCCGATTGCGGGCCCACAGGTTTAAACGAAATAACTATATGATCTGCAGTTTATGATAAAAAGAGCTGATCGCAATCGGAGTTTTGAAATGGCTCAAAAAACGTGCACACTTGAATATTTTCGATGTGATTAGCGCTAATGGGACTAGCGCATGGTTCTGGGGAAAGGGCATGTGGGGGGAAGTGGTTTAGGATTTAGCCCAAGGGGCTTAGGTCCAAAAACTTGCTTTTTATGAAAATTTTCAAGGTTTAAAATGGATTTGGGGGTTTCGGTAAGGTTTTTAAAGTAAGTTTCAAACCTTATAAAGTGGTCTTTATGAATGGAAGAAGGAAATTCATAAAAACAAAGGGGATTTTATAAGTGAAGGTTAATTTTGGAGTGGGGAGGAAAGGGAAAATGATAGTTTTTTAGCAGTTTTTTCTCTTGGATTTTTAGCAGAAATTTTCAGAGTATGAAATGGGAATAGCAATGTAGGATCTGGACAGAGGCATGAGGCCTTTAAAAGTCTTCAAGAGCCAACAATTTTTTTTTGGTAATAAAAATTGTTCCTTGAAGGCTCAAAACAAATTTAGCCACCTTTGGGTATAACAAATTTTATAGGTGGCTAACAGTGGCTCCACTTGGGGATGGTGCCTTCTTGAAGGCATCAAGAATTTCAGACTTGCATCTTCTGGGAGGCCGATCAGCTGCTCCATCCATTGGGCTGTCCTCCTGTGATTGAATGATCTTCTCTAAAAACATATTTGGCAGCCATGAAAACAATGGACCTTTATCAACAAGCTTGCTACCTACCCAATCCTACAGATCTAACATTTTTTCTTCTTAGAGTGCATTTGGATTGGCAAACTCTCTTACAACATTTTATTCTTTTGAAAGCATAAAAACTAATCTAGTTCTACTCCTTATTTTCTCCCCGAACTCAGATTAAACAGTTGAGCTCAGATATTTCTCTACCTAATCTACTGTCTTGTTGGGATTAAGATGTCCAACAAACTCTCATTCTCTAAATTCCATAACAGAAATTTAAAAACAGCCAAGTCAAGATTAAGCCGTTTGACTTGCTGTGATCTATGGCATAAAAACAAGCTGCACATAGATTATTATTTGTAGAGAATTAAAATCAAAATGGAAGGCTTCAGATCTGAAAGTTTCTCATTATGGCCTTCTTTTTCTTTACAGCTCTATTTTTAATTTTGTTTTGAGCTGTCTTTGCTTTCCTTCTGGTTCAGGTTTTAAGCTGATTAGAACCAGATCTTTACATTCTTTGACTCAGAATTTAAAATAGTTTTGAGTCATTTCTCTTTTGGAAACTTAGGTTCAGATTTTGAACATGTTTGAACCTTTGATTTCTATCCTAATCTATCTACTGATAAGCCAAGATTAAACAGTTTGTCAAATCAAATTCACTACCCTATCAACAGAAAATTTAAAACTAATTAGTCAAGATTAGGTTGTTTGACTAACTAGAAGTGTGTTTTGCAGGAGTGGCATTTAAGCTTGCACACTTTCAGATTTATTTATCTTTTTGGTATGGGGCTGTACCTTTATTGTTTTGTCAATCTGCCCTCTTTTCTTTCTTTCTATGTTTTTGTATTTTTGAATTTTTGATTTTTCTTCAAAGCAGAAAGCAACAGCTAGCTACATGCTCGGAACTAAGCTTTATTGACACTCCTATCTAACCTATTCTAATCATGGAGTATTTACATATTCATGTGATACAAAAGTGCCAATGCAGCCAGCTGAGTAATGTCAAGAAGAAGAAGAAACTCTGGCTGCTTGTCAGAGATATCCATAGTATATTTTGAAGATTAATCTTCAAAATAAAAACCATCACAGAAGGTGACAGCTTTTCATGTCTTTGGCTCTTGCAAAGGATCACTGCTTGATAATTTGAGCCAGTGGGGATTTCCACACACTCTTCCATAGGATCAACAAAGAAAAGGTGAAGATTCTCTTCCTTTTGGTCCTCCACAATTGGTAGATCATCCACTTCCAAGACATCAACTTTGAGGATTATCTCTTCAGTATGTAGCTTGGAAGTATCGTCATCCTTAACCTGCACAATAGCAAACAGTGAAATATTTTCTTTCTCTAAATATATGCTTGCTTCTAATATACATTCAGGTTCTTTGGATGACATTTTAACATTAATGAAGGGAGAAGTCTCTTCTTGAAAAGAGTGTATATCCACAGTAGGATAGTCTTCTATCTGTTTCTCTCCCTTTCCTTCATCTTCCTCGTCTTTTGAACTGAAGGACTCATCATATTTGACAGTGTTGTCCTCTTGTGGCCCTTGTATGCTCGTATTCAGTGGACTAAATTCTATGAAGAGGTTATTATATTCTTGAGCAGGGGTGTATTCAATGGTTTCCTCTTGCTCAAAAATTTCTTCATTGTTCTTCTCTTCTCCTTTTGAGTTGAAAAGCTGTTGATTCCCAATTATGTGAAAGCGATTTGTGATGGATTGAAATGGGTGATTTTTGCTTTCAAGTTGATGATGGTGAAACTCATAACACCAATCGAACGCAGGTTGCCCTGCGTGATTAATTTTTGCTTGAAATTCATCATCCTCATCAGACTCATCGAAATTTGGAAAATCATCGGAATAAACAATTTCATCAATTGAACATATTGGGTTATCAGCAGGTCTCTCTTCATTATGATTTACAAAAGAATTTTCTAAATCTGTACAACAAAGTTCTCTATGCGAATGGGCAAGAGTGTTTGTTTTGCAAAAAATTTCAGAGACTGACTGTTTATAAATAGTCTGTTCTATTTCCTTCTCTGTCAAAGGGGAAAATGTTTCCATGTCCCTTTGCACAGAAGTACAGCAATTCTCTGTCTCTTGCGAAGACTGATTTTGAGGCTGGATGTCTTCTTGAGCCTCAGATATAAGGGATGATGAATCAATATTTGAGTTTTCAGGGATATCTCGAGGAACGTCCATTATTTCTTGGATCATCTCTTCCTCAACTGATTCATCTATGTTCTTAAAATTTTTCAATAGGAGATTAAACTTATGAATGGCTGTTAAAAGATCTTCAGGATGCATATCTTCCAAAGCTTCCTCATTATCTATAATGTGTTGGGTGATGTTTTGTGATGGATCATAATATATTGCACCCCATGATAATGACGTAGCGTTTTCTTCATAGTTCTCATAGAACACATATTCAAGGTCTTTTAAAGAAAACAGACTACTAGATCTTAAGCATTCATACCAATCCCTAGCTTTTCCTTCTAATGTTAACATGAACATTTCCATTAGGCAGTCTTCATGCCATTCAACTTTCAACCTCCATACATGTATGTGAAATTTGATAAGATGTAACAAGGGGTCATCAAACTTTTCACCTTGAAAAACAGGCAGGTTGTCATCCCAATTTACCTGGGGCATCTTATGTGGGAACCCAGGGATATGATCTCTACACATTGGGGCATATATTCGTTGTATTCTTGGAAACATGTTTGTAAACCAAGAAATAGGTCACTGTGGCTGGTCAATCAGTTCAGGGTCTTCTACCAGTGGAGTCATTTGGTCTTCTGGGAGTTTCAGAGTGTGGAGTCGCCAGGTGGAAAATTTTTAGCTCCTAAGGAGGTAAAATGTTTTATGGTTCCACCACCATATGATTCTTGTAGAGCTGCAAGATTTTCAGGAACTGAATTAGCTCTCGAGGGTGATCTGAAAACAGTTGATAATTTAATCCTAGGAGACTTCCAAAGGATACTTCCTGGGTTATCAACTATCTCAGGTGGATTGGGGTCAGGATAGGCTCTAGTGTGAATCTTTCTAAGAGCCACTATGTTGTGTTATTATACCCAAATAAACAGGAAAAGTTCAGCCAGGTATGACAATATTTGAGAGGTTAACTAATCTGTTTACACAAATCTTAATCCTACAGTCCTCTAACTGAGTTTGAATGATATTATAATGATAAGGGTTCTTCCCAGTGGAGTCTTAAGGTCTGTTAAGGATTGTGGAGTCGCCAAGTGGAAGTTTTTAGCTCCTAAGAAGGTAAAAGGTTTTATGGTCCACTACCAATGTTTATTATGAAGCTAAACTTGAAATATTTTTGGGTTTTCCTGAGTTAATTTGGTTTTATAGGTTAAGAGAGTGTTCTAGGTCTGATTTTGCACTTAGCTAAGGTGTTCAAACAAACCGAGTTGCTCTTATGGCTTGGTAACTGGTTCCTTCAAGGTTTGGTAAGTCTTTACGAGAATCCTAAGGGTTACTTAGTTTGTCACTGATTCAATTAAGTCCTATCATGATTGCCATTTGTTAGGCAGTGCTTGAAGAAAGTTACTTATGTTATAATGGACCTAAAGTTGAAGGAAAGGTTTTGAAAACCTCTAATTCTCAGCAGGTCCCACCGTGATCGCCATTATGTTGGTATCCCGTGTTTTGACAGTTTGGCAAATCAAAAGACAAGGAAACATCAGAACCAATCTTTAGAGTTCCAGGATCTAGTCCTCCTGTTCTCAGAGAGGGATCTCTCAAATATTTGTTTGCAAAGGTTTATCTTGTTTGCTTTAGTTATGGATTTTAGACTAGTTATTACGTGCAAATGTTTGTTTGGTTGGGTTGAGTTGATACAGCAGAATATGAAAGGTCTAGGAAAGATAGACAGAAAGAGGAAATATCCGGTTCATTGGGCAATGGAGTCCAAATAAGGTCATAACAAACTCTTCAAGGGATATGGGATATCAAAGGGCAAATCTAACTTGGCCACAGGATCCTTTGTTTTGGAATGAGATGGACATTAATGATTTGGAAAAATAAATTTAATTCTCAACAAAGGGAACTTGAGAAACATGACTTATCAATAAAGAGATATTTGATAGACAGGGCTAACCATAAATTCTACAAACATTCTTTAAGCAAATAATGATTTCAAGACAACTTCTAAAATAAAATCTAAGATTCGAGGAACACCCTATTTCCTCAAAGATCTTATTTTAAAGGATTTTAGAAAACATAAAATATTCACTAATAGTTGCATTCATAGAAGAGGGAACACCTAAATAACATCTGTGTTTGCAACTATAAAGACCTTCAAAACAACTATTTAAGCAGGGGCAAAGGGTAAGATCAAAACCGACCTCTTTGGTTAACTTAAGACAATGGTACTTCGAAGGGAGATTTCAATAACGACTTTCAAGTGATGGCAGACAAGCAGGGAGAACCATAACATGCTGAAACCAACTATTTGAGCTATCAAGGAAATAAATGAGCATGAAGACTAAAGAGAAGTTTTAAAGCCTCTAAAATACTTCAGCAGAAGAAAACATAAAACAGTGAAAGGTGAACAGGTCTAAGGTGCTTCCAGGAGTCATTTCTTAGCCTAAAAATTTCAGCCTATTGTAGTAAGAAATTATGGAACATAATGAAAACAAGGGAAAAAACATTTAACAGTTCAGAGCACTTCACCAACAGCCAAGCTCATGGATCCAATGATAGAGCCTTCTCAGGAACAGACATGCAACGGCATCATCGAGACATCCAAGACTCCAAATTATTTTCAACTTCAACAGACTCGTATATTTATTTCAGAGAGTTTCAATATTACAACTTGTGATCAAACAGCAACCCACCTTCTCATCTTATGCAAAAGTACTTATAGGAAGATGAGAAGGTGAGAACTAACAAAAATATCTCGTGAACCATTAATACAGATTAAATGACTTCTCGGTCTCTTGAGGGGTTCGGTGGAGAAGTGTACAGGTGGATCACTGTATTAATGTTTTACAATTAATATCAAATCTCGGCGGGAGCTTTATTTGACTTTGAGGCTCTATGTTCCGTCCGGAGCAACTGCGCGACTATTTTCTATTAAGCTCCTTTGTGAGAATTAACTTTTGGCGGCGGGCGTCGGATATTTCTGAATCAATAACCGGCCTTTGATTGAGTGTTTTGAGGCAATAGGTGGCGCTGTGGTGGTTGAGGAATTAATCTGTCTCAGATATGGAGGTGGAGGCAATATGTCGATGGTTTCACTAGATTTTTCTTTTAAACTGTGTTTTAGATTGGGGATTAGGCTTTTGATAACTGTCCTAGCCGTAATCCCTGTAAAAACTGTCTTCGATCTTCATCTGCCGTGCTTTGTCTTCAAAAACTGATACTCTTTAACTGTTCTCTTGAATAAAACAGTGTCTTGTCGATGTGCAGGGCCGCGCAGGGCTCTTTAGGTTATCAATGCTTATGAAACATTGATAAATCATTTGATACAGAGCCCGTGAATGGTTCTTTTAGATAGCTCGAAGGCACAGGAAACGTCTTTCCCAACCCTCGGCTCTCCTTCATTCTATAATGGAAAACCATTAAAACGCCTGCAAAACACAAAAACAGTTAAGAAATCCTGCGGAAATAGGTTTAAACTGCTTCAGATGGCGGGGGAGGAGCGTAGCCGTCGGATAAAAATATCTAACGGTGGAGATCGGCGCATAACAGGCAAAGGAGAGCGGGGAGAAGAAATAAGGCGGGGTGGTTTTGGACCGTCCGATCTGGACACGTGGACGGTCCAGATCTAATCGGAGGATCGCAATCGGAGGGGAGAAACAAAGGGCGCGATTGGAAAATGCCGATGCGATTGCGCGATCGGGGAGACTTGTGCGATTAAGCGATGACCGTTGGATTGGCGGGAAATGGACGGACGTGATTAAATCAGAGCCATCGCAATCGGGGAGCGCTGAAAATGGGATGCGATTGAAACTTATGATTAGAAACTTGCGATTGAGCGCTGGCCGTTGATCTGAGGACCAGATCAACGGCGGGGAATGAATCGGAGGGATCGCAATCGGAGGTGGCAGGTAGGTGCATGCGATTACGCAATCGGGGAAAGTTGCGATGCGATTTGAAACTCCGATGTGATTGAGCGATGGCCTTTCGATCGGCGGTGATTGACGGTGGAGATGGAACAGGGGGAAACCCTTTCATACATACGAAAACCAAAGTTTTTACAATAAAAACAAGTTAAAATGGGTCGGGCGGAAAATATATAAGTAAAGGGAAAAGGTGCCCGATTGCGGGGCCGTGGGATATATGAACTGTAATATGCCTGGGAGTATATATAACAAGGGCCTAATCGCAATCGGAACTGCAGACCTGGTCATTCCGATCAACCCATTGAAATTTCCCCGATTGCAATTGCGCAATCGGTCTTTTCGATCAACCCATTAAAGTATTTCAACATGTGTTTTTAAGTTTTCAACTTAAAACATTCGGAAAGTGGGTTTTTGGATTTACAAAGGAAAATATGATCGGAGAAATTTTTTTTTTCAATGGTTTAGCGCCCAATTGCGGGCCCACAGCTTAAATGAAATAACTATATGATCTGTGTTTTATGATAAAAAGGGTTGATCGCAATCGGAGTTTTGAAATGGCTCAAAAAACGTGCACACTTGAATCTTTCCGATGCGATTAGCACTAATGGGACTAGCGCATGGTTCTGGGGAAAGGGCATGTGGGGGAAGTGGTTTAGGACTTAGCCCAAAGGGGCTTAAGTCCATAGTAATAAAACTTTGACTTTTATGAAAAATTTCAAGGATTTAAATAGATTTGGGGGTTTCGGTAAGGTCTTTTAAAGTAAGTTTCAAACCTTATAAAGTGGTCTTTGTGAATGGAAGAAGGAAATTCATAAAAACAAAGGGGATTTTATAAGTGAAGGTTAATTTTGGAGTGGGGAGGAAAGGGAAAATGATAGTTTTTCAACAGTTTTTTCTCTTGGATTTTTAGCAGAAATTTTCAGAGTATGAAATGGGAACAACAATGTAGGATCTGGACAGAGGCATGAGGCCTTAAAAAGTCTTCAAGAGCCAACAGTTTTTTGGTAATAAAAATTGTTCCTTGAAGGCTCAAAACAGATTTAGGCACCTTTGGGTATAACAAATTTTATAGGTGGCTAACAGTGGCTCCACTTGGGGATGGTGCCTTCTTGAAGGCATCAAGAATTTCAGACTTGCATCTTCTGGGAGGCTGATCAGTTGCCCCATCCATTGGGCAGTCCTCCTGTGATTGAATGATCTTCTCTAAAAACATATTTGGCAGCCATGGAAACAATGGACCTTTATCAACAAGCTTGCTACCTACCCAATCCTACAGATCTAACATTTTTTCTTCTTAGAGTGCACTTGGATTGGCAAACTCTCTTACAACATTTTATTCTTTTGAAAGCATAAAAACTAATCTAGTTCTACTCCTTATTTCTCCCCGAACTCATATTAAACAGTTGAGCTCAGATATTTCTCTACCTAATCTACTGTCTTGTTGGGATTAAGCTGTCCAACAGACTCTCATTCTCTAAATTCCATAACAGAAATTTAAAAACAGCCAAGTCAAGATTAAGTTGTTTGACTTGCTGTGATCTATGGCATAAAAACAAGCTGCACATAGATTATTATTTGCAGAGAATTAAAATCAAAATGGAAGGCTTCAGATCTGAAAGTTTCTCATTATGGCCTTCTTTTTCTTTACAACTCTATTTTTAATTTTGTTTTGAGTTGTCTTTGCTTTCCTTCTGGTTCAGGTTTTAAGCTGATTAGAACCAGATCTGTACATTCTTTGACTCGGAATTTAAAATAGTTTTGAGTCATTTCTCTTTTGGAAACTTAGGTTCAGATTTTGAACATGTTTGAACCTTTAATTTCTATCCTAATCTATCTACTGATAAGCCAAGATTAAACAGTTTGGAAAATCAAATTCACTACCCTATCAGCAGAAAATTGAAAGCTAATTAGTCAAGATTAAAAAATTTGACTAACTAGAAGTGTGTTTTGCAGGAGTGGCATTTAAGCTTGCACACTTTCAGATTTATTTCTCTTTTTGGCATGGGGCTGTGCCTTTCTTGTTTTTCATTTCTGCCCTCTTTTCTTTCTTTCTTTGTTTTTGTATTTTTGAGTTCTTGATTTTTCTCCAAAGCATAAAACAACAACTAACTACATGCTCGAAACTGATCTTTATTGACATTCCTATATAACCTATTCTAAACATGGAGTATTTACATATTCATATGATACAAAAGTGCCAATGCAGCCAGCTGAGTAATGTCAAGAAGAAGTAGTAACTCTGGCTTCTTGTCAGAGGTATCCATAGAACATATTGAAGGTTAACCTTCAATGTCAAGGCTATCACAGAAGGTGACAGCTTTTCATGTCTCTGGCTCTTGCAAAGGGTCAATGCTTGATAATTTGAGCCAGTCGGGATTTCCACACACTCTTCCATAGGATCAACAAAGAAAAGATGAAGATTCTCTTCCTTTTGATCCTCCACAATTTGTATATCATCTGCTTCCAAGGCTTCAGCTTTGAGGAGTATCTCTTCAGTACGTAGCTTGGAAGTATCGTCATATTTAACCTGCACAATAGCAAATAATGAAATATTTTCTTTCTCTAAACATATGCTTGCTTCTGATACAAATTCAGGCTCTTTAAATGACAGACTAATATCAGTGAAGGGAGAAGTTTCTTCTTGAGAAGATGATATATCCACAGCAGGATAGTCTTCTATTTGTTTTTCTCCTTCATCTTCCTCATCTTTTGAACTGGAGGACTCATCATATTTGACAGTGTTGTCCTCTTTTGGCCCTTGTATGCTCGTATTCAGTGGACTAAATTCTATGAAGAGGTTATTATATTCTTGAGCAGGGGTGTATTCAATGGTTTCCTCTTGCTCAAAAATTTCTTCATTGTTCTTCTCTTCACCTTTTGAGTTGAAAAGCTGTTGATTCCCAATTATGCGAAAGCGATTTTTGATGGATTGAAATGGGTGATTTCTGCTTTCAAGTTGATGATGGTGAAACTCATAACACCAATCGAACGCAGGTTGCCCTGCGTGATTAATTTTTGCTTGAAACTCATCATCATCATCAGACTGATCGAAATTTGGAAAATCATCGGAATAAACAATTTCATCAGTCGAACATATTGGGTTATCAGCAGGTCTCTCTTCATTATGATTTACAAAATAATTTTCTAAATCTGTACAACAAAGTTCTCTATGCGAATGGGCAAGAGTGTTTGTTTTGCAAAAAGTTTCAGAGACTGACTGTTTATAAATAGTCTGTTCTATTTCCTTCTCTGTCAAAGGGGAAAATGTTTCCATGTCCCTTTGCACAGAAGTACAGCAATTCTTTGTCTCTTGCGAAGACTGATTTTGAGGCTGGATGTCTTCTTGAGCCTCGGCTATAAGGGATGATGAATCAATATTTGAGTTTTCAGGGATATCTTGAGGAATGTTCTTTACTGCTTGGATCATCTCTTCCTCAACTGATTCATCTATGTTCTTAAAATTTTTCAATAGGATATTAAACTCATGAATGGCTGTTAAAAGATCTTCGGGATGCATCTCTTCCAAAGCTTCCTCATTATCTATAATGTGTTGGGTGATGTTTTGTGATGGATCATAATATATTGCACCCAATGATAATGATGTAGTGTTTTCTTTATAGTTATCATAGAACACATATTCAAGGTCTCTTAAAGAAAACAAACTACTAGATCTCAAGCATTCATACCAATCCCTAGCTTTTCCTTCTAATGTTAACATAAACATTTTCATTAGGCAGTCTTCATGCCATTCAACTTTCAACCTCCATACATGTATGTGAAATTTGATAAGATGTAACAAGGGGTCATCAAACTTTTCACCTTGAAAAACAGGCAGGTTGTCATCCCAATTTACCTGGGGCATCTTATGTGGGAACCCAGGGATATGATCTCTACACATTGGGGCATATATTCGTTGTATTCTTGGAAACATGTTTGTAAACCAAGAAATAGGTCACTGTGGCTGGTCAATCAGTTCAGGGTCTTCTACCAGTGGAGTCATTTGGTCTTCTGGGAGTTTCAGAGTGTGGAGTCGCCAGGTGGAAAATTTTTAGCTCCTAAGGAGGTAAAATGTTTTATGGTTCCACCACCATATGATTCTTGTAGAGCTGCAAGATTTTCAGGAATTGAATTATCTCTCGAGGGTGATCTGAAAACAGTTGATAATTTAATCCTAGGAGACTTCCAAAGGATACTTCCTGGGTTATCAACTATCTCAGGTGGATCGGGGTCAGGATAGGCTCTAGTGTGAATCTTTCTAAGAGCCACTATGTTGTGTTATTAGACCCAAATAAACAGGAAAAGTTCAGCCAGGTATGACAATATTTGAGAGGTTAACTAATCTGTTTACACAAATCTTAATCCTACAGTCCTCTAACTGAGTTTGAATGATATTATAATGATAAGGGTTCTTCCCAGTGGAGTCTTAAGGTCTGTTAAGGATTGTGGAGTCGCCAAGTGGAAGTTTTTAGCTCCTAAGGAGGTAAAAGGTTTTATGGTCCACTACCAATGTTTATTATGAAGCCAAACTTGAAATATTTTTGGGTTTTCCTGAGTTAATTTGGTTTTATAGGTTAAGAGAGTGTTCTAGGTCCGATTTTTCACTTAGCTAAGGTGTTCAAACAAACCGAGTTGCTCTTATGGCTTGGTAACTGGTTCCTTCAAGGTTTGGTAAGTCTTTACGAGAATCCTAAGGGTTACTTAGTTTGTCACTGATTCAATTAAGTCCTATCATGATTGCCATTTGTTAGGCAGTGCTTGAAGAAAGTTACTTATGTTATAATGGACCTAAAGTTGAAGGAAAGGTTTTGAAAACCTCTAATTCTCAGCAGGTCCCACCGTGATCGCCATTATGTTGGTATCCCGTGTTTTGACAGTTTGGCAAATCAAAAGACAAGGCAACATTAGAACCAATCTTTAGAGTTCCAGGATCTAGTCCTCCTGTTCTCAGAGAGGGATCTCTCAAATATTTGTTTGCAAAGGTTTATCTTGTTTGCTTTGGTTATGGATTTTTAGACTAGTTATTACGTGCAAATGTTTGTTTGGTTGGGTTGAGTTGATACAACAGAATATGAAAGGTCTAGGAAAGATAGACAGAAAGAGGAAATATCCGGTTCATTGGGAAATGGAGTCAAAATAAGATCATGACAAACTCTTCAAGGGATATGGGATATCAAAGGGCAAATCTAACTTGGCCACAGGATCCTTTGTTTTGGAATGAGATGGACATTAATGATTTGGAAAAATAAATTTAATTCTCAACAAAGGGAACTTGAGAAACATTAACTTATCAATAAAGAAATATTTGATAGACAGGGCTAACCATGAATTCTACAAACATTCTTTAAGCAAATAATGATTTCAAGACAACTTTTAAAATGAAATCTAAGATTCGGGGAACACCCTATTTCCTCAAAGATCTTATTTTAAAGGATTTAGAAAACATAAAAGATTCACTGATAATTGCATTCATAGAAGAGGGAACACCTAAATAACATCTATGTTTGCAACTATAAAGACCTTCAAAACAACTGTTTAAGCAGGGGCAAAGGGTAAGATCAAAACCGACCTCTTTGGTTAACTTAAGACAATGGTACTTCAAAGGGAGACTTCAATAACGGCTTTCAAGTGATGGCAGACAAGCAGGGAGAACCATAACATGCTGAAACCAACTATTTGAGCTATCAAGGAAATAAACAAGCATGAAGACTAAAGAGAAGTTTTAAAGCCTCTAAAATACTTCAGCAGAAGAAAACATAAAACAGTGAAGGGTGAACAGGTCTAAGGTGCTTCCAGAAGTCATTTCTTAGCCTAAAACTTTCAGCCTACTGTAGTAAGAAATTATGGAACATAATGAAAACAAGGAAAAAAACATTTAACAGTTCAGAGCACTTCACCAACAGCCAAGCTCATGGATCCAATGATAGAGCCTTCTCAGGAACAGACATGCAACGACATCATCAAGACATCCAAGACTCCAAATTATTTTCAACTTCAACAGACTTGTATATTTATTTCAGAGAGTTTCAATATTACAACTTGTGATCAAAAAACAACCAACAACCAACACCCTCTCATCTTATGCAGAAGTATTTATAGGAAGATGAGGAGGTGAGAACTAACAAAAATATCTCGTGAACCATAAATACAAATTAAATGACTTCTCGGCCTCTTGAGGGGTTCGATGGAGAAGTGTACAGGTGGATCACTGTATTAATGTTTTACAATTAATATCAAAGCTCGGTGGGAGCTTTATTTGACTTTGAGGCTCTATGTTCTGTCTGGAGCAACTCTGCAGCTATTTTCTATTAAACCATGTAGGGCGAAATTAACTTTTGGCATCGGCGCGGCAAAATATCTGATTTAGTTCAATAAATTCAGCCTCTGATTGAGCATTTTGAAGCAATAGGTGGCACTGCGGTGGTTGAGGAATCAATTTGCTTCAAAGTATGGCGGTGGAGGCAATATGTCTGATGAACACTTTAGGTTTTCTTTTAAACTGTGATTTAGATTGGGGATTAGGCTTTTGATAACTGTCTTAGCCATAATCCTCGTAAAAACTGTCTTCGATCTTCATCTGCTGTGCTTTGTCTTCAAAAACTGATACTCTTTAATTGCTCTCTTGAATAAAACAGTGTCTTGTCGATGTGCAGGGCCGCGCAGGGCTCTTTAGGTTATCAATGCTCATGAAACATCGATAAATCATTTGATACAGAGCCTGTGAATGGTTCTTTTAGATAGCTCGAAGGCACAGGAAACGTCTTTCCCAACCCTCGGCTCTCCTTCATTCTATAATGGAATACCATTAAAACACTTGCAAAACACAAAAACAGTTAAGAAATCCTGTGGAAATAGGTTTAAACTGCTTCAGATGGTGGGGGAGGAGCGTAGCCGTTGGATAAAAATATCTAACGGTGGAGATCGGCGCAGAACAGGCAAAGGAGAGCGGGGAGAAGAAATAAGGCGGGGTGGTTTTGGACCGTCCGATCTGGACACGTGGACGGTCCAGATCTAATCGGAGGATCACAATCGGAGGGGAGAAACAAAGGGCGCGATTGGAAAATGCCGATGCGATTGCGCGATCGGGGAGACTTGTGCGATTAAGCGATGACCATTGGATTGGCGGGAAATGGACGGACGGGATTAACTCAGAGCCATCGCAATCCGGGAGCGCTGAAAAGGGGATGCGATTGAAACTTACGATTAGAAACTTGCGATTGAGCGCTGGCCGTTGATCTGAGGACCAGATCAACGGCGGGGAATGAATCAGAGGGATCACAATCGGAGGTGAAACAAAAAACACATGCGATTTGAAAAATTGCGATGCGATTGAAATTGCCGACGCGACGGAGCGATGGCCGTTCGATCGGCGGTGATCGATGGTGGAGATGGAACAGGGGGAAACCCTTACATACATACGAAAACCAAAGTTTTTATAATAAAAACAAGTTAAAATGGGTCGGGCGGAAAATATATAAGTAAAGGGAAAAGGCGCCCGATTGCGGGGTCGTGGGATATATGAACTGTAATATGCCCGGGAGTATATATAACAAGGGCCTAATCGCAATCGGAACTGCGGGCCTGGTCTTTCCGATCAACCCATTGAAATTTCCCCGATTGCGATGTCTTTTCGATCAACCCTTTAAAGTATTTCAACATGTGTTTTTAAGTTTTCAACTTAAAACATTCGGAAAGTGGGTTTTTGGTTTTACAAAGGAAAATATGATCGGAGAGGGATTTTTTTCAATGGTTTAGTGCCCGATTGCGGGCCCACAGGTTTAAACGAAATAACTATATGATCTGCGGTTTATGATAAAAAGAGCTGATCGCAATCGGAGTTTTGAAATGGCTCAAAAAATGTGCACACTTGAATCTTTCCGATGCGATTAGCGCTAATGGGACTAGCGCCTGGTTCTGGGGAAAGGGCATGTGGGGGGAAGCGGTTTAGGATTTAGCCCAAGGGGCTTAGGTCCAAAAACTTGCTTTTTATGAAAATTTTGAAGGTTTAAAATGGATTTGGGGGTTTCGGTTAGGTTTTTAAAGTAAGTTTCAAACCTTATAAAGTGGTCTTTATGAATGGAAGAAGGAAATTCATAAAAACAAAGGGGATTTTATAAGTGAAGGTTAATTTTGGAGTGGGGAGGAAAGGGAAAATGATAGTTTTTCAGCAGTTTTTTCTCTTGGATTTTTAGCAGAAATTTTCAGAGTATGAAATGGGAATAGCAATGCAGGATCTGGACAGAGGCATGAGGCCTTTAAAAGTCTTCAAGAGCCAACAGTTTTTTTTTGGTAATAAAAATTGTTCCTTGAAGGCTCAAAACAGATTTAGCCACCTTTGGGTATAACAAATTTTATAGGTGGCTAACACATATGATCCGTATTAAAAGGATACAAACTATCATGAGGCGCTTTATTTGCGTTGGGCCATTGCTCACTAGGAAGATTCATTTGGTTAAGTGGACCCTCATAGCTAGACTTATTGGTTCAGTGGAGGGTTATATCCGGCAGTGGTATATGGTCTGATATTATAAAGTACAAGTATATGTTTGGACAAACGTTCACTACATAAATAAGCGGTGGGGCAAAGAAGAAAACTAATACATCGTACATCTGGAAAAGTATAATGAAAATTATACATTGGCCCTTGGGGTTTGTTCGATGGGAGGTTGTGTTAGGTCCCTATAATACTAGTGCATCCCCCTGATTGTTATTGTTGTGCCATGTAGTCCCCATATCATTATAGGATAGAGAGACTGCTACATCTACAGGTACCTTAATAGATTTCAATAACAAAAGTGTGAGAAAACAAAAGGAAGAATATCATACCTCTAAGATAATAGAGAAAAATAAATAAAATAAGGCCAAACCAACCTATAAATTGAGAAAACAGAGAAACCAAAGACCATCATCATAAAGGTGAAAGATACATTCAAAATTTACCAAGATTCCTTTTTTAATTGTGACTCTTCTAAGACTAAATGTCTTCGAAGAAAAAGAAGAAGCAATGCAACATGCATTGGGAAAATGGTTCAATCGGTTGAACTAACACTTATGCCATTGGTATATTTTTTTCCTTCCTTTAGAAAAGCACGGGTGTGCACGCACACGAATAGGAAAGCATATGTTTATTTGGTTAAAGCGAACATTCAAGAAAGATAAATAAATTGTTACTCTACAAGATATTGCATTTAATTCCAGGCATAAAGAAAATTCCTTTGCAAATTTTGAGTAAATTCAGCCTGTCACATGTGTTATATACACATGCAAGAGTGAGCAATAAAAATTGTCCCTCTACCATATATTGTATTGAATTTCGGCCATAGATAAAATTCCTCTCCAATTTATGAGTAAATTCAACCATGACATGCATGCATTAACACCAACTAATGCAAAAGTGAACAATAAAAATTGTTCCTCTACCATATATTGTATTGAATTCCGGCAATTGAGAAAATTCCTCTGCAATTTATGAGTAAAATCAACCATGACATGCATGCATTAACACCAACTAAAATGCACCCACGATGTACACCTCAAAAAAGGAAATATAACGAAAATCTATAGCAGCAAAAATTTATAATTAAGAACATAATTTGCAAACTTTAAACTCGAATTTCTTTCCTAACACCTCGAACAACTAAAACCAGTTCCCCGTTCAAACTTCAAATGAGAGGAATATTCACAAAATTTCAAAATATACAATTAGAAATCAAACTTCATATACTTCTCTTCTTTGCTCCGAACTCAAAATGCATGAAAATATCAAACATTGAGTTATGCCCTATAAAGCAAGTGCAAAGTAATTTCTGATAATTTCTATGCTATCACATCGAATGCAAACAAAATGTGCGCACAATTTCTCTACTAAGACCTCAAAGGGAAATACACATTTACCTAAAATTACTTATATGATAAATGCACACAAAGTCAAGGAACAAAGTATGTGATAAGACTCATAGCTTGCGAGGTCAGTGGATCCAAGTAGCTAATGTAACATTGGTGAAGGCCAATAGCTAATAAAGTCCCACGATTATAGTCAACCAAAAGACATTATATTGCAAGATTTAGCACAGACAAGTTACCTGGTGTATTCAAAAAGTAATCCATCGAAGTCCTTCAGTTTGGATGGTGCGATGTCCCTCATGTCCGATGTTGTCAAATTTGAAGTCTGATGCTGTAAAATTGACCTATTAAAACAATAGCAGGTAAGAAGGCACTCCTAAGTATATATTGGCAGTTGAAAGTCCATCCAACACATCAAACACAAGTGGAGGTGAATATTGAATGTCAAGTGATCAACTCTGGGTGGAGGATGGCCTGTGAATACCCAACGCTCAGTGCAATTCAATGCTCTGCAGGCAGGTATGGCAGACAAGGCTTGACTGACCAACAGGAGGAGAAGGGTACAACGCTCTTTAAGACTAGTAAGGCTATGTGAGGGAGATGGTGCCAGAGAGGAGTATAAGGTGTGGAAACGAAAAGTGGAAGGGAGGGCAATGTTTGGGGGAGATGCAAGAGAGAGTGAGATCATTGTTTTGAGATCCATTGGGAGGAGTATCAGGAAGAAAAATGTTAGACATAAATGATTGTCTTCAATTATCAATACATAGTTGCAGAAACAAGCATATATGGGGAGAACATGGGCCAAAAACAATCTAGACAAATGGCAAATTTCCATTACTTGAGAGACAAACACATGGAAAAATTTAATTAGTTAGAAAGACAAAAATAATTCTCTCCCATTAGCTGGGGGTGAAGAGTGTTCGCCCACCTCCAAACCAACGAAGAAAACGCTTATCTATGTAGAAATTCACCGAAATTCAAAAAAATAATATACCCCACAAAGACATCTAACCCGAGAGTATGAAATAATATACCCAACAAAGACATAATTCGAGAGTATATATTTAATATAGAATTATAAAATTCAATCTGGCATAAGCTACAAGTTATTGTGCCACCGTGGCCCGTGGGTGATAGGTCATTAGGAAGGTAACATTCAAGTCCCTGCCACTTGTTCAGTCCACTATACCAGGGTTGCCTTCGTTCATACTCTAACTACCTGCACGAGGCCTCTCTAAACTGGTTATTCAGCGCGGAAACTCGCTGTGAAAAAAAATATTTCCTTGAATAATTGAGGTTTTTTCTAACTTTCGCATATTAGAACGAGGTTGCCTACGAGAGAAGAGGGCTTCCATTGGCCTGGTTCCTGATCAGGGGAGGCGCATAATCTGATTCAATTTTGATATAGTCTCCGTCACCTCAATTCATCAAACAGCGAACTGGTAGCGATGGATTTCGACTACAGGAAAGGAGGCGGGTCTTCTAGAGGTCACATGGGAGGCACTGTTACCGCTCCATATGATGGGTCCAGACCCATGTACAGACAGCCTTATGATCGACCCGGAGTCTCTCCATATGGCCCTGGTCCTGGCTCTTCTTCTTATTATCCAACTGTTGGGCAGCCCGTCGGCCCCCCTGTGAACAGGCCTCCGCCTCCCGTCCCAGCTTCTTCATCGTCTTCATGTAAGCAACAGATGCCCTTTATTTTATTTCGTATTTTTACTCAATTAACCAATTCAACCCTTTAAGCTATAATTTGGTTTTTTTATGCATACCGTTTGCAATGAAACGTATGCCATTTGGCATCAATTATCACATATTTCCTTTTTTGCCCCTTTTCTGTTTCCTCTGTAAACTAATACGGTAGAATTGGAAAATGCCTCCTCTCTATAATTATAGCTGACTTTCCATAGCACAATTGACGGTTGGTATAAATACAGTGAAAAGTAAAATATGCATATTCTGGTTATTGTTCATTATTTTAAAAAAATTGAAGGAACCCTTGCCCTAATATCTGCAGTTCCTGTGGTTATATCACGTTTCATCCATTCTTGTTGGGCAACTTTCTGGGTTGAAAATCAAATGAGAGAAGAGAGAACGTATAAATTTTAATAATTTGTTTTCTGTTTTTCATCCCTGAGGGTCTAACTTGGACCACGATGTATGTCCTTGCAGCAGGAACGGGCATCAGAGTTGCAATAAAACCGGAATACCGAATCACGCCTCCGGTATGTACATGTACATTTTTACATGCATTCCTTTTTCTTTTTGGAGAAAAAAAAAGAATAATTTATTAAACATAAACTCAACACATGGAGCTGCATGCCCATAACTCCATCCTTAGCAGGCACCCATGTTTTTCCTATGGCTTGGGAGCTTTGCACTGCCCGCTTTTGGATTTTTGATGATCACAATTTATCTGCTAATGGTTTTGCTCGTGGTGGCCTTGGTGACCTATTTCTATCATCACCTTCTTGCAGAGTTTAACTGCAAAAGAGGAGTCACTGCCCTTTTTCATCATTTCCCACCATTTGCATATATTTGTTCCCCACAGTCCCACTCTACATTGACAAATGACAAACTTTAAAATAGACTGACTACCGACTGAACTTTTGGCCGGGTAGGCAAGCTTCTTATCAGTCACTGTTTCACCACCATTCTCCTTATTGACGAGAATTATTGCCATTCTATTTATAGGATATGGAATCTGACATCAGTTCTATGAACATTATAATACTGTAAGAAGGAAATTTCAACCCATACGACAAAATTAAATCTGATCTCAAAAGTGCTTGAATATTGGAAAGCACTTTGTATTTGACTAACAAAATTGTTAAATTTAGATAACCATGGTGTTCTATGCTTGATGCACTTTTACTAGGGCCCGATACAAAATAGCAATCACATAAACATAAAAGTAAAATGCTTATAGAACACAATAATAGATCAATAAAAGACAAGCCAAATATAGATCAGATTTACAATTCCTTTTGTCCAGCAAAGATATGAGATATTGTTGCATTACGAAAGTCAACATGATGCTTCAACCAACAAAGTCTTTCTCAGTGAGCCAATCTTAGATGTGCCACACCCATAGCCCTCAAAGATAGCTCATCACAAGTCAACGCTAGGCAACCAAAAGTCAGCGCAGAAAAGTCAACGCAGGCAACAACAGAAAAGTCAACGCAGCAGATTAGGGCTTCGGTCAAACAGCCCGGATTTCCTTGATTTTAGTGCCCAGCAGTACGGCCTCCTAAAATCGGAATTTTGGCAGAAGTTTGAGGTCAAACGACCAAGGGTTGACCACGGTCAACGCTAGTCAACGCTACAGCAAAAGGCCCTAAACAGATCTGCAGAAAACAGTAGCTACGCTCCACACGTGTGAGGGGAAAAAATGCCTCCAAAGGCTATCAAACCAATGAGATCACAATGAGAGAATGTGTGATGAGTTGATGAGAAAATGACCTCCAAGTCTCTCCAATTTATATCCATTAGTGAGGGTGTGTGACACATCTATTAGGCATGTGAACCTACATTACAAATCTGGTTGACCTTGCACATGTGGAAATAAATTCAAAATAAATGTTCTGCTCATCCAAACAAGATGATCTTTAGATCAACCTTGCACCTCTCCTAAAGAGGAATCCAACAAAAATATGACCATCGTCATATGAGCAGTGCAACATGGAGTTTGGACCTAGTTGCCCAAAATTAACACTCCCTCTCAACTAGGGAGAACTCCATTTGTCCACAAGTGCCATCCATCAGTACCATTGTGTACCAAACCAAACATCATGCGTCATCCTGCCGTAACTTGCTTTGCTAGCTCTTTCTCAGATTAAAAAAAAAGGTGAGTCACAAAGATATCACACTCAGCTGACCGGAAGTCAGCTTAGAGGTAAAACCCTCTCTTGGACTCAAAAAAGAGTCTCATACTAACTCAAAGTTAGTTTACTGACCTGAAGTCAGTTTAGAGGATAAAACCTCAATAGACTAAAAAAGAGTCACATACTAACTCGGAGTTAGTTTACTGACCCGAAGTCAGTTTAGAGGATAAAACCTCAATAGACTCAAAAAGAGTCACATACCTACCCGAAGTTAGTTTACTGACCCGAAGTCAGTTTGGAGGTAAGAACCTCATCATACTTGATCCCAGATCAAGGTGTTGGACACCTGCCATCCTAGACATAAAGAGTACGACAATCTCCGATGCGTCCATCGGTCTTGCTATTGGTCTCTATCCACATTTCCCACCTCATTGGCCAAATGAGAGGTACTCCCCATGAGTCCGAAACTCCATGGGTAGGATGCGTGTGGGACATAGATCAAAGAGAGGCGAACCAACTCAATATCATAACGGTGTGATAGAAGCACAACAAGGTTCGGCAAGCCTAGCCCCGTATGTGCTTATAGCTCCAAGAAGCTATCCCCATGCCCCCCTGGAGCTCCCAGAGCTCATAGTCCAACTTAAGGTTGCGGGGAAGCTTCTCCCCCACCCCCTTGATCCCGCTCCCAAAACGCGCTCCATTCAGGAGCTCTTTGGGAGCGCGCTTCCGAAAACGCTTTTTGAGGGGAGCGTTTTCGGGAGCGCGCTTCCGAGCCTGAAAAAACGCTCCCTGTTTTTTAGGGAGCGTTTCAGGGAGCGCTTGGGAGCAAACGCTCCTTGAGCGCTTTCCCCATTAAAAAACGATTCGGGAGCATTTTTTTAATGCAGGGAGCGGTTGGGGAGCGTTCACTCCCGAACGCTTCCTGGCACGTAAAAAAAAATTTGGACGTCAAATTTCCGATTTTTTTGAGAGGGAGGGAGGGAGGGGGGGTTGGGTAATTAAAGGCCCACCCTCCTCATTTGTTTTTTCATTGTTTTAGTTTGAAAGTGAGAGCAAGTTCTTGAGAGTTGGAGAGCAAGAGAGCTTGAGAGTTTGGAGAGCGGAAGTGCCAAGGAGAGAGCAAGGAGAGAGCAAGGAGCAAGCTGCAAGAGAGGAAGAGGAGGATTGAAGGAGTCAGGACAAAGAGGTAGGACTTCTATTCTAGTTTTTTATTTTGTAGGTATCATTTTAAGTTGTTTAAAAATGAAAACTTGATTTTTTTTCTCAATGTTGCATTTTAGTGTGTTGAAAAGTGAAAAATTGAATTGTTTTTTTTCCTATGTTGCATTTCCTATTCCCATTTGGCATTCCTCCATTTTTTTTGCAGGCTAGAAACTTGAAACTTGAAACATCATGGCTATATCGCTAGGGATTTTCTTCATGTTGGTTCCTTTCTTTGTGATAATGGTGTTGGAGAGTAGAAGAAAGAGGCCCATTAGAGAAGAGGAGGATGAAGAAGTGGGTTATAGTGGATTTGATGAAAATCCTGAAGAGGAGGAGTATGCTAAGGAGGAAGGGAAGAGTGGAGAACATGAGGCCACAGAGACCCCAACTAGACAAGACCAAAGTCAAACACCATTGTGGAAATATGTTCAGAGGCAGGAAGGAGGGAAAGGTGGTGGAACCACTAAATTTCTTTGCCCCCATTGCAATAAAGAATACACAGGTTCATACACTCGTGCTAGAAGGCACCTTTCTTGGAAAATGCCAGGGGATGGAGACAAAGATCTAGGAATCAAAATTTGTGTAAGTGTGCCAGCGACAGAGAGAGAGAAATATAGAAAGGAAGAGGAGGTTGCCCTACAGAGATCTAAAAGATCTAGGGGTTTCATTGATTCTTCTACACCATCAGGTCCATCACATCATGGACAAAGAAGTCCATCAACTTCCATCCATGGCAGTGGATATGGAGGCACACCTTGTAAATTTATGTAGATGTTCTATGCTTGATGCAACTTTTCTTTTCACTACAACAATCACATAAACAATCAAGTAAAATGTTGATAGAACATACCAGTGGATCTACAGAAGACAAACCAGAAACAGAAAAATGTGGTGGTGCGTTACGGCAGTCAACAGGATGCTTCAACCAGCAAAGTCTCCTTGGTCAGCCAACCCAGCATGTGTCACAACAGCCCTCAAAACAGCCACATGGTCAACTCAAAGTCAACCCCAGAAAAGTCAACGCAGGACAGCGGCAAGAAATTCAACGCAGCTCAGTCTTCGGTCAACCTTTTGACCTCGGTTCTTGTGCCAATATGTATGGCCTTCCAAAATCAAAGTCTCCACCAATTTTCAACCTATTTGGACCATGTGTTGACCAAAGTCAACGCTGGTCAAACTCGCGTGGAAACCCTAGCTGCAGTAAATTCGTCCTTCTTCCCACGTGTGAACAGAAACTGCTTCCAAGGAGCTCGTACTAAATCAGAGGAGGAGACGATGTGTGAGGATGAGATGAGTGAAAAAGTCCTCCAACGTTGACTCTATTTATATCAATCATTGAGGTGTGTGACACATCTACTGGGGGTGTAAAACCTTAAGGCTGACCTGCACATATTTGAAATTATTAAAAATAAATTCAAAATAAATGTTCTGCTCATCAGATTAAGATCAATTTTAGATCGATCTTACACCTCTCCGAAAGAGGAACCCAATACAAATATTGGTATCTTCATCTGAGCATCACAAAATGGAGTTTGGACTTAGTTGTCCAATTTTAACACTCCCTCTCAACTAGGGAGAACTCCATCCACCTGTGCAATCAAACATCGTGCGTCATCTCGCCGTAACTTGCTTTGCTGGCCTCTTTATTTCAAAACAAAAGTGGGTCAGTCACAAAGACATCATTCCCCAGCTGACAGATTCAGCCCAGAGGTCTGAAACCTCTATCGGACTCACAAAGAGTCTCATACCAACTCGAAATTGGTTTACCTGACTCGAAGTCAGTAGGAGGTCCGAAACCTCGCTTGGACTCAAGAGAGTCATATATACTAACCCGAAGTTAGTCTCACTGACCTGAAGTCAGTTGGAGGTTCGAAACCTCACATGGACTCAAAGAGTCACATACCAACCCGAAGTTGTTTTATCTGACCCGAAGTCAGTAGGAGGTCCGAAACCTCACTAGACTTGATCCCAGATCAAGTGGTTGGACACATGTCATCCTAGATAGAGAGTATGGCAATCTCTGATGCGTCCATCAGTCTTTGCTACTAGTCTCTAGCTTTTCCCACCTCATTGGCCAAATGAGAGGTACTTCCCATGAGTCCGGAACTCAAATGGGTAGGATGCATACGGGGCACAAATCATGAGAGGCGAACCAACTCAATCATCACGCTGGGGCCCAAGCACACCAACAAGTTTCGACAAGCCTAGCCTTGTGGTTGCTTATAGCTCCGAGAAGCTATCCCCAAAGCCCCCCAGAGCTCCTAGAGCTCATCATCCAATAGGACCCTCAGAATAGGGTCATTCCACGATTCCAAGATTCTCACGGAAGGTTAGGAACATGACCTTCCCCAAGGGCATAGTGAGAATATCCGCGACCTGCTCATCAGTTCCTATGATCGAGCCTTATGGCGCCTTGCTGTACCATATCCCGGATAAAGTGGTACCAACCATCAACATGCTTGGATCGATCGTGGAACACGAGATTCTATGACAAACGAATCCCCCTCTATTTATCACAAAGGATAACGGTGGCATCTAGCACATGCTCGAACAACTCACTGAAGAGCTTTTGCAACCAAGTGACTTCACAACAGGCCATACATGTTACAATGTATTCGGCCTCAGCGGTCCTCAAGGCTATCGACTTCAGTTTCCTGCCCGAAGCAGATCTACGTGTGAAGTAGCATCTAGATGTGCTCTTGCGATCCACCACACTGCCAACCCAATCAGCATCAGTATAACCAAGGAGTGTCATGCTCCTGGTAGTGTGTCTCAGCCCAAGTTCTATCGTGCCCCAGAGATATCTCAAGAGTTTCTTGGCACCAACCCAATGAATGTTATGATCAACCATGTGTTGACTCAAAGTGTTCACTACAAAACATACGTACGGACGGGTGTTCACTAAGAACATCAGGGCCCCTACGAGTTGACGATACTTAGTAGGATTTGTCAATACGGGCCCAGCAGCGTTGCCACTCAACTTCTTGAAGTTGAGCTCCATCGGTGTCGACACGGACTTGCAGTCCACCATACTAAATCTTTCCAGAAGCTTCACAATGTATTTTCCTTGAGAAAGGAAAATCTCGCCAGGTCTCTGCTAGACCTCCAGGCCTAGGAAGTAGTGCATCAGTCCTACGTCTTTCATCTCAAACTCAGCAGCGAGCTCCCTCCTACATTGATGAATGAGATGGTCATCACCTGTCAGGAAGAGGTCGTACACATACAACACCAGAATGAGAGGCTTCTCTCTATGAACCTTGAAGTAAAGGTTTGGATGAACATTACTACGAGTGAAGCCCAGCTTTATCAGGTAGCTATCTATCCTCTCGTACCAAGCTCTGGGTGCTTCCTTCAACCCATAGAGGGCTTTCTTCAACCTGCAGACATGGGTGTCCTGATCCTGGACTTTGAACCCCAGAGGTTGCTCCACATACACCTCTTCCTTTATCGCACCATGCAGAAGTGCGGTCTTCACATCCATCTGATGAAGACTCCATCCTTGCGTAGCAGCAAGGGCTATGATAGATCAGATGGTGGTCACAGGTGCAAATATGTCATCATAGTCTATGCCTTCTTTTTGAGAGAAGCCACGGGCAACGAATCTTGCCTTGAACTTTTCAACACTTTCATCAGATCCATGCTTGATCTTGTAGAGCCATTTTGAGGTGACAACGACTTTGTCCTCTGGTCTAGGAACCACATCCCAGACATCATTCTTCATTATGGACTCATACTCTTCGTGCATAACATCCTTCTAGACTTGATGCTTTACGGCTTCCTCAAAAAGATCCAGGCTGAGATTGTACAATAGTACTCATGGCTGCTAGATACCCTTGGTATCTACTCGACTTCTTGCTTTCACGGAATGTCCCCCTTGGGGCCATATGTCCCTCAACATCCTCAAGAGTGTCCTTGAGCCATGATGGTCTCTTTCCCAGCGAAGGAGGTGGATCAATCGGGCCCATTGGTCCTTCAACATCAGGCTTCGTCTCATCCTTCGGTTCCTCTTGATTTCCAGGCCTTGCTTCATGATCTTCCTCAGATCTCAGAAGATTGACTACTTTCCTAAGGGAAGCATCTTCATCAAAGGTGATATCGTGGCATATTTCCACTTCCCTTTGACCAGGCACATAGAATCTGTAGGCCTTCGAAGTTTCGCTGTAGCCCACAAACATTGTGGTCAACCTCTTGATGCTAGCTCCTCTGCAAAAGTTCTTGAATTCGTTCGTCTCATATTCAGTGCCATTATCGGTCTGTCGGATAACATCTCATGTCATTGCTCCCAGTGGACTTCCTCCAACCTGGTAGAGTGTATCAATTCTAGACCCAAACGTGATAGCTTCCTTGAAGCTCTTCTTCCACATGTGCACCTTTCCATCAGTGAATGCCACATTGAAACCTTTGCCTTCCATGGCCGATATAGACACAAGGTTCTTCTTCAAATTAGGTACATAGAGTACATCCTGCAAGCGGAGGACTTGACCTTGAGACAAGTGGAGGGTCACAGTCCTTGTCCCTTTCACGAGATATGTGGCATTATCTCCAAGGATAATTTCCAGATTGGTATCCTTCTCAACTATATCAGAGAGTGCTTCCTTGAACCCAGTGATGTGCCTTGAGGCACCACTATCTATCAACCAGACATCCATAGTGTCGGGTGGAGATGCAACGGAGAGGGCAGATACAAGAATGTATTCATTTCTTTTATCAACAACATGTGATTCCTCATACCTGGAGTTTCTTGACCTTTTGAAAGGTTGATCATTTCCGTCGGAGGGAGCCTTCCTCTTTCCCTTGGATCTGGTGTTCCTTTGATTGCCATTCCTCCGGTTGTTGTTGTTATCATCACCATTGGGAGAATCCTTCTTGAAAGGACATTCTCTAGCATAGTGACCAGGCCTATGACAAGTGAAACACTTGCCCTTCTTTCCTTGGGTCCCTGCTTTTCCCTTGTTCTTTGGGCCACCAGAGTTCTTCCTTCTAGAATGAGCAGCGTATGCAGCATTTCCTTCATTTCCATACTCCTTCATTCTTGATTCTTCTTGAACGCATCTTGACAGTACTTCGTCAAAGTCAGGTATCACATTATTATTTAGAATGGTAGTGTTGAACACATGCCATTCGGATGAGAACCCTCCAAGTGCGGTGAGTACCATCTCTCGATCAGCTATTGTCTCCCCAATAGCCAGCAGATTGTTCTTGATCTCGGTCAGCTTCAGAAAGTATGATTGGACAGACTCATCCCTACCCTTCTTCAGATTCTTCAATTGATTCTTGAAGAATAGTACTTGATTTGCATTGTTGGCCTTGAACATGAGGACCAACTTATCATACATCTCTTTGGATGTGCCCAACTCAGAGATGTAGGCCACCAGACTTTTATGAATGGATTCCCTGATCATTAGCTTTGCTTTGATCTCCCCCTTCTTGTACTTTGTTTTGGCAGCAGCAGTAGCAGTGGATGGAGGTTCTTGGATTTTACCTTGCACATAGTCCATGACATCTTGGTCTTCCAATTTGAGATCCAATATCATCTTCCAAGCATGGAAGTCATCCTTCCTAGTCAATTTGTCATCCTCCTTGAAGCCATAGTTTGTAGAACCCATTATCCTCTTCAGTGATTGCTACAAATAGGGCTTGTCTTCACCTCAGCTCTGATACCATGTAAATTTATGTAGATGTTCTATGCTTGATGCAACTTTTCTTTTCACTACAACAATCACATAAACAATCAAGTAAAACGCTGATAGAACATACCAGTGGATCTACAGAAGACAAACCAGAAACAGAAAAATGTGGTGGTGCGTTATGGTGGTCAACAGGATGCTTCAACCAACAAAGTCTCCTTGGTTAGCCAACCCAGCATGTGTCACAACAGCCCTCAAAACAGCCACACGGTCAACTCAAAGTCAACCCCAGAAAAGTCAACGCTGTCCATAAAAGTCAACGCAGGACAACAGCAAGAAATTCAACGCAGCTCGGTCTTCGGTCAACCTTTTGACCTTGGTTCTTGTGCCAATATGTACGACCTTCCAAAATCAAAGTCTCCACCAATTTTCAGCCTATTTGGACCATGCGTTGACCAAAGTCAACGCTGGTCAAACTTGCATGGAAACCCTAGCTGCAGTAAATTCGTCCAAACCCTAGCTACAGTAAATTCGTCCTTCTTCCCACGTGTGAACAGAAACTGCTTCCAAGGAGCTCGTACTAAATCAGAGGAGGAGATGAGTGAAAAAGTCCTCCAACGTTGACCCTATCAATCATTGAGGTGTGTGACACATCTGCTGGGGGTGTAAAACCTTAAGGCCCACTTGCACATATTTGAAATTATTAAAAATAAATTCAAAATAAATGTTCTGCTCATCAGATTAAGATCAATTTTAGATCGATCTTACACCTCTCCGAAAGAGAAACCCAATACAAATATTGGTATCTTCATTTGAGCATCGCAACATGGAGTTTGGACCTAGTTGTCCAATTTTAACACACCTGGACCAAACATCTCCTTAAGGCGTAGAACCATATCCGATTTCCTTGACGAAGGGCGTAGGAATGATGTGGATTCAAAAATTTTCCGATTTCCATATGCATGTGGGGTGCCATTCAATGTTTTTTGCTCACCTTATTGGCATGAAATGGTTTCTGCCATTAATGGTGCCCCCAAAGGATACAAGAGCCCTGGGTATGACAAGGCCAGAACCGTGGGACTTGATCATGAAAAAGCTAAAATAAATAATTCTTTGGCTAGAATGACAAATTCTTGGAATGAGCATGGGGTGTCCATTGTATCTGATGGATGGACCAATGTAAAAGGAAAGCCATTGATAAGTGTTCTGGCTGTGTCGGTTAGTGGTGCAATATTCCTTTCAGCATATGATTATTCAGACAAATTCAAGAGCGACATTAACATTGCAGAACCATTACTTGAAACAATTGAAACAAAGAGCGATATTAATGCTGCTAACTGTAAGGCAGCAGGAGCAATTATTGAGGATAAATACCCCAACATATTTTGGTCTGGGTGTTTGGTTCACACAATGAATCTTTTGATGCATGATATCATTAAAAACAAACAACCTCAATTCAAATGGCTTGGTGATTTGTACAAGAGAGGTAAAAAATGATAATATTTATTACAAATCATTGCAATACCCATGGGCTTTTCCGTACTCACTCCAAATTGGAGTTGTTGAAGATAGCAAAGACTAGATTTGCTAGCTATTACCTCACCTTCAGGCGCCTTTTGAAGGTAAGAGAGTCATTGGCAGCAATGGTATCAAGCCCACACTGGCAGGTATTAAAGGACAAGGCAGCGACAATAGTTGACAGACAAGGTTTTGAACATGTGGAGGAGACCTCCCTTGATCCTTTGTTTTGGGCATGTGTGAGGGAAATTTTGAATTTCACCAAGCCCATTTATCACATGATTCGTTTTTCAGATACAGATAAACCAGTGATTGGGGAGGTTTATGAGCAGATGGATAACATGTTGGGGCAAATAAAAGATGTTGTCAAGGATAATGATCCCAACTTGTATGCAATGATTTACAATTGTGTGTGTGCACGGTAGAATAAACTCAATGTTCCACTACATGCTTTGGCATATATTCTTATGCCAAAATACTACTCTCCATCTTGGTTGGGCCAACCTGCACTTGGAGGTGGGGTTAGGATCAAACCTCACATAGATCCAGAGGTACAAGAGGGGTACATGAAGGCATTAGACAAGTTGGTCCCCGACAGGGAGGAGTGTGCTAAATTGCGCCTTGAATTAGGCAGATACTTCAGTTGCACTGGTAAGTTTGGTTCTTTCCATGCAATGGAAGATAGAGACAGATTTGATGCTCTCACATGGTGGGAAGCATATGGCGACATGGGATTTTTGCCAAACTTGGCAAAAAAAGTTCTCTCACAAGTTGTGAATACTTCTGTTGCAGAGAGGTGTTGGAGCACCTACAACTTCATACATAATGTGAGAAGAAACAGGCGGAATGAAAACAACGCTGAAAGCTTGGTTTATGTGCATTACAACTTGAGGTTGTTGAGTCATTACTGTGATCGGGCATATGAGGATCAATCATATAAAGTCCGGGACAACAACCCAGAGGATGATAATTTGGAGGACGACACTGTACATATGGAAGAATTGGAAGCAGAACTTTTGAGGGATGATGATGTAGCATCAGCAACCATGCCACTGCCACACATAGGGCCAGTCCCACCATCCAGTAGCAGTGTGGGTGCCAGTGCCAGTGCTCGATATCCAACTATTGTTCCTTTGCAGATTCAACCTCCACCTACATCCTCACATTGCCCTCCGCCTTCTAGTCATGGTCGTGGTACTCCTAAGAGTATTAGAAGAGCACCATTGCCTCGTGGTTCTCACAAATTAGACATTTCTTGTGGGCGTGGCAAGGGGCCAGCCAATAGATAAAATAGATTTGTTGTTTACTAGCCTTTTCTATTTTCTAGTAGTTTTTAACTTTTATAACTGTTGAACAGTTGAAACTTGACCCTTTCATATTTAATGACAATTTAAGTTTGAAGTTTGAATTTGAAAGGTGAAACTTTGAAGTTGGCATTTATAAGTTTATAAGTCATTATGAATTATGAATATGATGCTTCATGAAAGTTATATGGTGATCAATGAATCAATGATGATAAATGTTATATATTGAATTTTGAAATCAATGAATCAATGAATCAATGATGATAAATGATATATATCAATGATGATAAATGTTATATATTGAATTTTGAAATTGATGAATCAATGAATCAATGATGATAAATGATATATATCAATGATGATAAATTTTATATATTGAAATTTGAAATCAATGAATCAGTGATGATAAATGTTATATATCAATGATGATAAATGTTTTATATTGAATTTTGAAAGCTTGAAACCTTCAGATTGATGATTCGCGAGACTCAAGAGTCAATATGTTGTATGTTTCCAACTTGTGGGCGTGGTTGATGAAGATTATAACTTCTAAATGATTGATGTTATATGATTCAATCTATGTTTTTATGTTTTTTTATGTCTAATTCATCATTCTACATGCTTTTGTTGACATATATGCATCAAAATATAAAAAATATAAAAAATATATATATTTAAAAAAAAACGCTCCCCGAAATGCTCCGGACCGGGAGCTTTTGAAATTGGCGCTCCCACTCCTGCTCCCGCTCATGTTTTTTTTATGTCTAATTCATCATTCTACATGCTTTTGTTGACATATATGCATCAAAATATAAAAAATATAAAAAATATATATATTTAAAAAAAAACGCTCCCCGAAACGCTCCGGACCGGGAGCTTTTGAAAATGGCACTCCCGCTCCCGCTCCCACTCCTCGCTTTCGCTCCCGCTCCCAAGTAACCATGGGACTCTAACTCAAGCAGGACCCTTAGAATAGGGTCTTTCCACGATTCCAAGCTTTTAACGGAAGGTTAGGAACTTGACCTTCCCTAGGGGCTTCGTGAGAATATCCGCGACCTGCTCATCAGTTCCTATATGATCGAGCCTTACAACGCCTCGCTATACCATGTCCCGGACAAAGTGGTACCTAATATCAATATGTTTGGATCGATCGTGGAACACAAGATTCTTAGAAAGACGAATCCCACTCTGGTTATCACAAAGGATAACGGTGGTATCTAGCACATGCCTGAACAACTCACTGAAGAGCTTTCACAACTTCACAACCTCACAACATGCCATACTCGCTGCAATGTATTCGGCCTCAGCGGTGCTCAAAGCCACTGACCTCTACTTCTTGCTCATCCAAGATATCGAAACAGAACCCAAGGTGAAGCAACATCCAGATGTGCTCTTGCGATCCACCACACTACTAGCCCAATCGACATCAATATATCCATTGAGTCTGAAACTCCCGACAGTGTATCTCAACCCATGGTTGATTGTGCCCCAAAGATATCTCAACAGATTCTTGGCACCAATCTAGTGAATGTGATGAGTATCAACCATATGTTGACTCAAAGTGTTCACTGCAAAACATACGTCTGGACGGGAGTTCACTAAGAACATCAGGGCCCCCACAAGTTGTCGATACTCAGTAGGATTTGCTAGCACGTTCCCAGCAGTGTTTCCACACAACTTCTTAAGGTTGAGTTCCATTAGTGTCGACACAAACTTACAGTCCACCATACCAAATCTCTCCAACAACTTCACGACATATTTTCCTTGAGAAATGTTGATTTCAGCTCATGTTCTATGCCATTTCAGATTAGGGCACAACACTGAAGAAGATAGAACATACTAATAGATCGATAGAAGACAAGCCAAAATAGAGATAGGAGATGGTAACGTTACGGCGATCAGCAGGATGCTTCTACCAGCAAAGTCTCCAATAGGTCATTCAGCCAAGCGTGTCACACATAACGCCAGAACAACCCAAACAAAGAATACGTAGCTCCAACGCCATCAAGAGAGAGAGAATTCCTCCACACCAATGTGTGTCAAATGAACTCCAAGTCTCTCCAATATATAGGAATCTTTGGGGGTGTGTGACACGTCCTTTAAGACATTTAAGTCAATATTTTATTCCAGGCCGACCTAGCACATAAGTGGAATAAATTCAAAGTACATGTTCTGCTCATCCGATCGAGATGATCTTTAGATCAATCTTACACCTCTTCGAAAGAGGAATCCAATAAAAATATTGCGATTGTCATCTGAGCAGCACAACCCGGAGTTTGGACTTAGTTGTCCAATTTTAACACTCCCTCTCAACTAGGGAGAACTCCGTCCACTAGTGCAATCCAAACATCGTGCGTCATCCCGCCGTAACTTGCTTTGCTGGCCTCTTTATTTCAGAACAGAAGTGGGTCAGTCACAAAGACATCATACCCGGCTGACAGATTTAGCCTAGAGGTCCGAAACCTCTATCAAACTCACAAAGAGTCTCCAACCAACCCGAAGTTGGTTCATCTGACCCGAAGTCAGGTGGAGGTCCGAAACCTCACTATCAGACTCACAAAGAGTCTCCAACCCACCCGAAGTTGGTTCATCTGACCCGAAGTCAGGCGGAGGTCCGAAACCTCACTATGACTCAAGAGAGACATACTCTAACCCAAAGTTAGTTTCATTGACCCGAAGTCAGTTGGAGGTCCGAAACCTCACTAAACTTGATCCCAGATCAAGTGGTTGGACCGTGCCATCCTAGATAGAGAGTACGACAAATTTTGATGTGTCCATCAGTCTTTGCTACTAGTCTCTAGCCTTTCCCATCTCATTGGCCAAATGAGAGGTACTTCCCATGAGCCCTTAACTCAATGGGTAGGATGCATACGGGGCACAGATAAATGAGAGGCGAACCAACTCAATAATCACAACGGTGGGGCAGAAGCACCATAAGTGCTTATAGCTCCGAGAAGCTATCCCCAAAACCCCCCTTTGAGCTCCCAGAGCTCATCGTCTAACAGGACCCTAAGAATAGGGTCGTTCCATGATTCCAAGATTCTCACGGAAGGTTAGGAACATGACCTTCCCCAAGGCCATTGTGAGAATATTCGCGACCTGCTCATCAGTTCCTATATGATCGAGCCTTACGGCGCCTCGCTGTACCATATCCCAGATAAAGTGGTACCAGCCATCAACATGCTTGGATCAATCGTGGAACACAGGATTCTCAGTCATACGAATCCCACTCTGGTTATCACAGAGTATCACAGTGGTATCTAGCACATGTCCAAACAACTCACTAAAGAGCTTTCGCAACCAAACTGCTTCACAACAGGCCATACTAGCTGCAATGTATTCGGCCTCAGCGGTGCTCAAAGCCACTGACTTCTGCTACCTGCTCATCCATGAGATCAAAGCAGAACCAAGATTGAAGCAGCATCCCGATGTGCTCTTACGATCCACCACACTGCCAGCCCAATCGGGATCAGTATATCCACGGAGTGTCATACTCCCGGCAGTGTATCTCAACCCATGGTCTATCGTGCCTCAGAGATATCTCAAGTGTTTCTTGGCACCAACCTAGTGAATGTTATGATCAACCATGTGTTGCCTCAAAGTGTTCACTGCACAGCATATGTTCGAACAAGTGTTCATTAAGAACATCAGGGTCCCTATGAGTTAACGATACTCAGTAGGACAGGCCCAGCAACGCTGCTACTCAACTTCTTAAAGTTGAGTTCCATGGACTTATAGTCCATCATACCAGAAACTTCATAATGTATTTTCCTTGAGAAAGGAAAATCTCGCCAAGTCTCTGCTAGACCTTCAGGCCTAGACATCAGTCCTAGGTCCTTCATCTCGAACTCAGCAGCGAGCTCCCTCTTGCACTGATGAATGAGAGGGTCAGCACCTGTCAGGAAGAGGTCATCCACATACAGCACCAGAATGAGAGGTTTTCCCTTGACAACCTTGAAGTAAGGGTTCGGATCAGCATTACTTCGAGTGAAGCCCAGCTTCATCAAGTAGCTATCTATCCTCTTGTACCAATCTCAGGGTGCTTGTTTAAGCCCATAGAGGGCTTTCTTCAACCTGCAGACATGGGTGTCCCGATCCTGGACTTTCAACCCCAAAGGTTGCTCCACATATATCTCTTCCTTTATCACACCATGCAGAAAAATGCGGTCTTCACATCATCTGATGAAGACTCCATCCTTGCGTAGCAGCAAGGGCTATAATAGATCGAATGGTGGTATCTCGAGCCACCGGTGCAAATATGTTCATAGTCTATATCTTCCTCACAGGCAACGAATCTTGCCTTGAACTTTTCAGCACTTCCAACAGATCCATGCTTGATCTTGTAGAGCCATTTCGAGGTGACAACTGCTTTGTCCTATGGTCTTGGGACCACAGCATAGCATCCTTCTAGACTTGATGCTTTACGACTTCTTCAAAGGTATCCAAGGTCAGATTGTACAAAAGTACTCATGGCTGCCAGATATCCTGTTATTAATATGGCTTCTTGGTTTTCCTTCGGAATTTCCCCCTCTGAAGCCATATGTCCTGAGCCATGAGGATCTTCTTTCGTTGAACAAAGACATCCACTCAGGAACATATACAGATATATCTCCCTCTTAATGTCAGCTTCTCTCTCGAGAGAAGACATCTGTTTTAAATGAGGGCATCCCAGACACCATCTTGGAATTGGGACTTGATCTCCCACAGTCAAAGCCATCCAACAGAGTTTGCTGATCATGATTCAAGATTCCAACCATGTGACCAAAAGCTGCACAAACTTCCCAGTTCACATTTTAAGTTTACCATAACGCTCCAATGTAGGACTGATACAGTCACATGCTGCTGCTACATAGGTGTCTATCTATGTCACTGACATACAGGGGGAACATATCAACAAGCCTCAGCTTGTGTTAGAAGTCCTTTCAGCCACTACCTGTTATTTTGTGAGTAGCTTCTTCAAGCAGCCTTCTAAGACTGCAGTTTACAAAACTAGGGATCCAATCTACCTTGGTTTATCTTGCATTTGAGGCAATGCACCTTGATTTGCTTCCAGATCTGCCCATTTCTGGTTATTTCAGCAGACTGCTCCCAGGGCTGTCAAAGTTTGCCTTGCTCAATGACTTACATCTATGCCCATTTCGTCAACAATTTGACCACTACATAGAATTTCCCAAGGACTTCAGCAGTCAACCCTTTAAAACTTCCAGCTTCAATCATGGGTGTCTGTCTATGTCACTGTCATAATGACAGTGACATAGAATCACAGATTTAGAACTATCACATTCATCACAGCTTGCTGAATATGAACTTCACTTACATCTCTTGGACTCTTGTCCTTGATGTACCAGTCCGGGTTCTCTTCCTCCTATACCTGCAAAAGTACTGCTTCTCCAATACTTTTGCCTTAGCTGCTCACAAGCTCCTCTGCTGCTTCACATTTTAGCTGATCAATCTGCCTTCTTTTAATGACAATGCTCCTCCAATGTCACTGATCATAGGTCTAAAATTCACCCCCTTGAGTTGCTGACATTAAATATGATCCACAGGCGTATTTCAGCATTCATGGTAGCGTGGCACTATTCCAGCTGCAAACTTTACGAAAATTGTAACTTAGACTGCACCGGGTGACGTGGCAGCCAACATCGTCTACTTTGACCTTGACGTTCATAGTCACAGCTCTCCTCACAGGCTACCGAGGTCACCACGCCTGGTTCGACCTCACACAACTGCACTAAAACAACTCCGCAGCAATCGATTTTCAAAACGTTGCTCACGGTTTTGCTCAAACCGTAGACCAGCACCAGGGCATCACCATTCTTCCGCCAACAAGCTGTTACAGGCACCACGTATCTTAGTGGGCACACAAACTGCTCCACAAATAATAATGAGCAATTCTGCTTCACGCTCAGTCTTAAGCGTCGTCGGAATGACGCGAGGAAGACACAGCGTTGTCTCACACAACAATCGATCATAAATGTCACCGACTCGTCTCAAAATTACAGCAAAGGCTTCTAAAAAAAAACTGAGTGCGAATGGCTTGAAATCCATACCGCACGAGCACTAGATATAAATACATTTGACCGCTGGTGCTTCTCCACGTTATCCGATTGTCGGTGGATTCATGCTCTTCATTCGCTGAGTTTTAGAGTTTTTTTTCTGTGAGATGGCGTCGCCCATCCATCAAGCCATCCCCCATCAGCAATATAAGTGATTTAAGCAAGACCCGACTATCTAAGCCCATCATCAATCTCTTCCATTTACAAGAAAATCTTCCCTGTTCGGGCTTCGCAGGACACTGACGCGGCTATTTCATCCGGCTTCGAACCTTCAAGCAATGGCGGAGACGCAGTAAGTCTGCGTGGAGGCTGATACCCGTGAGATGCGATGTAACCCTAGCTAAATTCATGCGCCGCCCGGTGCTATTACTTCCAGCATTTAAAAAAAAAAAAAAAATATGCGCTGCCAATTTCTGTGGTGGTATGGCCTGCGGCCTACCACGCAGCTCTACGTCACCCACATTTGCTTTTAAAACGACTGTGTTTGAGATCGATGTCTCCCTTTGACTCCAGCGAGACTGCTGGTAAATCATTCTCGAAACTAACAGGAAACTTGCCAAAACTGTAATTTTCCCCGAGTCTTCCATTCCGTGTAAAAAAAAAACAGAAAACTAAAAAAAACGACATAACATCGAACCAATATCATAAGAAGTCGAGAAGTTGGAATCGATGGTGTGACCAAACCCACAAATCGACGGACGGGCGGAAATCTGGTTGGGCCGGAACAGGGATCGAGAAAAAAAAACCCAGTCGTGAGCCCGATATTCTGAGACGACGGCTCAATGGTTTTAGACAGCCTCTTTTTGCGTGCGTTAGATTAAATTTGGTTTGGCGTGTCCATAAATTCGACCCTCTGCTACCTGCCCGAATTTTCACGGCATCCAAAAACTGATGAGACCATCCATTCCACATTTGTCACAGTACTGTGCTTCTTCCATCTTGTAACAAAACAGGATTGCGCAGAAGATTTCAGAGAATAAATTGTTGTTTAAGCGGCAGAAATAAATCGCTCGGGGTCTTGCTCATATTCCTGTGCAGAAAGACGATGTCTTCCTTCCTGGAGTAGAAGCACAGAACAAGGGCTGTTTTTATTCCCACATTGGCGCTGCGGAAAGAAACTTTCGCATTTTAAATTGTCAATGCAGCCCCATTTCGGAGGTTTAATTTGTACGTTTACCACGCGGCTGTTAACTAGAGTTGAAGAGCGGCTACCGGCAAGAGCGCCGGTGTCATGGGACGACACAAAATTCCCACCGCTTTCGCCCGTTGTGAAATCCCAGGGAGACCTGAAATCCGAGTATTCCTGCACATAACCGCAGGAATCACATACCATCATCGCTGTTATTCCATGTTGTAATTCCATGCTTCGCATTGCCGTTGCTATTTGCAAAATCTCCGTCTTTTCATCTCGCTGTTTGCTGCCCTAGATAAGCAGGGCGTTGTTTTCTCCCTTGCTCTGATACCATGTTGATTTCAGCTCATGTTCTATGCCATTTCAGATTAGGGCACAACACTGAAGAAGATAGAACATACTAATAGATCGATAGAAGACAAGCCAAAACAGAGATAGGAAATGGTAACGTTACGGCGATCAGCAGGATGCTTCTACCAGCAAAGTCTCCAATAGGTCATTCAGCCAAGCGTGTCACACATAACCCCAGAACAACCCAAACAAAGAATACGCAGCTCCAACGCCATCAAGAGAGAGAGAATTCTTCCACACCAATGTGTGTCAAATGAACTCCAAGTCTCTCCAATATATAGGAATCTTTGGGGGTGTGTGACACGTCCTTTAAGACATTTAAGTCAATATTTTATTCCAGGCCGACCCAGCACATAAGTGGAATAAATTCAAAGTACATGTTTTGCTCATCCGATCCAGATGATCTTTAGATCAATCTTACACCTCTCCGAAAGAGGAATCCAATAAAAATATTGCGATCGTCATCTGAGCAGCACAACCCAGAGTTTGGACCTAGTTGTCCAATTTTAACAAGAAAGGAAAATCTCGCCTGGCCTCTGCCAGACCTCCAAGCCTAGGAAGTAGTGCATCAGTCCTAGGTCTTTCATCGCAAACTTGAACGCTAGCTCCCTCTTACACTGATGAATGAGAGGATCAACACCTATCAGGAAGAGATCGTCCTCATAGAGAACCAAAATGAGAGGCCTTTCTTTATCAACCTTAAAATAAAGGTTTGGATCAACATTAGTTCGAGTGAAGCCCAACGTCATCAAGTAGCTGTCTATCCTCTCATACCAAGCCCTGGGGGCTTGCTTCAACCCATAGAGGGCTTTCTTCAACCTGTATACATAGGTGTCTCTATCTCGGACTTCAGGTTGCTCCACATACACCTCTTCCTTTAGAGAACCATGAAGAAAAGTGGTCTTCACATCCAGTCGATGTAGACTCCATCCTTGCGTAGCAGCAAGGGCAATGATAGACCGGATGGTGGTATAGCGAGCCATAGGTGCAAATATATCATCGATATATCATCATAATCTATGCCTTCTTTTTGAGAGAAGCCATGGGCAACAAATCTTGCCTTGTACTTTTCAGAACTCCATCAGATCCGTGCTTGATCTTATAGAGCCATTTCGAGGTGACAACAAATTTGTCCTCCGGTCTCGGGACCACTTCCCAGACATCATTTTTCATAATGGACTCATATTCTTTGTGCATAACATTCTTCCAAACTTGATGCTTTATGGCTTCTTCAAATGATCCAGGCTCAGATTGTACTATCGTACTCATGGCTGCTAGATACCCTTGGTATCTCTTCGGCTTCTTGCTTTCACAGAATGTACCCCTTGGGGCAACATGTCTCTCAGCATCTGCAAGAGTATCCCGGAGCCATGAGGGCCTTCTCTTATTTGAAGGAGGTGGATCAATGGGATCCATAGGTCCTTCAACATCGGGCATCAAGTCATCCTTTGGCTCTTCCTGCTTCCCTACTTCATCTTCTTTGTCTTCCTTGGAGCTAGGAAGATTTCTCACTTTCTTGAGGGCAACATCTTCATCAAAGGTGACATCGTGGCATATCTCTACTTCTCTTTGACCAAGCACATAGATTCTATATGCCTTCGAAGTTTTATTGTAGCCCACAAACATTCCCTTCTTTCCAGAAGCATCCAACTTGCTTTTCTTTTCTTTTGACACATGAAAGTAAACAGGACAACCAAAAACTCTAAAATGAGAAACATCAGGTTTCTTACTAGAGAAGACTTCTTCGGGAGTTTTGGAGTCCAGAGCGGAATGTGGGCATCTATTTTGAACATACACAACAATGTTTGCAGCTTCTCCCCACAGAAACTTCGGAAGACCTTGGTCACATAGCATGGTGCGGGTAGCTTCCACAATGGTCCTGTTCTTTCTTACAACAACACCATTTTGCTCAGGAGAGTACGCAGTTGTGGTCTCCCTCTTAATGCCAGCTTCTTTGCCAAAGGTCTTTGAATTCATTTTAATATTCGGGCATCCCTGTCACCACCTTCCTTGCTTCGGGAAGGGCTTTCTCCAGTGCCATAACTCTATTTGAAGAGTTGTGTTACATGACGTAGCCCCCAGTGGACTTCCTTCAACCTGGTAGAGTGTATCAACTCTAAAACCAATAGTAAGAGCTTCCTTGAAGTTCTTCTTCCGGATATGTACCTTTCCATCAACGAGTGCCACCTTGAACCCTTTGTCTTCCATTGCTGAAATGGACACAAGGTTCTTCAAATCAGGTACTACAACACATCTTGTAATCAAAGGACTTGACCTTGAGATAGATGGAGGGTCACAGTCCATGTCCCTTTCACGTGATAGTTGGCATTATCTCCAAGGATAATTTTCAGATTGGTATCCTTCTCAAACAAATCGGAGAGGGCTTCTTTGTAACCAGCGAGGTGCCTTGAAGCACCACTATCAATCAACCAGACATTCAGGGTGTCTGGTGGAGATGCAGCAGAGAGGGCAGATACAAGAATAAATTCATTTCCCTTATTATCAACAACATTAGACTCATCGTACTTGGAATTTCTTGACCTCTTGAAAGGTTGCCCATTTCCACTACGATCAGAGGGAGCCTTCCTTTTTCCTTTGAACCTGTTGTTCTTGCCATTCCCTCTCGAGTTGTTGTTATCATCATCCCTGGGAGAGTCCCTTCTATTAGGGCACTCTCTTGCATAGTGACCAGTCTTGTTACAAGTGTAACATCTTCCCTTCCTTCCTTTGGGCCCTGCTCTACCATGGTTTTGATTTCTCGGACCACCATGGTTCTTCTTCTTTGCATGAGTGGCGAAGACAGTAGGGTCACTTCCATTACCATTAGATGCATACTCCATTCTTGTTTCCTCTTGAGTGCATCTCGTCAATATTTCATCAAAATCAGGAATCACATTATTATTAAGAATAGTGGTATTGAATACATGCCAATCACGGGGGAGACGTCCAAGTGCAATAAGAACCATCTCTCGATCAGATATTGCTTCCCCAATAGCTAGGAGGTTATTCCTGATTTCAGTGAGCCTCATAAGATAGGATTGAATAGATTCATCCTTACCCTTCTTGATATTCTTCAATTGATTCTTGAAGAAAAGGATTTGATTAGCATTGCTAGCCCTGAACATGCTCACTAGCTTATCATACATCTCCTTAGATGTCTTCAGCTCAGAAATGTAAGCAACCAATTGCTTATGAATGGAATCTTGGATAATCATCTTTGGTTGGAGTTCCCCTTTCTATTTCGTCTTCGTGGCAACAACTGCATTTGATGGAGGCTCTTGGATCTTCCCCTGCACATAGTCCATGACATCTTGATCTTCTAGCACCAAATCCAAGGACATCTTCCATGCATGATAATCAGACTTATCGGTCAATTTATCATCGGCCTTGAAACCCTTTTAGGTTGAGGAGGCCATTTGTCCTTGATAGGATTTCTTCCTTCAAAGATTGCTTCTAACACTAGCTTGGACTCTTGGACTTTGTCTTCGCCTGAGCTCTGATTCCATGTTAAATTTAGATAACCATGGTGTTCTATGCTTGATGCACTTTTACTTCAATCTTTCTTAGGCCCGATACAAAATAGAAATCACATAAACATGAAAGTAAAATGTTGATAGAACACGATAATAGATCAATAGAAGACAAGCCAAATATAGATCTGTTTTACAATTCCTTTTGTCCAGCAAAGATATGAGATTTTGTTGCATCACGATAATCAACATGATGCTTCAACCAACAAAGTCTTTCTTGGTCAGCCAATCTTCCATGTGTCACACCCACAGGCCTCAAAGACAACTCATCACAAGTCAACACTAGTCAACCCAAAGTCAACGCAGAAAAGTCAACGTAGGCAGCAACCCAAAAGTCAATGCAGTAGATTAGGGCTTCGGTCAAACAACCTGGATTTCCTCAATTTTAGTGCCCAGCAGTACGACCTCCTAAAATCTGAATTTTGGCAGAAGTTTGAGGTCAAACGACCAAGGGTTGACCACGGTCAATGCTGGTCAATGCTGCAGCAAAAGGCCCTAAACAGATCCGTAGAAAACAGCAGCTATGCTCCACACGTGTGAGGGGAAAAAGGCCTCCAAAGGCCATCGAACCAATGAGATCACAATGAGAGAATGTGATGAGTTGATGAGAAAATGACCTCCAAGTCTCTCCAATTTATATCCATCAGTGACGGCGTGTGGCACATTTATTAGGCATGTGAGCCTACATTACAAATCTGGCCGACCTTCCACATGTGGAAAATAAATTCAAAATAAATGTTCTGCTCATCCAAACAAGATGATCCAACAAAAATATGACCATCGTCATATGAGCAGTGCAACATGGAGTTTGGACCTAGTTGCCCAAAATTAACAAAAAATCTTCCTTATAACCATCCATTCACATTCTTCTTTAAAAGTAGATGTATATCACGTCTTTATAAAATAACATTCCTAATTATTAACAAAATTCTTCCTTATAACCATCCCCTCCCCCTCTCCTTTAAAACTACATGTATATCGTGCCTTTTCTGAATAGTGTTCCTAATTATTATCTTCTGTTGAGATAAATATTACTAACTTATAGAAACATACCATTAAGTATAGCTGTCCTTAGCCAAAATAGTTTATCATACTATCTTCATGCAGATCTCATGTTGGTTTTTTTCCAATTCTTATATTTATATCTGAATCTTCTTGTATTTTTCTGCAATGATACCACATTTATACATGCACTGGTTTGATTTATCTTCATGTGCACATATGATCTTGCTCTTAACTTCTCTTGTACAGTGCCTAATCTATGCATTTGCATCCACATGCATTATTCTGCCGTAGGTTTTCCACTCAAACTCTTGTTCTTTACGACTCAAATTCGTCAAGTAGGAAAAATCTTTGCAAATACTGATGGGTTAGAGTTTGACCCATGAGTACTTCGTTGGTTGTGGGTTAAGCTTGTGAGCATTTAAACTGCTCAGTTTTGAGGTCAAGTTGAGTTTGACCTCGTGACTCAAATTTGTTGAGTTTTTCAGCAATGTTTTGAACATCTTTGTTCAGCCTCATGATATATGTCAGATTACCTTTATATTTCATCAAATTTTTTTTTTCATTTATTCAAGTATTGTCTAAATCTAGTAAACCCTTCCACTTGACTAAGAAGAGTTTCTAATTTCTTGCTTTACATAGTTGTCAACTTCGTACCCTATTACAACAAAATTTCACACTTCTTGAGATAAATTCCTAAAGCTTAAGTGCAAGACCCTGTGTAATTAAGAGGGGGCCACTATGACCTCACTAACCCTCTTCTCACTTTATGGTTGGCTCTCCTCTTGTTCAAAATGGGTTTTCCGTAAGATAGGATTGCTAGGGTTTCTGGGCAATTTCCAGACTTATGTTCAAAGGGTCTTTTGGTTGATTAGAAGGTTCAGATCAACCAAGATAAGCCTATGAAAGGTCCCCAAACACACAGAATCAAGGAAAGGCAAGGTGATTTTGGAGGGTAGACCTAAAAAAATGTCATAAAAGGATTTCTAAAAAGATAAAAGTGATGGGTGGATAAAAGTTTAATGCCTTAGCTTGCCAATATATTTTTAGGGCATATGGTGTCAAGCATCATCGCACTTGAAAGGGATTGGAGTAGATCTAGATACTAGGGTAAGTCCACTCACTATCCCTAGAGATTTGGTCCAAGTCTTCTCAATTTTCAAGGTTGAGATAAGGGAAGGAGCCTTCCTCAAAGACTTGGAAGAAGGGTTTATTTAAGTGGGATAATGAAAATAAAAGACCATGCCCACTTGCTTAATACTCAATTGCCATCATCCATAAACATAACCAAAACAAAGGAAGTCCACTGAATTAGATTATCATGCATTCATCCAAGCTTCACCAATATCCATCTAAGAAAAGACTGCAATCCATATGAACAATGTGAAAATTCCTCAAATCTGGAATCCTATTGCAGCAACTGGTATTAATTCTTCTAGCTGATAAATTAATTATTCAGTTTATTTCTACGACAACATCGAATTAAACACACTGCAACCTTCACTAAATAAATTGCGAAAAAATACAAGTGCAGAAACAAAATTGAACAAGAAGAAATCATAGACACATCTGACACTGTTATTTTTGGACTAGTGTCCCCGAAAAAACCCAATGCGGGAAAACCAATGCAGCGGATCCGAGGGTTTATATATTATGCCGTAATTTTCTGAATACAATATGGGATACCTTTTTGGCTATCCCTGCAAAGAATATGACTGACAAAGAGTTAGTGAGAAAAACCTCACACTGACACTGGAAGCCCAACTGGCCAAAACCCTAGATGGCAAGCCCTCCACTGCCTCTGAGTCACTCTACGTGGCTTTTGCGTTCTGGCTCTTCTGCTGGCTGGATCTGACCCTCTGGCCCCTTCCGATCTCACATTTCGGCTTTCCGGCACTAGATCTGACTGATCCCCAGTTGAAACTCGAACCTCCTTTGGGCTACTGTGCTTCCACCGCTAGCTCTGTGCAGTCTCAGCGTAGTTGCTATGCTGCCTCTGCTGGTACTGCTCTCTGCCTTCTTTGCGGTGTATTCTTTGACTCTGGAAAATCTCCAACTAGAATTACTGCGCCTCTCTGCGAGAATCCTCTTGATCGATCTTCTCTTTGAGCACTACTCACTAAAGAATTTCTATCTCTGGATTCTTTTTCCGTCTTGGTGTATTTTTCCAAATGACCCTCAAGCCTTTTTTATAGTCTTCTCGTTGAGATTTCAACGATCGAGATTAGATCTCCAATCAACGGCTAAGATTACGTTTTGACTTGATTTGCTTTTTCTAGAACATTCACACCCATATTCTATTAATTCACTTTAATTATTTTATTTTCCTAAGTTTAGATTTAGGGTCACTTTAAAATAATTATTTTTCTTAATAAAATACAGTCTGGGTGGAATTTCCCCAAACATTTTTTGGGTTGTGTGGAATACATGTGTTTAAGCCTCTCCACAAAGTTTGAGACATAGAGCACATCCGATGTTACCACAAATCAACACTCCCTCTTAGCGATGAATGTGCTCTAGCAAATATGCCCTGTTGCACATCGCTCTGACTCTGAAGCATCTCCCTCTCCACTGCTGATGTCTGACATGCTGTCTACCAACCACTGCGCTGTTGCTGCAACTGTACTGCTGCTGACCCTGCCACGATCAACAATGCATCCATACTGCAACTACCTCTCAAATGTTGCATATGCTGCTAGCACTGCCACTGCTAACTATGCACTGCAACTCAGTTGCTGAGAGAAGCAACTGAAAAACATCCAAAAATCTGAATAAGTGTTCAGGATGCATCTCGATGTTGAAGCTCTGACTACTGCGAGTCCCACACTGTCTCTCTGAATGAATGCGCTGCTGCTGCTTCTGCACTGCTGCAACTGTGCACTGCATTGCTTAGATTCTGGTGCTGCTAACCATTGCATCTGTTGCTCCAACACTCTTTTGCATCGACTGAAAACTCCTCCAACTTGCTACTTTGATCTAGGGCACCCATAGTAAGGTCATGATCCAAGAGGGGGACTCCTCAAGGATCCTGCCCAACTGAAGTTCTTTCGAACTTACAGTTCAATATCGCCCCATTTCCCTCTTGGAGATGCGTGGGCGCTCATGGCATACCCATCCTCCACGATCTTTGCGGACGCATCCTTCAGATCGTGCTTCTCGTCCTTGTCCTTCTTTTTCAGAGGACACTGGGTTGTGTAGTGACCAAGTTCACCACACCTGAAGCACTTTATCTTTGAGACGTCTTTCTTTTGTCTCCGCTGCTCTTGTTGCCCCTTGGATGCCATGACTGCATTTTCCTCCTCCTCCTTCGTCTTCGACCCACTGTTGCTGCTGCCGTCAAGTTTGCACTTGACTAGGTCCCTCCTTAACTCGTTGCTGAAGAGCAACCCACATCTCTTCCCAGCCTGGCATGGTTGCTCTGCCCAGGATACTCTAGACAAAAACTTGCCATTCTTCTATGACTGTGTTAAGAGCTAGTGTTACCATTACTGTAGGAGAAGGGGTGGACCCCACGGCTGCTAGCTGATCATGAGTTTCCTGAAGCCTAGACATGAATGGAATAATGCGCTCCCCCTTCTGCATTTGCACCATCCTTAGTTTCTGCTCTATGTACATCTTCACTGTTCGGAAGATCCTTCATACAACACTGCCAAGGCTTCCCACATCTGCCTAGCTGTGTCCTTGCCGACTATGTGGGACACTATGTGATCTTTGAATCCGTCAAGGAGCAACCTTTTAGCCTTTGCCATATCTGCCTTGTACTTCTTCAACGAATCTGGATCTATAGGGACAACTACCGTACTCGTCACGAAAAGCTTGAGATCGTATTCATCTAGAAGGCATGTAATTCTCGCCTTCCAGATTACATAGTTGGAGGCTCCCTCCAATTGGTCCTGATCTCGAAGCCCATGAGCTACCATTTCGGCCGAAAATAAAATGTCGAATCTGCTCCCTCTCTTCCACCTCTGCGCAGCACTGGACTGGCTTACGCCTTTGTTGCTGGAAACGCCAGCCTTGGCCCTTGGAAACTTGGATCCCCGTTTCAGATTCGGAAACCCTTACAATCCTCCATTGAAACGACTATGATCCGTATCAGTGTTGTATCAAAAATTTGGAAACACATTTTTTTCGGGGAGAGGCAGATCCATGCCATTTTTATTTTTATTTTTGAAACGTTTTCGAAATTTAAGATCTGTATTTGGAAATTGTGGTACGGATCACGATTTTCCGGAAACGTATTACCTTTTCGGATTGCTCAGAAACGGATGGATTTGCAAAATATTGAAACGGTTGCTTTGGATCGTCGGGAACGTGTTTTTAAGTTGCTTTGGATCGTCGAGAATGACCTTTTGTGTTTCATGGAGAATACCTATACCTAAGCCGCTAAACGCTAAAGGCGTTTTAACTTTTAAGTTTTCAGTGTATGTTTTGTTAACATTGCAATTTGAGCGCTAAGTAGAGTGAGTAGCTGCCGTGAGCGTAGGGAGCATAGTGAGCATAGTGAGTAGCCGCCGTGAGCCCATTCGAGGTGCCGTGAGCACAGTGAGAGCATAGTCAGCAGTGAACAGGGCGCCTGAGCACGCAGTTGAGACTTGAGTAACCGTTGCCTGAGTAGCCATCGCCTTCGAGCTGCCGTGGTCTTAAACGACAATCAAACTTTCAACTTTCAAGTTTCCAGGTTTGTACAATGTAATTGTTTCGGTGTTTCACTCTGCAATTTTTTATAAACATAATTCATTATTCTGGACAACATGCACACTAAGAAACTTAGAAAGACCAAAAATAGGAATGACATGTCCCACTATCCACTTTACCTAACAATCTTATAGGGGATCGAGAAGGGTTATCAAAATTAAATATTACAGTCATCTGATTCCTTAGGCATTTAAATTTTTCTACCTCTGCCTGTGCTTGGAAGCACCATAATTTCATTTAGTTCTTGTTCAAAGTTGGGCCATTAGTTCCAATGAAGACCCCAGTATGCTTTCTTAGCTACAAAAGGAGTGGTTTCGATTGCATGAAACAAGAAATTCTCCTTGAAATTTATATGTTTCTGAATGGCTATTTTTTATGGCAATCGGGCACCCAGGGACTTTAGCTTCTTTCATGAAACAACTAAGCCAAATTCACCTGAAAAAACTCGTCAGAAGCCACAAAGAAAGCCAAAATATGACCAATAAGTGGGCAACCTTTTGAAGTTAGTGGGCAGCGTTTTGAAATGCTTTCACCACCTTTCATGTTTGCAACTTTGCTGATTTTAATTTTTTACCTGTTAGGCCAGAGAGAGATGCAATGCATCTTTCGTTAATTTTCTTGCCAACCTTTCCCCTTAAAGTATAAACTGGGCTTCTCTCCAAATATTGTTATGAGCCTAACGAACAATCTGTGATTATGTTGGAAAGAAACTATTAAATAGAAATCTGGAAAGTTGGAAACCTGATCAGATTTGAAATTTGAATTCTGAAACTGACTTGGCACAAACAGTAGCATTTGAACAGTGGTAGCAACAACAGGTCATCAATAAAAGATGCAATTTCACCACTATCAACAGAGGATTCAACCCTAATTAACAATAGCTTGACAACACATTTTTAGAAAACTGAAAACCATAACAACAAACTTGTTCTTTGTTGAGATTGGTGACCCATCAATTTTATTTTGCAGATTAATTTATATCATTCATGGCAACTTGAAGTTCAACCATTCGTGAGGTAGAGACAGTGGAACATGAAATTGAATCTTCCTCGAAAGTTGATCCAAAGTCACCACTTTGGAAATATGTAACTATTGTTGGGAAGATCCAAGGAGGGGGCTCATTGGCATGGGTTTGCAGTGAGTGTAAAAAGGAATTTAAGGGATCATACACACGGGTCAAAGCACATTAAAGACAATGGGGTTCGAATATGTAGTGGCCCACCTAAAGAGAATGGGACAGATGAAAATGATTTAAGCGAGGCAAAATTTGCAAAATATCAGAAAGATCAAGACGAGGCGGATGCTAAAGCAAATGAGGGAAATCCTACCTTTCAATTAAAACACCTAACAAGGTTGGGAGCATCTTCATCAAAGCCTCCACTTCATGCTCATAGAATTATTGGTTCAAAGCCGTCTAATTTGGGACCACTTGAAAAAGTTTTAATAATGATGCTCGAGAGACGACAAATGCAGCTGTAGGTCAATGCATTTATGCAAATGGTATTCCCTTTAACCTTGTGCGATCTCCTTACTGGGCAAAGATGATAAAAGCAGTGAATGAAGCCCCAAAAGGGTTCAAGAGCCCTGGATATGAGAAGGTACGCACCACAATATTGAGTGCTGAAAAGTTAGATTTGGAGGCTAAATTAAGTCCCATTCGTAACTCATGGCGCATTTCAGGGGTATCCATCATTTCCGATGGATGGAAAGATCAAAGGAATAGGCCTTTGATTAATGTGATCGCTCAAAGCCCAAAGGGGGCAATGTTTTTGAAGGAAGTGGATTGTGAGGGGTAGATGAAAGATTTTCAATTCATTGCTGACATCTTAATTGAAGCAATTGAATTGGTGGGTCCAGAAAATGTTGTCAGGCAATAACTGACAATGCAACGGTGTGTAGAGCGGCAGGCTTAATTATTGAAGGCAAATATCAACACATCTTTTGGACCCCTTGTGCTGTACATTCATTGAACCTTATGTTGAGCAAGATGGGGAAACAAATTTAGTGGATTCGAGTTATTTTTGAAGAGGCAAAAGAAATTCAAGCTTTTATCACAAACCACCACATGTCCCAAGGCATCTATAGGGAATTTGCGAAGTTGGAGCTCCTTAAGGTACCTAAACTTTAAAGTTTATTTCATAAATTCTAATTTCTATGACTCTAAATTCAAATATGTAAATTGGATTCCCAAATGTCATGATTCGTGAATCATAATAGTTTATAATCTATTCAATCAAATTATGATTTTTAATTTATTGAAACATTGGCTATTTGACACTTGTAGGTTGCCGAGACTCGATTTGCTTCTCACATCATAGTCTTAACAATGCTTATGCAGGTGAAAGATGCATTACAATCAATGGTATGCAGTTCTCTTTGGAATCAATGGAGACAATCCCAATTTGATAGAGCACAAACAGTGAAAAAGTTGGTTGTTGATGATGAATGGTGGGATAAGGTGGAGTACCTCTTGGCATTTACTAAGCCAATAGTGGATTTGCTTCGTATGTTTGACACATATATGCCTAATTTGGGAGAGGTGTATGAAGGCATTGATTCCATGATAGAGAAGATAAGGGTGGTTATAAATGCCAAGGAGAATAACTCAGATGAATTCTTTTACAGATAAGTAAAAGATATATTGACCAAAAGGTGGAACAAGATGACCATGCCATTGCACCTTTTGGCCTATGCAGTGAATCCAAAATATTATGCTGCAGAGTTGCTAAGTGATCCAGGAAGAACCACACCAAACAAAGACCCAGAAGTCTCACAAGGATTTAAAAAGGCTTTTAGAAAACTTTTTGTAGATCCTGAAATTGGGTTTCAGATTCATTTAGAGTGCTCATTTTGTGGGATCAGAGGGTTGGGGTTCTGATATTGATTGTATGCGGGACAAGAGGGAAATGAGTCCAATTGAATGATGGAACTACTATGGTGGGGAACTTCCACATATCCAATAATTGGCCATCAGGATCTTGTCACATGTTGCTAGTTCTTCTTCAGCAGAAAGGTACTGGAGTACATATGGTTTCATCCATTCGGTGAAGCAAAACAGATTGGGCTCTAAGAAGGCTGAGGAACTAGTGTATGTTCATTCAAAGCAACGCCTTCTCTCATACAAGAGAGACAAATACAAATTTGGGGCCGTCAAATTATGGGATGTGGAACCAGAGTTGCCTGACTTGGATATGACGTTGAATGTCAGGCTCATATGACTTTGTTTGATGCGGAGTCACCAATAGGTGGATCTTCAAGTGGACATGGTAGCAATGTTCCCACTTTTGGAGAGGATGTGGAACTTCTTATTGACAGGAATGAACTTGAAGACATATTTGATGATATGTAAATGTAATTTATGTTGATGATTGAAATTTGAAACATAAACTTGATGATATTTTGAACTTGAATCATGATGATCAATGTTATAATAATAATAATCATTTGACATTAATGATGATGACAATGTTTAAGTTTTAACAGTTTATGCTGAATTGATGATGATGATGGATGATAATTCATAATTGATTATGCATTTTTAGATATAATCTAGATTCTCAAAGATGAATGGTAATATGAAATTCTTATTTTGATATATATATTATTGCCGTTTCCTGTCGTATCACATCCAGATTTTTTGAAAATTTGTTGTATCCGTTTCAAACCCCGTATTTGTATCCGTTCCTGTATTTGTTTCAATGCAACTTAGGCTTACACACTCCTTGCTAGAGATTGTAGATCTAACACTCGGGTTTGCTGCTCAAATCTCAAAAAATAGAATTCCCTGGCTAGGAATTCCTTAAAGAAGAAAATTTTCTCACTGTGCTTCTTCTCTCTCTTCTGACAACTTTTTGCCCAACAAAATTGCATGCAGAAAAACTACGTCCCACCAGCTCTGCACTGCTCCCTCTGGCTTGGCAAAATCTCGATCTGGAAGCCCTACCTCTCTATCGACTCACTCAGAGAGAGACTTTCTGCGAAACTTCAGCCCTCCTGCCCTGGATTGCGTAATCCCTTTGGGGATTCGAACTGCTGCTTTCTGCAACTATCCTGCTCAATGCATATTTGCTCTTCTTATTTCACCTGCAACGCTCAACAACCTCTGATACCATGTGAAAATTCCTCAAATATGGAATCCTATTGCAGCAACTGGTATTAATTCTTCTAACTGATAAATTAATTATTTAGTTTATTGCTACAACAACACCAAATTAAACACACTGCAACCTTCACTAAATAAACTGCGGAAAAATGCAAGTGCAGAAACAAAACTGAACAAGAAGAAATCTTAGACACATCTGACACCGTTATTTTTGGACTAATGTCCTCGGAAAAACCTAATGCGGGAAAACCGATGTAGCAGATTTGAGGGTTTATATATTATGCAGAATTTTTTGAATACAATCTAGGGCGTCTTTCTGACTATCCCTGCAGAGAATATGACTGACAAATAGTTAGTGAGAAAAACCTCACACTGACACTGGAAGCCCAACTGGCCAAAACCTCGGATGGCAAGCCCTCCACTGCCTCTGCGCAGATTCTGCGTAATTTTCGCGTCACTCTACGTGGGGACTGTATGGATTCTGCGTAATTTTCGCGTCACTCTACGTGGGGACTGTATGGATTCTGCGTTCTAGCTCTTCTGTTGGCTGGATCTAACCCTTTGGCCCCTTCTGGTCTCGCACCTCGGTTTTTCGGCACTGGATCTGACTGATCCTCAGCTGAAACTTGAACCTCCTCTGGGCTACTGCGTTGCCACCATTGGCTCTGCGCAATCTTAGTGTAGTTGCTACGCTGCCTCTGCTGGTACTGCTCTCTGTCTTCTCTGCTGTGTATTCTTCGACTTAGGAAAATCTCCAACTAGAATTACTACCCCTCTCTGTGAGAATCCTCTCGATCGATCTTCTCCTTGAGCATTGCTCACTAAAGAATTTCGATCTCTGGATTCTTTCTCTGTCTCGGTGTATTTTTCCAAATGACCCTTAAGCCTTTCTAATGGTCTTCTTGTTGAGACTTCAACGACCGAGATTAGATCTCCAATCAACGACTTAAGATTACATTTTGACTTGATCTGCTTTTCCTAGAACATTCACACCCATATTCTGTTAATTCACTTTAATTATTTTATTTTCCTAAGTTTCTGGGTTATCTGGAATACATATGTCTAAGCCTCTCCACAAAGTTTGAGACTTGGAGCACATTTGATGCTACCACAAATCAACAAACAAATCCTCTTTCAAGAGTTTGCTTTACTCATTCAACCATAGCCAATTTTAACAAGACGATAAACTACAAAAATTCAAACTTGCTAAGGGATTTCTCCCCCATCCAACCATGATAAATAGGAGGAAGTGCATCTCGATTCAGAGGAGATGCTCAACTGCTTTCACAGTGAATAAAAGTGAGCTTATTATATTAAATCTGAAAAGGGAGGATTTAAAAAAAAGGTACAATTTCATCATCAACCTTCAACATATCACGTGACTAGTCGGCATCCACTACAACTTTTCTTCAAAAAGGCATAACTTTTTCATCCGGAAGCTGTTTTTAGAGCCGTTTTTTTTGAACCGGCCTAATTTTTCGAGATCTTTCCATTGGAGCAATTAGTTTCAACCTTTACAACTTTAGTTTTTAAAAATGGAAAGTACATGCCCGGTTATTCTTAATAGCACCAATTATTTCCAATGGCTATTCTACATGGTAGACTTACTTAGAAGTAAAGGGATTTATAGAATAGCCTTAGGACTAGAATCTGAACCTATCGATGAAGATAAACATGCTAAATGGGAAAATAAACAAGATCAAGCACAAGAGTTGATAGAAATGTCCATTGATCAAGATCTTAGATTTCATATCCAAGAAATTGACTCCCTTGATGAAGCAATGAAAAAGCTAAATACTGTTTTTGGCATTCAAAATGAAATCAGAGCCCATCAGCTTGAAAATGAGTTGCTTACTTTGGACCCCAATAATTTCTCCTCTATTGAAGATTTTTTGTCAAAATTCAAGACCCTTAGACTTCTCTTAGAAGGTTGTAAGGTCAAAAAGGAAGATGGTAGTCTTATCTATTCCATTCTTGCTAAGCTAGGCCCTGCATACTCTGTATTTGTTTTCACGTTCCATTCCACTAGAGAAGCCCTCATTTCTCAAGGAGCACCCTACAAGTCCCCCTCTTTTGATGCCTTTTGCGATTCTTTGATAAGAGAACAAGAAAAACTCTTACACCTTAGTCTTATTAATATTAGAAACTCTTCTAAGAAAGCCTTATCAGCCCAACAACAACCAAATTCAAAGAATCCTAAGAAGCAACATCCTAAAAAGAATGGTCCTAAACCAGACAAGGGTCTTAAGCAATCTCAGCTGCAAACTGGAAAAACAACTCAACAAACTGATAAGGCAAATACAAACAAAGGGAAGAAGACAGATAGACATTGCAACTTTTGTAATCGTGATGACCACGTAGAGTCAAAATGTTTTAAGAAGATGGAAGCCTTGGAAACAACAATAAAGAAGCATAACATCCATTTGGAGAACTCTTCAACTTCATCTTCGAGAATGACACTTTCTGCATGCGGTTGTCAAGCATCAATATCTGGTTATGCATTGAATGTATCTTCTTCTTCTCATTCTCATGAGTGGCTCATTGATTTTGGAGCCTCTTACCACATGGCCAAAAATAAAACCATGTTTTCTTCTTTAAATGATTGTAACACCAAAAATATTTATGTTGGTGTTGATAGATCTCTTAGTGTTGTAGGGTCTGGAACCATTCATCTAGATAATGGTTAGTTTAATGATGTATTGTGTGTTCCTACCTTGTCGTGCAACCTTCTATCTGTTTATCAGATAACTCATTCAGGTGAAGGGAAAACCGTAGAATTCTCACCTCATGATGTTGTAATTAAGGACCTAAGAGATCCTAGAAATATTTTAGCTACTGGCATTGGTGATGATTCCACAAGGTTGTATAAGTTTGACAACTTTGGGTCATCATGTCTTCCCTCCATTTTTGTTGCTCATAATGATGAAGTGAACAAACTTTGGCATGAATGATTTGGTTACTTAAACTATCGCTCTTTTCAAACTCTATGTAAAGAAAATATGGTGAAAGGTCTTCCTATGGTATCTTGCCGAGATGGTGTTTGTTCCGGTTGTGTTCTCAGAAAACATCATCAGGATAGTTTTGACAAACATGTCTCTTGGCACGCTTCAGCCCCTTTGTAGCTTGGGCACAGTGATTTATGTGGTCCACTTCCAGTTGTTTCTTTCTTTGGCTACAAATACTTCTCAACTTTCATTGATGATTTTTCTAGACACACTTGGGTGTACTTTTTAAAACTCAAGAGTGAAGTTTTTAACATGTTCTTGGCCTTTAAGGCCTTTGTTGAGAAACAATTTGGACATCAAATTCTTAAGTTAAGATCTGAGAATGGAGGAGAATGTGTTAACAACAAATTTATCAACTTTTGCACTGAGCATGGCATTCAATTGCAACATACTGTTCCGTATACTCCACAACAAAATTGTGTAGTTGAAAGGAAGAACCACACTCTAAAAGAAATGGCTAATTGTATGCTTCAATCTAAAGGACTTAGTCTTAATTTTTGGGCAGAAGTAATTAACTATGCAAATTACATAGTAAATCGCACTCCTACTAAGGTTTTAAGGAATATCACTCCAGAAAAAGCCTGGAGCTCAATCAAACCAGATGTAAGTCACTTTCGTGTTTTTGGAAGTGAAGCTTGGGCTGATATTCGATATGAGTAACATAAAGCCTTAGAACCTAAGAGTGAAAAATGCATTTTTGTTGGATATTCTGAAGATGTCAAAGGATATAGACTTCTTTAACCCAAATCTAAAAATGTAATCATTAGAAGAGATGTAAATTTTGATGAAAATATATCGGCCTGCGAGCCTAGTTCTATGGGTCTGCCACCTTTGGCCTGCGAGCCTGATTCGGCATATGTGCCACCTCTCTCTATCTCTTCTACTTCTGACAACATTCCTTCTACTTCGGATGATGACATTGAGGATGGCAATCCTCCTCCACCTCCTTAGGATCTTCCTTCAGCTCAGCTTTCAAAATGGGTCTACTCTACTCAGGATGCAACAGGTTCTCTTGCAAGTGACCCTGCAGGTCAACGTCGTACACGTTCTCAGTTCGACAGAGCCTCTTCCTTATTGGCTCAAGTTCCAGAAAATCATGATCCAGATACCTTTGAAGAAGCTTAAGGTCATCCAGATTGGGATGCAGCTATGAATGAAGAATAACGTTCCTTATTGGCAAACGATACTTGGGATCTTGTTCCTCTTCCAAAGGGAAGAAAACTTGTCAAATGCAAATGGGTTTACAGAATAAAGCTCATCTTGTTGCTAAAGGATTTTGACAAGTTGAAGGAATTGGCTATACCGAAACCTTCTCCCCTGTTGCCAAAATGAATTCTATCCACCTTGTTCTTCCCCTTGCCGCCTCCTTTAAATGAGAAGTCTATTAGATGGATGTTAAATCCGCCTTCTTACATGGGGACATGCATGAAGAAATCTACATGGAACAACCCCCTCGCTTTGTCCAAAATGACTCTAGCCTTGTTTGTCGCCTTAAGAAGTCTCTCTATGGTCTCAAACAATCCCCTTGGACATGGTATGCCAAAATGGATAGCTTTCTCTTAGATAATATATTTTCTAGATGTCATTCCGATAACACTGTCTACACCAAGAAAGTGGGTAAGTCCTTAATCATCCTTGTTTTTTATTTTGATGATCTTATCCTTACTGGTAGTGATCCCAACCATATAAACCATGTGAAGTCTAGCCTCAAAAAGAAGTTTGAAATGATAGACTTAGGACACTTGCATTATTTCCTTGGTCTTCAAGTCTTGCAATCCAAAGAAGGTATTACCCTTTCCCAGTCCAAGTATGCTTGTGATCTTCTACGACACTTTCACATGGAAGATTGTAAGCCAGCCCCTTCTCCCTTTCAATCTGGAGTCAAGCTTTCAGTCACTTGTACTTCTCCTGATGTTGATGCTACCTTATACCGTCAACTTGTTGGTAAACTTCTGTATCTAACCCATATCCGTCTTGACCTTTCCTTTGTTGTTGTCTTGTTGCTCGGTTTATGCACAAACCTCATGAAAGTCACTGGAAAGCAGTTAAGAATACTTCGATATATTTGAGGTATAGTTCAGTTCGAGATTCATTACAGTGCAGGAGCATCTCCATTGTTGATTGGTTTCACTGATTCCAATTGGGCTAGTGACCTTGGTGATCGAAAGTCTACTGCAGGTTATGTATTAACTCTTGGTTCAGGACCTATTACATGGTCTTGTACGAAAAAAAGTGCCATCTCTCTTTCTTCGGCAGGAGCAGAGTATCGTGGTGCTGTTGAAGCCAACAAGGAAGCCCCGTGGCTTTGTTAGATCCTGTCCGAATTTGGTTTTCATCAACACACTTTGGTGTGATAATCAGAGTGCCATTCAACTATGCAATGATCCAGTTCAACATCAGTGGTTGAAACACATTGAGCTACACATACACTTCATTAGAAATCTCATTCATGACTGTGTTCTTAAAGTGCACTATTGTTCAATTAATGATCAAGTTACTGATATCTTTACAAAGGCTCTCACAGAAGAGAAGTTTACCAAACTTCGATCTATGCTTGGAGTTCAGGAATGTTATCATTAAGGGGGGATAGGCTCTAATGCCTCATTCCTTTTCGTATTGTGTCACCTTTGTAAATCCTTCAATCCTATCCCAAGTTGTTGTTAAGGAGGGATGTTAGGATATTTCGACACATAGGAAATAGTTTAGTATAACTTGGTCTAGCGTAGAGTTAGGTAAACTGTGTTTCTTTAGTATCTACTTTTGTAACTTATAATTTGACGGTCACGATATGTAGTGATCCGATGATTCATTCTCTCCTCGGTATTACCAACACTTGATCAGTGGCTTAACACTCGATTGGTCCATGATCTCTATTTAAAGAGCATGGAGGGTCATTTGTCTAGTGACTGTTTATGAGAGAAACTTATGTAAATTTTTTTTCTTTATATTAATAAATTTCCTAAACTCTCCGCGTTGGCTCATGTCGTGGACTGTTTCCCTCTTCGAGGGTTTTAACCATGTCAAATACTGGTGTATTGATCTGTGATCTGTTTGTGAGTGGTGACCTTTGGTGTTTGATCTAAGGAACTTACCCTGTAAATTCCTACAAGTGACAATTTGTTTACGGGAGCAAAGCCATCGATACCATACAAACTGATTGGGTTCTAAATATAAAGTTGCAATGCATACCTTTTGTGTGTTTTGCACATTATGGAGATCAAGATATTGCTCCATCTGTAGTATCCATGTTACGGGATCCTTGCCATCAAACTTCCTCATATCGATCTTTGGAATATGGTGGGTCTTCAATCCAACGTTAGAGTTTATGAAATCATGATTAACATTTCTTTTGTTCTCATCTTGAGTTTTCTCTACTACCTTTTCGCCATTAGGAAGGTTTTCTTGTAGCAACTTTGTCACACCTTCCTTCAAACCTTCAAGTTTTGCTTCTATACCATCGATCTTAGCTTCCATGCCATTCTTCAAACTATCCATCTTAGCTTCCATGCCATCCTTCAAACCATCCATCTTAGCTTCTATGTCTGCTTTTAAACCATCCATGTCGCCTTTTAAACCATCCATGTCACCTTTTAGTTCATATTTGGTTGCTCTTTGTTAGAGCGAAATTTGTTGCACTTGGTCCCGTAATTTTGATATATCATGCTGCAATTCTTTCTCTTGATGCGTCATAGTAGAGCTTTCTGATGGCTTAATGGGTGTGGAATTAATTTTTTCGGGAGACATTTTAGATCCCAATACTGATATATATGCTTCAATATGCCCTTGGAATCACTTCAAACTGATTTTTCAAACAAAAGTTGTGCAATTTAAAAAAAATACAGCTTTTTTCTTGCTTTTTAGGAGCTCGATCTTGAATATTTTGTATCTCTGTAATTTTGGATCTCCAAGGTTTGAAATTACGTCCTATGGTAGCCCTCTAAGTCTTCTTTCCAACCCCGCAAGTCAAATCAAGATTGAAGTCTTCAAGAAAGAGCTATGCCCGAACTCCCACGATGACCTGATTATAGACTAATTCTGTGGAGCAAACTTGTACAGAGTGCCACGTGTCACTGTTTCACTGATATGCTCACTGAAACTGCTTCTCAACTACACTACTGCCTATTGAAACGGTTACTGAGCTTGTTTGAACTTTTCCTCCCCCTGCAATTGGAAATCAAACCCTTCTGCCCAACAATTCGCACTGCCTAGCTAGACCTCTACACAGACCTGGAAGAAATTTGCTTAGACTTCCTCGAAACTACGAAATTTCTCCTTCTTTGATTTGAGCTGTTGATCTTTAAAACTCACTCTGATACAATTGGCACTAACAGGCTACTCAAATTGCACTTGTGTCAGCCTCTACGAAGGCCAAACTCTCACTGCTTGGAAGCTGCTCTGATGCTGTCGTTCAACCCAACTCAACCTCTAAGAATGACTTGCTCGGCCTTCTGGAATTTCTCCCGACCTCCAACAACTGAATCAACCCTCTCTTTAGCTAAATCGAACTCCACCTCTGAAGTTTCCTGCACAGTCCTGCGCAAGCCCATTGAGGAAAACTTGGTCCTCTTGCTATTGACTCTCTAGAATTGAAAACTTTCCGGAATCACTGTCTTTGCTCCCTCTTTGTCTCTGCGTCTCTTCTGGCTTGAACTTCTCTCCCTTGCTCGATCTCTGCAACCGGGTAGCTCGATCTCTACCATGGAACTTAACCTAACAATTGTATTCTCCATATACCCATCGAGTTGCTCTTATAATCTCTCGTTGGTGAACCAAAAACCATGATTAGAACTCCATCAACGACTAAGATCTTCTCAAACTCTATTTGTGTGAGTTTCTAGAGATTTCTCACATTTCTCAATTAATTGCTATTAATTAATCACTTTTCCTAAGTTAGACTTAGGAAATATTTAATTATTGATCAATTAACTTAATTGAACTATCTCTAGGTGTTTTCTCCTGAAACCTTTTATGGGTTTTGGAGATCTTGTGTTTCTTAGCCTCTCTGTGTTAGGATATTCCGACACATAGGAAATAGTTAAGTATAACTTGGTCTAGCGTAGAGTTAGGTAAAGTGTGTTTCTTTACTATGTATATTTGTAACTTATAATCCAACGGTCACGATATGTAGTGATCCGATGGTTCACTCTTTCCTCGGTATTAATGACACTTGATCCATGGCTTAACACCCGATTGGTCCATGATCACTATTTAAAGAGCATTGAGGGTGATTTGTCCGGTAATCGTTTATGAGAGAAGCTTATGTAAATTTTCTTTTTTATATTAATAAATTGCCTGAAGTGGCTGCGTTGGCTCAGACTGTGGACTGTTTCCCTCTTCGAGGGTTTTAACCACATCAAACACTGGTGCACTGATTTGTGATCTGTTTGTGAGTGGTGACCTTTGGTGTTTGATGTAAGGAACTTACCTTGTAAATTCCTATATGGTATCAAAGCCATTTTGAGGGCTGCATCCGTTGTTGATCCAAATCCAAAGCCGGTTTGACTGCATGCGACTGCTGTTTTCCAGATTTACAATTTCAGACCACTTTTGGGCCGGGAGAACTGCTCTTTTGTGTCTGGAGCGTCTATTACAGTGAGAAACCCCTTTTGTTTCATGCGAAAAAGTTTTCGGTTGCCCGAGTTATGTCATTTTAGCTCTGGAGGTATGAAGTATCTTTTTTGCAGTTATATTTATTAATCCTTCTGTTTATTTCAGTTCCCTCTATTTATTTCGGTTTATATTTTTTTTAATGCCGGATCTATACCCTCTTCTCTGTGTATGCTCTTTGCTTTGCGCTGCGTGCGATCTCGGCAAATCAGAAACAAGAAGACGAGATTTTTTTGCTACGTATGCTCTTTCGTCTTTGTGCGATCTCGGGAAATCAGAAATAGCGGAAAAAGGGATAGTTGCTCGTAAGAGTAACTGAGAATTTAACGTTTTTCCGTAAGATTTGCATTTTGTTTTTTTGTGCACAGATTATTGTGTTTTTTTGTAGGTTAAAGCACACACATCGAAGAGCAAAAAAAAAAAAACCCTTCTTCCTTTCAAACAATTACAGGATCCTTTTACTGGCTCACTTGGTGTAAAGTTAGTTTATGAGAATAGAGGTCTTGGGTTCAAGTCTCTCTCTCAAGCTTCTTTTTGTAAATTTTTTTTTTGTTAAGTTACTTTTTCTTATAAAGCCCTTTGGCAAGTTTCCGGTTTTAAAGAGAGGGTTTTATTTCAAAAGCACATGGAAAAGTAACATTGTAAAAGTGACTCTCACTTATTTATAAAAATGGGTCACACAAAGTAGTTTTTTTTTTTAAAGTGAGCTTATTGTATTAAGTTTGAAAAGGGGGGGGGGGGATTTTTTTTTAAAAGTAGAACTTCGTCATCAACTTTCAACCTTTCACGTAACTATTCGACATCTACAACACTCTTTTTTCAAAAATGCATAACTTCTTCATTCAGAAACCATTTTCCGAGCCGTTTTTTTTGAACCAGCCTAATTTTTCGAGATCTTTCCATTGGAGCAGTTAATTTCAGCCTTTTCAGCTTCAGTTTAATAAAAAAAATGGAAAGTGCATGCCTGGATATTCTTAATAGCACCAATTATTTTCAATGGCTATCCTACATGGTAGACTTACTTAGAAGTAAAGGGCTTTATAGAATAGCCTCAGGACAAGAAACTAAACCTACCGATGGAGATAAAGTCGCTAAATGGGAAAATAAACAAGATCAAACACGAGGCTTGATAGGAATGTCTATTGCTCAAGATTTTCGATTTCATATCCAAGAACTTGATACCCCTGATGCAACTATGAAAAAACTAAATACTGTTTTTGGCATTCAAAATGAAATCAGGGCCCACCAGCTTGAAAATGAGTTGCTTACTTTGGACCCCAATAATTTCTCCTCTATTGAAGATTTTATGTCCAAATTCAAGAACCTTAGAATTCTTTTAGAAGGTTGTAAGGTCAAAATGTTTTAAGAAGATGGAAACCTTGGAAGCAACAATGAAGAAGCACTGCATCAATTTGGAGAACTCTTCAACTTCATCTTCAGGAATGACACTTTCTGCTTGTGGTTGTCAAGCATCAAGATCTGGTTATGCATTAAATGTATCTTCTTCTTCTCATTCTCATGAGTGGCTTATTGATTCTGGAGCCTCTTACCACATGGCCAAAAATAAAGCCATGTTTTCTTCTTTAAATGATTGTAACACCAAAAATATTTATGTTGGTGATTATAGATCTCTTAGTGTTGTAGGATCTGGAACCATTCATCTAGATAATGGTCAGTTCAATGATGTATTATGTGTTCCTACATTGTCTTGCAACCTTCTATCGGTTTATCAGATAACTCATTCAGGTGAAGGGAAAACAGTAGAATTCTCACCTCTTGATGTTGTAATTAAGGACCTTAAAGATCCTAGACATATTTTAGCTACTGGCATTGCTGATGATTCCACAAGGTTGTATAAGTTTGACAACTTTGGGTCATCATGTCTTCCCTTCGTTTTTGTTGCTCATAATGATGAAGTGAGCAGACTTTGGCATGAGCGATTTGGTCACTTAAACTACCGCTCTCTTTAAATTCTATGGAAAGAAAATACGGTGATAGGTCTTCCTATGGTATCTTGCCAAGAAGGTGTTTGTTCCGGAAGTGTACTCGGAAAACATCATCGGGATAGTTTTGACAAACGTGCCTCTTGGCACGCTTCAGCCCCTTTGCAGCTGTGCACAGTGATTTATGTGGTCCACTTCTTGTTGTTTCTTTCTCTGGCTGCAAATACTTCTTAACTTTCATTGATGATTTTTCTAGACGCACTTGGGTATACTTCTTAAAACTCAAGAGTGAAGTTTTTAACATGTTCTTTGCCTTTAAGGCCTTTGTTGAGAAACAATCTGGACATCAGACAATGGAGGAGAATATGTTAACAACAAATTTACCAACTTTTGCACTGAGCATGGCATTCAATTGCAACATACTGTTCCATATACTCCACAACAAAATGCTGTCGCTGAAAGGAAAATCACACCTTAAAAGAAATGGCTAATTGTATGCTTTAATCTAAAGGACTTATTCTTAATTTTTGGGCAGAAGCAATTAACTGTGCAAACTTCATCGTGAATCACACTCCTACTAAGGTTTTAATTAATATAACTCCAGAAGAAGCCTGGAGCTCAATCAAACCAGATGTAAGTCACCTTCGTGTTTTTGGAAGTGATGCTTGGGCCCATATTCCAGATGCGAAACATAAAGCCTTAGAACCTAAGAGTGAAAAATGCATTTTTGTTGAATATTCTGAAGATGTCAAAGGATATAGACTTCTTTAACCAAAGTCCAAAAATGTAATCATTAGAAGAGATGTAAAATTTGATGAAAATATATCGGCCTGTGAGCCTAGTTTGGCAGGTGTGCCACCTTTGGCCCGCGAGCTTGATTCGGCATATGTGCCACCTCTCTCTATCTCTTCTATTTTTAACAACATTCCTTCTAGTTCAGATGATGACAACGAGGATGACAATCATCCTCCACCTCTTGAAGATATTACTTTAGCTCCACAACTTCCAAGATGGGTCCACTCTACTCGGGATGCAACGGGTTCTCTTGCAGGCGACCTTGTAGATCGACGTCGTACACGTTCTCAGTTCGAAAGAGCCTTTTCCTTATTGGCTCAAGTTATAGAAAATCCTGATCCAGACACCTTTGAAGAAGCTTCAGGGCATCTAGATTGGGATGAAGCTATGAATGAAGAATATCGTTCCTTCTTGGCAAACAATACTTGGGATCTTATTCCTCTTCCAAAGGGAAGAAAACTTGTCAGATGCAAATGGGTTTACAAAACAAAGTTTGGACCAGATAGAAAAGTGGATAGACATAAAGCTTGTCTTGTTGCTAAAGGATTTTCACAAGTTGAAGGCATTGACTATACTGAAACCTTCTCCCCTGTTGCCAAAATGAATTCTATCTGCCTTGTTCTTTCCCTTGCTGCCTCCTTTAAATGGGAAGTCCATCAAATGGATGTTAAATCTGCCTTCTTACATGGAGATTTGCATGAAGAAATCTACATGGAACAACCCCCTAGCTTTATCCAAAACGACCCTAGCCTTGTTTGTTGCCTTAGGAAGTCTCTCTATGGTCTCAAACAAGCTCCTTGGGCTTGGTATGCTAAAATGCATAGATTTCTCTTAGATAATGGCTTTTCTAGGTGTCATTCTGACAACACTGTCTACACCAAGAAAGTGGGTAAGTCCTTTATCATCCTTGTTCTTTATGTTGATGATATTATCCTTACTGGTTGTGATCCCAACCATATAACCCATGTGAAGTCTAGCCTCAAAAAGAAGTTTGAAATGACAGACTTAGGACACTTGCATTATTTCCTTGGTCTTCAAGTCTTGCAATCCAACGAAGGTATTACCCTTTCTCAGTCCAAGTATGCCTGTGATCTTCTACGCCACTTTCACATGGAAGACCGTAAGCCAACCCTTGCTCCCTTTCAGTTTGGAGTCAAGATTTCAGTTACTTGTACTACCCCTAAAGTTGTTGCTACCTTATATTGTTAACTTGTTGGTAAACTTCTGTATCTAACCCATACTTGTCCTGACCTTTCCTTTGCCGTTGGTCTTGTTGCTCGGTTTATGCACCAACCTCATGAAAGTCACTGGAAAGCAGCTAAAAGAATACTTCGATATATTCGAGGTACAGTTCAGTTTGGGATTCGTTACAGTGCAGGATCATCTCCATTGTTGATTGGTTTCATTGATTCTGATTGGGCTGGTGACCCTGATGATCGAAAGTCTATTGCAGGATGTGTATTCACTCTTGGTTCAGGACCTATTACATGGTCTTGTAAGAAACAAAGTGCCATCTCTCTTTCTTCGGCAGAAGCAGAGTATCGTGGTGTAGTTGAAGCCAACAAGGAAGCCATGTGGCTTCATCAGATCCTGTCTGAATTTGGTCTTCATCAGCAGCATCCAACTACACTTTGGTGTGATAATCAGAGTGCCATTTAGCTATGCAAAGATCCAGTTCAACATCAGCGTATGAAACACATTGAGCTTCATATACACTTCATCAAAAAGCTCATTCATGATCTTGTTCTTGAAGTGCAGTATTGTTCAATCAATGATCAAGTTGCCGATATCTTTACAAAGGCTCTCACAGAAGCGAAGTTTACCAAACTTCGATCTATGCTTGGATTTCAAGAAAGTTATCATTAAGGGCAGATAGGCTCTAATGCCTCCTTCCTTTTCCTATTGTGTCACTTTTGTAAATCCTTCAATCCTATGCCAAGTTGTTCTTAAGGGGGGATGTTAGGATATTTCGACACATAGGAAATAGTCTCCTTTTGTGTTACCTTTGTAAATCCTTCAATCCTATCCCAAGTTGTTCTTAAGGGGCGATGTTAGGATATTCCGACACATAGGAAATAGTTAAGTATAACTTGGTCTAGCGCAGAGTTAGGTAAAGTGTGTTTTTTTTACTATGTACATTTGTAACTTATAATCTGACGGTCACGATATGTAGTGACCCGACGGTTCTCTCTCTCCTCGGTATTAACAACACTTGATCCATGGCTTAACACCCGATTGGTCCATGATCTCTATTTAAAGAGCATGGAGGGTCATTTGTCCGGTAACCATTTATGAGAGAAGCTTATGTAAATTTTCTTTTTTATATTAATAAATTGCTTGAAGTGGCCGCGTTGGCTCAGGTCGTGGACTGTTTCCCTCTTCGAGGGTTTTAACCACGTCAAATACTAGTGTACTGATTTGTGATTTGTTTGTGAGCGGTGACCTTTGGTGTTTGATCTAAGGAACTTACTCTATAAATTCCTACACTTTGGCCAATGTCGAGACTAGAACACCTGTATGATGCTACAAAAACTAACACCAACTTGTTAGAAATTTGATCTCAAAAGCTTGCTATCTCCTTTCTTCTCCAAGGTCTGTTCTCTTGTCTTCTCCAGACTCAAGCCAAAAATGCAAGAATGAGGAAAAGAGAGAGGGAAGAGGCTTCCTAAACTCATCCTTAACTCACGCTAGGCCCCAACTAAACCACAATTGAGCAAATAAAAAAAATTAAAAAACCCCATGGAATTGTGCGTGTTCCTCTGGAACTATGCGGGAAATGTGTCAGACCTGTGACATACCTGCATGGAACTGCGGTTTGGCCTGCAGAACTGTGCACTGAACTATCACAGTTCCCAGAGGTCCAAAAAGTGTGAAAATTTGAGTGAAGCACAGTTCCAAAATTTCAAATCGTGGTTCTGTCCTCGGTTCAGGCATGGATCCGCATGGTTCGCAGTTCCAGCCTCTGAGCCATTGGGTGGGGTAGGGATGTTTCCTGCAACACTGCACTGGACTGCTTGATTAACTAATTGCAACTTCACCTTAACCAATTCATCTTCTATATGAAAATGCAATCCATCAAAGTATATGGCTGATAATTTTCAATCATCTTGTAGATTTGTTCTAATATGAAACTTCGTGAACTATTCAATATACTCTTGGTCTACCAAATTCTTTTGTCTTAAATTCTGGAACTGCCAAAATAATGTGTGATAGTAGTCTGCATGTAAGAGAGAGAGAGAGAGTGTGTGTTTTGGGACAGCTGTCAACCACCAAGCATCACTACTCCATATGTCTCTTGACCAATAACTGCCTTGAGTGAAACTGACACCTCCCCACCTGCATGCAGATATTGTGTGCAAATTCTACTTTTGAACATTTTGCAAAGTTCCTTCTCCATGATCTCAACTTCATGGCCTTGTTGTTTTAAGTGTTGCTAATCTACGCCCATACTTGTTAATTTGATGTTGCTATCTTGTATAATTTTGCTCTTGTTTGTTGGCATGTTGGCTTCTGTGTGAAAAGTTGTTTGAGTGCTGCGAGCTTGTGTGCCTGTGGAAATTCCCATTTCCCTTGTTAATTTGTAGCCTTTGATTTCCCATTGCCCTTGTTAATTTGTAGCCTTTGATAGGGGGTGGCAATTGTGCCAGGATTTCCTCTGGCTGGGTGGAAAATTACTTCTCCTTAGCCATTCCACATGTTCAGATCTTCATTTGCTGATAAATAATATGTTATATGCTATATTTCACACGTGGTATTAATTGCTTGTTTATGATTACTTGCAACTTATTTCTTTTGTTAGTGTACTTTCAGAATTTATATATTAACAATTGCTTCCATGTGCAATTAGTAAATCTGTACAGTCTGTGTTAATGCACATTTAAAATGCAAATTGCTAGATGTAATTTCTCATTTATACATGAGGGTACTTTAGTATAGGAAGAAGGCTTTTGTTTGTGATGTGGAGGTTTCATGGGGGCCCCACTGCCTTGATGGTGGCAATGAGGTGGCTGGGCATGGGTCAGTAGGAACCTGAACTGTCAATCGAATAAATGGCACCTTTATCTCATTCACTGTCATTAAGTGTGCCTCTCATGAAGTCTGTTTTCATTTTTCATTCTAAGTTCAATTAGATTTCGGCATAGGTAAAATGCCTATTTTCATAACTAAATTTCAGTTTTTTTATTTTATTTAATAAATACTACCATCATTCTTTAAGGTAACTAACCTCTGCTTTATGATTTCTCATTTGATGCATTTCCCATTAAGAGGACTATGTTGTCTTTGTTTCATTCATATTTAAGGCTGATTCTTCTGTTGTCTTTTCGAGAAGCCACAACTATCTCCTCAAATTGGAGAAATTCGTCGAAGCACTTTTCAATTTGACTTTGATTTTGAGCGGAAGATACTAGCAGAGGCTGAAAAGGAGAATCAAAACTGGAACAGAGTTGCATCTGAAAATGCTTCTCGACCAAAAAGTGGAGAAACAAGTTCGTTGGTAAGCATGGCATGCATTAACTACCATCTATAGTTTTTGTAAACACTTTAATTTCACTAAATGAAATCAGCTGCCATATTTATTGTGAGTGTCTTGAATTGAAATCTCTAATAAATGCTCTAATCAAGTGGCTTCTTGGCACTCTTATGTAAATTTTAAACTGTTATTTTCTATGCCTTGCATCTTGTGTCAATAAATTTGTGTCCGTTTATTATGTTGGCTTCCTTGTTCATCTATTAGTATGTTCACTCTGCTATTTTTCCATTTTCCACAAACCTTTGTTTGCAAGAAAACCATTTCTTGCAATTTTCGCATGTAAAGTCATTTTTGTGGAAAACAAGACATTTTTTTCATTTTTCCTACAAATCCAGAGTGCTGCCTTCTTGTATCTAATGTCAATTCTGTTTGCAAGGTTTTGAAGAGAAAACAGAATCAGTTGTGGTTTTTTTGAGGATAAATACATGTACCTTATTCAATCTGGACAATGGGAAAAAATCACAGAAAACTGAATGCCGAATTTTGCTCATTCTGTCTTGAAAAGATGTAATCACCGTTAAGCACAAAATAAACAAACTGATCTGCTTAAATTAGTTGTTTACTTTGTGGTTAAATTTTGTTAACAGAATTAAACAACAGATTCAGATTGACATCCGCCACACAACAATTTCAGAAGTGCCAGACGCAGAAATGTGTGGATTTAGGACAGGTGTATCTTTGATACACTGGAGAGAAAAATATCATCAGTTGGATGGATTTAGTTCTGAACCTATAATTTTGGATTTAGGAATCTAGTCTCAATGTGCATACTAAGGATGAGGGATTAAGAGGTCATGGGATTGAATCCCTGTTGACAGAATATTTTTAATTGACAGGGAATTGTTTAAATTGAAAAAATATTATGGTATTCATGGCAATGGGTAGTACAGTTGGCATGATATTGGCATTGTGGAAATCCATGGGAATAATTATGTCTAATACATTTTATGCCAATGTAATGGCATGCAACCCATTTTTATAAATCAGATCAACAGAAAACTTCGATGGAAAATAAAATAATTGTAGGCATTTCTTTCTCACGTGATAGCTACATAGTTAGAAAGGATACTTGAGTACTTTTGGCTTTGAGTTTGTAAGATGAAAGAGCACATTTTCCAATATTAGATGTTGCTGTAGAAACAAGGATACCTAGAGTGTTGATAGCAGGTGATGAAAAAGGTTTTATTTTGTAAGACTTTGTCAGTTACGATGGTTAGACGATAGTGGTGACAATTCAAGGCATTGGTGACAATTCAAGGCATTTACTTTGTGATGTGTTTAAAAAAATACTATTATTATATGTTATGTTTGCTTTTACATGACAAAAACCACCAGGATAGAGCAGATGATTTTTCTTTGTATTATTGCATTAGCTTACCATTATAGATCATTACATGATTTCTATTCAAGATAAGTGTCTGAATTTAAACCCTTTTTCCGAGGGATCAGATCATACTTCCAATTTTCATGTTTTTAGAAACAAATTGAACATATTAATTTGATTTGAAGATGGGTATCTCTGAACTAAATTTGTAACGATTGTGTTTGCCTTTTTCATTTCATACATTTCTAGGATGATTGCTTTTAATTGTAATTCTCATGTCAAAGTGATGGAGAAAAGTTGTAACTTCACACATTATGAAAAGAATTCCTAGCTACCATGCACATAATGCAGAATTGCTCCGCAATTGATTTTTGCTACAGCGGTTTCCCAGTTTTGGGTGCTACTGCATATAATCCCATTGGCATAGAATTTATAATGGATGTCCAAACTGCAAACAACTTGAACAAAGGTAGTATTTAAAATGTTTAAGGAAGACTTTTATATGTGAAAAAGAGGCCAGACTACATTGAGAAGTACCACTGCAAATCTAAAGTACCTTCCATGTCAGCAAGGCCCCAAATGGTTACTTGTTATAAATCATGATGCCTCACTGTCGGCTGAGCTCCATCAAAGGTATTGGTTCAAATGACAGATTGAATTGTATCAGCAGAGTGACACCTATTTTGTTGTAGCAAATGACATTTATCATCAGTTTGGACGATTAATTGCTGGTTTCTAGGTACATACTAATGTCCATTAGCCTGCTGTTCATGTATGTAATATTCCAAATTGAAATTTACAGCAGATAATAGATGCATGAATTAAGCTATAGCAAGTAAAATTTTCTGCTTAGGAAACAGTTAATAAAGTGCAAGAAATAGGGCGAATAACTGAGCGATTTTATTAATGTTGAGAACTAAGTAAATTAGATAATAAGAAAGATAGAACCTGGGCTTGCTACAACAAGCAAGGCAAGATCCCAAGTGAATATGATGGTACTTGTTGACCACTCAATGTCAACGACCCCATAGCAGTACACCCCTTTTTTTTCGGAAATGATCCATCATGTGCGAGTGTCCGTGCCATTCAGATTTCATCATTCAGTTGACAGTTTTGTAAAAGATGCAGACCCATTCTGCATGTTTATAATGTAAATGATTTTAGTAAGACTATCATGTATGTAACAACCTAGGTAAGCCTAGTATTTTGGTGACGATTTCTATCCTAGGAGGTTTTTTGTCTCACTGATTCATCCGTGTCATTAGACACAAATGATCAACAAAGTTTTTCCTTCCAATCTCATCCCAAAGATAGGGTTGATTTTGTCGTCAAGATATTAAGTGAGTCCTAGTGTTTTTTATCGAGTCTTTGTAAAAGTAATTTGGGAATGATTCTAGCAATTCGGGTAGATTATTTTATTATTGATTACTTGGTCCATTAGATCATATTTTGAGTCGCAGAATTGGATAGATATTGAGGGTCTATTACAAACGGGTGTTCTCCTCTCATGGGTTTAATGTATTAATTTTATGTAAAGAGGGTTGGAAAAATAAATAAATAATTAAATTTTCTGGCTAAATTAAATTAAAAATCCTAAGCCAGATATTTAATTAATTTTATGTCCTAGGTAAATTTAAATTCTTCAAAGTCAAAATTCGTAGGTCTCTAAAAAATAAATTTTTAAAGATCTCGGGCCAAGGGAATATTGAAAATTTTAAGAAATTTTGGATCCTTGGGCCTTGGTAGTTATGTTAAAGTCAAATTTTTGAGGTAATTAACTCAAAATTATTATTTTTGAGTTAATTAAAACTGAATTAAATGAAAAATTCGAAATTACTCAAAATATAATAATTTTGACGGGCGAGATTAAAAGATAATCAAATCTTTTTCGATGGTCGAGATTACTTTGCTGGGAATCAAGCGAACTAGCCGATGGAGAATTTATCTATAAATTAGAGGTCGGTATTAGTCGATAGTTTCATCCGATCTTTGGATCGTGTACTAAGCTCTCAAACTCTCTTGTATATTTTCTGGAATAAATGCAAAGTCTTTGGGGTTTCAACTTGCAGTGGTGTTCCTCTTCATGAATTTATGGTAAACTTGTTTTAATTTCTGCAGATATTATTTGAAAATTGCAAATCAATAGCTCTCTTAGAATAATCTGTATACATGTATCTTATTCGGTTTGTTGGATCTAGGGTAACATTTTTAATTTTGTTTGAAGTAGCAGGTATCTCTATTTCTTCAATATTTTATCGTTATTCTATTTCTCTACTTGGTTTGACGGTTGATCTAGTGTTTGTAGAAAATATCTAAGGTCTCGTTGAGCGTTTGGGGATAGACCTCGGTTGGAATAGTTGACTCTCAACATATATTTTCTGAAGAGCCTACTTCATAATGACCCCAAGATTTATCTAAAGTCAAATTTTTTTTTATAAGTTTATGCAGGAAGTTTTGGGCTAGTACCTCTCTAAAAACCAAAAATATTTTAAATATTGTAGAAAATTTGTTAGATCTGGCTAGTAAGAGCCTTAGATCTTCAAATTGGGAGCAGAGTCGGACTCACACTCCTCAGATCTGACATATCTGAAACTCTTGTGCATAGATCTGGAAATATTTTGTATAGATATGGATTTTTTCTAACTTGGGAGTGGGTTTTATTTTTTGATTCTTATATATGTACTGGGTATTTGGGTTTTATTGTTTCTGGTTTGTGCAGGTGATATTCAAATCAAAATTTTTAAATATGAGTTTATTGGGTGAATTAAATGTTGGGCAAAAGGAAAAATTCGAAATTTTTTAGGTGCACCGGTTGTGCCTGCGTTTTTCTCATGTGGGTGCCCTCATCCGCTGCTCCTCTTCTCTGCAAATCTGCTTTTTTTTCTACAATCTCCATTGCTGTCCGTTGCATCTCTCTCTGTTTGCAAGCTTATTTCTTCGTTGCTCAACCCTCAATTTTTCTCCATCACCTCCCTACTGTGTTAACCCTTTTCAAAGCCTCTCTTGTTGCATGGTTGTTGCTCGAAGCCCCTTAATTTTCCTTCTCCTTACTTGCTTCTCCTTTTCCGTCGCACCTCCCACAACCTTATCCTTAACGCAGTCATCCTTCTTCCCCTAGCTGTGTTCTCCTTCCTTATCCATCACCCAGCCTTTCTGTAAATTTCTAAAGATGTTCTATGCTAGATGCAAATTTACTTTAAACTTCTAGGGCCCAAATAGCAATCACATGAAAGTAAAATGCTGATAGAACATACCAATAGATCGATGGAAGACGAGCCAATAAAACTAATCGATTTGACAAACAGAGATGAAGAATGGTGGTGTTACGGCAATCAACAGGATGCTTCAACCATCAAAGTCTCTATTAGGTCAGTCAAACGAATGTGTCACACAACCCCAAGACAACTCATCAAAACGCTAACGCTGCACCATGAGAAGCCCTAATTGCAACACCATCCTTGAGAGAAGAGAATGCCTCCAAAATGTGTGATGAAATGACCTCTAAGTCTCCAATATATAAATCCATCTGTGGGGGTGTGTGACACATCTCTTAGGCATGTGGGATAAATCTGGCCGACCTTGCACATGTGGAATAAATTCAAAATAAATGTTCTGCTCATCCGATCAAGATGATCTTTAGATCGATCTTACACCTCTCCGAAAGAGGATTCCAATAAAAATATTGGCATCATCGTCTAAGTAGTAAAACATGGAGTTTGGACCTAGTTGCCCAAAATTAACACTCCCTCTCAACTAGGGAGAACTCCATCCACCAGTGCCATCCAAACATCGTGCGTCATCCCGCCGTAACTTGCTTTGCTGGCTTTTTATTTCAGAACAAAAGGTGAGTCATAAAGACATCACTCTCGGCTAACAAAATCAGCTCAGAGGTCCGAAACCTCTATAGGACTCAAAGGAGTCTCATACTAACTCGAAGTTAGTTTAACTGACCTGAAGTCAGTTGGAGGTCCGAAACCTCACTTGGACTCAAAAGAGTCATATACTAACTCGAAGTTAGTTTAACTGACCCGAAGTCAGTTGGAGGTCCGAAACCTCACTAGACTTGATCCCAGATCAAGTGGTTGGACACGTGCCATCCTAGACATAGAGAGTACAACAATCTCCGATGCGTCCTTCGGTCTTGCTATCGGTCTCTATCCACATTTCCCACCTCATTGGCCAAGATGAGAGGTACTTCCCATGAGTCTGGGACTTCATGGGTAGGATGCATATCGGGCACAGATCAAAGAGAGGTAAACCAACTCAATATCATCACGGTGGGGCGGAAGCACACCAACAAGGTTCGGCAAGCCTAGCCTTGTGGTTGTTTATAGTTCCAAGAAGCTATCCCCAAAGCCCCCTGGAGCTCCCAGAGCTCATCGTCCAACAGGACCCTCCAAATAGGGTCGTTCCACGATTCCAAGATTCTCACGGAAGGTTAGGAACATGACCTTTCCCGAGGCCTTTGTGAGAATATTTGTGACCTGCTTATCAGTTCCTATATGATCGAGCCTTACGGTGCCTCGCTGTACCATATCCCGGATAAAATGGTACCAGATATCAATATGCTTGGATCGATCGTGGAACATGAGATTCTCTGAAAAACGAATCCCCCTTTGGTTATCACAAAGGATAACGGTGGTATCTAGCACATGCTAGGACAACTCACTGAAGAGCTTTCGCAACCAAGTAGCTTCATAACAGGCCATACACGCTGCAATGTATTCGGCCTCAGCGATGCTCAAAGCCACCGACTTCTGCTTCCTGCTCGAAGTAGACCCAACTGTGAAGCAACATCCAGATGTGCTCTTGCAATCCACCACATTGCCAACCCAATCGGCATCAGTATATCCACGGAGTCTCAAACTCCTGGTAGTATCTCAGCCCATGGTCTATCGTGCTCCAGAGATATCTCAAGAGTTTCTTGGCACTAACCCAGTGAATGTTATGAGGATCAACCATGTGTTGACTCAAAGTGTTCACTGCACAACATACTTCCGGTGGATGTTCCCTAAGAACATCAAGGCCCCTACGAGTTGTCGATACTCAGTAGGATTTGCTAGCACGGGCCCAACAACGTTTCCACTCAACTTCTTAAAGTTGAGCTCCATTGGTGTCGACACGGACTTACAGTCCACTATACCAAATCTCTCCAGTAGCTTCACAGAGTATTTTCCTTGAGAGGAAAATTTCGCTAGGTCTCTGCTCGACCTCCAAGCCTAGGAAGTAATGCATCAGTCCTAGGTCTTTCATCTCGAACCCGAAAGCTAGCTCCCTCTTATACTGATGAATGAGAGGGTCAGCACCTGTCAGGAAGAGATAGTCCACATAGAGAACCAGAATGAGAGGCTTTTCTCTATCCACCTTGAAGTAAAGGTTCGGATCAACATTTCTTCGAGTGAAGCCCAGCTTCATTAAGAAGCTATCATTCCTCTCGTACCAAGCCCTGAGTGCTTGCTTCAACCCATAGAGGGATTTCTTTAACCTGTATACATGAGAGTCTCTATCCTGGACTTCGAACCCCAGAGGTTGCTTCACATGCATCTCTTCCTTTATCGAACCACACAGAAAGGCGGTCTTCACATCCATCTAATGAATATTCCATCCTTGCGTAGCAACAAGGTCAATAATAGATCAGATGGAGGTATATCGGACCATAGGTGCAAATATATCATCATAATCTATGCCTTCCTTTTGAGATAAGCCTCGGGCAATAAATCTTGCCTTGTACTTTTCAACACTCCCATCAGATCCATGCTTGATCTTATAGAGCCATTTCGAGGTGACAACAACGTTGTCCTCTGGTCTCGGGACCACATCCCAGACATCATTTTTCATAATGGACTCATACTCTTCGAGCATAACATCCTTCCAAAATTGATGCTTTACGGCTTCTTCAAATGATCTAGGCTCAGATTGTACGATTGTACTCATGGCTGCTAGACACCCTTGCTATCTATTCGGCTTCTTGCTTTCCTGGAATGTCCCCTTTTGGGGCCATATGTCTCTCGGCATCTTCGAGAGTGTCCCTGAGCCATGAGGGTCTTCTCTTCTTTCTTCCAGTGACGCCATTTGCTCAGGATCATATACGGTTGTGGTCTCCCTCTTAATGCCAGTTCCTCTGCAAAATTCATTGAACTCATATGACTCACATTCGGTGCCATTATCAGTCCTCAAAATCTTGATCTTCTTCTTCAAGAAATATATCCAGGCCTTGCGAGAGAAGTCATCTATAAAATTCATGAAATAAGAACATCCTCCCAAGGATTTCATGAGCAACATATCAGATAAGTCAGAATGTATCAGATGTCTTTGTGACACTTGAGGAAAAGAAAGTCCCTTCTTATGCTTTCCTTCGGCACAACCCTGACAAATGCCTTCATGATTATTTTAAATTCCGGCATCCTAGACACCAACTTCCTTGCTTCGGGAAGGGCTTTATAATCATAGGCCTGAATTTTACTTACCCACTGTCAAGGCTTATTTTATGGAATTATAGCCATACAAGTATCGTAGCCATATACTGTCATACATCTGTCATACATCTTGACAAGTATCATACACTGTCATATCACTAATTACAACGTTGCCATAATATTATTATACACATCACTATCATATTCATCATTGTCATACTGCCTTATAGTATTGAAGATATCAAACTTCATGGTCATATATATTTTTCCATATGCCACTGAAGATACCACAGATCAAGTTCATATAGACTCTGCCATATGTCATATAGTGAGATCATATATACTTTTCCATATGTCACTGAAGATACCATAGGTATGTTGCCATATGTCACTGTTCTAAGGCTCATCGACTAGCCATTGACATTATCCTTAGGTTTCCTTAAAGCATTCAAAATTAGACATACTTTAACAAACTTTTCATGTAAGAACAATTATACTTACCTCTTCTTTTGTCTTCCAATACTTGGTCCTATGTTTCTAAAACATAACTGAGATCTGAGCCTTCTGATTAGGACTCCCAGTGACACCCACTTCAACACTTTTCTCCAACGATTAGCCCTCTATCTCTTCACAATATACCAGCCCTCAACTCTGTCTTTTCAACTGATACTTCTGTACATTAATCTGAGCACATTTCGGCCCTCTCAAGGATCACATTCGACACAAAACCCTACTCTAAAGACTGAGGATCTGCGGCCTCTTAACACAGGTCTGAACCAGCGTATATGACAGCTCATAGGGTCTCAACCCTCTCTTCTTTTGCACAAAAATATAGAGTGAATACATCAGACCTCTGAACAGACTTCCAACGTGGCTGAGTATGCACAGAAGCAACCCTAATCTAAGGCATAAAACACAGAAAAAATATCCTCCAAAACCCTCGCTTAGCAGACCTATAGAAGGCACGAAATCACAGAAAGAAACCTTCCTCTTACCTGAGCAAAAACTCGGCCTTCAAGCAGACTAGAGAAAACTATTCATAAATCGGTTTGTTCTTGCTGCAACAAGTCTGCTTTTGTTGGTAACTGGTTGGGGCACCGACAAGCTGCAACAGCCTTTGGAACACAATTCATAGACCCAACACTCATCAAAACAACTGTCCAAGTCTGCGTCACTGCTGTTATATTGTAACTGGTTAGGGCACATTTATAGCTCTCCATCAGCCACCAAAACACCCCTCCTTGGCTGCGGCCTAGTCTTGGAGAAGTGCTGGCACCCTTGACTGTTGTCTTGGGCATATACAACCCCTAAACAGCTCCAAACTGCCCTCCAAAGATAAGGTAGGGACTGCGGCCCACCTACAGTAGCATACGCTGCCATTCCTCCAAGATAGCAGCGCACCCAAGACACTTCCACGCAGGCTGAAACAACCTTTTTTTAACTCAGGCCTATAGGGAGCTGCCTTTGCCTCCCCTCATAGTAATTCGGTCGTCAAAATGACCCTGAAAGGCTGAAACATACCTCCAAAAACAGGTTGAATTGGTATTTTCTTTTGCATTTGTGATAAGCCCTGGTTAGGGCACATGCTGCAGCCCTAAACCCTCATGGCAGTCCACAAACAAGCCCTCAATGGGCTATGACATTCCTTGGGGAGCCTTCTCCTTGTCCACGTTTCCTTCTAGAGGGGCTAGTCCTCCTTGACAGCCTTCTACGCAGCTCCAGCTGTGTGCTAAGGCTTGCGACCTAGCACAACAACACTAATCATGAGACAGTCCCCAATACGCATGCCCAAAGTCTCCTGTTACACCAACGTTGTGTCCCTCTGCTCCTCGGCCTATATGCCCAGCAACCTCGGCCCTAGAACAACCCTACGAACCCATTTTTTAGTCTTCAACAGATCCGCACTTTAGCCCAGCATCTCGGCCATCAAACAACCCTCAACAGATCTGCACTTCACTAGCTATCCCTCGACACAGAGTGGGCTTTGTCTTCTCCTTAGCTCTGATACCATGTAAATTTCTGAAGATGTTCTATGCTAGATGCAAATTTACTTTAAACTTCTAGGGCCCAAATAGAAATCCCATGAAAGTAAAATGCTGATAGAACATACCAATAGATCGATGGAAGACAAGCCAATAAAACTAATCGATTTGACAAACAAAGATGAAGAATGGTGGCGTGACGACGATCAACAGGATGCTTCAACCAACAAAGTCTCCATTAGGTCAGCCAAACGAATGTGTCACACAACCCCAAGACAGCTCATCAAAACGCTGCATCAAGAGAAGCCCTAACGCTGCACCATGAGAAGCCCTAATCGCAACACCATCTTTGAGAGAAGAGAATGCCTCCAAAATGTGTGTGATGAAATGACCTCTAAGTCTCCAATATATAAATCCATCTGTGGGGGTGTGTGACACATCTCTTAGGCATGTGGGATAAATCTGGCCAACCTTGCATATGTGGAATAAATTCAAAATAAATGTTCTGCTCATCCGATCAAGATGATCTTTAGATCGATCTTGCACCTCTCCGAAAGAGGAATCCAATAAAAATATTGGCATCATCATCTGAGCAGTACAGCATGGAGTTTGGACCTAGTTGCCCAAAATTAACACTTTACATTGCTCTTCTTCCCTCATCGTTCTCATTCCTGCAGTCTTTTCCTTTTCCCTACATTCTCCATTGATTTCTCTTCTTCTACGCTACCCTTATCCTTTGTTGTGTGCCTCTCCCTGTCATCTTGCTGCGTCCCTCCATCCTCGTCATCCGATTGCTCTCCATTCGACCTCTGTCACCTCCTTCGTGCCTGCTGCCTCCTCCCGCTTGAGCTCCATTCCGCTCCCTTCCATCGACCTTTCCTCATAACCCTAAACATTCAAAACAAACTAACACATTAACATTTCAATTTTTTAAATTTTTTTATTTTGCAAAGTTCTGACTTTGACCTTTTTATTAATTTTTCATTTTGATTTGTTTTTTCATTTCATTTTTTAATTTTGTAAAGTTTTAATTAACTTTAAAAAATTAAAATCTAAAAAAAAAAATAAATTTTTTTTTTCAAAAAATTCAAATTTTTTGTTTTTTTTTTGTTTTTTGTTTTTTAAATTTTCCGTTTTATTCTTTTGTATAGAAAATTTTAAAGGCCATTTATTTTTGAAGTTAGATTTTTTGGAGTTTTGGGGTTATTGCTAAGGTGCTAATATCCTTAGCGTCAAGGAAATTTTTGAATTAAGGAAGAAGCTTAAATTTTTCCATAGTCAAAGGTAAAATCAAAATTTTTAACAGCTCTAAAGTTTTGACTATAGGGAATTTTTTTTTTTTTTTGAAAATCATTTAAATTTGGAATTGCTTAGCAATAAAATTTCATTGTTCTTTCATGGTGATCACTTTTGAAATGTAAATTGCTTAAGTCTCGCATTAGCTTTTGAATATTTTCGTGCTTAACATCTATTGAAATTGGCTCATCGTTCAATCAACTCTAACTGTGGTTTAAATTACTTGAATTGGTATTTATTGCATATTAAACTTTGAGAATTTTTCAAGTAATTGTTATAAGTTACATGTCTTTCGTTTCCTAGATTGAGTATCTTTAATGCATTATCTTGAAGACGATATTGAAAAATTGTGAATAAATTTTGTTTTCTTTGAGCTATAATTGCATTGGAATGATAAGCTTGTGATTTAATTGGACATCATATTTGTGATATTTTAAAACGCTTATCTTTTAATCTAGTGAAGTGAATATCTATTTGAGCTATTAAAAGACTTTGGTGTACATTTCATAGATAATCGTGGCATAAGCGCTTTCGTCCTTGAATCTTGCTTCGTCTCATCTTCTGATCATCTAGTGCATTTGCATATTAAGTTAGACCTGCATAATTAAAATTTACTTCCAAGCATAAGCTTGGTCAAATGAGAGATAGGTACCCATCCATTTTTGCTTGAGAAGCCTGGTTTTAATAGTACTTAAAACGGTGACCTTGCAGTCGTCAGAGCCACAACTCTCTGCAGCGCTGGAGGCACCAGGTACGTTAGATTTTCAGGAGAGGTCTCGTTAATCACACCTTAGTGTGCTTCCCCTTAACTTCTCTTTGCCACTTACTACGAAATCAGACTCAATATAGAAAGGATCGAAGGGTCTAAACTTAGAATAGGCATTTAATTAAAATTAACCAAGATTTCTGCATTTCACATTAGTCTTAGGATCTGCATTGCATATAAAATAGTGATTCATCCAAGCAACAATTTCTCATCAAGTACTTGGTCCTAAATTCTTAGCAAGATAGTTGACTCTGTTGGGCCTCAAAATATGCCCATTTGTCCACCGTATATTACACTATTCATAACCTAAATTCCTATATTTCTAACTCATTTCATACCATAATTCCACAACTTGCCGCAAATTCATATCTTACACTTCGTGGTTGATTATCATTAGTTTTCTTAACCTTTTTAATGATTAGAGATGACATTGCTATGATTTGCTAATGATGATTTTGCCAAGTTTATTTACTGCAGGGATTCATTGCCAAAATTCTTCATGAGTCAATTAAACTAGTTGCTACAAGTTAAGTACATAATGGCTGTAGATTAAAATCTCAAATTGTGATCAAATGAAGAAGAATCTTGGAATTCCGAGGCATGGATCTTGTTCAAAATACCCTCATTCAGGTAACCCACAAACCGTTTGTCAAAATTCGTCATCATGAAGAAGTTATGTTAATCGCAATTTTTAAGTACAAAATCAGTGCCGAAATTCTGAGTTAAGTACAGAATTGGTGCCGAATGTTAAGTACAAAATCATTAGGTTTGATGATTTCGGGTTAGCCACGGTTCCATATATTTGGATTGAAGATTTATTTTGTTTATTTTTCAAGCCATATGGAGCTGCAATCAGATCTTCTAGACCTCAATCATGCTATGCATGGATTATGAGATTTCCCAAGACAAATTTGCCATAACCAATTCCAAAAACATCATTTGAAATGTATTTTTGTAATTTTGTTCGCATTTGGCTCAGATTAGATCCTGGAGTTTTGGATCTCAAATTGTGAAAGCATAGTATATAGAGGGAGAGTTACATAGAGGAGAGGAGCACACACACACAAGAGTTGTAGGTTACACATAGAGGATCTACGTAGGAGAGGAAGCACAACTACAAGGTTGTTGTATATTAAACTCTGTTTTTGGATGAAACACTAAAAGTTAATGAAGTTGTTAAACTCAACCATAGACACAGTCATGGAATAGGGAAGGATAGACAAGATAAGTATAAGTTAATTTATTAATCACAATGATATATATTTATAGTACATTAGGTGACCCTTGGATTCCTCATTCCAAGGTCTCTTGGACTTCCTTTGGCTGTCCATTTCCCACACCTTAACCCTTAGCGGATTAGGTGTCCAACATTCCCCCCCTTAATCTGAAGGGGTATTTGTGAATCCAAGAAGAGAGCTGTAATACAAATATGCAAAGTATGCATGGCAACACTAGGCTGAATGATCTCTCTAAAATGTTGGCATAAGGAGGTGGTTTAAGGATGACCACCAACACTGGAACGCTTAGTCCAATTCCCGAAACTCTTCCAAATTTGGCAAGAAGCTGAGGTTTTCTGCTAGAGGAAGTGTTCCTCATATTTTGAAGAGGGAGACCTTCAACCTGGAAGAAGGGAGGTCTACAACCTGCGATGGTTTAAGGATGACCACCAACTCTGGAATGCTTGATCCATTTCCTGGAACTCTACCAAAACTGGCAAGAAGCTGAAGTCTTCTGCTACAGGAAGTGTCCCAAATTCTTTGAAGAGGAAGAATATCAACCTCGCATAGATGATTTAAGGTTGACCACCAACAAAAGGCATGCTCATGGGCATCTGTGTCTCTGGCTACAACTCTGAATCTGGAATGACAGGTTGTGGCTCAGGCTCGCTTGAACTGCTGTGTCTCTGACTACAACTCTGAATCTGGAATGACAAGTTGTGGCTCAGGCTCGCTTGATATGGCTTTGAAGCTTGTAGATGACCACCATTTCCCCCCCTGTCAGATACAAGGTGAGATGATGGTGAAAACTCAACTGCAAGATTGGTCAATACTCTAGAAGAAGTTCTAACATATGACTTAAACATCTTCTTGGCTGTTGATGCCCATTGCCAAGAAGCGATCCATCCAAGATTAATCTTTGTTCTTGCAGGAGGCTTGTTTTTGAAGCATCTGTGTGAAGAATGGGTGTGTCAACCACAGTGCTTGCATGGGTGAAGATCGAAACAATGATCTTTCATATGGCCAACTCGATCACAGTGTTGGCATTTTACAATCTGTTGTGGAAGAGGAGCAGAATCTAGAACAACTGTAGGTGAGCTATCATGAAGAAATCCGACACTCTAAAATTTAATGGGCTTAGAGTAGTCCAGAATATGAAAGGACACCTCCTTGTCATATCCAAGACCAGTTCTGTGCTTGTTGTGGACAAGCTCTTCCCAAGGTTTGATGATGGTTTTGGGAAGTGCAGGCTGGATTTTTGCTTTTGCATTCAAATCTGCTCTTGTACTGGGCTCAGTGATCTGACCAATATCTTGTTGCTGATCGGAGTTTGTCTTAGTGTTCTGAACAAAAACAAGTTCAGAATGATGACTCCGCTTTTGTAATTCTGCTTGTTGAAGCTGAGATTCAAGCTCTAAAAAATTTATTTTCTCCTGTGTATTCTGCAAACGGGTTTTAATATCACAAAGAGTGTTCTTGCTGATTTGGAATGTATCATGATCAGTGGAATATATCAGAGTTTTCAAGAGCTCTAATACTTCACTAATTCTAGCCATTTTTTTCATTTTGGCAGCGAAAGGTATCATGGAAAATGCACCAAGTAGAATTAATATCTTAGGCTAGGATCTGCATAAAACTTGTTGGTGGAATGAGAGTACACCAAATGGACTATAAATGCAACACTACTCTGTAATGAGTCTTGATCAACATGAATATTCCCTAGCTAGCATTAGGGTCAAGTATCACTTCAATGAGAACAACTAATCAGGGAGGCACCCATTAATAATAAAAACATACATAAAGAACAATGCCTTAGGATAATGCTCCAACACATAACAGTCAAATACGCTGCCCAAGAGACAGTGAATAAACACGTAGACCAGAAAATTAATTGAATGCTAAGGGCCACAGAAAAATGGTACTCCCACAATCCTCTTGTCAACACAGCTTTAGATACGTTATAGCATGCTCAGGTAAGAAATTGGGACTGCATACAAATTCAGAAATAACTCCAGCAACCAGATTAGAAAGATCCCTAGAAACTTATTACACCCTTTTATTGGGAGCAGTTGTGGGGAGCCAGAGCTGTAGTGAGCCGGCAGACGGTTTCAGAGGCCACCACGTTTCCGCTGTCAACTTGATACCATTGATGCCATATTGGTCCTTTAAATTTCTCTTCTTGGCAAAACTGTGCTTAGTCAACCCAATTGTCAATTTCTGGTTATTTTTTCACATATGTTTCTTTTCTCAAGATTCATGAGTTTTTATATAAAATCTCTCTTTCTTTAGTGCATGAGGGAGTAAAGGATAATCCAAAATTGTTTTTAGTATTTGCAACTCTTTGGACAAGTTAATTGAGACAGTTTGTTGAGGAAGGGAGCTGTGGGGAAGCAGGCGGGAGGTGAGCGGAGGGAGCAGCGTGGAGCAGGCGGGGAGGTGAGGGGAGGGAGCAGCATGGAGGTAAGAGGGAGCAGGAGTGTTGCGGGGAGGGGAGAGCAGAGGTGAGCGGGGGGAGCAGTGTGGAGTAGGCAAGGAGGTGAGCAGAGGGAGCAACGTGGAGGAGTGTGTAGGGAGCGTGGGGGAGGGGGAGGGGGAGGTGGGAGGTTAAGGGGCTGTGTGGAGGGAGGTCGTGGTGTGGAGGGAGGAGGGATCCGAACAGGTGGGAGGGGGAGCAACAGGGGCTGCGGGGAGTGGGGACGGGGAGGGGGAGAGAGTCGGGGCAACGGGGAGTGATGAGGGGGAGGGAGTGAGGGCTGCGGGAGGTGGGGGCAGTGGTAGGTAGGAGTGACGAGAAGGGGAGCGGGAAGTGGCAGCTCTGTGGGAGCCGACGGGAGGGTCGAGTAGGGAGAGGGGAGGGCCCGTAGGCTGGGAGGTGGGAGGAGGGTGCCAGGGAGGTAGGAGAAGAACGAGGAGGTGAGGGAGGAGCGGAGGGAAGTTGAGTCAGCCGGTAGGAAGGCGAGCCGACGGGGGGAAAGGCCTTGAACGTAGATGGGAGGAGATGAGCCGACGGGGAGAGGAGGAGTCAACGGGGAAGGGTGGAGGGGTCGAGAGGTAGGAGCGACGGGAAGGGGAGCTGTAAGGTGGGATTGCGCGTAGGTGGCAGTGTGGGAGGTGAGCACAAAGGGAGGTGGGAATACCACCAAGAAGTTGAATTCCTTGGACAGAGAGCGCGCAGAGGTAGCAGTGATAGAAATCAAAGTTACTGAAACGATATTACTTTTCTTTTGAGCCTCTCTCTTCACGCAGCCACATCAACGTCCAGTCCTCCACAACCTTCAAACTATTCCACACAGAGATTAGGAACACCACTGTTCATGCCGTTGTGGAGCACACAACAACAATAAATATGACAACTCTTCTCGCCTAGAGCTCCATTCCAACGACGTTAATAGACACAACCATTGTACATACATTCCAATGCATAAGAACCAGCTAGAGCATTGGTTTACAAAGGCCACACATCATGGCTCTGATACCTTGTTAAACTTAGCCATAAACACAGTCATGGAATAGGGAAGGATAGACAAGATAAACATGAGTTAATTTATTAATCACAATGATATATATTTATAGTACATTAGGTGACCCTTGTGGATTCCTCATTCCAACGTCTTTTGGACTTCCTTTGTCTGTCCATTTACCAGACCTTAACCCTTAGCAGATTAGGTGTCCAACAGAAGTTGATGTAGCTTTGGTGTCCATCTTGTGAATTGAACTTTGACCTACAACACATGGACAAGAAATGCCGCTTGAACTCATCGTGTTTGCAGGGTTAACTTAAATTATGTAAGTGTGTTTATTTCCTTTTTTATATTTTATTTCTTGTAAATGGTTTGAAGTAGATTCAATTTGTTTTGTCAATTTATTTCTGCAATTTATTTATGCATTCGAGATTATGTAATTGCTTTATGATTTATGGTGTGATCACGAGAATAGTTTTATGTAGGAAGTGTGTTTTGCTTCAGTCAATAGATTTACATTTCATTTTCAAATTGTTTTGTTAAATAGATTTCATACTTTCTGCACTCAATTTCATACTTAAGTTTCCTTTTAATGTTTTCATAGATCTGGATTAAAGATAACAAGTGTAATTCTATTGAGTCTTAGCAAGCCCGTGGAATATTGTTATGAGCATGTTCTGTACACACTAACTCTATGATTACTCTTCCAAACTCGTGAATGTCGGAAAAGAGATTTTCAATTTAAAATGAATTTTTAAATGTTTATGTTTTAAATTGAATTTCTTGTTTTGAACGTAAGTGTTTATTGCTTATGAATTTATAAACCAATGGCACGAGACTCCTACAGCTTATGCTCTGTTTGAATATTCAGAACTGATTAGAGACTTAGTGTTATTTGTTAGTATAGGGCGTGTGTTATTGCTTTAGGTATTGAATTCCATTTACAGTGTAGTTGTTTTAATTTCCCTTGTGAGCTTTATTTGAATTGTAGTGCAATAATCATTTGAATAGATAGCTAGTTATTTGCTTGAATTCGTAGGAAGATTTAATTAGATTTTTTTTTTTCATCATTAGATAAATTAAACGAGAAACAATGATTTTGCACTAAACAGTAAACTGATTTCGTACTCTATTCCAAAATTCTTAGATGTTAGTTTAGGTTAGATGCTCTGATCCTGCGTTACCTCTGCTTGTGCCTCGAAGCTTACGAGCATCGGTTGATAATTTAATGTTGGAATTATAACACATAATTTCCCCAACAAACTCCATAAGGCACTGGTATTAATCATTTAAATCTAATCGAATCCTTTAATCTTGCTAGATCTAATAGAAATATTTGGTCCCTTAACTGTGTCTCCTGAACTGGTTGTTTCTCAACTAGTTCTCCTTCATTCCATTTCATAGGGTCTACCCCCCTTAGTCTGCTATAAGGAGACAACTTAAACAGAGAGATTGGGGATCAAGGTGACAACCCCTGATCTGAGTCGTTGTCGTGGTGCCTAGACATTCTATGCGACAACAATACCAAAATGCTGGGGATGACTCTACTACCAAATCTGTGTCTATCTAGAAAAACCGTTGCTACCGTTGGAAAGGAACTACTAATCTAACCCTCCAAACCACTCCAAAAATTCTGAGAAATTAGCCACATGCACTACTCCACCAGCTCAACAAAACCCATAAATATCTAATAGACCCAAGAGGTGGAAATGGTCCCGGGGTAAACTAAGCCCTCCAACAATTTCTGCTGCTGGCTGCTGGATGAAACTAGGAATTCTGCCCTCATAAGTGCTCAGAAAATTCTATAAAATTAATCCTAGCCTCCTCTCACCAAACCCACAAAAACCCAAAAAGGTTTTGGGCTTATTCCAATGACCCCCGGTGACCCCCAACAAGTGCAAATTGCTCAATTTGGCCAGAAAACGCCCCACAATTTAGATACTACTGAATTAGGCCCAAATCTACCTCCAAGAAATCCTCCCTAACTCCTGCGAATTTCTCCCCTCAAATTACCAAGCAAATCCAAGCTCAAATGCTCCCCAAATTCTTAATCTCTACAAGTGCACAAAAGCTTCCAGTAATCCTTGTGCAAGCCTTGGAATAGACAAAATCACCCTCTAAAATGCAACACTCTCAACCCCTACAAATCACCAAGGAAAACTTGTTATCCCTTAGGATAATTATTTTCAAATTCTCCGGCCAAAATTCCACTGATTGGTAGCTTCTCTTAGGCCCCACGAAATTCTTCTGCGCCCTTGGAGTAGCAAGCACCAACTGAAGGAAACCTGTAAAATAGCTCCTCGATGATCTGGAATCAACTCCCCAAATTCTCTCCGAGGGTGACGCTCGAAGTTCATCGAAGGAAGAGTTGGAATTTCCGCTTGGAAATTCCTTGTGCTAAACAACATGGTTGTCTTGGCTAAATAACTCATGAGAACTAAGGTTCGGATCGTAAAATGACCAAAAGATAATCCACAAAATGAGTCCATCCTCCTTTTATAATTTCTCCTCATGCCTCTAGACTCTTTTTTTAATATTATTTTATTTGTGGGGGCCATTTTCCACTAAGTCACTTTTTCCACCATTTAATAAAATAACAATTTGCAGCTATTCCCCAATAAAAAAATACTAGCCACCTTTCTCCAATAATATTTGCCCCTTTTTAATTAATATTACTAAAATTGGGAAAAATTCCTTAGTGACTCCCATGCTCACAAAATTGGGGATATTACAATGTATCAAGCATGTACCCCATTAACATTGGTGCTGATATAAAACCACATCAACTTATCTATCACAACTTTATGACTGACTAAGAACTTGCTTGGGGTTTTTAGTATTTATGTGATATAGAATTGCAGTACTAATTTGCCACATCATTCTAATAGGAGTTTTGGCTAGGTTGTGTAAATAGTAAGTAGCTTCAAGTCACTAAGATTCAATATTTTCACCTGAAGCTATATGGTGAAGGGATGACGTTACATTCTAGCTATTTATCTATTTTGATAGGATAATGATCATTGAACATTACAGCAGGAACTTCATGAGGGGTTTGGCTTGTGATATAGTTTCTCCTGCAGGAGGGAATTGTGCACTATCCAGACTTCAGATAATGGAAGATTTGAGCATCACACCTCTCTAGTATTTTACTATTTTGTGTAAGCTTACATGGCAACCACTGTAACTATTTCTCTCTGTGTTGCTTGTCTTCCCATTTACTGTTTGGAGATTAGGAAAACATAGTACAAAAACTAGTATTTTGTTTTTGATTTTTCCATGCTGGAGTAATCATAGAGCAAGTGATGACTTTAACCCACAAAATCCACAGTGCTAGTGGGAGAAGAGAGCAACCTACTGTGATAGAGTAAGTAATGAACTTCGAAGCCAATGTCAGGAGGCCCCTTTCCATCTTTACTGGTGACTCAGACATCCTAAAATTCCTCCTGTTGATGGAACACTGATTAGAAAACATGATAAGGTTTTGGAGCTACTTTATGGTATGTTTGAGATCCGTGGATTTGTATTTTCCTCTTGATTTAAAGGGGATGGATAAAATCTCCATGGCATGCCCTGCCAAAGAATGGTGACATGCTGTATAAGGAAACATAGATGCAACCACTCACAAGCCTTTTTGAAATTGGGAAGATTTGAACAAAGCCTTGATGCATAAATTGATTTCATTGAAGATTAGGATGAATTTTTTTTGTACCAGTGTTAATGTGCTAAGATTCACTATGAAAAACAAGTGCTAAAATATAAACTCAATAGTAGGAAGAGGGCCATGTCTCAAAAGGTCTATTCCCTTAAAATGAGTTTTCACCATCAAGGTTTTCTTTTTGTGTATATCGAAGCAACACAGGAAAAATACTAATATTCCATAGTGGGAAGGGGGGTAGGTTTCAAAAGGTCTATTTCATAAAGATGAGTTCTTATGATCAAGGCATTTTTCTCATGTATTTCAAGGCAAGATGGGAGAAAGACTAATGATTTTTTCATCTCTTCGTCCTCTTTGCCTCTTTGTTATTTTGGACTGATGCAATGAAAATGAGTATCTATTTCACACAGAAAAAAAGATATCTTTTTTAGTGGGAATGTCTGATAAGAACACACTCAAGATAAAGTGAATATATGTGCTTTTTCACTTAGAACATCTTGGTCTAGTCAGCTTGGCTGTTAAACTTACCGTCTTTGGAACTTTGTTATCCCAATTTGCTTCCGTTGTGTATATGATTATGTATATTATTTTTGACCTTTTTTGTCAAGAAGCCCACTAATGAAAAAATAATACAAATCTAGTGACTTGTGTTGTTTGTATTAAAATATTATAAATGGAAATGGAAACAAACTGGAATTAATTTTCATTTCTTCATTATCTGCATAGGTTTAGTAAGCATCTTTATTATTGTTGTTGTGAATTGTATAATGTCAAGTGATATATGTAAATCAATCTGTCAAATGCATTGCATACTGAGATTGACTCTATTATATTGTGAAGGGATCTGTTGATGATCAAGTTATTAACAAGTACGTGGCAATGGGATTCAATAAGGAGGCTGTATCCATTGCCGTGACAACTTTTGGTGATAATCAAAATAAGGTATCATTTTTATCTTATTATTTTTAGTTATAGGTGTGCATGCAAGAGGGTGTAGCTTGGTTAAAATCCAATGGTGATCCAATTTCTGTAGCTTGTACATTGCATGTCTAAATAGGTAAGTAGAAAGAGGTCGTAAAAAATCTTCTATTTAAAGGGAGTTATAAATACTACAAGTCTGTTATTTTTTGCAAAGCAGTGACTAATTATTTACTCGAGTGGAAGTGTAGACTTCTTACCAAAGATGGATGTGACAGGAGGTTATATAATATTATTGTACAATCTATATTCCTACCTTTGATAGATGAGTGTGTGTTTGATTGCCATCACTTTTTTCCCTCAGTAATCAACTTGCATAAGTATATACATTTCAATGAACCTTGGCTTGATATCAGAATTTCCTATCCATTTCTAACCTCTAAAAATGCTTGAAATTGACTGAATTGGTTGATGCTAATTTAGCAAAAGCCTGAGAATTCACCTTTCTCATTATTTCTCTCTTCTTTACTATCACATATCCTCTTTAGAAATTTTAAGACCGACATGTTTATCGTCTGTTTCGAGTCAATTCCACCTTGATTTCCTTTCTTTCCATTTGTATTGAGCACACTTTCAGGTTTACTGAATATGGGGACAGAGATATCTGATAACTAGTTTTTGCTTATATTTCCATGTCCCAAATATTTGTCGTAAACAAAGCCATTACTTGCTATTGAGTTTTAATTTTTTTCAATTCTGAATACTGTTGAAGAAAAGCCTGAGAATTCACCTTTCTCATTATTTCTCTCTTTTTTACTATCACATATCCTCTTTAGAAATTTTAAGATCGTCATGTTTATCTTCTGTTTCGAGTCAATTCCACCTTGATTTCCTTTCTTTCCATTTGTATTGAGCACCCTTTCAGGTTTACTGAATATGGGGACAGAGATATCTGATAACTAGTTTTTGCTTATATTTGTCGTAAACTCAGCCATTATATGCTATTGAGTTTTAATTTTTTTCAATTCTGAATATTGTTGAGTTCTTTCCTTTCAATCCAAAATATACTTAAGTTGCATGATACAGGGAAACGACTATGTATTTCCGAAACAAAAACACATGGGAAGCGTGACCCCCAAAAAATTGGACATAGGGAAACACAATACACACACACACAATGTGCTATTTTGTAACGAACGAAGTTCGTACTCACAAGTTAAATACTCCAGAACACTTGGAATATGAAGGTTTTCATTGAGGATACACGCATATATATAAAATGTATGAATGAGAATATGATTTGGTTACAACTGAGGGTCCTAAGGGTCCCTTATATATACCTGGGTGGTACCCCTTCATGAACAGTCATGTCTTTTGAAACATGCCTCCTCAGTATACTAATCACTGTTAACTATTAATTCTTAATTATTTACATTCATAACATTGCCTTCCCCTTTAGAATAGCTTTGTCTTGAAAGCTTATTAATGAAAAGTTTTGATATATTTTTTTTGTCTCGTAATGTCTCTTCGTCTTCTCAACTTGTGGAACTATCATCTTTGATGATACAAGACAATATGAACTTTTGAGTGTGGTACAAAATTATCACACAGTAAAATGATCTATCCATCCCAAATTAACCTTTTGTGGAATCTTGTGGTTATTGGAAACTTGGGATGAATTGTTATCATAAGATTGATGTTCTTTGGAACATAAGTCACTTGTCTCTGGTCTGAGGGATATGGATTTGCAGATTGGTTGAAATATCTGCTTTTTATGATTTGGGTGTAGATAAGGAGTTCTTGTGATTTGATTTCCCTTTATCCTGTTTGTGGCGATTTCTTGATTTACTTCAAGTATCTAATTTCCTCCAATTGTTAGGTCTTCACTTGAAAACTCTGTCATTTGAACTACAACATCTGAATATGTTTTTACTTCAATTGGTTTGTCAACTTCTTGAACTGTGATGTTGATTGGAGCAGTATTCATTCATTTTTCTTCACTTTCTGGAAAACTTTCATTGAGTTTTTTTTGAGAGCTTCATTTTCTTGTTCTAATTTGTGTTTCATAGCTTCACACTTCTTGACTTGGGCAAATAGTTTCTAACTATGATATTTTAAATGAGAAAATTTGTTGTTTTTCTTGGAAATGACTTCTTAAAGCTCTTTTTGCTTCTTTGATATTGTTTTTTGATTCTCTTGAAGCATCGGTTTTGAAATATCCTTAAATTTTTTTGATGAAGACATTATTGATTATGATTTTATTGTCATGTCCTCGAATGTGATCATTTTCTTCTTATAAGGAAATGTCAAACTTTTTTTCTCCACGTTTAACATGAACATACCCAATTCTTTAAACCAAGGTAGACCAAGAATTGTGTCGATCTCTTTGTTTAACATAGCTATGATGTTGAATTGAGACATAATTCATAATGATTAACTGTCACTTGTCAATCATTAATTTCATATTTTTTCTAGCCAAAAATATTATCTTTTACCTATATTTGGCTTTGGAATTGATAGTTGATTGGCCAAATTAATATTGTTATAATTTTCATTGTCGCTTGTACTGATAACAATATTAATCTTTCCCTTGGATACTACGTAAATAATCTGCAATCTACGATTGAAAAATCGTTATAGGAAAGTCTTCCTTCGTTTGTTTCCGACTTATAATTCATTTTTTTTCCTTAGGTGATTGATTTCATTTAGTTTGGTTGATAATTTCGTTAAATGATACTTCATTTATGAAGCTATATATTGTTCGTGTGAGTGACCCACTTCTTTAAAATATAATAAAGTTCTTTTTAATATAACTATATAAAAATATTTAGTTACGCCCTTCTACTTTTTGTTTGTTTGTTTAAAATAACGTTCTTTTAACTTCTCTCTCTATATATATATATATATATATTTTTTTTTTACCTTCCCTTCTATAATAACACTTTCTTTGTTTTATTTTAATAATAAAACTTTGAATATATATATATATATATATATATATATATATAATTTTTTTTTTTAATTAAAGTTAGAGTATACCTTTATTAATTGTTTTTGTTTATATAGGTTATATAGTTATGTTTTATTTGTGACAATTTAAGTTTCGATTTTAGGGGTGATAGAATGTATTTTTCCAATTCACCCTAACTGTGTAGATCTTCTTAGAAATAATGACAGTAGAAATCACGATGTTTCATTTTGCATGATCTAAAGGATGCATAAACTTTCCTTAGAGAGTTTTTCGTGTGAGATTCGTGTAAGGGGGAAGGGCATTTTAACTTCTCCACGTCAACCCCACATACTCTCTTACAATATTCCCCTCACAAATTCAATTGCCTAGCTTGAATGGGTCGGGCCGCAGTTGTGAAATTTCAAATATGAAATACTACTGCAGTTACTGATGTATTTCTCCTACTTATTTTTCACAATAAGTTATTTACAATAAACCCTTAAGCAAATTCCGAAATAAATTCTACTGCAGTTATCACACAAGTACATATAGAGAAAAGAAATGTGAAATACAAACACTAGAAACAATCACATCAACACAGTGATTTTTGGACAATTGTCCCCGGAAATACGTAATGTGGGAAAACCGGTGCAACAGATGAGCGTTTATATATTAATCTTCAACAATAATTTCTTTACAAGGAATGACTGGCAGACTAATTGAGAAATATCCAAGAAAACACCTGAGGTATTTTTTCCCTGACCTCCAGAGAAGTTCTGACAGCTGAGAGGCCCTCTGGCCTTCATTGCGTCACCTCTGTGTGATCCTCTGCGCAGAGATTATGTGAGGACCGCGTCACCACTGCGCTGTCTCTCTGCGTCACCTCTTCGCTGTCTCTGTCTCTCAGCTATTCTGCATCCTTCTTCCTCGAGTTTTAGAATGCTGCTGAAAACCCTCCTCTTCCTCCGCCCTGCAACTCTCCCTCTGAAATCAAATTCTAACTTCTGAAGAGTCGACTTCCATTGGGTTACTGAGTATTTTCCCAATTTACTTTCCAAATGGCCCTCAAGCCTTCCTTTATAATCTTCTCATTGATAAATCAACGGCCCAGATTAGAAGTCCAACCAATGGCTAAGATTAAATCTTGACTTGATCTTCGTTCTCTAGAAGATTCACACTCTGTTTTATTAATACCCATTAATTATTTAATTTTCTAGGTTTAGACTTAGGGTCCCTATTAAAATAATTAATTATTTTAATAAAACATGAACCGAGTGGAATTTCCACAAACTATTTCTGGATTCTTTGGAATACTGGTGTCCAAGCCTCCTCACCAAATATGAGACTTAGATCACTTTCTGATGCTATAAAAATCAACACTCCCTCTTAGCGAGGAAAGTGTTCTAGCAATTTGCCTGCTACATACTGCTCTAACTTTTGAAACATCCTCTATGTTGCTGATGCTTGGTTGCTGCCACTCATCTGCTGCGCTGCTGCCTTTTGTATTGCTGCCCATGACATTGCCAATATCACTGCCTCTTTTGTACTGCAGCTCTCTCTCAAATTCTGTACTTGTCCATTTCTGCTACTGAAATGGATTCTTGATCATCCCCATCTTCTCTATGAAATAAACAAACTTTTTCTCCCTAGAGCCTTAGTAAGGATGTTTGCCACCTGTTCTCCTGTCGGAGTGTACTGCAACTGTATGGCTCCTCACTGTACACACTCTCTGATAAAATTACACCTGATGTCAATGTGTTTCTACCGATCATGAAACACAAGATTCTCAGAGATTTTGATGAACTTTGATTATCACATAGAATGCTAGTTGCTTCCATATTTTCCTTGAGTAGATTCACAAGCAACTTCCTAAGACATATGGCTTCACATGAAGCTGTGCTGGCTACCATATATTCCACCTCAGTTAAGCTTAGAGCTACAGACTTTTGTTTCTTATTGCACCAGGAAGTCATCCCTGATCCAACGTTGAAACAATACCCATTGTTACTTTTCCGATCCATTGAACTTCCATCCCAATCTACGTCAGTGAACCCACTCAGTCTGATGTCATTGCCTCGGGTGTATCTTAATCCATGCTCGGCTGTTCCTTGTATGTATGTGAGAACATGCTTGGCTGCTGCCCAATGTGTCCTCCTTCGTTCCACCATGAACTGACTAAGGGTGTTGACAGCGTAATAGATGTCTGGCCTAGTGTTGACTAGATACATCAGGGACCCTATGAGCTGCCTGTACAAAGTAGGATCAAACTCATCATCTTCGGACACATCAATCTTCTTCCAGTTGGTGATCATTGGAGTAGCCATGGGTCTACAATCTTGCATTCTGAATCTCTTCATAATTTCTGTAGCATATCTCTCTTGACCAAGGAAGCTTTCACCCTTCTGCTGCCAAACTTCCAACCCCATAAAATAATGCATTAGTCCCAGATCCTTCATGTCAAATTCTGCAGCTAGGTTCTCCTTGCAATCCTTGATGAGCCTAGATGAACCTGTCAGGAATAGGTCATCCACATACAATACCAGTATCAGAGGCTCATTCCCTACTGTCAAATAGTAGAGATTTGCGTCACTCTTGACGAATCCCATCTTCTGCAAGTAACCATCAATTCGACTGTACCAAGCTATAGGTGCTTGCTTAAGTCCATGCAAAGCTTTCTTAAGCCTTCATACATGAGTCTTTTGCTCGTGCGTCTCAAAGCCCTCTAGTTGTTCGATATATACTTCTTCTATCACCCCATTCAAGAATGCAGTCTTGACATCCATCTAGTGAATCTCCCACCTCATCTGCGCTGCAAGGGATATCACGGATCTAATAGAAATATATCTGGCTACTAGAGCGAAGGTTTCTTCGTAGTCTATCCCCTCCTTCTGAGCATACCCCTTAGCCACGAACATGGCTTTATATTTTTCCACGTTGCCATCTGCAACATATTTGATATTGTAGATCCATCTCGAACCCACAACTGATATGTTCTGAGGTCTAGGAACCAGTTCCCAGACATCATTAGTCATGATGGAACTGTACTCTTCCACCATTGCATCTACCCATACTTGATGCTGAGCTACCTCCTGGAAACTAGAGGGTTCCCCAACCTAAGCTACCAAGGCTTGGTACCTGTTAGGTTGTCTACACTACCTCTCCTCGTTTCTAGGAGCTCCAAAAAACTCCTCTGCGTCCCTCAAAATCTGTCGTAACTCCCGGCTCGTTCTTCCGCTAGTAGTGGGTGGATCTTCCTGCTCCTCCTGCGAATCCTTCTGAGGTAATACTCCTGGATCCTTCTGTCCTGGAGAAGCATTGGTGGCTAGCTGGTTGAAGTGGTTGGACCAATGGATCATCCTCTGACTGCATTTCGGAAGGCATCTCCCGGGATTTCCTAAAAGTTCTCTCCTCCATGAACTTCACATCCTATCGTACTACAATCTTCCTACTGCTAGGAATGTAGATTCTATATGCGTTAGCATTCTTGCTATATCCCACCAGATATCCCTTTTCTGCGGTCCGATCCAATTTCTTCCTCTTCTCTTTGGGTATATGGTAGTATGCCAAACTACCCAAAATCCTGAAATGGCTCACTTCTGGCTTCCTGCCAGTGAAGACACTCTCTGATGTAATCTTACCTAGTGCCCTGTGAGGAATTCTGTTCTGAACATACACAACTGTACTACATGTTTCTGTCCATAGGAATTTGGGCATATCTTGATCATACGACATCGCCCTCGCTACTTCAAAAATAGTTCTATTCTTCCTCTCTGCAACTTCATTCTGCTCCGGATTATATGGAGCGGTCCACTCTCTTCTGATGCCTCCCCTCCACCATTATCTGTATCCTCTTTCCTGTCAAATTCTCAACTAGAGCCTTAAATTCTTTGAATCGATAAAAGACCTCATCCTTGGTCTTTAGAAAGTAAATCCAAGTTTTCCTGGAATGGTCATCAATGAAGGTGACGAAGTATTTGGCACCACTAAGAGCTCTGGTGGACATAGGTCCGCAAATATCTGAGTAAATTAGTCCCAACACACTGTTAGCTCTATTGCTGCTCTTGGGGTAAGCTGCCTTGGCGTACTTACCTAGTATGCATCCTCTACAAACATCATCTCGCTTGGTGCTCAATTCTGGAACTCCTGTGATGGTCTCTTTGAGAATTCTTAGAGCCCCATGGTGTAAGTGCCCCATTCTTCTGTACCATGGCTCATTCAAATCCTTTCTCACCACTGTTGCCTATTAGTGCCATTAGAGATTCGAGCTGTAACTTATACAATTTGTTGCTTCTGACTCCGATTTGTGTCTTCTTCTTCCAACTCGGGTGTTTGACATATAATCTTTTGTCGATGAAGTATACATCATAGCCCTTGTTTTGCAGCTGAGACACAGAGAGTAAGTTCATCCCCAAACTAGGCATGTGCAGCACATTGGTAGCCGAAGCTTATTCCCTGCTTCAGCTTGAAAAACTACGGTACCTCTTCCAACAGGGGTACATTTTGCCTTATTACACATGGTGATCTTGAAGTTCATCTGTTCTTCTTGGTAGCTCAAGAAACATTCTCGTATTCTCGTCATATGTGTAGAAGCTCCACTCTCAATATACCAAACTTCGGATGAAGCAGAGGTTGACAAGCAAGCAAACTCTTCTTCCAATCTAGAAGCCAATACAAAGATGTCGTGATCCAACCTTCCTTCCATGCTTTTCTCTTTCTCCAGAGGACTGTGTGAACCCTTTCGAGTTGCTTCTCCAACAACATCAAGACTTCATTCCATTTCAGAACCTCTAATCCTGTTATCCGATCTCAGCTCTGATACCATGTGAAAATTTCAAATCTGAAATACTACTGCAGTTATTGATTTATTTCTCCTACTTATTTTTCACAATAAATTATTTACAATAAACTTTTCAGTAAATTCCGAAATAAATTCTACTATAGTATCACACAAGTACATATAGAGAAAAGAACAGTGAAATACAAGCACCAGAAACAATCACATCAACACAGTTATTTTTGGACAATTGTCCCTGGAAAAACCCAATGTGGGAAAATCGGTGCAGCAGATGAGGGTTTATATATTAATCTTTAACAACAATTTCTTTACAAGGAATGACTGGCAGAATAAATGAGAAATATCCAAGAAAACACCTGAGGTATTTTTCCCTTGACCTGACACCTGAGAGGCCCTCTGGCCTTCACTGCGTCATCTCTGCGCATAGGCTGCGTGAGGACTGCATCACCACTGCGCTGTCTCTCTGCGTCACCTCTGCGCTGTCTCTCTGCGTCACCTCTGCGCTGTCTCTGTCGCTCAGCTGTTCTGCGTCCTTCTTCCTCGAGCTTTTGCTGCTGTTGAAAATCCTCCTCTTCCTTCGCCTTGCAACTCTCCCTCTGAAATCGAATTCTAACTTCTGAAGAATCGACTTCCCTTGGGTTACTGAGTATTTTCCTGACTTACTTTCCAAATGGCCCTCAAGCCTTCCATTATAATCAACGACCCATATTAGAAGTATAATCAATCGCTAAGATTAAATCTTGACTTGATCTTCGTTCTCTAGAAGATTCACACTGTGTTTTATTAATGCCCATTAATTATTTAATTTCCCTAAGTTTAGACTTAGGGTCCCCATTAAAATAATTAATTATTTTAATAAAACATGAACCGAGTAGAATTTCCACAAAGGTTTCTGGGTTCTTTGGAATACTGGTGTCCAAGCCTCCTCACCAAATAAGAGACTTAAATCACTTTATGATGCTACAAAAATCAACAGCAGTTAAGGTGGAACGATCTGTAGGAATGGTTAGCGAGGCGTTGTAAAAACAAAGACATGATCCCTCTCGGTCAACGAACACAACATGATTGTATGGATGCAACAGTAATAAAGGCGGTGGGGTGAAGGTGTATGACGAGTAGACAAGATGGAAATTGATGGTGGCAAGCACGTAGGTGGAAGTCTTTGTGCGCATTGGAGATAGAGGAGGTCGGAAATGACAATCGTTATAGCGGGGGGCTTTGTATGATATCATGCGATGGATGTGTGGATGAGTTTGACTTTTTTCTTCTTTTGATATTATGTATTATATATTTTTATCTTTTACTTTTTTTCCCCTTTATATATATATATAGTTTAATATATATAGATTTTTTTAATAGAATTTGAAGATAATATATATATATATATATAATTTTTTTTTTCTTGTTAATGACCAAGGGCTAGGTTTTTATTTTATTTTATTACTTTTTTAATGTAATGACCAAAGTCGACTTCAACTTCTGGGGGCCAAATGCCAAAATTGAACTGACTATAGAGTTGTAGGAGAAACTCTAAATTTTTTGAATATGCAATAAAAGTTTGGCCAATGGCCGAGATCGAAGAACACGATTCGGATACCAATGTAATGAAGTGAGTTCATACTCACAAGTTAAGTTCTCCAGAACACTTGGAATATGAAGATGTCCATTGAGGATACAAGTATATATATAAAATGTATGAATGGGAATATGATTTGGTTGCGACTGTGGGTCCCATATATATACCTAGGTGGTACCCCTTCATGAACAATCATGTCTTTTGAGACATGCCTCCTCAGTATACTAATCACTGCTAACTATTAATTCTTAATTATTTACATTCATAACATATTGAATAAATAACACATTATATTGAAACTTGGATATAAAGCATTATAAATAAATCAACAAGAACATTTAATTGACAATCATAAATTTCAAGCAATTTTCCACCTTCACTTAGATTGGAATCCTCATCATTGGTATCACCCGTTGTCTCTGCCTAAATCCTCTAGGGAAAGTCAACACGACACACATTTTTGATGAAGCTACGTAATTCAAGCTTTAAAATATGTTTAGAAAAAACTTAACGTGCGTCATCAATGTTTTGGCTTGAGTGAAAGGTACATTTTTGCTAAGGCCATGATAAAGGAGTTTAGCAATCAATATCGCCAACATTAAGGGACATCAAGGGCTTGGTGCTTTTGATTAAATGTCAATCTCATACCCTCATATATGCTAGAATCTACTGAAAATGTTGTAATCTTACCAATCTTGGAATGTTGAAAATTGTTAAGTTGAATTTTAAATGAGATATGAAATTCTAAATAATCCATATGAAATCTAATGAGGTTGGAACCACCCTCAAAGATCCTGAAACAATTAGTGGTAATGTTAAAAATTTAAGTTAAAAAAATTTACTTGGAGAATTTAACATTACCATTAATGGCTAGGAATTTTGGTGTTGACATTGAAACCCTCTTTTAAAAAAAATATTTCGTTCTTAGAGGGTTCTAGATGTTGATTTTTCATGTATCTTCTAAACTGATAATTACTTATGATTTCTCGTAAGTTAATCTTTTCTTGCATTCTTATTCATCATAAAGAAATTACACAGAGGATATCAACAACAAAACAAAATGCCAATGGTATCATGAAGAGACATTCAAACAAGAACACAAACATTTACCATGGGAAAACCCACATGGGGGAAAAGCACGACAACCTTTTCCTTAAAAGGAATTCTTCAGTTCAACAAGAGACACACCTAGATCTTCTAGTCATTCACAAGATCAAAATGGCTTGGTCCAACTCTTTCCTAGTTAAGTCAAACATTTTCCCAAGAGACTCGGTTTGGTTTGCTCTGTTATGCTAAGAAATTTAGCCATACCGTGTCTCAGAATTTTGACCTTGTGTCAGGAATTTGTCTTTCTTCATCAAAGATTCATCCTTCTCATTAGAATGTTAGTTTGTGTAGCTTAGACAGGTGTTCTAGTCAAGTGGTGTCTGAGAGGCTAGAAACACAGATGGATTAATTATCTGCAATACCTAGAAAAAGTTTCCAAGGAAAATTGTCTTAATTATAATTAATTAGCCAGTTTAATTATTTTCCTAAGTCAAACTTAGGAAAATTGGTTAATAAATTGCGATTAATTGAGACAAATCGATTTCTCTCTAGTGACTTCTATAAAAGTCATTTGATGGAGTTAGATTGTGGCCGTTGATTCGTCAATGAGAGATTATAAGAGGAGATCGATGGACATTTGTAGAACACATTTGAACAAGCAGATTTGCAGTGAGAGCAAGTGTGTAGTGATAGCGCGGGTGTGAAAATTCCTAAAACTGGAATCGTATTGCAGCAATTGGAAAATATTCACCTAATTGTTAATTTTAACTTAAGAATTTATTTGCAGTTTCCTACGGCAAATATTGAATACATCACACTACAACCTTCACAAATAGAAAATGCTGCGGAAACAAAATACATCTTAGGAAAGAATTAAATACACAATGGACAACGTTATTTTGGACAAATGTCGCTGGAAAATCCCAATGTGGGAAAACCAGTGCAACAATGGAGGGTTTTTATTATTATGCAGTAGTTTCTGAAAACAAATCTTTGGATTTCTTACTGGAAATCCGATACAGAGAATAACCTGGCAAAAATGAAGTGAGAAATATCCTCACACTATCACTGGCGATCCGACACTAATCCAACCTCTGAATGGCTAGCCCCAAGCTGTCTCTGCATTTCCTTTGCACAGTAACTGCGCTGCCTCTGTGTCACAACTCCTAAGGACTGCGTCACTCCTCTGGCTGATCGATTTGCTGCATGGATGCTCATATCTCTAACCCTCCGGTCTCACAGCTCTACTCCCGACACTAGATCTGGACTGCTCCTCAGCAAATCTGCGGATCTCCTCTTAGGCTCTGCGCTGCCTCTCTAGATCTCACTTTGCTTCCACTGCTTTGTATTCACTGGATCAGGAAAACTTCCACCGGCCACTATCCTTGCCCCTCACTATAAGAAATCATTTCGATCTTCCTCCGACAACTGCTGTGTTGCTCTCTTGAGAAATCGATCTCTTGATCTCTTATTTGATGTGTTCTCCAAGTGCCCATCGAGCTCCTTCTTATAATCTTCTCGTTGAACTTTCAACGACCTAGATTAGATCCTAATCAATGGCTCAGATCATCTTTGACTCGATCTTCGTCTTTTACTAGAAGATTCACACCCAGTTTAATTAATACCCTTTAATTATTTTTATTTCTTAAGTTTAGACTTAGGCATCCATTAAAAATAATTAATTATTTTAATTAAACTTCTTCCTGGTGGAATTTCCCAAATTCTTGAGGCTAGAGCACATTCGATGCTACCAGAAATCAATACTCCCTCTTAGCGAGGAATGTGCTCTAGTAATGCAACCTCCTGAAGCATTACTCTGACTCTGTATCATCTCCCTCTACGCTGTTGATGTCCGACATCACTGCCCACCAACTACTGCGCAAATGCTGCATCTGTGCTGCTACTGACTCTGCATGCTGCTGCCAACTACTGCATCTGCACTACAACTCTGTTGCTGCTGCCACTGCAACATCCACAACAGAAAAACATCCAAAATACTGAACCAATTGTGTTCAGTATGACGCATTTGTCATCCGAGTCTTGACCGCTGCTAGTTTCTTCTCTGTCACTGAAGCCACTGCGTTGCTGCTGACTCTGCACTGTGCCAATTACACTGTTGTCAACTCTGCTCAGTACTTGGCGCTCCTAGCCACTGCAACTGCCACTCTGATATTGACTGCACCAACTGCCACTGGTCCATCTTGCTACTTTTGCTATGGGCTCCTATAGCAAGGTTTTGATCCAAGAGGTGGACTCATACATTTCTCGGGCATGACCAATGTTTGTTATGAAGGGGACAAGGTTGTCCATTATGCCTTCAACCATCAGATTCATAGCCACTAATTCCAATTCTCTAAATTTTACCTTATCAACATCACTTGATTCTTCTATGGGCTTCTTCACTTTTCCCTTTACCAAGTCTAAGACCTTGTTCTTTTCAAAGAGGAGGTCAATCCTCCTTTTCCAAGATCTATAGTTTGAAGCTCCTTCAAGCTTGTTCTCTCCCTTGATAGTGCTAGACATCTTCCTTGAAGGTACTGAAGAGTTCTTTCCTTAAAGAGTTTCCTTTAATGAACTTCGTATGTCTCCTTGATCAAATTCTTGAGACTTCGTTTTCCTTCTTCTTTCACCAAAGCTTTGATGATACCATGTTAGAGAATTAGAAAGGCAGAAAGATTATCTTATTCTTGATTATTTACTTGTGATATTCTTTAGTTCTTATTATGTTCTTCTTGTCTTCTTTCTTTTTAGTTCATCAGGCAAATATCAAAGCACATAGATCAAGGACACCAGATGTAGGCCAACAACCAGGGAAAAACCCCACTTTCAGGGAAAACCCAATCAATAATTCTTCCTTCAATGGTAATTTTTGAGACTCTATACCTTGACTCGGAGTTCCTCCACACCAAGTCAGCCTTTCCTTTTGATCTTTCTTCAATCTGGCAGCAACAATACCATTAGCAACACTATTCAGCAGTTTTGAATTTCGACCTTGCTTCTGGAATTTCGATCTTGAGGGAAAGACTTTGATCTTGCTTCTAGGAGTTCGATTTTGACCCAACATAGCTTCTCAAGGCAGTGACATCCAACATAATCAACTTTGACCCATTCTTTTCTTGGCAGCAACAACTGGCAACTTTTGATGCAACAATTGATGCAGTGAATAATGAAGGACTTCGATCTTCCAGACTATAGCATGTGAGAGAGAGAGTAGCACCAAAATTTCGTTTTTCATGAACTCCTTTATCTTGCCCAAAACGATACTCCAATTGACCTCTTTCTTCACTTCTCACTTTTTCCTGATGCAACAAATGATATCGAATTTCTGAGTGTGAGTGAGATGTCTCCAAATGAATTCGATCTCCCTGTATTTATAGGCTTCTGATGGTCGAATTACTAGATTTGAGGCTGACTTGATCACTTGAAGGCCGACTTGGTGTGGAGGCTCAGAAATCATATTTGACTCAATACTTGATCTAATTGCATGACTTAAAAGCCCAATATGAGTCAATTTAAATCTGCGATAATCATATAGACTCAAAATAAATCCTAGAAGTCCACAATGGAGACTTCGACCTAAAATAATATGACCCAAGCATGAAACCCATGTTTCAATAAGTCATTTAATAATAATATAAAATTATTTTATTTATTCTTTTGACCGAACCTAGTTACAATCTTCAACAATCGTGACATCTTCTGAGCAAACTAGTGACATCCTTCTTACAGACCTTGATTGGAAGAGTGTAAACACAATATTGGGATTGCTGCAGACCTTGGAGCTGATAGATTAATGAACCTTGGAAGAGACCTATTGAAGTGACCTTGAGGTGACCCTAAGAAGTGGAAGAGACCTATTGAAGTGACCTTGAGGTGACCCTAAGAAGAATTTCTTGTAAAGACATTCTGCATTTAAAGGAGTACTTGAAGATTGCACTAGAGAAAACACTTTTGAAGATATTCTTGGAGCATGATTAGAGAAATTATTGTTGAAGGACTATTGTAGACATTCTTGAAGGCCACTTGCAGTAGTATAGTTATAGAGCACTTGAAGACATTAGTAGCAAGATTGTTGAAGGCCTCATGGAATAGTCTTCGAAGAAGCTTGCCTTTGCAGAAATGAAGAGTTTTGGATATATCTTTTGAGGTTGATAGAGTTGTCATTGATGAAAGAAGGATTCTTGAAGATTGATTGAGAATGGTATTGAAGATTGTCAAGGTTGTACTTGTCTTGGAGAGTTGCAGCAGAGGGTTGGAGCCCTCATGAAGATCGGGTTGGAGTCTGTGCCAGGGGAGAGGGTTGGAGCCTTATAACAAAAAGGTTGAAGCCTCATAACGACAAGGTTGAAGCCTTGTGGAAGATAGGGTTGGAGCCTCATAAAGACCAAGTTGGAGCTTGGCATCTTACAGGTCGGAGCTTGGTTGATTGAAAATTGGTGTCTTCATCTGGGTTTGGAGCCCTAAGCATTATTGTACTTGATTTATTGTAAATAAGAGGATTGGAGTCCTCGTCATTTCTGATTAATAAAATTATTATTCTATATTGTTCACTTTGTGTTTTGTTTATAAGTGATCTAAAACTGGTGAAGTAACAATTGTAAAAGAAATACTGATTCACCCCCTCTCTCAGTATTTCGAACAAGTACAACATATTGCTCTAAGTTATTTGGCAACATCATAAAGAGGGTGAAACATGGCAAAGTGAACATGTGAACTGTAGCAATCAGAAATTTGTAGTGATGGGGTGAGCTGCAGCGACCAAAATTTCTTAATTGCCTGGCATTTAAGCAGCCTAATAAGCATGTAGTTACTTTTGAAACTTGGGCTTTGCCAGCTCAAAATCAAAATAAAAATCATAAATCCAAAAGGGATGCCTGAGGATTTGGAGATTGGGCTTGGTTCAGTCTAGGACCAATCAAAAGATGTCTACCACTGGAGGCACTTTAGTTGACATTTTTTGAAACACTGGGCTGTCTTATGGAAGATTTAATTAAAATACAGGTCTTTTCTATTTGACACATTTTCTTCGGCCAAAATCATGAATGGCTAATTGCAATAGTGACCATTGATCTACTGTTCCTCATTTTCTATGTCATGCAAAGTAACATTGATTATCCCTTGTGCTACCTTTTCAGCAATTAGGTAGTGCAGAGCGTGGACATTAAGGATGTACAAAACTGAAGCTAGAAGAGCGCCCTTAGTGTCTACTCTAAATAATTCAAAACCTTCCAAGTGGAAACTGTTTGTCATGCAAGTTTCTACACTGAAGAAAAGCATTTTGAACACATTAATACAATTATCGTCAGATCCAAATACATGGAACATTCTCAGGATAAACCTAACATGAGCTTTTTCAAATTTAATTTTCATGAATACAAATCTTGCTAGGTTGTTGATCTATTCCATAGCCTCCTCAGAAAACCACTTAATTATCAAAAGTGTATCTTCCTTCGGACAAAACCAAATTGCTCATGGCTTACAATCTGTGACAGCAAGTGCTTGATTTGAAGAGCGAGTACCTTTGCCAGGATTTTATAGGATGCATTCAAGAGAATGATGGGTTGTGAACTTGAAATAAACTCAGGGTTATCTCTTTCCAGGATTTGCATGTTGTTGCCTTGATTAATGACCTATCAAAAATTTATTTCTCAATTATTTTGACATACCTTAAGCAGTTCAGGGTCTGATAAGCTCCAAGTAGCTTTGTAGAATATGCAAGGAACCATCCAAGTCAGTAATACTATTTTTTTGCGATAACCTTGATGGTTTCAGGTAGTTCATGTATAGCGTTAAATTGTAGTTTCTGTTGTAAATCTGCCGTGCTTGTCAGTTAGAGGTTTGGCAGCCAATGACTCAGATATGCTGAGGAGGCACTGAGGAGGCTGAGGAGGCACTGAGGAGGCTTGCCCCCAACCTTCAACCAATGGGGACACATTTGAATCTTCGCTACATTGGCCTTTTGATCCTTTGCTACCTTAATCACAATGTTAGGTTGCATTGCAATCTTCCAGTTTGAAAGATTGCAATTCAAGCTGCTTTTTTACTGCAACCAGTTCCTTAGCCATTGCTTTCTTTGAGTGTCCATAATATGGAAGTTAAGCCAACATCTTCCAAAAATCTTCGATGGGAAATAGATGATTTATTATTTCGACTCTTTTGTTGTATAGGTTGTTGATTCGCTTTGACTTGGAATAGCTATTAGCTTAGCTAAACGTAACCATTCATATTTGCCTCCCATGAGATCTGAATCAGTTTGAGATGCTGAGTTGTTACATAAATCATGGAATAGACATGCAGATGAGTGTTAGAAATGTGATTTACAATGTGATGATTAACTTCTACTAGACCAAGATCTGAAAATGATTGATTTCACAGGTTCGTGAATTCGTTACTTCATACAATTTACTACGGGAGATGGGCTTCCCTTCTCACACAGTTGCTGGGGTCTTAGCTATGTATGATAATGACAGAGATAAAGCATTAGCACATCTTCTAAGCAATATGTCGTAAGACTCACGGAAGAGTAAGTTTGTTTCAACTTTTACAATTTATAAATGATAAAAGCTCGTTGGGATGTGTCTACCATGTGGTTTAGAATGATGATACACACAGATGTTCCCCTTTGCATCAAGGGTTCCTTTTGTTGGATGCTTCAGTGTCCAGTATCTGCCACTGACTCAAGTATGTTCTTGGTACTAAAAGTATTATCTACAGTGATTTTTATGTTATGCCTCTTCGGTTTAAAATGCAGATATTGTATTTGGAAAATGAAAAATAAATTACAAGTATTTAGTTTCTGGATGCTCCCAAACTCCTTTTCTTTCTATGTAATGAAAGTTTGTCACTTGTAAAATGCATTTGTTTTCATCATGTGACATGATGCGATAATGTGAGTAGTGAATTGTTAAACGATCACGATAGATTAAAACAAATATAATGATGTTTGTGATATATCATCGATAAAACCTTTTTCGTTTGGCCTGTATTTTAGGCTTCTATGTGATATGCTTTTTTCTTAAATATATCTAATATGAAGCAAGGACTTATTATTTTTCTTAAATATTTAAATAGAATATCATTTAAAAGTCCTTATTTTCTAAATTTAGCTCAATATTAAAACTAGCAATTACTCCCAAATGTGCTAAAGGAAATTTAGCTCAATATTAAAACTAGCAATTACTCCCAAATGTGCTAAAGGAAATGGTTATGATAACTATTATTAGAAGATTGTGCATTGAGAATTTAGATCTTTTAATGCAAAAAGAAATCACATGTAATTTGTTGTTTAAAAGCAAAAGCTGTTTATTTTTTATTTTTTATTTTATTTATAATCTAGAAGAATTGGCAACTAGGTCGTTCTCGTAGTCAAGTGAACATAGGATTGATTCTGGCTGCTACCACTATAGCTCTAGCACCTACGACCTCTCCTCTATGTAGATTGGGTCACGATCCAGGGATTGAACCTTGGATCTCTTGGTTTGCACGGTTTCACATCACTTCATTCACCAATTGAACTGCCCCTTTGGGACAAACAAAAGTTGAATATTGTAAGAATATGATTGGATCTCTTGGTTTGCATGGTTTCACATCACTTCATTCACCTATTGAACTGCCCCTCTGGGACAAACAAAAGTTGAATATTGTAAGAGTATGAATATATTTGTTTGTTTGTGAAATAAACATATGTAAAAATGAATAGTTCACCATAATGAAATAAAACATGAGACGTCAATGTTTGGAGATTTTGAGGTTGTTACTAAAAAGAAAATTCTACATTGAGGAGTTAAAAAGGAATCAAGGGTAGGGTTCTACCAAAAAGAAAAATCTAAATAGGGAATTAAAAAGGTTGAGATTCATTGTGAGTAGATAATGTAATATGGTTAGTTATCAATACACTTGCAGCTCATCAACTCCCATAATGATAATTCAAAAAAATTATAGTAACCACATGTTGGGATGACACTAACTACATGTTGGGAAAGGCATGAACAATATATACTCACAAAAAACAATAATTTTGGTTTGAACATGCATTTTACGGAAATAAAAAGAGAGATATAATGGAATTGCATTTAAGCTTTTCAACTCCCACATAGTGACACTTTAAAACATTGAGAACTCAAACTACATGTCTCAAAGAAATGAGAAAGGTATAGTGATTGGTGATGATATTTTTGGTTTGGACATTTGTTGTAAGGATATAAAAAGAGGACAATGAATCTGGAGAAGATGAGTTAGTGAGAATATTTTATAGTGGATCATCTATTTCTACAATTATGTTATTTATGTACCTCCTCTTTTTAAAGTGTTGATTGCATCATTTGAATTTTCTCAATTCTAGTACACTAAAAATTTCTAAAGAAAGAATGTTGGAGTATGAAGTAGGATGAAGCAGTCTCTTACCTTTCTCCCTTGTTCTCCATGCCCTAAACTTTGTTAAAATTCCATCCATGAGATGTTGAAAGAGGTTTGTGGTTGACTAACTTGTATGGGGAATACATTGCCTAGGGTTGTAGAGAGTAAGTGTAATGCCCCTCATTAATCATAGGGAGTTTTCCCTTTATTTTGCACTTTATTTGCTAAGATCCGCCTCTTTTGCTGGTTGTGTGGTTTGTTCTATGGATGTGCATTGGGGGGATCATATTTGTTGTTGCTTGTGATTTTGTTTCAAGATCATTGTTTGGTATAACCCTTGTAACTCAAATATGCCCACTTTTGGGTTTTGAATCCTTGTGATAGCTAAATTTGCAAAGTGTGGGTTGTGGCTTTTGATGTTTACTTGTTGCATGGGTGATTCCCCATAAGTTGATGTTACATGGATCACATTAGTTAGATATGTTTCTATGGTTGTAGTTGTTACATGTGTTCATCTTGTTCGTGGATTGGACAACATTGTGGTTGTTAGTGTTGCTCTAGGGTCTCTTAAAGCAACTGTTTAGGGTTTTGATATGTATGTGGATCTTAGTAACCGTGTTTGATTTGGATATGATAGTTTTCATGGTTGAGATAATGGGGATTATGGTCATTGGAGCTTATGGCCTAAGGCCTAGTATTTGTATTGGCTTCTCCTTTTGGTGACGCAAGCTCCTAAGGTGGTTTAGTGGCTAGAAGTCTAATCTTGTGCGTTGGCCTTATCTGATGGTCTTTTTATGCTTGGTGATTCTAGTATATATTACCCCTTTGCATTTTTCCATGGACTCTGTAAAGGGTGGATTTAATTGATGTGGATTCGATGCGAGCCTTCCCTGCACACCATCAATAGAGCTTGGGGGACAATTTATCCTTAGGCTTAGGATGATCCTTTGCTACCGATTGATGATTTGCAAAATGATGTTATATGCTTTGTAGCAACTTCATCCAAGCTACACTTATTGATCTCAATTATTTTAGGTTCTAGGATTTTACTTGTGTTGTGGATGTTGCGACAATCCCTTTTTCGTCAAATGTCTTTTAAATTTCTTAAAGAAAACAAATTATTAAAAATAGATAAATAATGCCTTGTAAATGTTTTTCAAATAATTTAAAGGAAGCATTTTATTACAAAAAAGATAAAGAATGTTGAAGGGGACTCATGGTTAAAGCTTTGTAATTGGCCCATATACCCTAGCTCATTAAGACTAAGAGCAAATGATTTGAAGGCATTAATAAGAAAAATGATTCAAGAAGCAACTTACATCTTTTGTGCCATCTTCTTTAGTTATTAGGAGAAGTGTGTTTTATTTCCATGTTTGATTGGAGAAACTTAATATTTTGTGGTATCAAATATAGAAGAGAAGTCTTGAATTTCTAAAGGGGTCAAATAAATAAATAAATAAATAAATATATATATATATATATATATATTTTAAAAGGAGAAAGATTGTTGAAGAGAACCAAATATTAAATCCTAACAATTTTTCTCTACCTTGGCTTGTTTAGTGTAAGAGCAAATGATTTGAAGCAACTAGTAAGAATAATTGATTTATGGTAATGTGTATTTAATATGCTACCTTATGAGATATTGGTAATAATGGTTCTTTTCTACACATTTAATTTTAAAAGAAAATATTTTGTGATACCAAATAGGGATGAGTGGTCTTGTATTTTTAAATGGTGCAAATAATTACATTTTATTTTAAATCATGCGATCAGCCACTTTAATTACTTACTTTTAGAACATAATAAAAGAAAAAATATTTGGGTCATGTGACCATAATTCTCTCACTTAGTTGTGCAATTTTTTTTTATGGACTCGAGATTGCTTTTTCTCTTTTCATTGATTTGATAAAATCTTGAGCACAATTGCCATGTAAAAACATGAAAAAGGTATCTATAGACACCAAACGATTTATGCTTACGATGGAGACCTTATCAAGGACTTAGTAGGAAATTTAATGTTATTTTAATCGGCTTCAAAGGGAAGAATGTAGGAAGACTATTTATTAACTTGATGAAATTATCTTTGCTACATAAAAACATTGCTAATAAGGTTGGGAATTTGGTTGCAATAAATGTGCATTAGAAATTTGCTTAATAAACAGTATGACAAAGGTGGTCTTAAAAAGGGTGGTTACTAGGTATTTTGAAGCATTAACAATGTGTCATTTAAAAAGAAATATTATATTGTTATTGCTTTTCATGTTAAATCCTTAATTATCGAAGTCATTAAAAAACAATTTCATTAGTTATGTCATGCATGTTAATGTTTAGTTGTAATGCCCATCATAAGATGCAACAAATAATAACCTCTATAGTAATGCTTACAATTTCTCTAGACAACAAATGAGAATGCAAATAAATGTATGCCTCAATTTTGGTGTTTTTGGGTTAATTGTTGAATATTTGCACACATGAATGTTCACATAAGACCCCTTATCTAATACAACACCACTTGAGAATAATACTACATAAAATATTGAAATTAAAAATGTTAACAATTTGAAGAGAGTAAGAGTGGAACTTGATCCACAATATTCATTTTCAAATCGATGTTTCGAGTCCCAAACGAGACCCATCATCAAGACAATATGGTTGAGAGGAGGATGGGAGAGAAAAATGTATAAATACAATGGAAGGAGGGAAGACAAGAGCACATTGAAGAGGTTGGTCAAAAATCCAAAAAGCTTAGGGAACATGGGTTGTTTATGGGAAATGCAAGAAACTACTCCCTCAATAGTCGGTATGGATGCTAAGACAGACAATAATAAAAGAAGGGGCTCTTATATTTGGATTTTCCCTACAATCAATTGAGAAGCAAACCGTGTTAATAAAAATTTGCAAGGAAATTGGGAGCATCCATCTAGATCTCTCCTTGTGTGATATTCAAGTCTTGAGGCTAAGAAATTAGAGGAGGGTCTTCAAGCTTATTGTGATCTGTCAATGGTCTTACACGCCAAAATAACCAATCAATATTCTACTATCTACTAACATTGACAAATCCCACAATTAGTATGTGGAGATACATCCTACTTTTTTTTTTGGAAGTTAATTTGTATTTCCTCAAAAAGTCACATTACATCATCCTAGTCATCTCATCTCATCACAATTCATGCTATTATCAGTCTCAATCTGCCATGAGGGCAACCAAATTTGTTGGTCAATAATTTGATAACAAGTGTCAAAATAATGTGTATGATGTTGAAAATAACTTGAACAAACATAAACTATGTAACATAGAGAATTAAAAAACTAAAGTCGATCATGTCAGGAGTTAGAAGAAGTTGGCATTGGACCAAGGTCCTAAGCAATGGTGCCGATAGGGGCAGAAGGCTTGGGTTGACACCAAAGATGGCTTTCCACATGATCTATTTGAACATCCAAGCTTGCCAAACAAGAGCGTTGATGTTGTTGTACCCTCTTAATCTTCTTCATGGAAGAGATGATGTCGATTCAGTCCTTGTATCTTTTTCAAAACTCCACCCAAAAGAGTTTTCAACTGCCAATGGAGGGTGGTAGAGTTTAGACATTGGTTCGTCTTCCCCCTGGTGTGACCAGGGTTAAGAACCCAATTGGCTACTTCCTCCATGATCTTAGAGTCTAAGTATGCCCAACAGTCACTAATGGTGAGGATTTCAAGTAGGTGAATTTCCTTGTAGATATTAGGAGTAACAAAGTGAAAAATGGTTGCGACTTCCTGAGCTTGGACCCAAGCATGCAACTTGCCTTGCTGGCCTCTGCACCCAACACCCCTACGAGTACACATGCATTGCCGTGGCATATTATGCCATAAAAGAAAAATTTGAGCTAGACAATTGTCCCATATGAGATATGGGTTAAGGAGGAAATTTAACAGATCTGAACATATGACAGGCCTAGAGGCACATGGAATACGAGATGACCCAATCCAACAAGAACATGACAACCCATACATCATAAACACAAACAACCAGCTCCAAACAGAGACCCCCTCAAGCTAGAAAACATTAGAGAGATGGACCTAGTGCATTGTAGACAAATTTAAAAAGAAACCACCAAGGAAAAACCAAAAGAACCCAAAGCCATAATAAAAGACATTAGGGGGAGAGAGATAAAATTGTAACTTTCTTTCACTATCCTGCTTCGCCAGAGCAAACACTGAGTGTAGGGTGGCGCCATTAGCTACTATTTCCTTTAGTCTTAGAGAATTCCACTATGACTTGTGGGAAAAAGCCTTTGCACTTCCTAGTTTTGGCTCTAGTCGCACCTTTCACTTCCCATGCCAGCAATAGGTCGAGAGTAGGCTGACAAATATGTGAATAACCCTCGTGATCCTGCAGAGGAGAGGTTTTCACGACTGGAAAAACAAGTTGCTGATATAAATCGTAATGCAAATCTCCTCATGGTGACCTTGAGCAATAAGCCTAGGATATTTAAAGAAGATGGGGGTTCAAATGCAATAGACAAATCATAAGGGGGATTAAGAGGCCACGAAGCAATGGAGAACCAACCAAAGAAAGAACCTCGAAAATATCAACTCAGTTCACGTGTCATGAATCAATCATAACCCCCATTTAAAATGGAAGCGAAGGTTGATATCAAGTCGTAGCACAACGAGATTGACACTCTGAAGTTGAAATCATTGGTTGTAGCAACTGGAAGTTTATTTCAGCATCCACCAATTTGAGGGAGAACACAAGATTTCATTTGTGCAACTGAAATTAGAGGACCATGCCCTATCTTGGTGGGAGAGCCACGCGAAGACCCTAAGGTTGGAAGGAGAGCCTCCAATGACTAAGTGGGAGAACTTCAAAACCCTCATTAATTCACACTTTTACCCTATTGAGTACGTAGAGGACCAGTGGATCTGGTGGTACTACTTCAGGGAAAAGTCGGGGCAGAGCGTGCAAGGGTACACCACAAAGTTCATAAAGATGACCATAATGTTGGGCATATCCCTAAAGAACCTAGATGTGCTCCTCAAGTGGATCAAAGCAGAAGGAGAAACATGACACTTGTAAGGTGGGGAAGAAGAAGCAAAAGGGGGGAAAAGATCAAAAGACGACAACCACAACACACTAGTGCAAAAATCACTACAACCACTACAACCACTGTAACATTGACGATTAGACATAGGAGAATTGCTAGGAGTTGCATCCAGAGCTAAACCCGAAGAACAAAAATAAAGACAATAAGAAGAAGAATCTCATCACTACTGATTCGAGCAACCAAGTTGAAAGCAACTCAAATGTGGATGAGAAGATCATCTGTACATCAATGCAGAAGGAGATGAATCTGAGTAGCCTTCAACAACAAGAAGATAAAGAAATGACCAAACTCTTCCATATACAGATGCAAATCTCATTGCGACAAAGCTGGTCAAGAAGTTGGGACTGGAAGTTTTTGATCATCCAAACCCATATCCACTGGGATGGGTAAATAATAATTCAAAATTGAAGGAAACAAAATAGTGCAAAATTAGTTTTTCCATCAATGATGATTTTATTGATTAAGTAAACCTAGATGTGGTTCCCCTTGATATATGTGGAGTCGTGTTTGGGATTCCCTACATGTACATGCAAGATGCAATATTTATGTGGATAGCCAACTAGTATCGACTTATTAAGGATGGAAAAATCATTCATCATCAATGCACACAAAGACGAGTAAAAATTTTCGCTAGTAAGTGCCAACCAAGCCAAGAAATTGATCAGTTCCAACAAGAAGTATGTTTTTTTGTTTTTAAGAGAAAATCAGTCTATATAAGAGTCAGTAAGAGGCAATGAATCCCTGGAGGGGTCTACTAAGAAACATAAAAAACAATTGGAAAAGTTTCTACAAGCATACATGGATGTGTTCCGAGAGCCTATAGGGTTACCACCTAAAAGGGAAGTGGAGCACGAGGTCCACCTATTTTCAGACTCCCCATTGCCAAACATTTGGTTGTACAGATAGTCTTTTAGAGAAGCAAGTGAAGTGAAGAAACAATTTCAACAATTATTGGATAGGGTGTCATTCAACCAGGTACATCACCATGTGGATCACCTATCATCATTGTGCCAAAGAAGGATGGGAATTGGGCGGATGTGTATAGCTTACAAGGCGGCGAAAAAAAGCACACTCAAGAGCAAGTACTCCCTGCCTAGGATAGATGATCTATTTGATTAGTGGCAGCAAGAAAAAAAAATCACCAAATTGGACTTAAAAAGTCTGGATATCACCAGGTTTGAGTCAAAAAAGAAGATATCTGGAAGGCCACCTTCAAAACCAAGCAAGGTTTGTATGAGTGGTTAGTCATGCCATTTGGCCTATATAATTCACCAACTACGTTTATGAAATTAATGAATGATGTACTGTGCCATTTTATAGTTTCATTTGTTATGTCTATTTGGATGATATATTGATATACAATGCTACTTGGGAAGAGCACATCCCTCATTTGATGCAGGTGCTGGAGATATTAAAGAAGCACCAACTACTATTAAATCTCAAGAAGTGTGAGTTTGTATAATAGTATTTGGTGTATCTGTGGTATGTGATAGGTGGAGGAGAGCTGAAGATAGATTCTTCCAAGATGGATACCATCATGAAATGACTGATGCCTACTAATGTTTATGAGGTTAGGAGTTTCAATGGGGCAACAAAATATTTAAGGAAATTCATAGCCCCATTTTCAACAGTAGCAACACTGCTCCATTGCATAACAAGAAGTGACAAGAGTTTCTAGTGTGGAAAGGGTTAGTGGAGGGATTTTGAGGAGATAAAGAAGAATATTAGTCATGCACCATTTTTGGCATTACCAAACTTGCAGCGATCCTTTGAAGTGGAGACAAATGCTAGTGGGTATGTTATGGGAGTGGTCTTGGTCTTGATGTAGAGAGGAAGTCCTGTATGCTACCATTTTAAAGTATTTCATGGGGAAGTTATCAAGTACCCTACCTAAGACAAGGAGCTCTATGCCCTGGTGTAAGGGCTGAAGAAGTGGAAGCACTATCTGATGGGAAAAGGGGCAATAATCCACACAGATCACCAACCACTATAATACTTGCAAGCCCATAGTAAGCTACAACAGATTGAGCATTACAAGTGGATGGGGTTTCTACAACTATTTCATTTGGTGATCAAGTATAGGAAGGGAAACACAAACAAGTTGGTTGACATGCTTTTAAGGCCACCCACACCAATGATCAAAACTTTGGGAACTCTTACGCACATGGAGCTATTCATCCATGATACATACAAAGAGGCATATTCAGAGGATGAGGACTTCAAGAAGGTGTTTCAACAGTTGCAAAGTCAGATTCATGTGCACGATGGCGACAACATCATTGACTAAAATTTCCAAGATGGGCTACTCTACAGGCTGGATAAGTTGTGTTCCTAAAAGTGAACAATTGCAGTTGATTATAGAGGCTCATACCTTCAAGGTTGTAGGGCACTTTGGTGTAGGGAAGATCTTGACCAACTTGCAAAGGTATGTGTATTGGTCTAAGATGCAAGAGCAAGTAGCTAGGTTCATAAGAGGATGCATGATTTGTTGTACCAATAGGTCTAGCAACATGAAGTAGGGTCTATATAATATCTTACCTGTACCCACTCGTCTTTGCTAAAGCATTTCCATGGACTTTGTCGGAGATTTACCAACAACCAGGAAGGGGCATGATTACCTGTTCTTAGTAGTTGACATGTTCAACAAGATGTGTGTTCTGATTCCCTGTAAAATGACCATTAGTGGCCAAGAAAAAACAAACTTGTTCTTTGGACAACTTTGGATGCACTTTGGGATACCAAGGAGCATCATTTCAGATAAGGATACAAGATTTCTCAGTGCATTCTGGGCTACATTGTCAGAGAAGATGGACACATAGTTGAAGATATCTACAACATTCCATCCACAGAGAAATGGGAAGACATAAGTATTCTATAGGATGTTGGTGCAACTTTTGAGGGGATTCAACCAAAAACATCCAATGACCTGGAATGAAAATATATTATATATACAACGTTTTTACAACAAAGCAGTACATGCTTCTACAAAAAATTCCCCTTTTGAAACCTGTTTTAGATATTTTCGGCCTTCAACTTTGGACATTGCATATGGGAAAAAGGGAGTGAAGGAAGATCTTACAGGAGATGCCTCGAGGGCTGAAATATTTATAGAGAAGATTATGCAGATCCATCTATAGGTACAAGATCAAGATAGAACAAATAAATCGTTCAAGGTGGGAGACAGAGTATGGCTACAATTGAACAAGGAGAGGTTACAGGGGCTTGGTAAGAAAATTAAGGCTTTAAGGTATGGTCCCTTTGAGATGATGGAAAAGGTGGGTGATAATGCCTATCAACTCAATTTACCACCATAAATGCACATTTACTCAGTGGTGAATGTAGAGAATTTGAAACTCTATGATCCTTCCATGCTAGATCAGAAAGAGGAACAAGTCCTACCTTCTGTGGAGGATTTTGCACCAGATGCTCAGGAATAATTGACAAAAGATATAGTTTTGAAAAAGAGGTCCAAAATTACATGACAAGGGCATCATGGCCTTTGGCATATTATGTTGAAAGGACAACTTCCAGGTAAAGCTAAATGGTACACTAGAGAGGAAGTAGAGGAAATATTTCCTCACCTCATTTAGTAGAAAATTTTGGGGAACAAAATCCTACCAAAATGGGTAGGTTTGATCCAAATTGGATCATTATATTGTTTTTCATCCATCTCGATGCTTCCAAAGTGGAAAAAGTGGAGGCATCAATTCACGAGACTGTTTTTATCGACGAGACCCAGTTTGGCAAAACATGGTCTAAAACCTTTTGAGAGTGTTTTGAGGCATCAAACTGTTGAGAATGCAGCAAGATGATGGAGCTTAGTGAAATGAAGTCGCCTTCACTAAGTGGGCCCGCAGGCAAATTCTGGCGCAAAGTCTATTTTTAGACTATGTCTATTTTTAGACATATGGAGCATGGTTCGGGGATTCTAGTTTGAGATTCTTGGAGCATTGGTCATGTTGGTAAAAATAGATGAGACTCTATTTTTTTAGGTCGAAGAGGTCGAAGGCTATTTTTAGACTGCCTCTCCTAAAAATAGGGAAGTCTAATATTATTTACCCTTAATAATATTTAGACTATAAACAACAATTTACTCTCTTGGAGCACTTCAGTTCGAGCTACAGAAGTGGCTCATGCATCTGACAGAGGAATTACGCTATTCCCAAGGGTTTGATGGCATCATGCATGGTTGACTTCAGTGGCAGAAGTTTGGTGGAGTTAATGAGACAGCTAGTGGAGTTGTGTTTTGTTTATTTTAGTTGAACTGATTGAGATTAGTTTAACTAGCTAATCAATTAGTTATGAGTGGAGTGAATTAAATATTATTTAATTCATTAATTAGTAACTCATTATTCAACTCAAGAACACATCAGTTCACTACAGTGCATGATCGGTTCAGTGGAGACCAGTGAAAGAGGTAGATGAAAGGGTGGAGTTAGCTATCAGTGGCGACATCAGTTGTGCATGAGATTTGCACCACACTTGGAGGATTTGTCCATGACAATTGCGCAATCAAGCCAAGGAGATTCGAACCTTGGATCTCTATATAGACAGGCCTGGATTGCGCAATAGAGGCAAGGCAATTGGCGGTGAGTTTTGAACCAGTAACCTGTTCAAAACTGAGCTAGATTGTGGGTAACTGTATGAGAAAGTACTGAGTACTTGTGAGGAGCATTGTACTGAGTTTGTTACTTGATTTCTCCATTATAATATACACAATAGCTGTGGGGTTTTCAGCTATATGCTTTCCCCATACATACTGTGTTAATGTGTATGATGATTTGATGTGTTATCGCTTGATTTTATTTCCGCATGTTGGATGATCTGAGTGGAAGAGATTATGTGTTGCATATAAATTCGAATTGTATGTGATCAGGATAGTCTCGGTGGATAATTAATCATTATTCAGCAAATTTCTACACAAACAACATTTTTTGGGGGTAAATTTTTTTCGCTTATGTGTAGCACATTTTTTTCCTTATTTCACACATAAAGACATTTCCAATGATGCAAGAATCACATTAATTGGAGTCTGTATGCGAAAGGTATGCCACTCAGAAATTGACCTTCATGTTTTCACCACTATAATTTGAGAAGATGCCACGTCACCCCCCCATGAATAAGGGCTAGCGACATGATTATGATGTATATGACTCTAGAAGAGTCTATATTGTAATTCTAGTTAAGAGTTGAAGTAGTCAAATTTAACCACTAGTAGGCTATCGAGTTCTGTTATAACTGAGCCATTAGGAGGAAAAGAGATTCTATTATTTCCTGTGCATGTGTTCCATAGCTGAGAAAAAATAGCCAAGAGGGATAGGAGATAGAGCACACAGAGAGGATTTGTGCACTATAGCAGCCCATGGGCGACAAGTCATACTTAATGGAACCATATTTCCATTCATAGAAATAGAGCGGAGCTGCCTCACCTTCCAACTGGGTTTTTCTCTTGAAAGAGTTTTCTAGAGCATATCTTCTTTCAAATGCATGTGGGAGATTTTATTTTTATGTTCACTATTTTTATGAATAATTTTAATTCGCATGCATGCACTATCAACATTAAATCTACAGATCTAGAAGTCTAATACTGTAATAGTGTAAACTTTCAGATTATAGATCTAATTTTATTATATCTGTTGTGACAAACTATCCAGTGGAATATCCACGATAGTTTATGGATCAATGAATGTGGAATGAGGAGTGAACCGAAGAAGTGGCACAACCAACCAAGGTGGAATGGATTGAGAGTTGTGAAATATTGTGGAACACACCAAGAGATGTGTGGGATGGTGGAACACACCAAGAGACATGCGAGATGGTGGAAGAGACAGAGAGACATGTAAGATGGTGGAATGATTTAGGTGCCGTATGATGGGAGTGTTCCATCTTATCCCTTCATGGAATGATAATGATGATTAGAATGAGTGTTGGGCATAATGGAATGACCAAAGGTGCTGGCATGTCAAACAGATAGTCACAACCAAGTGATAGTTGACTTGGACCAACATGCGATATGGATTTTTGACGTGTGATGTGGATAAATGAAGGTCAGCCCAAAGATGGAAGGACACGTCAACCCAAGGGACACAACCCTTGGGTGCACTCTCCACATGTATATAAATGCAAACATGGAAACGAATGAAGAGGAGGCAAGGAGGAAAGAAAGAATATACAACCGAACATTTAAATGTGTTTAGTAGTGCAATTACAATCACATGATTGGTGGGATGAAGGACATGTTCTCCTACCTTGATGGGTAAGGGAAGGATTGTGTCGATCTCTGAAGTGCACTATTTTTGGTTTGTTTTCAACTGGGTGATGTGGGAAGGGTGCGACATGACTATTGTGACATGTTAAGGGTGCAGGTTGAAAATTTGGGAGTGAACTGAAAGGTCGAATAACTTCGGTGGTTCACGTGGCAGGAACCCAAAACCTTGCATTGTTGTATATTTTAAGGGAGGACTCGGGTGGAGTATGCTGTAAGGTTGTAAACGCTTGTGTAAAGATATTGCAGCTATATAATAAACATTTGGAAGTGGGTTGAGGGCCCTTACCTTGATAATTTATGTGCATTCTTTCTTTTGTATATTGGATGTGGCATTTTTATGAACCATGTTCATGTTGTGATGAAGTTTAATTTATAAAGTGAAGAAGCACAATTATGCTTGTGGATAGTTATATGTGAATTCCACTATACATTGGTAACTAAACACATAGACATGAGAGATTGTGGAAGAGACTGAGAGATGTGAAAGATGGTGGAATGATTTAGGTGGTGTGCGACGGGAGCGTGCCATCTTATCCCCTCATGGCATGATAATCATGATTAGAATGACTGTTGGGCACAATGGAGTGACCAAAGGTGTTGGCCTGTCAAACAGATAGTCACAACAGAGCGATAGTTGACTTGGACCAACATGCGATATGGATGTTTGACGTGTGATGTGGATAAATGAAGGTCAACCCAAAGACAAAAGCACACGTCACCCCAAGGGACACAACCCAGCTTGGGTGTGTAGAAATTTGAATAACTGATATATTATTCACCGATATTCTCCTGATCACACACTATTTTAACTTCATGCACAATACAGAATCTCTTCTACCATTGATCATTAATTGTGGAAATAAAAACAATCGCATGCGCACATTAAAACCATAAACAATCACACATATGAACACAATATTTTATGGGAAAGCTTAAAGCTGAAAACCCCCAACTATCTGTATATTATATGTCATAGAGATCATGTAGCAATCATTATACAAAGCTCCTCACAAAGCTCTCAGTACAATCTCCAATTGCTACACACTAATCAAGCCCGATCTAGCAAATCACATGCTCCAATCTCTGCCCCCTGATAGCCTGCCACTACTGCGCAATCCCTGCTCAAGAATGGCTCTAAATGAACTTGAATTGGTCCAGCCTTGACTGTGCAATCCTCATTGGCATCTCCAATCATTGGTTGTTGCAAATCATGCAACAATATAGTCACACTGCTCTTTCACCTACCTCTTCACTGGTCTCCACTGAAACTGTCCATGCACTGTAGTTAACTAATGTATTCTTTAGTTGATTAATGAGTTAATAATTAGTGAATTAATTAATAATTAATTCACACCACTCTCACTAGTGTATGAATCAGTTAGACTAGATACAACTAGCTCAACTATGTTTAACTCAGTTAAACTGAACACAACTCCATCAACTACCTCAATAACTCCACCAAACTCTGTCACATGAGTTCTAATTGAAGTATCCATGCAATAGCTCCACTTAACCCTCAGGAATAGCGTAATTCCTTCTGTCAGCTCCTGTGCCACATCTGTGCACTTAACTAAAGTGCTCCAAGAGAATAAGATAATGTTTATAGTCCAAATATTATTAAGAGCTAATAATATTCGACATGTCTATTTTTAGACTGACAATCTAAAAATAGATTTCGCCCAATATTTCTAAAAATAGAAGTCCATCTATTTTTCCAACTTGATCAACCATCCAAAAATAACATCCTGAAACTCATAGAACATGATCGACATGTCTAAAAATAGACTTTGCACCAAAAATAGCCTGTGGGCCCACTTAGTGAAGGCGACTTCTTTCCACTAAGCTCATCATCTTGTTGCCATCTCAACACTCCCTCTCAACAAGATAAGGATTATCTGCCACCCCTATCCTGCCTCTGTGGTATTCGAATTTGCTCCTGGTGAGCGCCTTCGTCAAGATATCAACATCCTGATCCTCCGTGGGAATGTATGAAAGTAACATGATCTTGCTTTGCACACCGTCTACGATATGATGATCTCAGTCAGTGAAGCCATACGCCTCAACTCATCCTCTGTCACGTACCATGATCCATATCCACGATGTGCCTGCGAGATATCTCGATACATGCTTGCCTTCCGAGTGAGCTTGGTAGGCTTGCCTGCTGTGGTGGTTAACAGCATAGCATATGTCGGGTCGTGTATTGACCAGATACATAAGCGACCCCACCAACTGTCGATAAACAGTGGCATCCACTACCTCTGCCAATGTAGCATCCTCTTTCCTCCATCCACCGGGAAGAGGAGTGTCGATAGGCTTGCAGCCATGCATGTTGAACTTCTCCAGTATCTCCCGGGCATACTTTCCTTGAGACACAAACAGTCCATCACTGCGCTGCCAAATTTCCAATCCCAGGAAATAATGAAGGAGGCCCATGTCCTTCATCTCAAACTCTTTTGCAAGATCAGCCTTGCATGAGAGTATCAACAGTTCATCACCTGTCAAAATCAAATCATCTACATAAAGTACAATGATCAGCAACTTACCCTCCACCACAATATGGTATAGGTTCGGATCCGCCTCACTCTTGGAGAATCCAAGTCCGGTGAAATAATTGTCTATCCGTGTGTACCAAGCACGAGGTGCTTGTTTCAACCCATACAATGCTCTCTTGAGCCTGCACACATGTGACTCGCTGTTGAAGATCTCGAAACCTTCGGGCTGCTCTATGTACACCACCTCCTCAATCACTCCATCGAGGAACGCAGTCTTCACATCCATCTGATGAATGTGCCACCCCATCTGCGCTAAGAGAGCAAGAATCGTCCGTATGGAAGAATACCTTGCGACAGGTGCAAAGGTTTCCTCATAATCGATCCCCTCAATCTGTGAGAAGCCTCAGGCAACAAATCTTGCCTTGAACTTCTCCACACTCCCGTTAGCTGCTTGCTTCACTTTGTAGATCCATCTCGAACCCACCACTGATTTCCCTTTCGGCCTTGGGACAATCTCCCATGCACTGTTTCTGACAATCGAATCATACTCTTCCACCATGGCATCTACCCATGCGGGATCCTCCACAACTTCCTCGAAAGAGGATGGCTCTGTCACGATACACTTTCTCGCAAGAGCCATGTATCTAGTGTACCGATCAGGTGACTGTCTCTGTCTGCGCTGTGAGGTAGGTGCTCCTACAATCCTCTTTGCATCTTGAGCCAGTCGCTTAGCTTCTGTAGTGCGCTTCCGCCCTCTGATGGTTGGCGCTGCATGAGTGGTCTCTTCCACTCCATGAACCTCCTCTTGTGGCTAATCCACATCCTAAGGCTCATCCTTAGGAACTAATAACTCCACATCTGCATGCAAGTGTGGCTCCCTCTCAAGCGAACATTTCATGGCTTTCTCCTCATGAAATTTGATATCCCATCGCACAACAGTCTTGCGACTGTCTAGCAAATACACATGATAGTTGTGGGGTGTATCAGTGTACCTGAAAAATATCCCAACCTCTGTAGTCGGCTCCGATAGGGGTAGAGCAAAATCCTCAAATGGGAAATATCAGGCTTCTTACCAGAAAACGCCTCCTCGGGTGTACTCATGCCAAGTATCCTGTGAGGACAACGGTTCTGCACATATACTGCAGTATTGCATGCCTCAGCCCACAAGTGTATGAGTAGGCCCTGATCATGCAACATCGCCTGTGCAGCACCCACGATCGTTCTGTTCTTCCACTCAGCAACCCCATTCTGCTGTGGGTTATGAGGCGCTATGAGCTCTCTTCGAATTCCTTCTGCACTGCTGTTAGCCACCTATAATATTTTTTATACCAAAAGGTGGCTAAAACTTTTTGAGCCTCCAAGGAACAAAGTTTATCACTAAAAATTGTTGGCTCTTGAAGGCTCCTAGAAGGCCTCATGCCTCTGTCCAAAATATTCATTGCTGTTCCCATTTTATACTTAGAAGTTCTGCTGAACTCATGAGGATAAACTGCTGTAAAACCATCATTTGTTCCCTCCCCCTCTTCCAATCTTACCTTCATTTGCTTCCCTCTTTCTCCATAAAAACCCCTTTGTTTTCATGATTCTTCTTCTTATCCTCATGAAAAACACTCTTATAAGGTTAAAGACTCATTCTTTAGCTTTTCTGAAACCTTCAAAATCCATTGAAAACTCTGAAAATTTCATAAAAAATACAAGTTTTATTTACTATGGACCTAAGCCCCCTTGGCCTAAGTCCTAACCACTTCCCCACATGTGCCCTTGTCATAAAAAACAAGCGCCGAACCCATATAGCGCTAATCGCATCGGAAACTTTCGTTGATGCGCAAGTCTTGTGTTCCTTTTAAAATCCCCGATGCGATCAAATCTTTTATATAAACCCTCCCGATCGCATCGCAAAAACTCAGCGCACCAGTTTGTTTTGACGTCTTCTGAAATTCTGATTGCGATTAAGCCCTATCCCCCGATCGCATCATTTTTTACATATATTTCCTGTGGGCCCGCCTTCGGTGCTTAATACCTTCTGTTTTTCTTCCCCGATCACCTTTTTCTTTTGCAAAGTTGAAAAACCCATTTATCCAAACTTTTGTTATAAAAACCAAAGTCACGTGTTTTAATATGAAAATGGGTAGGTTAAAAATACCCGATCACGCGATCGCGATCGGAGACTTCACAATAGGTTGGTCGGAAACACCCGCATCCAAAGTTTCGATGCGATTGGGTCTTATGTATTATAAATCCGCCCCACCACTGTTTCATATGACTCTCCCAGGGCCCAAGTGTTAAAAACCCCAGGTGCTAAATCGCATCGCAAGATTTCAAATGGGTAGATTAAAAAGACCGGGCCCACAGCTCCGATTATGATTGGCCTTTGATTTATTAAGCCCCGGGCCCTTTGCGTTTCGTATATCCAAAGGCCTCGCAGTTGGGCGCCTATCCTTTATATATATTTAATTTCCGCCCCGATCCATTAAACCTTTGTTTATATTTAAAAACTTTGGGTTTTTTGTGTATTCTAAGGGTTTCCGCCTTTTGTTCTAAAAAGAAATCCCCGCCGTTGATCATACGTCGATCAAGCAGCCTACGCTCCGTCGCATCGGCGATTTCTGATCGCATCGCAACTTTCACATCGCATCCACTTTTTTGTTTCGCCGATTGACCTCTCCCCCGATTTGTTCTCCACCGTCGATCTAATCTGTAGATCGAAGGCCTCCGTTTCATCGCATCGCATGATTTGATCGGCCCATCTGCTCGCCACCCTCGATTGCGATCCCCCGATTGCGACCTTCCGATTGAATCAGGACCGTCCACATGTCCGGTTCAGATGGCCCTAAATCATTCTCCTTTATTTTCTCCCGCTTTTCTTTTTGCCTATTCCAAGCAGATCTCCACCGTTGGATGCTTTCATCCATCGGCCACGCTTCTCCCCGACGCCTCCAAGCAGTTTAACCTAAAAAAGCGCAGGATTTCATAAATTTTTGTTTGTTTTGCAGGTTCCGAAGGTTTTCTCCATATTAACAAAGAAAATAAAGCTGAAGGCCCCGGCCTTTCGGCCTTTGGTTATCAACAGGAAAACGACTAAAAAGGGTCTCCACTCCATGTTTATTTCAACGCTCCATGGGCGCCAATACCATAAAGAGCCCCGCGCGGCCCTACACATCGACAAGACACTGTATTAAAAGTAACAGTTAAAGAGTATCAGTTGTTGAACACAGAGCGTGGAAGAATGAAGATTGAAGAAAAATTTGGGGATTACGGCTAAGATTGAATATCAAAAGCCTAATCCTCCGAATTAAAACAGAATTAATAGAAAATCAAGAAGATCTATCAGGCAAAAAGACCTCCACCGCTGCATTTGAGGCAAATTGATTCATCAACTACCATAGAGCCACCTGTTGCCTCAAACCTTTCAAATAGAGGCCAAATTTATTGAACCAGATCAGATATTTGTCTCAAACGCAGCTAGAGAGTTCTTCTGCAAAAAACTTAATGAATAAAATATCTGCAGAGTTACTCCACACATCACGTAGAGCCTCAAAGTCAAATAATGCTCCCCCCGAGTTTAAATTCATAATTGTAAACATTAATACCATGGTCCACCTATACACTTCTCCATCGAGCCCCTCAAAAGGCCGAGAAGTCATTAAATCTGTATTAGTGATCTTTGAGATCTTTTGTTAGTTCTCACCTCCTCATTCTTCTATAAATACCTTCAGTAGAAGATGAGAAAGGGTTGGTTGATTAAGTTGCTGAGCATTGTTATGTAATTGAGCTGGAAACTTCTGATTGTAAATATTATTCACTGGCTCTTGAAGCTCTGTTTGTGCTAGATTAGTTAGGCTGAATAGTGAAGATGATTGCTGAACTGAAACATTGGACTTGATGACTGTAACTGGTTTGACACCAATAACAAGCTGTTTCTTGGGATCCTAGTCTATATTACTGGTGAAGTGCCCTTTCTTTGTATTGTTTTTCCTTCTATGTATGCCACATTGTTCATGATTCTCTTATAAATAACAAAATTTACAAAGTTAGGATCTACTGTTTATCAGTTCCCTTCTCTTACTAAAAATCTTTATCTCAATGTTTTCCTCCAAATTGTTTGTTTAAGAATGATTCAATACAGTTTAAGCAGTTAGGAATGCTGGAGTTCCCTCATTCTACTGTTGGCTTTAAACATTGTTCTTGAAATTTATTTTCCTTATTTGCTTATTAAAGTTAGACTAGAGAGTAATGGTTTGCCCTATTTCTAGTTTCTATTCTCCAAAGGCAGATTCTGAAAGTTTCCCTTGGTGTTGACTGAAAGCAGACTAGGTTTAAAAGTACTTTATCTGATCTTAAGTTACACTTTGTTTTCTCTTATGTGTTTTCATACTTTCTGAAGGTAATTATGTGGATTACTAGATTGTTTGTCAATTAAGCTGCTTTAATACAAACTTGCCCAAGAAGTCAATGGTTAGCCCTGCACTTGGTTGGTTTTAAACAATTACTTAAGAGGATTTTCTTGTTTGGACTGACTATAAATCCCTTGAGAAATTATTATCAGTTTCCACCCCTTCAACACTTTATTGTTTCCATTCCATCACTTTAATCTCAATAATCTTGTGATATAGATGACTTGCCCCTTGGATCACTCTTGATGTTGTTGCTCAATTAAAGCCCTGTTATGACTCCATAGCCCAATGGATTAAAAACCAACGTTATATCTATCTTTTAGCCCAAACTGTTCTACTTGCTTGCAACTTCTCACCTTTGAAACTCTTTGCACTTAGAACCTTCCCCTCAAACAATATTCATACTCAACCATCAAAAACAAACAAAACCCTTGGCCCTCATAACTAGCCTAAAACCATTACCCCATACTTCAAAGACAAATCCATCTTTGCGCTTATTGGAGAGATCCCTCTCCGGATTCAGGAGGGCTAGATCCTAGAATCCCAAAGTTGGTTGAAACGATGTTGCTTCCGTGATCGGACTTTGCCAATATTGCTGATTACGGAATCCTCACAGCTGCAAAAGTCCTTTAATTCACCAGAGATGAATTCACCACCATTGTCGCTCCTAAGAGCCTTCACCTGCTTCCCCGATTATATCTCAACTAGTGCCTTGAACTCACAGAATTTTGAGTATGTCTCGCTCTTCTTCTACATTAAGAAGATCCAACACTTCAGAGAAAAATCATCAACAAATATCACATAGTACATGTGCTTTGCTGTCGAAGCTACTGAGAAAGGTCCACACACGTCTGTGTGAATTCTATCAAGGATCGTCGTGGCGCGACTATCATTCTCGTGAAAGTTCGCTTCCACAAATTTTCCCAAGGTACATCCCTTGCACTGATCTGACTGCGCAAGAGTACCCTTAGGAAGCCTAGTAGAAATCTGTTGCAGTATCTTCAAAGCTCCATGGTGAAGGTGGCCCAATCTTCGGTGCCACAGCTCGCCATTCATCGCGGCTCACCACTCCTTCTTCTTTCCCTGCCATTGCAGCCCAGCCATCTACCTGCAATTTAAAAAGATTCTTAACTCGAGTCCCTATCCTCCTGGTTTGACCAGTTGTTTTATGGCGCAGAAAATCTTTTCCATCACTAAAAACAACATCATAACCCTTGTCTTCCAACATCGCCACGAAGATCAGATTCTTCTTCAATCCTGGGACATTCATGACATCCTTCAAGATGAAAGGTTTACAGGACTCCCTCTCAAAGGGAATGGTCTCGATACCAGTCGCACTGTATCTACCATCATTTCCCATCTCGATGTACACTCAAAATCTTTCTCATCGAGATCGGTAAACAAATCCTTTGTCGCCGGTCATATGAAAAGACTCACCATTTGTCAAGAAACCACACTGAACCCATCACACTTGAAACCAAGCATGCGATCAGCAAAAAATACAGCTCAAACTGCGAGGCTAAGGCCTCTCCAGCTGCAGTCCCAGCAGCCTGCTTATTTTTCTTCTTCTGTGGACAATTAGTGGCGTAATGTCTATGTTGGTGACAGTGAAAGCACTTCACCTTGGACATGTCCTGCTTCTTGTCTTTCGCACCGGATTGAGAAGATTTATTGCTCTTCCCCTTATTTTCTTTGGTAGCCAAAGTGAAATTCTCTTCATCAGAGTTCTTTGATGAAGATCTGTCCCTATTACTCCGCCTTATCTCCTCTTGCACAAGATCCGACCAAAGTCGCTCCCATCCTAGAAATTTCTCCCAACCATTGACAGAGTCCTGATAGGAATGCCAACTCTTCGGAAGCCCAAGGAGAGCCAAGCTCACCAAGTCCTCATCATCAACAGTCACCCCCACACTTCCCAGCTCATCCCTGCATTGGACGAACTTCGTGAGGTACTTGGGCATACTGTCGCCTTTCTCCATTTTTATGTTCTTGAGTTTATCCTTGAGCGCCAACTTCCTCTGGTCGCTCTTGCTTTGGAATAAGTCTGTCAACGCTTTCCACATCAAGAATGGAGAAGCCTTACCATGAAGGCTGGATACTATGTGATCCTTTACACCTTCCAACAGAATTCTTCGACACTTTGCTGTCTTCTTTTGCCATGCGTCAAGTGCGGCAACATCGCTAGAAGTAGGTTTTGAAATTTCTGCATCTATGAACTCCTTCAACCCATTGTCATCTAGCACCGCCTCCATCTCGTCCTTCCATGCAATATAATTCGAGTTGCCCTCAAGGGCATACTCCAATCGTAATCCGTTGAAAGACATCTCAACTTCGACAACAAGAAAACACTACTGCAAATTCAAATTCCACCAGCTCAAAACTCAACCGTTTCAATGTTTTGCAATTGCTCCAATGATCAATGTTGCTCCGATACCATGTAGAAATTTGAATAACTGATATGTTATTCACCGAGATTCTCCTGATCACAAACTATTTTAACTTCATGCACAATACAAAATCTCTTCCACCATTGATCATTAATTGCGGAAATAAAAACAATCGCATGCGCACATTAAAACCATAAACAATCACACATATGAACACAGTATTTTATGGGAAAGCTTAAAGCTGAAAACCCCCAACTATCTATATATTATATGTCATAGAGATCATGTAGCAATCATTATACAAAGCTCCTCACAAATCTCTTAGTACAATCTCCAATTGCTACACACTAATCAAGCCCGATATAGCAAATCACATGCTCCAATCTCTGCCACCTGATAGCCTGCCTCTACTGCGCAATATCTTCTAAAGAATGGATCTGAATGAACTCGAATTGGTCCATCATTTCTCACGCAATCCTCATTGGCATCTCCAATCACTGGTTGTTGCAAATCATGCAACAATATAGTCACAACTGATAGTCACACTGCTTTTCACCTACCTCTTCACTGGTCTCCACTGAAACTGTCCATGCACTGTAGTTAACTGATTTATTCTTTAGTTGATTAATGAGGTAATAATTAGTGAATTAATTAATAATTAATTCACACCACTCTCACTAGTGTATCAATCAGTTAGACTAGATACAATTAGCTCAACTATGTTTAACTCAGTTAAACTGAACACAACTCCACCAACTATCTCAATAACTCCACCAAACTCCGTCACATGAGTTCTAACTGAAGTATCCATGCAATAGCTCCACTTAACCCTTAGGAATAGCATAATTCCTTCTGTCAGCTCCTGTGCCACATCTGTGCACTTAACTGAAGTGATCCAAGAGAATAAGATAATGTTTATAGTCCAAATATTATTAACAGCTAATAATATTCGACATATCTATTTTTAGACTGGCAACCTAAAAATAGATTCCGCCCAATATGTCTAAAAATAGAAGTCCCTCTATTTTTCCAACTTGACCAACCATCCACAAATAGCATCCTGCAGCTCATAGAACATGATCGACATGTCTAAAAATAGACTTTGCGCCAAAAATAGCCTACGGGCCCACTTAGTGAAGGCGACTTCTTTCCACTAAGCTCATCATCTTGTTGCAATCTCAACAGGGTGCACTCTCCACATGTATATAAATGAAAACATGGAAACGACTGAAGAGGAAGAAAGGAGGACAGAAATAATATACAACCAAACATTTAAATGTGTTTAGTAGTGCAATTACAATCGCATGATTGGTGGGATGAAGGACATGTTCTCCTACCTTGACGAGTAAGGGAAGGTTTGGGTTGATCTCCGAAGTGCACTATTTTTGGTTTATTGGAAGCTGGGTGATATGGGAAGGGTGAAAAATGTTGTGACATGTTAAGGGTGTAGGTTGAAAGTTTGGGTGTGACCCGAAAGGTCAAGTACTTTGGGTGGTTCACGTGGTAAGAACCCAAAACCTTGCATTGTTGTATATTTTAAGGGAGGACTTGGGTGGAGTATGCTCTAAGGTTTTAAACACTCGTGTAAAGATATTTCAGCTATATAATAAACAATTGGAAGTGGGTTGAGGGCCCTTCCCTTGATAATTTATGCGCATTCTTTCTTTTGTATATTGGATGTGGCATTTTTATGTAGAATCTTCATGTTGTGATGAATTTTAATTCATAAAGTGAAGAAGCACAATTATTCTTGTGGATAGTTAAATGTGAATTCCACTATACATTGATAAATACACACATAAAAAAAAGTATAATTTTAAAGGCATAGTCCAGGTGGATGATTTGGTCAAGTTCATTGTGCAGAAACACGTTGGTGCCGCACAATCAAATATTATGAGGTGTTCAAAATTTTGGGTAGTATCTAGGATCATGATAATTGGTATCAAATCTTAATTGGTTCAAGTAGCTCTTCATCGCCCGGAGGTGGTATCAAATTTGATTAAGTGATATAAATTACATGTTGAGTTTCTCTCTCACATTGTGTCAGTGTTGAGTTAGGGGACGCTTTGTGATTGATTTCCAGAAGGGAAATGTTGTGTTCGCTATTGGGGAACTCTATTGTGTTCTCTATTGGTTTGGAAGTAGGTTCATATGAAGTACTCTAGAGGGATGAGATGGATAATAAGGAAAATAAATTGCTGGTGGATAGCATGGGGCTATTTTCCTTGGAGGATCTTATGGTACAAATGAAGAAATCCATAGAAAAATATGTCGAGGATGCTGAAGAGATGAAGAAGCAAGTAAGATCCATGAGCAAAATGTTTCTTCAAGTGATTGAAGAAATCATGCGGTTTTATTTTTCAATAGAATGGAACCATTAGAGAAATTGTGAGGTCTAAAATGGGCCTCCTAAGAAAAATGTACAACCAAAATAAAATTTATAAGAACCAATAGGATTCAAGGTGATGATGTCAACCATGGGGGATGATTCACCATTTTTGGTGTTAAAAAGTAAAAAGATTAAAAAATAATAAAATAATAAAACTACTTTTTCAACTTATCTCCCGAAGGTTTTACTCAAATTTCAAGCAAGAGTACTTGTTGGATGAAAAATTTAATTCCTCATCCAAGGAGTACCCATATTCCATACTTTCAATGGACCCTACTACATGAAAAATGAGAAATACATAAAAAAACGTGATTGCAATCACGTTTTTTTTTAAAATGTATTTCTTATTTTTCGTGTAACAGGGTCCATCGAAAGTATGAAACATGGGTACTCCTTGGAAGAGAAATCAAAATTTTCATCCAACGAGTACTCCCGCTCGAAATTTGAGTAAACCCATTAGAGATAAGTTGAAAATACGAGTTGAAAAAGTAGTTTTTTCTTTTTTCCCTCTAAAATTTGATGATGTAATCTAATTTTATTTTATTATTTCCACTATTATTTTACAATTTTTTTAAGAGACCCATTTTAAACCTCAAAATTCCCCTAATGCATGTTGATAAAGGAAGGATGGTTCAAATTGAAGAGGAAGTGAATGAACTTATGGGATCTCAGTTAAAGAGTAGTATGAGACAATTACACTATTGAAGAAGGAAGTTGGGAGTAATACTTCCAACACCTCAGTGAAGATAAAGGCCACAAGAACCATAGATATGTGATATTACTAGGAGTGAAAATGTACTAGCGAATTTTTGTTGGGTTTTGGAGCAATATTTGAATAAGATGAGTGGATACTACGATGAAGCAAAAGTAGGGACTATTGCTATGTATTTGATAGAGAAAAAAAATTTGTGATGGAGGAACAATATTGAAGATTTATTAGCTAGGTGAAGCATTGCGAGTATCACTACATGGACTGAAATGAAGGTAGCTTCATATGCACAATTTGGACCAAGAAATCAACCTTGTATTATGAGGGTTAAATTGCTAAATCTGAAACACATAGGGAAGATTCATATGTACATTAGGGTGTTCTGAGGGCTTGTGTTGGAGATCAAGGAAATGACAGAAGAAGGAAGGTTGCACCTTTTCATCAGTATATACAACCATGGGAAAAAAATAAACTAATAAGGTAGAATTTTAAGACCCTTTTATCGACTATTACGACAATAGAATGGATTTCTAGAGAGAGGGACGATAAGAGGAAGGGAGCATGATGGTTAAAAAATCAAGAGAAAGAATTATAGAGGAAAAGGGAAATATTCAAAGGAAGTTGGAGAATAATAGAGACAATTATAATGAAATAGAATAAAGCTCTTTCATGTTATATATTTGCAGAAGATAATATGACAAGGAATTTTCCATTGAAGTAAAAGTTGGTAGTTATGGAGCAAGATGGGAAGCAATCTGTTGGAGTGATGCAAATTTTGGGGGAAACTTCCACTAAGAAGGCCATTCTGAAATATGACAAGAGTCAAAGCGGGTTGAATCTTGTGAGCATGGAAATTGATAGGAATCAATGGATTACTATGGTTGATAGTGGTTCGACTTGTTGTGTTTCCACAATATCAAAGAATCTGGTTTGAGTCTAAAATCATTATAAAAAACACTCTCCAATTCCACAAAACTTCTACTTTACACAACAAAATAAAAAAATAGTGAATTAACTAGTATAAAAGATAAATTTCGTAACCCAACTTTGTTATATTAACAAGGATCATGGCCCTTACAATCAACCTTGATACAAGACAACAACTAGGACTCGGTATCAACATTCTATGATGACCAAGCTACCCTAAACAAAGTACAACTGACCTGCTTGCCGATGTAGCGCTCTAAAACCCCTTTCAGTCCACGTATCTTGAACAAATTTTGCGGTCCTTTTCTTTCCCTTTTGTAGCTCAACAATCTGCTGCTATCAATGATCACAACTCCTTTAGGTCACTAAACTTTGGCCCAACGTATCTGCCCACTAGCTGCTCCTTTCTCCTTCAAGGAATCTAACACATGGGGTATTTAACGGACTACCCACTTCTACCACATTTTTTCTCCAAATATGACATATCTTAGGGCTTGGAGGCTACCCTCTTATCACTGAAGATGACCTATGCAAGTCAATGAACTAGGGCTTGATAACTAGCTGTCTTAGCTTCCATTTATTCCTTCAAAAGTCAACCCTTAGGGCTCCAAACCACCTACCCAGTAAAAACTCTTATTTTCCTTCACAAGAGACTATACTTAGGGCTCTTCTAGAAACTTTCTAAAAAACCTCCAAACTATACACAAGCTTCCATACAAATATTTCCAACAGGGCCTACACCACCTTGCAAAACTTCAAACATGAAAGGACAACATACCTCTATTTTGGATGCCTTCTTCTACCCTCCTACACTCGGCATTTTGCACACTGAAGTTTTGGATTTCAGTCCTCTGATTAGGGCTTCTTGTGATACCTACGTTAGCCCTAGATTTGGGCCCATTCTCCTTCAAAATACTACGCTATCACCTCTTCGAAAGCATTATACCTTTGCACTATTATACTAGGATAATGTGGCATCCTTTATTGCTGTTCCAGACCTAAAATCGGTTCTTAAACAGGGTTTGACCCTCCTGCAATAGAATTAGATAACTCACAACCTATCATAGAGAATTGACACCTCCAAAACATGCACATCTTCCCAGTATTTCTCCTCTACACTTTGGCCAACACTTTTCCTCACTCAACCTTCCAAACACGTAAAAGATAACACAAATTTTGTCCTTTCTCTTGGAATGACCCCTCTGGGTTGCGACTCTCTTAACTGTCCTTCTCCTTTGATATTCTGCATTTGTGATATGTTAGATTAAATGAACCTTGCCTCTTATTTATATGTTCTTCTTGGTACAATGTATAGCCCTTCAAAGGGCACCTTATTAACCAAGACGATTTGAACAATTTGTCACTTTTCCCACAACATATAAATAAAAATTATTCTCTCTCATTGTTTCAATGCCTCCATGGTTTCCTTAGTTCACCCTCTCTCCATTAAGGGTTCCACAAATGAAATAATGCTCATTAAAAACCATGCTTGGTTTCACGCCCATAAATTTGGGTGCAAAACCCACTGCGTGTGTACTTCGCCCACAAAGTGCTTTTGTAGTGCCAATTTGTAGAAACGCATTACCTAGGGTTGTGAAGTACCTCCCAAGCTACAAAAATCAACACTCCCTCTTAGCGAGGGAGGTACTTCCACCACTTCGAAGTATCTCGTCATCATCGTCACTACTAGAAACATTAGCCCAACTCCTAACGTTCACTACGACAACATATGCTGTAGAATGAACCACTCTCATCTTATCGATAGTGTTATCTTTCTGTAATTTAAAATATTGGAATATTAAACACAGAGGACGATATCAAAACCATTTTGGAAGATGGGATCTAGCCCAGCCAGCTTCAAAGAGGGATCTCTCTTTATGATTTAACTTTGTTTTGAATAGACATTAGGCTAGTTATTACTGTACTTGGTGGTTGTTTGATTTTGATTTATTTGGTTGATTAAATCTCTATATTCCCATTGGGCAATGGAGTCAAAACATAAAGTTGGATTTTGCACCAATTTTTAAAAGAGTTATAACAGGGCAAGCTAGGTTGTATTCACTGGATTCTTTAAGATTTTTAAATGAATAATGGATATGGCATAAAACTAAATTTCAATTGAGACTGAAAAAATTTAAGTATTTTTCAATCTGACTTCAAGTAGAAAACATTTAAATTGTAAAAGCATCCAGAATAAGGTGTTTTAAATAACATGTCCTATTCATCACACTTTCTGTTTTACAATTAAGAATTTTGATAAACAGAGTAAGGAAATAACAATGGAAAAAACAGAAACAATAGAAACACCACCAGTAATTACACCACCTGAATCCTAAAAGAAGCCTTTGTATTATTGATTCTCCAGTGAAAAACTTGGAATTTAAAATTGTGCAATGGGAAAAATACGTTCAGAAATCAACATTTAATACTTCGAACAATGAAGTATTTATACTAAAATATTACAAAATTGATTACAATCAATGTTGTCTCAACAAACAATGTATTATTAGCCTAAATCTAACAATAAACTCTAACTGTGACAAAAAATAGGCTTGATGTGGGTGAATTAGCATTCTGGCACTGCTTTCAAAGAATTAGTTATTGAGTAAGATTGTGTGTAGGCTGCGCTAGCTGTAATGCTGGCTGATGTGCTGTCCTGTGTGCTGGCTGCAGATGACTGTTCTTTGTTACCTTTTACTCCTGGAACTCAGTTAAATTATCCCATCACTCTTCATATGGGATAGTTAACTTGATGACCCTCCTGTATATTTCATCCACTTCGGTATACTTAGCAAAAGCTGGTTTTACCACAAAGATGTGGTTTATCTCGTGCTGGATGAAAAGGTTATGAGCCAATGCCTCCAAGAACGCTTTCCCTACGATAGTGCCTTTGATGTTTGAAAACTTATTTGTGTATTTGGAAACCTCCTCCAACTTCTTTGCATAATATTGTATGTGCATCAGTTTGTCATTGATTACAAATAGGGAAGGAAGACCTTTTTGAGTTAAAGGTTCTAACCCACTGAAAAATCTGTTTACAAATATCTCTAAGTTGTGACATTTTTCCTCCAGCTGTACAATCAGGTTTCTCTTTGTAAGAACCGTCTTTACTTCCAAGATTGTCTATGTCCTGTCATCCACTCCCAAGTCCTCCAACTCATACTTGTTCTTTGAATTTAAGAACTTGATAATGTTGTTAGCTGTAGTTGGCTTATCTCCAAGTTCTTCCTTGATTGTTGTAATGACATCATTGGCTTTCTCTATCAGCTCCTTCTGCTCAAATATGATCTGTATACAAGGCCAGATTTCATTGATGGACTCAATGATATCTGTCCAAATTATCTCTTGTACTTGGCCCAAAGTATTTCCAATAGATGACTCCCTCTCAGACTTCTGTAACCTTTCTATTAACTTCTGTGCTCTCTGGACTTCAGCTGCATGTGAGCTATCACTCCTTGACTTATGATCCTATAACAATTACACTTGGTCATGAAGCTTCTTTATTTCTTCTGTCTATATTGACAGATTCTGCACTGGTTTGGTGAGCTTCTCAGCTCCATTTGCTGTACTTGTTGTAGAAGGTGTGGCTATGGGAATAGCTGTAAGGGGTACAACCTCTAAAGTGACTAATGAAAGTTTGGCATCTTGCTCTTTTTCCTTTATCATCTTTTCCATCTATGCTTCCATCTTCCTCAGCTGAGCATTCTGCTCCATGATGAGCTTCATCATGTCTGATTTCTGGGACTCTGTCTCTTCAATGTGTTTGGAAAAATGGTCCTCTGTAGTTGGAATTTTTAGTTTCTTCCTTAATGCTGATATGTCATCATTTTTCATTTTAATCACCTCTTTTGCAGCTCTGATGTTGGAGGGATCATATCCAACTCTGATTACTAAGTCTTCCAAATAATTAATCCTTGAATCCTTGGCCAAAGAAGATATTTTCTCCATTTTGAGCTGTGACTGGATATTAGCTAAAGAAACCTGCAACTTGGACAAACTCATAACAATGTTAGTGAGTGTAGATGAAATCATTTCACCTGTCTTCTTGTGCATCTCCATTTGGTCAATGCGATGTATGTCTTTAATATCAAATTCAAATGCAATCTTTTTATAATCTGCTACTGTCTTGGGCTGTGGAATTTGTGCTTGGAGAAAATCCATCTGCATTTTGCCTTTCTCAAAGTCAAAGGATGACAACAATATGCTCCTAGAGATGGAAGTATTCTTCTAGAACTTATTATATGTACTTGTCTTCAAAGCTTCATTCTTCAATTTAATCTCCCCAAATGTATCAAATATGCTGTTCTCTTTCTCCCCTGTGACAACTGTACTGGTTTGAATAGATTGCTGCTGATCCTGTGAAGCTGTAGAGGTGGTAGGAGAGAGTATGGCCTGACCACCTACTTGTGAGGAAGTAGGTGTCTCTTTGTTGATGATAATAACTTCCTGCTCTGAATCCTTGTTTGGTTTTACCTTGGGATTGAGCTTAGTCCTCTTCCTGTACATGATTTTGAACTCTTTGCTGGAAGTGTTAGTCATTGAAGGTGACTCTTCTTCCCTCATCCTTTTTCCTGCTTTCTCTCGTGTAATAGGAGTCTGTGATCTTGAGTTGAAACTAATTTTTCTTCAGCCTCTTGTAGAGTATTCTCTTCATGTATTTCTCAATCTCTGGTTTGTGGATATGAATGTAAAGTGTAGATTTGTTCTCTACCCTTAACTTGTAGATGGTACCCAATGGATTATATGACCATGTAAAACTGAGGCTGAATTGCATTTCCTTTAGCAATTTTTCTTCTTCCTCCCCTGCTGCTCTGCTATTACAAATGAAGGGTCCTATCTGTGTTTTGATCATAAATTGAGATTTCTTCTTGGAAGACACAAAATGGACCTCATAAGCATTGAGCATTTTCCTGATGTATTCTAGGGCAAATATCCTCATTGGGAGGAATTTTGGGAGCTTATATGGGGCAAGCTCACATCTATAGATCCTTAGTTCTATGTAATTTTGGTAAAGATACAAATCTCCTATTTTGTGCTGGTCTGATAACTGCATAATTTTTCTGTTTTCTTCACTGACTCTTGGCTCTGAATTTCTTCTTAGAAGGCTGAGTGCTGGATGTACAAACAATTATATGAACTGTTTGTATGAGTATTATTTTTGCTCCTTCATTACCATTGTAGTCCAGAAGATGACAGATTGTTGATTTCCATCATCATCCAACTTATGCAATGCAAACTTGAACTTGTCTCCCTGAAAATATAAAAACATATATACTAAAACAGAGGCATATTTAAATATCTCTTCAGTTTGGAATTTGACAAATTGTTTTTGGATGGAATCTGCAAGGAATTGGCTAAAGTTGAATAAGATGGCATGCTTAGAATCTGTGGAGAAAATGGAAAGAAATCCTATAATGGCCTCATCTACCCACTGATCTGAGTAATAACCTAGGAGGTAGGGGATAACTGTAATGATTTTTTTGGCTCTATCAGGGAAAATACAAGATGAATAGGGAGGATTCTTCTTGGGTAGTTGGGCATCTTCAGCCAAAAAAAGCTCAAGGGTCTTAGCACTTTTTGCAATGTCTAGCTTTTGATATAATTCAGTGAGTGCTTCTTGAGAGAAAGGGGTATAATTTTCTGTGATAGGGGTCTGCATCATTTGGTTTATGGCTTGAGCAATTATGGTGATTAAAATATCTCCTGTAGGGGAAATAATAGCTCTCTGGCTGGGTACATAACACTCTTGAAATTTCCTGATGAATTCATGGGCACTATGGGTGTGGGGAAAATTGGACTCCCAGAGTCCAATGCCATCAGACTTGTCAATGAATTTGTCTTCAAACCATCAGTACATTTCGAATAACTCAAAATCACACATGGTTTCATGGATTTTGTAATCCCTGTCTACCAAAGGTAGGTGATCATGGTCAACTAGGGGATGGAGTAGTGGATTTACTAGTTCTTCCTATCCCTTCTTCTTAGGAGGCATGACTGAATTAGTATTTTATAGTGAATGAGGGTTTCTGATAAACAAATGGGAGCCAAGGCTATGTAAGAGCTTTGAGATTAGGAATAAACTGCGACAGTTGTAGAGAATACTTTGACAAATACTGGATTGGATTTTCTGGCGCTCTGTCAACCTGCAACAAACATGTACAGAGCAGAGAAAATGGTAAGGTAAATGATTAAACATTGATTAGGGATGAATTTATACACAGTTTGGTTTTTTTCCCACTCAGAGTGGTGCGGATCCGTTGGATTAATGGTTACTGAGGAATTAAATTCATCAACGGCTGTATTACCGCGGGAAGACATTTAATTGGTAACGGTATGGTCTACGTGGCGTGATATAATAGGCACTCAATGGGCAGATTAATGGTTTTTGACTAGAGGGGAAACCGCTTTTCGGAGGGGGTCCGAAGTGGTAAGCAGTTTAGGTAGGGGGGGCTGCAAAATGATGGGAAGGTGCTGCGTTAGTGTTAGGTCCCTATATTACTAGTATAGTCCCTTATTGTTGTTAGTGTAACCGCCTTATTGTTATTATTTTACCCTTGTAACCCCCATATTGTTATTATTGTGCCCTTAAATTATTATTGTTAGGTCGGCTAGGATTACATTGTGGCCCCACTAGGATTACATTATGGCCCCATGGACTCCTATATATAGAAAGGAAGTTTTGTAAATTGTATCATCCAAGAATTGTTCATTTATGTAATGTATTGGAGGTTGCCCCCTCGAAGAGGCTCATTTCTAAGGCGTTGATATCTCTTTTCTTCTCTTTTTGGAGCCGGTTACACAACATTTGGTATCAGAGCCTTGGGATTCTAGGGTTTCGCTGCTCCAAACAGGTCATCGTGGCATTTTCGCTATAACTTTTTTTCTACGAAGTTTCAGAAGTCAGTCTTTAGGAAAGCGGTCAACTGAGAAGATCATCTAAAATTTAGGCTTGGTTCGTGAATATTTTCAGAGATATGATCTGTGGGAAGTTAGGTCTTTTTCAGTTCCTAAACAGGCCATCAGTGGAATTTGTGTTATAATTTTTTTCTAAATTTAAGGTTCCTTAATATGAAATTTTAGGGTGAGAAGTCAATCCCGAGGAAACTCTTCTAAAATTTCGTAGGCTTGGTTCAAGATATTTTGGAGATATGATCTGTGGAAGGTAGTGCTTTTTCAGGCTCCTGAATTTCATGTCAAAGAGGTGATCGTGGGAAAACTTCAATAACTCTCTCTCTGGGAATTGGATTGAAGTGTCGTAAAAAGTGGTCGCAAGTACACAGACTGAAGTTTCTGGGCTATCAATTTCAGAGACAAAGGACAAAACAGTGATACGTGGCAAGTCGTACAAGTTCACTCTACTGAACCAGTCCAGAATTAGGTCATTGTGGGAGATTGGACACAAATTTGTCTTGGAGAATCCAAATCAGGTCAGACCTGTGGCATTTGAAAGAAGCTTCAGAGATCTACTACAGAACTGAATTTCAGATATCGAAGATTTTCAAATACAGAGATAATTCAATTTCAATATCGAGCTCCTAAAAGCTAGTAAAAGGTGTGTATTTTTTTTCCCAAATTGCATAAGTCTTGTTTGAAGAATCAAGTTGAATTGATTCCAAGGGCATATTGTAGAATAGATATCAATATTGAATTCTAAAATGGCCCCTAAAAAGAATTCAACACCCATCAAGCCTTCAGAAGGCTCTACCATGACTCATGAAGATGAAGAATTGCAACATGATCTATCTAAATTACAAGAACAAGTGCAACAAATTTCACTCTCGCAAAGAGCAGCAAAAAATGAAATGAAGAAGAAAGGTAGCCAATACGGATGGCATGAATCCGGGACATGGAAGCTAAGATGGAAAACATGAAGAATGACCTAAAAACAGACATCGAAGGTTTGACAAAGTTGATACAAAAAATTATTCCTAATGGTGAAAAGATAGTAGAGGAAAATCATGATGAGAAAAAATAAATCTTATTCGTGATTTCATATACTCTAATGTTGGATTGAAGAACCACCATATTCCAAAGATGGATATGAGGAAGTTTCATGGTAAGGATCCCGTAACATGGATACTATAGATGGAGCAATATTTTGATCTCAATAATGTGCAAAACAAACAAAAGATACGCATTGCAACTTTACATTTAGAAAAAAATACATTTGTATAGTATCGATGGATTTTCTCCCGTAAAAAAATTGTCACTTGGTCTATTTTTACGAAAGAAATGATAACATATTATGAGGATACAAAGATATGACCCTTAGCTACTGAGTACCTCAAACTAAAATGGGGAATGTCATTGAGATTTCAAAAATGAATAGGAAATGTATATCATAGAATACATGATTGATTCATAGCACTTGTGATAGACTGTTGATGAAGTTCGCGTTTTGGAACCCGATTCATTGGAGAAGGCATTCAGGTTGGCAAGAAAAATTGAATGTAAAATTATGGCGACAAGGAAGCCTACCACTCACTTCTATAAATAATGAAGTGTTGCTACGCCTAGATTTCCACAACCTACAAGGTTGACACCACAACAATTGGAAGAAAAAAGAGAAAAAGGGCTTTGCTACAGTTGTGATAGCAAATACACTAAAGGTCATAAGTGTCTTGAGAAGAAATTATTTTACATAGATTGTGAAGAGGAAGAAGAAAATGAACAAGAAGAGGATATACACCAGGAACCAGCCCTAGAAGAGGAAGAAATGAATCTGACCATATCATGTAATGCACTGGCGGGAATTACCACTCCTCAAACTCTCAAGATAGAAGGACATATCAAGAAGAAAAAGGTAATAGTGTTGATTGATTCAGGTAGCACCCATAATTTTATTCATTGTAAGGTAGCTAAGGAATTAAATTGTTTCCTATACCCAGCACCAGAATGTCAAGTGATGGTTGCAAATGGAGGAACTATAAATTGCTCTGGAAAATGCCATAATATCAAGCTAACCATGGGGAATATGTATTGACTAGTCCAATGCTTGCCATTCCTATGGGAGGTGCTGATGTTGTACTAGGAGTACAATGGTTACAATCTTTGGGGACGGTAGCTTTTAATTTTCAAGAACTTTTCTTGAAATTTTTTTCAGAAGGAAAGGAAGTTGAATTATGGGGTATTGCGGGGAAGCCAGGAAAGATAATAAGCTCTAATGTCATGACAAAGCTTCTAAAAAAAGAACAACGAGGCGTAATTGCACAATTATGCTCACTAGAAGTTCCAACATCAAAATCATCTATTTCTGCAGATCTCCAACAAGTCTTGGACAATCATTCCAAGGTGTTTGAAACTCCCCAAGGACTCCCACCTATTCGTGATCATGATCATGCTATTCATTTGATTCCAGGAAGTGTTCCTCCAAACATCAGGCCTTATAGATATCCTTACTTCCAAAAGAGCGAAATTGAACGTATGATTGCAGAAATGTTAGAGGCGGTATAATTCAACCTAGTCAAAGTTCTTTCTCTGCTCCTGTAGTATTGGTACACAAGAAGGATGGATCATGGCGAATGTGTCCGGATTATAGGGAGCTGAATAAGCTCACCATTAAAGATAAATTTCCCATTCCTGTGATTGATGAATTATTGGATGAATTACATGGAGAAATTTATTTTACCAAGTTGGATCTTCGTTCGGGATATCATCAAATTAGAATGAAGACTGAAGATATTCTGAAAACAACATTTCGAACTCATGAGGGTCATTATGAATTTTTGGTCATGCCTTTTGGACTTACCGATGCACCTTCTACATTTCAAGGGTTGATGAATTCCATTTTCAAACCCTTCCTTAGAAAATTTGTGCTAGTATTTTTTGATGATATACTAATCTACAGCAGGTCATGGAAGGATCATGTTGAACATGTTGACAGGGTGCTCAAACTATTGCAGGAGAAACAATTATATGCAAAAACATCCAAATGTTTCTTTGGAGTACAAGAGGTGGAATATCTGGGTCATATTGTATCTCACGAGGGTGTTAAGGTAGACCTAACAAAATTAAAGCCATTAAGGAATGGAAAGTCCCCACAACCATAAAGAAGTTGCGAGGATTTCTCGGGTTAACAGGGTATTATCGCAAGTTTGTTAGAATTATGGGAGAATAGCAGCACCTCTAACAACATTATTGAAGAAAGATGCATTTTCATGGACTCCTGAAGCAACTAAGGCCTTTGAACGTCTTAAAGAGGCAATGTGCCTAGCACCGGTCTTAGCTACACCAGACTTCACAAAAACCTTTATTGTGGAATGTGATGCCTCAGGAAATGGAATTGGTGCAGTTTTAATGCGGGAAGGAAGACCCATTGCTTTTGAAAGTCGTCCAATCAAAGGAAAGTATTTACAGAAACCTATTTATGAGAAGGAAATGTTAGCAATACTGCATGCACTAAAGAAATGGCGAACTTACCTAATGGGGAGACACTTCAAGGTAAAAACTGATCATGATAGTCTTAAACACTTTTTGGAACAAAGACTATCGTCAGAAGAGCAGCAAAAATGGGTCACAAAGATGTTGGGTTATGACTTTGAAATAATCTACAAAAAGGAAAGCTTAATGTTGTTGCAGATGCACTCTCAAGAAAGAATGAAGAGGTGGAAGCATTTCTTTGTGCCATTTCTATTATCCAACCAGATTGGATAACCGAAGCACGAGATGAATGGAAGAAGGACAAAGATGTATGGACACTCATTCAAAAGTTGCAGCAAGATCCTAGTACATCTGATACATTTAGTTGGAAAAATGATTCCTTGTGGTACAAAGATCGCTTATATCTTTGTAAGAATTCCCAACTAAAACAAAAGATTCTTCTAGAATTGCACACTTCTCCTTTAGGAGGACACTCAGGATTTTTAAAAACTTACTAGAGGGTGAAGAAACAATTTTTTTGGGATGGCCTTAAATCTGATATTCAAAAGTTTGTGGCGGAATGTTTGGTTTGCCAGCAGAATAAAGTTGAGACAATTAAGACCCTGGGACTTCTACAACCTTTATCCATTCCAAGTCAACGTTGGGAGGAGATTTCAATGGATTTTATCACGGGTTTACCTAAGTCCGAAGGAAAGAGTGTCATCATGGTGGTAGTTGATAAACTTACCAAGTATGCACACTTTTGTGCATTATCTCATCCATTTAAAGCAAGTATAGTTTCTACTACATTTATGGACAAAATTCAAAAGATACATGGAAGCCCAAGGGTTATTGTGAGCGATAGAGATCCCATTTTTACTGGAAATTTTTGGACGGAGTTATTTTCTTGTTTGGGTACTCAATTAGCTCATAGCTCATCTTATCATCCTCAATCTGATGGTCAAACTGAGATATTAAATAAATGTTTGGAAGGATATCTTCGTTGTTTTGTATCTGATAAACAAACACAATGAGTCAAGTGGTTACCTCTTGCTGAATGGTGGTATAACACTTCCTTCCATACTGCAGCAAAAATGACCCCATTTATGGCACTTTATGGATATCATCCACTGTCCATCACATCTTCTTTAAGGGAAAATTTGAAGGTTCAAGCGGTGGAAGATCACATCGAGCATCAACAAGAAGTTCTCCAACTCTTAAAGGATAACCTGAATTTGGCACAAAATCGAATGAAACAACAGGCAGATCAACATCGCAGCGAGAGAAGTTTTGATGTAGGAGATTGGGTATTTTTACGGCTACAACCATACAAACAAATGTCCCTCAAGCAAACTAAGAAGGATAATAAATTATCACCAAAGTACTATGGTCCTTACAAGGTGTTGCAAAAGATTGGTACTATGGCATACAAATTGGAGCTTCCTGCTTCTTCGCGAGTACATCCAGTTTTCCATGTTTCATGCTTAAAGAAGGTTATAGGTGAAAATCTTCCAGTTCAAACAATATTGCCAGAACTTGATGAGGAAGGGAAAATCATATTGGAACCAGAAGCGGTCATGGAAACAAGAACTCGACAACTACGGAATCGATCAATTTCAGAGTATCTCATCAAGTGGAAGAACTTACCCAGTGAAGATTCTACATGGGAGGATGAGAATTTTATACAGAAGCACCCAGAGCTACTCAAGCGTTGAGGACAACACTTTTTTGAAGGAGAGGGGCATGTTAGGTCCTATATTACTAGTATAGTCCCTTATTGTTGTTAATGTAACCCCCTTATTGTTATTATTGTACCCTTGTAACCCCCATTTTGTTATTATTGTGCCCTTAAATTATTATTGTTAGGTCGGCTAGGATTACATTGTGGCCCACTAGGATTACATTATGGCCCCATGGACTCCTATATAGAAAGGAGGTTTTGTAAATTGTATCATCCAAGAATTGTTCATTTATGTAATGTATTGGAGGTTTCCCCCTCGAAGTGGCTTATTTCTAAGGCATTGATATCTCTTTTCTTCTATTTTTGGAGCTAGTTACACAACAGTTAGTGTGGGCTCGAAACAAAAAACCACTTTTTTCAGAACCCCCCCCTCGACGGTCTCGACGGTAAAGTTCAGATGGAGGGGGGGGGAGAGGGAGGGCGAAAACTAATAAAGGATGTCGGATGGAGGAGCGAAGAATTAGATGAGCATAGATGTGATGGTAGGTTAACGTGCAATGATGGGCTTTTACAAGATGTTTTGTCAGGTAGCGGGGGTTTAATGAAAGTGAAAACTTTGGATAAAGGATTTATATGCCCAAACTTGATATTGATGTGCCTGATCCTTTTAAACTTAGGATAAAACCTTTACCCGCTTTGTCTTCTTATGTACATGAAATATAACTATGTAAGTTAAAAACTTAGGATAAAAATTTCATGCTTTTCAAAGCTATAACACAATTTCTATTTACCCTTTCATTTTCAATTTTTTTCTAAACTAACATTTTTTATCTTCTTTCATCAGGGTGCATTTAAGCTAGCAAACCGACATAACCTTTTTTTTTTTATAAAAATCTAACCTACTCTATCCCTTATTTCTCCTATTGATTCAGATTATACTATCGAATCAATCTCATTTTCTACCTAACTACTGATTTGTCAAGATTAAAGTGTTTGAAAAATCTTTATTCACTAACCTATTTGACATGAAATTCACAATTGTTCCATCATGATTAAGCTGTATTATTGGAATAAAAATCTAGTCATTGTGGCATTTTAGACAAGATGCACACAATCTTATTGAATTTTTAACATAAAGGAAACTAATTTAACAGTAGTGGCATTTAAATTTGCAACACTTTCAGTATTATTTCTATTTTCTTTTGTGGGGTTTTATTCTCTTTTATTCTCTCTCTTTCTTTCTTCTTCTTCTTCTTCTTCTTCTTTTCTTTCTTTCTTCTTCTTCTTCTTCTTCTTTTCTTCTTCTTCTTCTTCTTCTTCTTTTTTTCGATTTTCCTTCTTTGTCTTTTCTTCATATTCATTTCTTTTGACATATAGTCTCTTGATTTTCTTATATATATATATATATATATATATATATATATATATATATATATATATTTGGAAATCATTTGCAAATTGAAAATTATTTACAATGTAAAATAACAAATATGAAGTACTCAATCACCTTGAGATCCTATAAAATATAGGACCCTAACAGTGGGTCCAACTGGGGATGGCACTTTTTCATGTGAAGTGTCAAGAACATATGATCAATAGCCTTGATTATCCAATGTTTGTAATGTATGCATCTGATTTCTTTTATTGTTTAGGTACTTATGGTAGCTTGTCAATCAGGGCTTAGGTCCTTCTCTGCGGGCTTCAACTCCAATCAACAAGTTACCCAATCAAATCAATATAGACTGTGATATTTACAATGATGTAAGAAAAATATTTATGCTAAGAAAAATAGTGCTTCAGCATCCTGCCATTGACAGGACCACCAGGTAATTCTGCTCCATCCATGTCCTTGAGGAAGAATGCATTGTTTCCCCTGAAATCATAAATAATGTATGGCCCTTTCCAAAGGTTATCAAATTTATCATGTTTACCTTTGTCTTCTCTCCTGGAATCCCACCTTATAACTTTGTCTCCAATATTGAAGTCATTTGCTTTAGTCCTTCTGTCAAAAATATTTTTGACATTTTCTTGAATTACTTGAGTTTTGTTGTAGACCTCCTCCCTTGACTGCTGCAACTAAATGGTTTGATTGATTCTTGTTTGTATATCATTTGGCTCAACTTGTAATTCTTGAATTATATTCATGAGTGGTACTCCTAAAGATTATGGAAACAAAGCATCCATTAAACAGACCAATTGGTATGGTGACATACCAATTGACTTCTTTGTAGTAAGTCTGTCAGCCCAAAGTGCATTAACCAACTTGTTGTGCCAATATTTCTTGTTGTCCTCCAATAAATTTATAATGCTATTTACTAGACTCTTATTTGAGGATTCAACCAACCCATTACCCTGAGAGTAATAGGATGTTGAATGTCCTAAAGTAATGTGGTATTTGTTACAGAATTCAATCATTTTCTTAATTTTAAAAGCTGCTGCATTGCTAGTAATAAGTTTTCTAGGACAACCAAATCTAGAAAGTTTATTGGTCTCAAGAAATTTAATAATGACAACATCAGTAGCAGATCTGGAAGGGGTGGCCTCACTACAAGGAAAAGGCCCTCTAGCGGATGTTTTTGAGGAACCCCTTATAAAAATACCCCATACATCCGTTTCTAGTGGAGGTTACTAGAGGAGGTTGGCGAGCAGAGGGTTTTGCGGATGTTTTCCGATCGGTGCGCTTATCATCCAAAACTGCACCGGTGCGCTCTACAAGAGAAAGCACCGGTGCACCCAAAACATTGGCACAGTGGACACCGTTCACTCCGTACACACATGCTCGGTGCGTCGTATTACTGTAGAGTGCTGGTGCTTCACAACTCTTCCACACGGGTACATCATTAAAAACTGCGCCAAAACAGAAACCGCCCGGCGTGGTATTAAGAAACCACACCGGTGCACCATAAAACACCGCGCCAAAACAGAAACCGACCGGTGTGCCTATAAAACCCCGCACATCGGAACAGGGTTAAATAAAAAAAAATTACAGCCAAAAAACCACATTTTTCACTTTTCTTAGTGCTCTAGACCTCTCAAGCATCAGTGCAATTTATCCTTGTCTGAGCCGCCCTGACATCGGTGCTCCCATTGCACCCATTGCACACAATGCTGCTGTGCATTGCCCACCAATCTCCAGATTGCATTTTGCAAAATGGTGGGAAAATGTTCTTTTGCAAATTATACAACCAATATGCCTCCTCGACGATGAAATTTACAGGTATTTTTCTTGTTTTTCCATAATTAAGCTTTTAGCAGATTATAATTTCAAATAACCTTAAAATTAACCATTTAAAAGGATTTTTTTTAATCGCGCGGTGCACCCAATTGGTTTGGCTCGCACCAGTAAGCAGTGCTGCCTGTAAAATTTACAGGCCGCACCGTAACCGGTGCTAACTATATCCGCACCGTTTCCAGGGTGGTACCGAAAGGCGCACCATGTTATTTTAAAAATTTAAAAAAAGTGCGGTGCGGTCATTTAGCCGGCCGCACCATTAACCTTGTGGAATAGCGGTAATGCAGTGCATTGACGGAAATATCCACCCCGGTGTCTGTCAGCGCATTGCATTTGACATTCCGATAGGGTGAACAATGCGGCCTGGTAAAAGACCACACCATTGACTATGTAATTAGTCAGGAAGTCGGTGCGCTGACACAACTATACACGCTGAGGCGTAGATTTTAGTTAGCGCACCACTCTCCTGACACCATACATAGTCAACGGTGCTTTAAAAAATTTTAGGTGCACCGCATGCGGTGCATTGAATGTCATCTAGGGCACCGCCCTCAGTGCACGAAAAAAAAACAATGCACTGGAACGACGCATGAATGTTTTTTGTGGCGCACCGACTGGTCTGTTTTTTTTTTTTTTCCAAAAAAAATTATATATGTATATTCCTAAATACATGTCTCATTTAATAAATTTTTATTTATTTAATATGTCAATCATTTAGAGAGAAGAGGGGGAATAACAGCAACAACAGGTGGAGTAGTATGACATGGTTCGCCTGTGGGAGGCACGAGAGAGGGAAAGAGATGCATACCCTCGCCTTATTACAACAGCTACCCAGGGGATCCTAAGGCAGGTAGGCCTCCTTAAGTTCTAAGAGGAGGCTACTTCCCTAAAGGTCCATGGTGTTTTTTTGAGACATCTTATCCGCAGGTGGAATTCCCACTGACAGGCTTTCCAGGTTGGTCCTGACCAGTGGTACACAACCACTGAGGAGGATATATATTTAATTACAGGGCTATTGAGGAGAGGGGTGGATTTTCCCTTGTTCCGAGAGGTTCCAGCTGGTTGTGTAGCAGGGAGTCAGTTAGTTTACTCACAGAGATACATTGGAGCATCATTACTGTCTCCTGCAGATTTTCAGGTCGCTGGAGGTTAGTTACATATTGGTGCATTTGGTAGTAAGGAGGTGCAATGCCTCTCACTTCTCATTTAGACCATTTCACACAACACCAGTGACGAGCAACACATTAGTTGCTCACTTCTATATTATGTTTATTCTTTAGTACAAGAGCCACGACTTGTCAGGTGGTCTACCATTTTTTTGCGGTAGTTCTGTACAACCTTAGATAGATGTCATGCTCATGCACAAGGGAGGGTCAACTTCCCTTTTGCTTCAAATATTTTTTGTTTATTTTTTGAGAGGTTTCCAGAGATGAGGCCTACTTTTTTTCAGTAGCCTCGTAGGCCGATGTTTGAGGCACGGATGCACATGTGGGGGCAGATGATGCCCAAGATGGGCGAGACTATGTTTCCAGCCAGGATATCGCATGATGCACTAGAGTTTCTAGCCAGTGTTGACAAGCTGCATCCCTTCATTATGGTCCCTTGTCCTTATGCTGGATTGGATTGGTGAGGGTGTGCCAACATCCTCTTCACAGATGATGAGCCGCCAGATGATAGAGGTAATATTACTGTTTTATTTAAATTTATTCTAAGATGTTCTTTAACTTGTTTTTATTAAATTGTGTAATGAAATTGTCTAATTATTGTTGTGTACTTGTATATATTTTGCAGACATTGGCTCTTTTGATGGCAAGGACATGCCGGAACCACCACATGATCCAGGTGTGGATCCTGATGACAATCAGGGCACGCCAGATGTCGAGGATCATTAGGAGGTCGGTGCAGAGAGACCTGCTCCTGCTGGTGCACCGGTACTGCCTTTTTCTAGGTGCGGTTGACTTGATTGTTGAGGTAGGCATCAAGCCTGCTCATTATAGAGACATACAGGCCGATGATAGGCTATTACTGATGTGGAGAGGCATGCCGCGTGACATGTACAGGCTTATGCGGCATGTTGTAGGAGCTACGACCTTAGTTACGCCACTGAGGAGGAATGTTACACATTATAGGCATGGTCGAGATGTAACACATGATCGACAGTCTGCAAGCAATGACTCATCATATCATGATCGTTCACCTCGCGCCACGCTAGATGAGCAGCTTCCACTAGCATCTAGCAGCAGTCATCATGGAGATGAGGCTAGACCATCGACCACGTCCAGTCAGCAGCCTGCAACATCCATCAGTACTCATGATCATGAGCAGGCTGGGCTATCGACCGTCGAGGCAACACCATTGATTGAGCAGGCCTCGACTAGTACTTCTATTGATGTTGTACCACCAGCTGATCCATGACATTTAGATTACAATTGTATATTTTTAACATTATTCAGTTATATATATATATGGTCCATGTATTTTATGTTCATGTTGCAATTGTACTTAATTTACATGTTGGTGATCATCATGATGTGTATATTGTTAGGTCAAGTTAGATATGTTCATTTAATGTGCAGCTTGCAGATAGATGTGTATGTGATAGCATGAATTATTTGACATGAGATGTATATTTGATGTTTGTGTTGTGATGATGTTATACAATGCTAATTATGTTTTGTTAGATGATCATGATCATGATGATGTTAGCGAATTTGAATGTGTTTTTTAGTCGAATATGATGTTTGTACGATGGTTATCATGATCGTGATGTTTATTAATTAATTTAATATTAAATGACCATGATATTTATTAAATATTATGTCGTGATTGTAATTGAAATTGAAATTTTAATTGTATGTAAAATTGTAAAATTGTATTTGTATTTGTAATTATAATTATAATTGTAATTGTATGTAAAATATTTAATGTAAAATTCTAATTGTAATTGTAATATTTAATTTATTGTGAAATGATTGTAATTGTAATTTTAATTCTGATTTTATGTATGACAAATTGTAAAATTGTAGTTGTATATATGACAAATTGTACAATTGTAATTGTAATTCTAATTGTATGTAAAATTCTAAAATTGTAATTGTAATTGTAATTTTAATTTTAATTGTAATTGTATGTAAAATATTTGTAAAATTGTAATTGTAATTGTAAATGTAATTCTAATTCTAATTGTATGTAAAATATTTGTAAAATCTTAATTGCATTACTGTGAAAAGATTGTAATTGTAATTGTATGTAAAATTCTAAAATTGTAATTGTAATTCTAATCGTAATTGTATGTGAAATTGTAAAATTGTAATTGTAATTGTAATTGTAATTGTAATTATATGTGAAATATTTGTAAAATTTTAATTGTATTAATGTGAAAATTTTAATTGTATTAATGTGAAATGATTTTATTAAAATTTTAAATTTGTAAATTTGTAAATAATTGTAAAATAATAAATCTAGAATAATATGAATTTTTGTAACATAATACAATTTAGAAAATAATGCAAATAAATTCATGTACTTCAGAATTATCATTATTTTATTATGATCTTACGTACCAAAAAAAAAAAGAACTTTATACAGTACGACACTTCTAGTAGAGATTCCTGGTTTTTCGTCCGGTGCGCTTATCATCATAACCTGCACTGGTGCGTTTTAGTACTAAGATGCACCAGTGCTTCACAATTATTCCGCACTGGTGCGTCATAAAACACCACGCCAAAAAATAAACCTCGATCTTACGAAACCGCACTGGTGCGCCTATAAAACCCAGCGCACCAGAACAGGGTTAAATAAAACCTCGCGTGAACTAGGTGTGTCACTGAAATATCTTTTCTAAGAAGGAAAATTTATTTTGTAAAGTGTAGTATTGGAGCAGCGGAGGGTTCGAATCACAGGCAAGAATTTTTCTGAGGAGATGAGGGTTTGAAAAGACAAGAGTTCGAATTTCGGCTGAGAAGTTTATAGCAGAGAAAATGAGTGATTAAAATAGAAAGATGGACAAAGACGTTTACAGGGATGCAGACGGCTACAGAGCTCGAAAGAGTACAAAAGGAGAAAGACTTAAAAGCAGCTGGCCGGAGTATTGTCCGAGCTTCGGTTGGCTTACATAAACTTTTATCGGCAAAGTTGACATCGCATAAAATCACATCTTCGGCTTTCAATTGAACCTGAATGGCATCTCTAACTTGTTTGAGTTGTGGTCCTGTGTATAATGAGGAATATCACATGGAAGGTACCCAAAAATCCAAAATTTTGAAAGTATAGGTGAATTACCACTTATTAAAGAGCGAAATTTTGAACAAAATGCAAATGGGATACACTTAAGGATTCCCTGGTTCCATTTATTATTGAAAATGATGCTCTATATGGATGAAACCAGTAAAAAGTCTATTTGTATTATAAATGGAAATCCAGTGACCATTTCTGTGGGAAGAAAAGCATAGATACCTGCAGCTACCATATTTCCACCTGCAAATCAGTTTCCCATTGGAAAAGCTAATGTAATAGCCCATTTTGCAATGTATTTCCTCTGCTCAACCCTAGACTCATTTTCTATGGGAAACCATTGCCTCCACATGTAATAACTGCATCGTATAGTCGAAAATTGGTCTTCTTCTGCTAACAAATGTAGAATTAAGGACTTGTTGTCATTGCTCCTAGAACATTCAAGGTCAGTTTCTCGTAAAACAGAGATTGTATAAATTTTGTTAAGATCAAGATAGAAGGCACAAAGGAGAAAAGAGGAAATTGGATGCCAAGATGGAGGAGGAACTTACAAATGAGCAAGCAGATCATGGGTCAACAAGCAGATCATGGGGCACCTTATCTTTTTCAGGTTATGGAAATGTTCAAGTTTCTTATTCTGAAAGAAGAAGAGGTGTAGTTTTGAAAAGAAATGGCCCAAATATTTTCACAGCAAAATGTACATTTCCAACATGTCTAAAAACTAAAATATCTCCAACTTCAATAAAATGCTCAAAAACAAAACTTTCCCAACCATTTGTGAAAACTGCCCACGTCTTAGTATAGCACAGGTTCACATGCCACAATTGCCCACTTGGGCCCTATAGTATTGCATCTTCACACACCCCACATTGCATTCTCTCCACATCATCAGTGGGGACCTCCTACAATAAAAAAAATGAAATGGAAGAACAATTATTTCCATCAAGAATTTATCCATTTCTAATTCTAATTCTAATTCTCAAGAATAAGCAAAATTATAATTCTCAATTTCTATGGTTGGAGTTCACTAAATTTTGGTGTATACACCTAAAATTAATTTCGGTGCCTTAACCTAAAATCGATGCTACTGTACGTATAACCACACTGGGGCATTTTAGTTACTGCGCACCGGTTCCGTGTTACAAATGGACGCACCGGTGCGGTGCTATTAAGTGACGCACCGGTGATGTATAAACACAAATAAAAAAAGCGCAACTCTATTTTCTTTAAGTGAAAAAAAAATGACAAATTGAAAAATGGGCGGCAAAATATTTTTGAAAATATAATTTCATATAATAATTCTTTAAATACTAAACACTTTTCATTAATTCACTATTTTTGCTAAAATTTCCAGCCAAAGATTTGCAGGAGACATACCTAGAGCAAGAGAGCACGAGAGCACTGTGGAGTAACGAAATACGTTTGAACAAAAGTATTTATACAATCAAAAACCAAACCTCTAGTGATTCAAACCCTGTATCATATAATATCAAACCATCTCGTGATTAAATTTGATTGTTTTTTTACTTTTTCTGTAGTTTTTTGCTTTTTCTACAGTTTTATCCATTTTTACCCTAAACCCTTCATTTTTTTGTTTCTTCCCTTTCTTCTCCCTGTTTCTGTGATTTCAGAGTTAGGGCTTTTCATTTTAGATTAACATCCAACCCATAGGATGACTTCCAAAGACGGATCCCAATCCATTCGGCCCTTGCGTGAATTTTTGAAAAAATGGATTTTTTTTTTTTTTGGTGCGTCTTGTGTAACCTAGCGCACCACGCAGGTATTGTGTAATAAAAAATTTAAAAACAATTTTTTGTTAATCAGTGCGCCATATCTAAAATAGGGCACTGGTGCGTTATGTTACGAGGATAGCACCGTATAGTCTATTATACTGTTTGTGCAGTGCGTTTATTTTCTTTGTGTTAATCGGTGTGGTGGTTAACATGTAACGCACCAGTGCTCCTTGTTGACATAGAGCATCGTATGGTCTATTATACTGTTTTTGCAGTGCATTTATAAGACCCCACACACCGACGTCGGTGCGTGCACCATGAATGACATAGCGGTTTCTTGAGATTTATTTTTTACCTGAAAAGTTGACAATTTATTTATAAATATATTAATGAATGATATGGTACAAGTTTTAGATTGATAAAGAAACGAATGACAAGAGATCAAGTAGCAAAAATATTGATAACACATCAAGAAAAGAAAAAATGGCAAGTGCTTTGTAAATTCTTTACAAAAAATATTGTTTTTGAACTATATGTAAGTTTAACTAATATGTATTGTTTACTGTGTATCATACACAACCACAAAATGAGGAAGCTCGATAAGATTATTTCTGATCTAGGACCAGAAGAGCGTAAAAGCTTGATGGAAAAATTGTTGAGATTCAACAAGATGATGAGCTTAGTGAAAAGAGTCGCCTTCACTAAGTGGGCCCGCATGATATTTTTGGCGCAAGTCTATTTTTAAACTATGTCTATTTTTAGACTATGTCTATTTTTAGACTTGGTGATCATATTTTAGAAGTTGCAGGATGTTATTTGTGGATGGTTGGTCAAGTTGGAAAAATAGATGAAATTCTATTTTAAGAATTTTGGGCGAAGTCTATTTATAGATCGTCGATCTAAAAATAGATGTATGTCGAATATTATTAGCCCTTAATAATAATCCGACAATAAACAACAACTTATTCTCTTGGAGCACTTTATTTCAGTGAACAGATTTGGAAAATCAGTGGGATGAAGGAATTACGTAATTCCTAGGGTTGACTGGTGGTTCATGCATGGAGGACTCAGTTAGAACTGAAGTGGAAAAGTTATGACAGAGTTGGAAGAGTAGTTCATGGAGTTTTATTCAGTTTAACTCAGTTAAAGTGAGTTAGACTCAGTTGAGATAGTTGTATCTAGTCTAATTGAATGATACACTAGTGAGAGTGGAGTGAATTAATTAGTTAATTAATTCAAAAATAATAACTCATTAATCAACTGAACAAATACAGTAGTTAACTAAAATCCATGTCAGTTCCAGTGGAGAGATAGGTGAAAGGGCAAGATGGACTATCTGTTGTGACTATAATGATGCATTGATTACACCACACACACATTGGATTTTCCAATGAGGATTGCGCAGTCAAGGCAAGGGTAATTTGAATTCATTCAGAGCTATTCTTCAGTAAGGATTGCGCAGTGGAGGCAGGCTAGCAGGAGGGCAGAGATCGGTGCATGGATTTGCAGATTTCTTCTATGTTAGTGTGTGACGATTGATTGTACTGAGAACTTGATGTACTAAGCTTTGTATGAGATTGCTACATGATCTCCATGATATATAATATATGATAGTTGGGGTTTTCAGCTTCAGGCTTTCCTGTTAAAAAACTTTTTTATGTGTGATTGTTTTTATTTATGCTTCACATGTGTTTGCAATTAATTTTTCACAAAAGATTAACAGTGGAATGATTAGTGAAGAGTTTGCCGGATTATCCACAGTCTTATGAAACATTTGTCGACGTTTCGAATCCCAACAGGGATCCATCTTGAGAACATTGGAATGAAGAATTTTAAGAAGGGTCATAATCCATTAATAGTGAAGAAGGTAGGAAAGGCAAGGGCCGACCAAAAAAGGGTACTTCTTATTTCAATTTTTATAATTTATTTCAATTTTTATAATTTAAATTCTTAATTTTAATAATAATATTAAGCTATAATGTTTAAAAGTAATATAATAAACTTACTAAATTTATTTTATAAATAAGTTTTACTATTTTCAAAGTTATATTATTTATTAAAAGTAATAAACTTATTAAATATATATATATATATATATATATATATATATATATATATATATATATATATATATATATATATATATTTAATAAGTTTTATTATTTTCAAAGTTATATTATTTTTAAAAATAATAAACTTATTAAATAAGTTTATTATTCTCAAAATCTTGAAAAATCCTAATAAAATGCTAAAGGTTAATTTAATTTACTCAAGGGTAATTTACTTCACTAAAACTAAGGGAAATTTACTTTAATTTGGCTTATTATTTTTAATTTAAGTTTAAAATAAAATTAACCAGTTAAAAATATATAACAACCTATCTAAATTAATTTTCTAATGAGTATTAATATTTATTTATTTTTATTTTTAAAAATAAATATGTATTTTATACCCTAGAAAATTATTGGTCATAATCAAAATTGTTTAAAGATTATTAATGCTTACTGATTAGTTAACTTTAATTATTACTGATTAGTTAATCCCTAATCTAAAAATATTAATCTAGTAAACTTAATAAAGAAGGGAAGCAAATAAGTATTTTCTAATTTAATAACTATTTTCTAATTTTCTAATTATTTATTAATTAATTAATTTTTATTATATGAAATAAAAATTAATTAATGTTAATAATTATTAAAAAATTCCTTATTAGTTAAACCAAAACATAAAGAAAGGAGACACACCTGAGACTAAATATCTACAAACTCATACCTGGAAGGAGTGGGTTTTTGGAGGAGCAGATTTGTCGAAGAAGAGGACGCCAGCTGTCGCTAATTTCATATCCCCCATCCCTATTGAGGTTTTCAGGATGTTTTTTGATCTCCAGGGCCTCTCTTACTTTTCTCCTGTAATAGTGATCTTCTCTTACAATGATCTTTGCATTCTGTATTCTGCAAGAAGTTGAATATTGTGAGATCAGGGGAATCTAGGACATATGCATGCTTAATGTATATAATTTATACCTGGTATCAGAGCAGTGTTAAATCTTGAAGATTGCAATTGTGAAGAATTGTTGAGTTTGTGCTGGTGGACAATTCGAATTTGTTGCAGAAAATTCTTGGTGCATAAGTTGAGTATACATTGAAATGTCTTTAAATGGGTTGCGATTAGAGTATGCCCTTGATGGCAGCTCAAATTACATAGCCTGGAAGGACAAGATGGAGGTAGTGCTAGAGGATAATGCGCTGAAGGAATTCATCGATAGCGATGTTCCTAAGCCAGATTCTAGTGATGCTGCAGGACTTGACACATGGAAAACAAGGTAACAAAGACAAGAATAATTCTGTTGGAAGGTGTGAAGGACCATATTGTGTCCAGCCTTCACGGGAAAGCCAATCCATTTGCAATGTGGAAGGCTTTGACAGATTTTTTACAAAGTAGAAGTGACCAGAGGAAGTTGGCACTTAAAGACAAGCTCATAAAAATAAAACAGGAGAAGGGTGACAATACTCCAAAATATCTCATGAAGTTAATTCACTGCAAGGATGAACTATGAAGTGTGGGGGTTACTGTTGATGATGAAGACTTGGTGAGCTTGGCTCTCCTTGGGCTTCCGAAGAGTTGGCATAGCTACGAAGAATCTGTCAATGAACAGGAGAAACTACTGGGATGGGAGCGACTTTGGTTAGATCTTGTGTAGGAGGAGATAAGGCGGAGTACTAGGAATGGTTCTTCATCGAAGAATGAAGATGAAGAAAATTTCACTTTGGTTGCCAAAGCAAGGAAAGGGAAGGGGAAGAAATTTCCTTCAAAATCCGAAGCTAAAGGGAAGAAGCAGGATTTGGCCAAGGTGAAGTGTTTTCACTGTCACGAACATGGGCATTTCGCCACTAACTGCCCACAGAAGAAGAAGAACAAGAAGGCTGCTGGAGCTATAACTGGAGAGGCCTTAGCCTCGCAATTTGAACTTGATTTCTCTTTGATCGCATGCTTGGTTTCAAGCGCAATGGGATTGGTGTGGTATCTTGATAGTGGTGCGTCTTTCCATATGACGGGAGACAAGGAGTTGTTTAGCGACTTGGAGGAAAAGGACCTCCAGATGCATATAGAGATGGGCGACAATGGTCAGTACAATGCGACTGGCATTGGGACCATTACCTTTGAGAGAGAGTCTGGTAATCCATTCTTGTTGAAGGATGTTATGCATGTTCTAGGTCTGAAGAAGAATTTGGTCTCGATCACAATGCTGGAAGACAAAGGTTATGATGTTGTTTTCAGTGAGGGAAAAACCTTCCTTCAACATAAAACAACTGGTCAAACCAAGAAGATACGGGTTTGAATTAAGAATCTCTACAAGCTGGAGGTAGATGGCTGCACTGCAATGATGGGCAAAGAAAAAGAAGTCACGTGAGCCGGGATGAGGGAAAATTATGGCACAAGAGATTGGGCCATCTTCACCATGGTGCTTTGAAGATTTTGCAGCAGATTTCTACTGGAATTCCCAAGGGTACTCTTGCGCAGTCAGATCAGTGTAAGGGATGTACTATGGGTAAGTTTGTGAAGACCACCTTTCATGAGAAGGAGAACCGTGCTTCGGTTATCCTGGAGAGAATTCACACAGACGTGTGTGGACCTTTCTCGGTTGCTTCAACAGAAAAACATAGGTATTATGTTATATATGTTGATGACTATTCTCGTAGATGCTGGATCTTCTTCATGCAGAAGAAGAGCAAAACATTCTCAAAGTTCTGTGAGTTTAAAGCATTGGTGGAGAAGGAGTCGAGGAAGCAAGTGAAAGCTCTACAGAGCAATAATGGTGGTGAATATATCTCGGGCGAATTCAAAGACTTCTGTAGCAAAGAAGGAATTCGAAGATAAATCATAGTGCTTCATAACGCACAACAGAATGGGGTCGCGGAGAGGAAGAACATAACAATCGTGGGTGCTGCACAAGCTATGCTGCATGACCAGGGCCTACCGATGTACTTGTGGGCAGAAGCATGCAACATGACGGTTTATGTGCAAAACCGTTGTCCTCATAGAGTACTTGGCATGACTACACCTAAAGAAGATTTTACTGGTAAGAAGCCTGATATTTCTCATTTGAATATTTTTGGCTCATCTGTTTACATTCATGTGGCTAAGGACGCCAAGAAGAAGCTGAAGCCGACTGCAGAAGTTGGGATATTTGTGGGGTACAGAGAAACACCCCATAATTATCTTGTGTATTTTCCAAACAGTCGAATGACTGTGGTGCGACAGGATATAAAATTCAATGAGGTGAAAGCCATGAAGTTGTCGTTTGAGAGGGAGCTACACTTGCATGCAGAGGAGGAACTTCTTATTACCAAAGATGAGCCTCTGGATGTGGATCAGCCAGAGGAGGAGATTCATGGAGTGGAGGAGTCCACTCATGCAGAACCAAAAATTAGACAAGGCGGAAATCGTACCACAGAAGCTAAGAGACTGAAGGTTGATGCGGCACAAAATGTAGGAGTTCCTACATCACAGCACAGACAGAGACAGTCACCTGACCGTTATACTGGATACATGGCTCTTATGAGCAAGTGTGTCGTGACAGAGCCATCTTCTTTCGAAGAAGCAGTGCAGGAGCCCACATGGGTAGATGCCATGGTGGAGGAGTATGACTCCATTGTCAGAAACAGTGCTTGGGAGATTTTTCCAAGGCCAGTTGGTAAATCAGTTGTGGGATCAAGATGGATCTACAAGATAAATCAAGCTACTGATGGGAGTGTTGAGAAGTATAAGGCAAGATTTTTTGCTCGGGGCTTCTCACAGATCTAGGGGATTGACTATGAAGAAACCTTTGCACCTGTCACATGGTATTCTTCCATACGAACCATCCTTTCTCTCTCAGCGCAGATGGGTTGGCACATTCATCAGATGGATGTGAAGACTGCGTTCCTTAATGGGATCATTGAGGAAGAGGTGTACATTGAGCATCCTGAAGGATTTGAGATATTCAACAGCGAGTCACATGTGTGCATGCTCAAAAGAGTGCTGTATGGGATGAAGTAAGCACCACGTGCTTGGTACACTCGGATTGACAACTATTTCACCATACTTGGCTTCACCAAGAGTGAGGCGGATGCAAGCCTGTACCAAATTGTGGTGGAGGGTAAGCTTTTAATCATTGTTCTTTATGTTGATGACTTAATACTAATGGGTGATGAGTAGTTGATGCACTCATCCAAGGAAGATCTTGCAAAGGAGTTCGAGATGAAGGATTTGGGCCTCCTTCATTATTTCCTTGGATTGGAAATATGGCAACAAGAAGGTGAACTGTTTGTGTCTCAAGGCAAGTATGCCCGGGAGATACTGGAGAAGTTTCACATGCAAGGCTGCAAGCCTTTCGACACTGCTCTTCCAGGAAATTGGAGGAAAGAGGATGCTACATCAGCAGAGGTAGTGGATGCCACTGTTTATCAACAGTTGGTGGGGTTTCTCATGTATTTAGTTAATACAAGACTGAACATATGCTATGCGGTGAACCAACTGTCACAAGCGATGGTTAAGCCTACCAAGCTCTTTTGGAAGGCATGCAAGCATGTCCTGAGATATCTTAGGGGAACATCTGAGTATGGCTTATGGTATAGATAGACGGATGAGGTGAAGTTGCATGGCTTCATTGATGCAGATTGGGCAGGAAACCCAACAGACAGAAAGAGCACATAAGGAGGGATTTTTAGTATCAGATCTACAACAGTTTCTTGGTATAGCGGGAAAAAAATATCTGTGGCACTCAGTTCAGCGGAAGCAGAATACATGGCAGCAAGTCAAGCTGCATGTGATGCTATATGGATGAGGAAGATCCTGGTTGGTTTGTTCGATTTTCATTTAGATCCTACAATGATACATTGTGATAATTAGAGTTGCATTGAAATCTCGATTAATCCTGTGTTTTTTGATAGATCTAAACATATTGATATTCGGTATCATCATATAAGAGATTGTGTGCAGCGGAAGGTCATGTTGCTTCAGTACATTCCTACGGAAGGTCAGGATGCAGATATTCTGACGAAGGCGCTCACTAGGAGCAAATTCAAATACCATAGAGGCAGGATCGGGGTGAAGGATAATCCCTATCTTGTTGACAGGGAGTGTTGAGATTCAACAAGATGATGAGCTTAGTGAAAGAGTCGCCTTCACTAAGTGGGCCCGTAGGCTATTTTTTGCGCAAGTCTATTTTTAGACTATGCCTATTTTTAGACATGGTGATCATATTTCAGAAGTTGCAGGACGCTATTTGTGGATGGTTGGTCAAGTTGGAAAAATAGATGAAATCCTATTTTTAGAATATTGGGCTAAGTCTATTTATAGATCGTCGATCTAAAAATAGATGCATGTCGGATATTATTAGCCCTTAATAATAATCCGACAATAAACAACAACTTATTCTCATGGAGCACTTTATTTCAGTGAACAGATTTGGAAAAATCAGTGGGCTGAAGGAATTACGTAATTCCTAGGGTTGAATGGTGGTTCATGCATGGAGGACTCAGTTAGAATTGAAGTGGCAAAGTTATGACAGAGTTGGAAGAGTATTTCATGGAGTTGTATTCAGTTTAACTCAGTTAAAGTGAGTTAGACTCAGTTCAGCCAGTTGTATCTAGTCTAACTGAATGATACACTAGTGAGAGTGGAGTGAATTAATTAGTTAATTAATTCACAAATAGTAACTCATTAATCAACTGAATAGATACAACAGTTAACTACAGTGCATGTCAGTTCCAGTGGAGACCCAGTGGAGAGATAGGTGAAAGGGTGAGATGGACTATCCGTTGTGACTATAGTGATGCATTGATTGCACCACACACACATTGGAGTTGCCAATGAGGATTGAGCAGTCATGGAAAGGGTAATTCCAATTCATTCAGAGCTATTCTTTAGCAGGTATTATGCAATGGAGGCAGCCTATTAGGAGGGCAGAAATTAGTGCATGGATTTGTAGATTTCATCTTGTTAGTGTGTGACGATTGATTGTATTGAGAGCTTGATGTACTAAGCTTTGTATGAGATTGTTACATGATCTCCATGATACATAATATATGATAGTTGGGGTTTTCAGCTTCAGGCTTTCCCGTTAAACAACTGTGTTATGTGCGATTG